>JAYKKO010000002.1:3750000-5000000 GCA_037074685.1 Glyphodes pyloalis
CAGCGGACGTAGAGTCCGGACATCTACCCCCTGAAGCCACCGGGACCGCTGAATTTTTGATGATGATGAATAATTTATATGACTTAGTCACAACCGGGATAAAAAATAATACTGACAAATATAAGAACACGTTTACTGGCGAAGACCATCAGATCAAGTATCTTCTAGATATTTACAGGATATTTCAGGGTATGAAAGCTATAAATAGATTAACGGGAAATGAACACACAGAGGATATTGATTTCTGTGTTGGAATACTATTATCAATGAACGCAGTCATACAATTACAAAAATATTTAAATACTTTAGATATACATTTTCAGCAAACCGCAAGACTACATGTAAATTCTACTGAATTACGTTCTGAATTAATCAATCAGCTTAATAGAACATCAGACAAGGATACATTAACTCCAATAGAGTTAAGAAGAAGCTTCTCGAAAATGGTACTAAAGAACATAATGAAAAATTCAAATTTGACTAGTTGCAATAATCATTTGGATTCGATGATGTTTGACAAGAATAGTTTAGATAATGATTTTAGATTATTAGAAAAATATTTTCCAAATCCATCAAAGACAACGGAAATTGCTGTAAACGCTACAGATTACCGATTCCAAATTACATCGGTTTACGCATTCGACCTCGTCTGCAGTTACCTCTTGTACAAATGCTCAACGCGACACAAGTGCGACACATTAATTAAATACATGAGCGATAATAAAAAACTCGTTGAATGCAAGAAAAGTGTGAAAGCAAAATTATTAAAATTTGTCGTACCGCCACAAGACCTCGTTGAATATGTTGCCAAATGTGAAAAATTGGTAATATGTCATTTTGATTCTGAAGTTATATTGCATAAGAATGTGGGGGCGAATTTGTTGAAACATTTATGTAGCAAAATGATACTACCTTACAAACCATGTCCTTGCTTTCCTTTGGATTATTTAAACAAATTATTCATCAGAATGCGAATTTATAACAACATTAAATTAAGGAACACTAAAATGAAACGTTACCATCTTCTTCTATCAACGTTAGATTCGGGCGTTGTAAATTCGTAATGTTTATTTTTTAATTAAATATTTTTTCTATAATACTGGTTTTACATTTATTTTACGTAGAAATTATTTCTGTAAGAGTTGAATTGCACAATGATTAAGTTCCTGAACATCGACACATTAAAAAAATATTTAACATCATAACGCTAAAGAGTTGATTTGTTTGACACGCTGATTTTAGGAATTACTGGTTAAATTTTTTTTGTTTTGTGTTGCATAGTCCATTAGACGACCTAGGTGGCGCAGTGGCTAAGGTAGGCGGCCAAAGCGCAAAAGGTCCCGGGTTCGATTCCCGGTCGGGTCAATATGGAAAACGAACTTTCTCAATTGACTTGAGTCTGGGTGTGCTGGGTTGACGCCCCCAGTTAGTATCCGTCGTCTGGTACTCATAGTACAAGGGAAAACCTTAGTTTGAGACCAGGTGATTGGTGTGATTGTCTGGCGCATTTATTTATTTATTTTTATTTATCGAGAAACGCTTTAAGGCTATATTACATTAAAATACGACCAAATTGATTCAATTGGTGAAAGTGGTTAATGTGGAAAAAACTGTGAATAGTATACGTGCGAAAATCTCACAATTATTTAAATTTGTAGGCTGGACATTTAAGGGCTGATTTTTCAATCGTCAGGTAAAAATGTTGTTCTTTGTTACGGAATGATATGATAACATTCACAATAAGTCGTACACTGTGGACTTTGCAACGCCCTTATTTCGTGGGAATAAGAACTAATATCAAACTGCAGGTGTTAACATTGATACATTGTTAATCGTATTTCGACTTTTATAACGTTACTGACATTTGAAAAATCGGGCCTAAGCTTATTAAACTATGCTTGGTGGATTTCCACAATCTTAATTGGTTTAATGAAATAATGATGAATTTCATTAGGCAGGTACCTACGCCTTTTTTATTTATTCGTGCATAAAGGTCGCGTCGATAATGAAGTAAATACAATTTTATGTGATTAGTGCCGAAGTCAGGTTACGAAAGGCGCGGAATCTCATCAGCGGCGGCCGTGGCACGCCCGTTTTGCTCATCGAAACATAATTAACTTTAGATCAAATGAGTGGATTAACAATTACAACAAAGATTCTGTTATTCTGTAAAAGAATTGCAAATTAAGGTCATATTGAATGGTTGTGGGGTGATTTGTATAATTATCGATTGATATTATCAATTCAAAGTTTGTAAGAATGAATGAATGTCTGGATTTATTGAGTTTGTTGCTCTTTGACGCAATAGCTACTGAATGAATTTTGACGAAATTTGGTAAATAGATAGAGGAGACACTAAATTAACATTATTGAATACTGGATAGCATATTTAGGATTAGAAAAATGCGAATGAAATCGCGGGCAAACGCTAGTCTACAGTAATATTATAAAGAGGAAAGATTTGTATTTTCGTATGTTTGTAATTAATAAGCTGAAAAACTACTGTGCCGATTTCAAAAAATTCTTTACCATTAAAAAGCTACATTCAACCTGAGTAACATAAGCTAATAAGTCTACGCGTACGAAGTCGCGGGCGGCGGCTAGTATTATTATAAAGGAACTAACGTCCGGTTCCAAAATTTTACGATTCGTAATGAGTCAACAATCCGTTTTTGACCAACTGACTAAGACTCTGGAACGGTTTTAGCTTACGCGACCTGTAATTGATTACTATCCGCAACGAAAACCGATCGTTTTCAAGTATTGGAACCGTGCAAAATAGTTGCAGCAAAATGGGCATTTTCAGCAAATTAGTGTTCAATTAACTGTTTTTTTTACATAATGGATTATATTAAATTAGTTTAAAGGTATTGTGTTAATTATGGTATCTTTCTGTGCGGTGGAAGCTGCAATACAACAGCTTCGTACGACGTCGCCGCTGCATTGGACCGATCTCGCCATTTATAAGGCTCGTAACAACTCCTGAGAGTTTTTCTACAAATATAATTTGTTACGCGGAGCGTGTATCCATGTCGCCCGCCATATCGGGACAAAATCGTGTAAGCGGCACACGTGAATGCAATATACAACCATCGAACCGATTGACTCTCTAAATGGCTTGCCACGAGTGTAAAAAAAAAACAATTTTAGACATGATAAAGGTAGAACCTTTCTAAGAACAAGTAAGTTTTCTCATCGGTCTATTGTTCCGCTGTTTTAGACAACTCAAGTGTTCAAAAATAATTGTAAAATGTATATACAATAATTACTGGCTTAGCCCTTGATCAAAGATGGTACAGGCAAAACAAAGCTCCAAGCCTTCTTGCGCTGTTCCGCGCGCTGGACATTAGGTCAAAAACTATTTATTTATTCAGTCACATAAGGTTTCAATTAGATTACACTATATGACACTTTGGGAATTTTTGCAATGCTTGTGGTGACATACAGATGTCAGAGATATATGTAGGTACGTCATAACGCGGGGGACAATAATTTGTATGTATTTTGCATGCGACTGTGTTTATATAATGTAATATACTTGTTGACTGGTTTTGATTCAAGTATTGAGAACAAAAACTTTGGTACAACCGCTGAAGTACTCAAGTCCTACTGGAAAATTAATTGCACGGCCTTACTGTAAAAATTCAGCTCCGTTGCACCTTACCTGAAACAAAAATAATATATGTAAAGTGACGTTAATACTGAACAAAATTATACAGAAACATGATCCGTCATCATCATTGGTCTATGTCAGTCCACAGCCGGACATGGGCCTCCTCACAAATTTAGCTTAGTCCTCTGATCTTGACTTCCAGCCTCTACACCCTGCCCTACGAATATCATCATTCCACATAATAATAGGACGTATTACACTACGCTTGACGATTCGGGTCGCGGTCTCTACTAAGACCTAGAAGAGCAATATTTATATGTCTTATACATTAAATATTTCACTATTGATCCCAAAACTGGTCACAGGCCTCATCACAACAATCGGATAAGGGGGCCCATTGCATATTGATGGACTGTTTTATGTAATAACCAACATTAGGCACTTTATTTCTTTAAAAATATATTTATTAAAAAAAATTATTCACAAGAAACTCCTCATAATTAACAATCTAGTAATTAAGCACTGGGAGCCAAAGAACACCCAAAAAAACCTTAGACTCGGTCACATGTTTCCAAGCTGTCAAAAATAAGATCTCATTATTCAATAACAAACATGCCATCATAATTGTCAGATTGATACAAAGACGTGCTAGGCACTTGTACTTCGCATGTTTCAAGTGTCTATTCACAACTAAGCAACACTCATTTTGACATGTATCAGTGATTGTCCCGCCCGCTCGATTCATGTATGACGTTGCACCAACAACAAAGTATCAAAGTACATAATATTAGATTCGTTATTTTGACGAGAAACGTGTCGCAACGTATGGCAAGACACGGCGAGCGTGGGCCGCTCAGCACCGGTCACTACACCGAAGATGTGCGCCCACGCGCTTCCGAAACTGTGATAACTACCTGATAATATGCACCCGTTGATAGACGCCTAACGACAGGTTTATAACTTGTAACAGGATAATCAGCGATCAAATGGTCATCGAACTGCCCGGTCACAATCACGCTGGGGAAAATTCTCAGCGGCGACGAAGACGGTCACGCAATCGTACTCGGAGCACCGGGAGTCACGCAAACGCCATAATTTTAAAGTTAGGTAAAACTTTTATTTCGTATTAATCACCAGAGGCGGGTGGTAGCTGGTTGACGAAAAAATTATGACAGCCCCCGTCCGTGGGAGGCATGGTCATGTTTCATCATCAGTCGATCGGTGACGAAACCGCGGCGTTTATATGAACATTATGGCTATAACAAGGTGTAATGATGCCAGGCGATTCAATCCGGCTGTCATCGAATAAGGACGGACGCATCATGCGATAAATGTAATGTACTGAGTGATTTATCGCATCACCAAATAGTTATTTACTTAGACGTCGTGTTCAATTCGGTAACTTTAATTTTTCATAAACTAAAATTAATTACTAGTACTCATAGTAGGTGCGTTACTTCTCTTGTAACATGTTTAAACTGTTTACTGTGTTGTTTGTAATTTTATAAATTAATTTATGTTACACGATGTGTTTTTTAAGAACCCACCGTTGAAACTAAACCAAACAGACATTGATGACGTTAACTTTCACAATAAGAAAACATCACTTGAGTAAACAATTCTGTACAGTTTCCAACAGCCGTTTCTCCATCTCCAGGCACGGCATTTACATAAACGTCAGTTTCATTTAGCAACGGGTGACATTCGTCAGCGCTATCTTATTGGCTCCTCGGTGGTCGAGTCTAGACGCCGGCAGTTACAGCATGAGCGACAATTTATTCGCGACTACGACCTCTGCACGATGCAAACGCATATTTTAATATTGCTCTCGTCGCTCCCTCTGGAACTTAGACCGAATACATAACACTCATTCGTATTTCATCGCTTGTTTAAATTCAATGAATAAGGAAGCTGGAGAAGCGTGAACACGCTACTACTCGTACATATTCTGTCGTAATCTAATCATTTGTCATGTGATTAAATTGCGACAACTTGCTAAGATAAGTGGAAGGGTACCTGAAATTACGAAACCACTGACAAGTCATGTTTTCGAAGCATCACCTCATCAGTAAACTATTTTTTTAGATACAGGCTTACTCGCTAAAACTGGTGTATGTTTGTTTCAACACTTCAACGACGGTTTTATATTACGTTTGAGATAAGTTCGAGAAAATATAGAAATACTACTACTATTAAATTTAAGATGGCTTTCTTTACCTTATTACGAAACATTTGAATGAGTTTATTGAACACAGTCGGGAGGCTACTGCTAAGTTATCACGTATACCCGATTGATTCGAGCGAGTTGCGCAAGCGCTCATCTGGTCAATTTGTTCCCATCGCGCTTTGATTGAGCCCATGTTTCATAGTTAGCTCTTATTAGCCTCACTGATCCAATAGCAACGAGTGAATCAATTTCTCACACTTTTAGCAATAACGATTGATTAACAAGTGTCATACAACTTCACAGCGTGATTACTGTGTGCAAGTCATGTTGATAATTTCTGCCCTGTCAATGTGTATCTATGAAGGTCTGATCAAATTAATTAGAACAATTCACGGTAAATGAAACATGTAAACTACATTGATACGTACGGTACCCTTATGAAACAATTTCCAGACAGTTGGCTCGCCATCATAGGCACATTTCTATTCCGTCCTCATTGTGTTGTTTCCAATAGTCCGAAACGACTACTAATGAAGCTCATTTCAAGGACCCAATACGCCATAACCGAAGGAAATGGCGCGTCTAGTAAACGTCATGGTCACGTTTCGCGTCGCCACAATGGCACCCGCATCACCATATTTGGAATCATATTATTTTCTAACCGATATGGAAATTAAATTGCCCCGGCCACTTGGTGGCGGAGACCAATTATATTGATAGCAATAAAGGCTTATTTAGAGTCGAGTGTCATCTCACATTCCGTTTGACACCTCTTATGGTGAAAACTGATGAGTTGACATAAATATTTGGTGTGAATTTTAACGCCTGAGATAAAATTAGATCGTGATTTAATGACCATTTATGGACAGGAATTCACCTTGACGATCATGAACATTCTTCGTCGCCATTGAAATGAATTACGACAATAAAGATAAGATGTAGGTTTTTAAATAAACGTATGTCAACGGTTACTTTAAAATTGTATGTTCATAACGCTCGGTCGTATGAGCAATATATATATTTATAGCAAAAATACTAAAATAGTAGTAGTATGTAATAGTATTTCAAAGCGAAGTTTACATCTAAACATGCGAGTTAGTTTAGTTAGGCCATAAAAAGGACAGATGAAAAACGTCTGCATGTAGCAGAGATGAAAATGTGAGTTTGGGAATAAATATTTAACTGGCTCGTTGGATCATGGGTCGTGGATTCGGTTCTCACTCCGGGCTAACATTCGTGTGATCAATTAGTGTTTCTTCTGTGTTAATAAATGTATTTAAGTAATATCATACGACTGTTATCTACTTTATGAGCATCAATGTACGTGACTAACTTTATTATAACCAATTCTTTTCCTACAACTAAAAAGCACCGAGATAGCTGTTTCGCTTGGTCGGTCAGTCATCAATTGGGATTTTTCTTTATGCAAGAACAACTAAGTTCATTTCACTCGAGGCAAAGCCCTCCGCTAGTCAATACACAGAACAATTTACACAAAGTAGAACAACTATGGGTCATGGGAAAACCAAACACGGAACCTAATGGCGAACAATCGCCGTCCGAGCATAGCTGGGGAAACGTGGTGCTAAATTACACCCGTAATTTTCATTACACTCGTGTTAACTGTGCAATTATCCACGACTCTATGCAATCAAAACTGTGGGTCAAGGAGATTCAAACGAAGTAGTTCAAAAAGCGCCAACTAGGACTTAATAAAAATCCATTCCAATTGTGTTTCAAAAGGTTTACTTAGTTAATGTACATTTGATACCGTTCACATCAGTTCGTTGATTTTTTATTTTGAAAAAAATATGCACAAGTGTATTTTTACGTTAATTTGGTTTACAAAGAAATACGTGATTTTACATTCGACACTATTTCGCCACTTCGGGTATCTGTTTGACCTCCAAACTATTATTGACACTTGTTACCTATAGTTTTTTTGTAAACGAAACAGAGGATGCGGGAGTATTTGTTGTTCTGCACCCAAGCATATCAATCGGCAACCTTCATAGGTCATCGAACCAGCTGTGAACTGTCGAAAAGCAGGAACAACTGCAACGCTTAAAGTGCAGCCGTGCGTGATGCTTGCGGCCGAGTAGAAAACGCAGCGTCATCCCCTGACCAAGACAACCTTCTTACCAATTAGGTAACAGGCTGAGGTTACGAGGCAGATACAAGGGACAGTTATGTTACTAAAAACTATTCTTATTTACTTCAGAATTTTTTTTCTTACTTGCTGATACCAAAGATGTTCTAATAAACAAATATAAGTAGCATACTTAAGTACTTATGTTCTGAAAACCAAATCTAACGGCGGTGTCACAAGATATTCTTAAATACATCTATAAACACCCAGACACAAAACAGACACACATTTTGGTCCTGAGCGGAGATCCAAATAACCAATGCAAATGGTTGATGGTTCAACCATTGCTCCATTGGGTGAATCAAAGGACCATTTAAGACCCTTAAAGATAGTTAATGATATTACTTTGATCCGGTGCAGTTTCAATTTTAACGTGTCTCTCTAAACACTTGACATTGGCGGAATCACTACGCTATCTCGATCGCGATATAGAATCCACTAACAAAAACGTTTTTTTTACATCCCTAAACAATGACGATCAAAAGCACGTTAGACTTTGCACCGCCCCTATGCCGTACGTATAAGAACTAATATTGAACTGCAAGTTTACCTTGACGTGCTGTTGACTGTACCTAGAGTCGGAATAAAGACGGAAACCACATGTAACGCATGACTGGGCTTTCCATAGGCGTACGATGGCATCCGCCAGTGTCGCAACGAAATGCGACCGTCACCGTCCTTCAACTTGTAACGCGGACGCCATATCACGCCACGGCACCGCAGAGATCGGTGAACCCTTTTTTTTACTAACCGAAATATAATTCAAACTCGTTTAAAAACTTTCTTTGAAACATATTTAGGTGCCGGAGAGAGTTCTCAGATGCATGACTCAGTAAACGAAACTCTGAAAAATGTTAAATGTTACACTCGTGTTGTTTATTTGAAATGAAAGTGAAGAAACGAAAGCGAAGATGCGGTATTCGTCAAACTGGTGTAAATTGAATAACTGATACGAATTCTAATGGTGTATTGCAACTGAAGTTCTACATACAAAGAGGTTGAAAAAATTCACTTTTTACGCTCGAACTGGAGCAGCCCAACTGGTGAAATACCTCCACCTTACAGAAGACCGCAGCTTCCAGCTTACAGAAATAACAATCACTTCGGTGTTGTTGTGTTCCTGCGTGTGAGTAAGGTTTCCAGAGCTCCTGGGGGTGCTACATTAGTAGCAGGGGTCAAGCCTTCAAGGTAAGGGTGACAAGTCCAGTAACAGCTTTATTATGCTGTACTTGTCGCCCTTAAACTTGGACCTCATTACCACTTAACATCACGTGGGATGAGGTCAATCTTGAAGTGCAATATAAAAAAAACTGCAGGAGAAATCTAGCTATGAACGCAATATGTGTATAAGATCGAAATCTAGATCGATAGGAAAGAACAAATACTTAAATTGATATAGGGCACTGTGGATTATGTAGTGGGCAAAAGAGGAAAAAGCATGGTCGGTCCGATTTATTGGTTTTTAATTATGACTTTGTGAGTTTTAGTGCACAAATTTGATGCTGATTTGTACAGTAAATGATAAATAAAATAATCTAAAAAAAAAAACCTCATTCAAATGCCCATCCAGTGTCAATACACTTGTCCACATTTACAATTTGCTTCAGACCCGAGTGAGCCTTGAAACGATATTGGCCTCCAAGGAATTCTCGAAAACTATAGAGCACCGAACACTCGTGTTCTACTGTGAAATTGTATAGTTCTCACCTCAAATGACCCTGGCGGAGGCAGTCTTCGCAAAAGAAACTTGGTTAACATACCATAGAAAAAAAGAGAAAGAAAGCCTTGTTTTAGCAGCGTGAGAAAATCTTCTAAAGGACAGGGACGAATTGACCCTAGACCGGTTACCGACCCGCAAATAACCACCTCTGGCTCTCCGTCCATGGCCCGGCGTAACCCCAACCATCTTTAACATTCATAAACAATTGTTTATATACCACATGAAAATCTACGTAACGATTATTGTTTCCTTGAACATAAAATGTAAGAAAATATTCCATAACGATTGAATTTCATTAATAAATACAATACATGTATGAAAATTAAAAGGACAAGTGTGTGTATGTGTGACAAGCAAACATAGTTGCAATTGTAAAAGGTAATACAGAAGCATTGAACAAAAGAAATTGTTAGCGAGTACATATCGCGTATTGAATAAAAGTCATAAATAAACAAGACAGACAAAGATCGGTACATGCCGACCATATATTGTGATAGGTACTGACACAGAAATATGTCAACAGTGACAGAGGCGGGAGGCGACGGGCGACACTCTAGGCGACGCATAACATTAACACGGCATTAGTCGCGAATAAATAACCCATTAGTTATTTTATAACATAACAAGCGCGTTTATTTGCAAGCGGGAGTGAATCGGTAATTGCTGATTAAGGGCCGAGCGAGCTCAGCGAGCGCTGCAACCCGACAATGATTGATCCGCGGTCAAGCGCGTTACTTTAATTAATGGCGATCGTTAAAATATTGTTATTATAATCGTTGACTTTATTTCCAACGGAAGACGGTGCACTATTTAAGGTAAGGTGGATCGTGATGAGCCAGACACATTTGCGAAATGTGACTATTATCTTTGATAATATACACCAAAGGGTTTTCATTGACTTGCAAAAGAAATCTGCCCTTTTCCGACGATATTACAACAGATTATTATTAACAAGGATGTTTTAAAACAAAATGCTTTCCTTCTCCTAGCGGTTATCCCAATCACGGTGTCGATTACGGTCCGACTTAAAATGCTTTCTGAATCACAGAATCAGCATTATTATCTGACAATCTGGTGAAGCGTCCTGCAATGCCCTAACCAAACTGGGAAATGCTTCGAAAGTGAAAGCGTTCCCCGCGGGATTTGAACTCAGGATCTCTCCTTGCTTCTGACCCCTACGCCCTAACAGCTACACCACAGAGGCAGTTATTAAATAGCTACAGACAGTATTACAATCTCGAAAATTTTCAGATTAATTTTTATTAGGCAACAACTTTGGATTTTGAAAATAGGTGACTAGAAAGTACATAAAATCGGTGCAATCCGCTTTCAATATACGTCGGAGCGAGATAAAAAAGTTAATAACACAATAAATTAAAGTGCACATAACGAAATATTACAATTACAAATCGTTTGTATTGGCTCGTGCCCAGGCCGTCAAGCCGACAGATTGTGAATGGGTAACACACGTAATATTGCACGTTTCGAAATGTCGCATACGCAGCGTGCCTCCAATAACTGCACACGACTCGCATTATACCAGCAAGTACTTAGCAACGTGACTGCCAGATACTTGTAGTTATTCACCAGCCATTCACCCAGAAGTGGGCTCGTACACAAATGTGTTATTATAGGTTAAGCAAACAGTTGACGGTTGACGCCTCTGCACGGATTATTGGATAGAAAGTAGCCGGTGTCGATGTCTAATCACTGTTAAGGCATAATTTGTTTAGGTTTATTGCCGCAAAAAAGTGTCGTCTCCACACAGGGCAGCGGAACACTGCCTTTAACGGGCGGCTTCAATGACTTCGACACCTTACTGAACTGCCAGTGCCAGTTCGGATTACGCATTAATCTGTTGAGCATTTTCTTCGCCCTTCTTTCCGTGTAGCTTTTGAGAAACTGACATTTTTTTGCAGAAAATCTCATTCGAACAAAAACAAATGCGTTCTACTTGTTTCTAGTATGGAATATGAAGGAGGTTTTTATTTCGTCACATACATAGTTGTCATTTTAGAAATCAGTTTGTTTCTTATGAGAATACTTATAATTCCTGTTTAGCAGTAATCTGGTTGTTTAAACAAATAATGAGAAAACATCAGATCGTAGCAGAGACTAAGATACAATGGGCATTTTATCATTTTAGCGATTTATACATTAACTGGAAAGATTACCCAACACAGGTTAGAACTCAGTAAATTAAAAGTCTACACACAACCTACTTTTATTAAATCCGTTTTATTACTTGCAACTGCACGGGACGATGGATAAATTTGTGAAAATGTATGCTCTCAATCCCAGCAAACAGTATGAGATAAGACTTTTTCCCGAAGTAGAAACCGACGCATTACTTGGTAAGGATTACCGGATGAATTTCTCTGTGTGCATTTTTTGTAATCGCAACGAGTATTTAATTAGTGTGTCGCCGAGTAATCGCTGTCGATAGCCGGCAGCTCGGGAGCGCATTAATATTGTATGAGTGCGCAGGCGCCGGCGCGACGACACACCGCGGCACCGGCACGTGGCTCAAGCTGAAGGATCCAGCGAAATCCGGCTGCCAGTCAATGAGACTGTACTGTGCTCACTCACAGCTCAATCGAAATCAACCGTCAATCGGCCCCCGGCACCGCTCAACCTTCCGCATATGTAATTCCTCGCACGTGGATCTCCACGTATCAGTCAGATCACGTGTTGGGAATTAGTATTTACTTTAGCATTCGCTAATGTACTTAACTGATCGAAACTGTCTTTAGTTATTGCGTCTGCCACTTGTACGCCTGGATCGTGTGGTATACAAATCACCGGATGTAACTGTAACTTGGGTGGGTGTAACTTAAGTTCATTTATTAGTTTCATTAGTGTCGTTATTTGAATACTCCCATTGCAATGGAATAGAGGAAATCAGTCAGTACTGATTATTGAACATACTCATTTTAAACTATTAGTCATATTTACAACATCACGTTATAAAATTAAATATACATGCATTTAGACAGAAAATAAAAACAATTATGGATATTACAGTGCACAATAATTGATCAGTTCGGGCTCTTAGTCAATTATTGTACAGTGTAATACAAAATACGGATAATTACGACCGTCCTTATGTCGTGCCCGTAAGAACTAATATGCAACTGCAAGTGTATTCCTTGACGTGCTGTTGACCGTACTTATCACAACAATAAAATTACCTACATAGGTAAAATCTTATATTCGGGAAAACTTTATAGAAAATACATTTAATATTTGTTACCTTTCAATTTGGTGTCCTATTTAAACAAAAACTTTAAACGGCATGAGACTTTAGAACTGTGCTTAATTTAAATACAAAAACGTATAAAACGCTCATGTAATCCGTAGTGAGAGTAAAGCCGGGTTTTACAGGAAGCACTCTGTCAATTGTCAATACACAATAGGTCGGTGCGTTGCAGCGGCGCGGTAACGGGTGTCTCCGGATACGAAACACGCGTTTTGTTTAATGCCCTTTCCATCGCTTGGCCAACATTAATGGCGCCCGAGAAGGCCGTTCCAGAGGATATTGCGTAACTAAAATACGACGTTAATACAATATTACAGTTTAAACACGGTCGCTGTTTCTACACTACTCTCTCACTGAATAATTATAGAATAACGCCCAATTGTTTGTGAGTTGACACAAATCAAGAGGTTTATCTCTCCAGTCAGGTGAACTAGAATTAATATTCGAATCAAAATGTACATATTCCAATTCATCAATGCTGATTTGTCTATTAATCTGGAATCTACGGAGTCATAATTGGACTACATCACATACATTGCTGTTTCCGTGATAAATAGCTAAGCAATTGTGTTAGCAATCAGAAACAACAACGTTACCACAACATCGCAATTCTTTCGTGATCAGAATGCGTACATGATCTAAACTTTTTTGTTTCTCGTGTTTAGAAAAAAGGTAAAACAATTCAGTCTCAATATCACAATTTACATACAATTTTACTCACAAAACGCCAATTGCTTACAGTGTCGGTACACGTCAGCTTTACAAAGAGGGTTTCATCGGCGCATATATCACGATCACTCCTCATGTGTCATTAACACGCTTACGTACCAACGAAGAGCATCCCACAACCGATTTATGCCACAATGGAGTTTTAATTTTAGAATTGTTACCACAATCTACGGAGAATCTTCTCAGATGTAGACGCATGGTTCATTGTTTTTGTAAGTGTACCAACAGCAAAGACACAGAAAACATTCACAGTATAGAAACGTAGAAATCATCATAATATAATAAACAGTGCCGTAATTATGTTGTTTGGTGCCCGTGACAAATTCCTTGGATGGGATCCTTCCTCCAAATAAAAATAGCTAATTATAACATTAAGAAATAATAGCAATGTAGTGCAAACTTCAGGAAAGCTTGATGATATAAATGATTCTTTGGATATTTTACTCTGAGCGGGGACGCTACTGGCTAAGGGCTCGTGGCATTTTGCAGTTTTGCCACTCTGAAGCTACGCCATTGAATAAAAATAGGTCCGCTTATCAAAAAAATATTTGTATACCTATCAAGGTATATAAAACATTCAAAACAAATGGTTAAAAAACAAAACACGGGGAAAATCTAACATAACAAAGTAAGTATAATGATCACTCTATATATCATGTTATGTATTTATCTTTGTTTACAACCTATGTACATTAACGGAGGTTTCAGAGTTATAGCGTCCGATTAATAAACTGAGCGCCTTTCACTGCAGTTTTGCCATGTTTACATTACCGATGTTTGTTTACGTTGATCCAGAACAAACCGTGTGACTACATCGGAAACGCTCATGAATTTCTCAACGGGAATTTAAACGTCAAACAATATAGACGCGTGCGCCTGCATCACCGGCCGATTTATTGCGCGCCAGTTTGTTTGGTGGAGGCATTCCTCGCGGAACACCCGCGCTCTTCCAGAGGTTCACAGATCAAAGAGCTGTTTGCATCTGGCGTTTTATTTTTTGCACTTAAAACGCCCGTAACGGTCATGAACCCGGGTTGGGGGTCGACGAACCCCGACCGGGGCTTCAGTTTCGGTGAAATTTCGCCGAGTCTCCGTGTCTGGCCGTCAAGCGGAAAGAAACGGTACTACATTTTTATGGAGCGCCGACTCACATGTCCGCGATAAGAGTTCGATGAAAGAAGGCGTTACTGTGATTAGACTGGTTTTTTGCTTGCCACGCTGAATTAAATCTACTACAGACGCAATCAAATCCGGCTTCATTAATAAATGCGTAACTGTATTGTTAAGTAGGTCAATTGGGCAATATAATTTATATGTAATTTATGTATGCAAACATATAAAATCAAATATATTCTCATACTAGACTGAACAATATCAAACTTCATTGAAATGCATTGACAATGCATGAAAATAGTTTCATCTTTTGCCATACGATGACGATGATGACACATTCATAAAAAAAAGGTATCAAAGTCTAACAAAAAGAGAACTATGCGAACATAAGCCTTACCTATTGTTTTTTTGCAAATAACTTTTGAAAATAATGATTGATTGATTTTATGATTTTAAAAAAACGACCAAAATTTGTTAAAAGTCTAGTTTACAGCGTCATCATTTTGTATTTTCATAGAAAACCTTCGAGAAAACCGTGTGAAGATTTTAAAAGCGTCCTGAATGACTAGCTTCTCATTATCTCTATTATCCCAGATCAGAACTGTTGCTCAGAACAGCAAAATTAACACTAATTATGAGTATAGACGTTAGAAGCCCCATAACGCGCAAGTGAAGCACAAAGCGCAATGATATCAAAGGCAAGCGACGCAAGCGCACTGAAGTTCATTGCCGTCACGCATCGCGCGCAGCGATGCCGCGATAAGCCAATTTGGGATGCGCCCGCGCCGCGCCGCCCGCTCCGCTGCGACCAAAACGGACACTAACGCGACTATCATTCTGATGTGATGAAATTCAAGAGTTCGTTAACTTGTGTAAGATGTCTCAATCTCGACTGAGAAAAGACGCGGACCAAAAAATACGAACCAAATAGAGAACGAGAGGCATAACAACTAAGATATTGACAACTTCTAGATACGGCATCTTGCAGAGGCTAACTGGAATGTACTTTTCAAATCGAATGACTCAATCTCTTACTCTTTGACGCGGGGTGCTAAACTATGAATGTACGAACAATTGATTAATATTTACTATCCTATTTTAAAGCTATATCTGCTCTTCGACAAAGGATTCAATATAATTATAATCATACTGGTACAGCTGACTAACAAATATAAGCCTTATTTAAAGATTCAACAAATAAACACAAAGTTTTTCTCACACATTATGTTGCAATAATTGAATTAAACGTGATACTAATTAAAAATAGCTCAGATATCATTTGAACAACAGGAAAATGCTACGTATTGGTAATAGGAAAATCAAGGCATAATTCCGTTTAGGTAGTCAAATGACAACATACATTATTTACTCGGCATTCATACCGTAACTCAAATATTAATATTTATTTACCTAGTAAACTGTAACAGATTGTTTGTAATTGACAAATTAAAGAAATATTTTTCTGCCAGGTTAGGTATCTAAAAATGTTTGCACTGCGTGCACATTTGATAGTTAGTACATCTTATTACCTATATCAGTTAGATTTTGAAATTGAATAGGATTCACAAAATATGGTACATAATGTTTGTTGTTTCTAGCGATAAG
The DNA here is from genome assembly GCA_037074685.1 of Glyphodes pyloalis. Taxonomy (NCBI): domain Eukaryota; kingdom Metazoa; phylum Arthropoda; class Insecta; order Lepidoptera; family Crambidae; genus Glyphodes; species Glyphodes pyloalis. The sequence goes on from JAYKKO010000002.1 coordinate 3,766,356, forward strand.
ACCGCCTAAATTGTACTATATAAACAATCTGTAAAACCTATTTCTGTAAAGATTTGTGCAATAATGTATACCTATCTTGTTTTATTGAAAGTTAATTTAAAAAGTCATATCAAAAGCGTTCGACCGCTACACCACTTAAGTTAATACAATTCATGTAAAATAATATTCTTAAGAAACGGAATATGGCTAAGGTACATATTTTAAAAACCACAATGTCAAAAAATGGTGCAGACTAGGTATAGGACAACTTGCCACTCATGTTTATTTCTGAGTTTTCACAAGGATTGGACATTCTTAACTTGGATCTTAATTAATAATTTTACAATTTACAAGTGCATTCGGAGAAATAAACCGCCATTATTCGCAGGCATATTGTGTGATTCCGCCGTTCACATACGGCGTCGTCAGTTTAGAAACGAATGCTGGTCTGTAAAATGCCTTAGGCCTGATGAAACATGCAAATGTAAGGTTTTTATTTTTATTGTCTCTCACAACCCTAACAAAGTGGCCCTCCCGCGGCGACCGATGATTATTCAAAAAGCGGTCTCGAGAAGAAATTGCCTCGGACCAGTGACACATATTCGTGTAAAACTAAAATGTAAACAACGAGCTCCTTTATTTTTACATCGGAATTCGAAAGATGCATCTGATAATCGATCGGTTACAACAACCGATCGATTTTAGAATTTTTGTCTTATATTTTTATGGTAATGTAGCTGTGGGATTTAACAGAAATGTTTAGTCATCTACACAAAATACTATCGCACTTGACCATACATATACAATTATGTTAACATTTTTGTTAAACCCGGATCCCGCAGACAAACTGTGAAAACACAAACTTATTTGTTTTGTTTAATAAATAAAAAGATCATTATTACTAACACATAATCGTGTTGATTGAGATTCACTGTTTAACACTGTAATAGTGCTTTGGTTTTAGGGCAACGCATTTTTTTTATTTGTTATTTATAAACGACAGTGAAGCTGTTTTATGGCTTCACAAATGACTTAGTAACCAATATAATATTGCTTCAAATACTTCGGAAGGCACAAGTACTAGAGAAGTGGGCTTATCTCGCGTGTGCGCCGGCGCAGGCAGTAATTTATTCAGAGACACGTGCCCGACGAGTATACGAGAGCATGGGAAACGAAATGCTCGTATAAATATTGTCCGAAGTGCTAGAAAGCTCGCGCCCAGTCTGAAATCTATGTTGCGTCCGTGCTACATGCACGATGCGCCCCTCTACTTTACGACGCAGACCTGACGACACAAACACGCTTTTCGTACTAACTTTCCTACAGACGAACTAATTCCAAATCCAATTACTAATTTAGTTAGCTTCAGTTGCACCAACTTAAGTTAAACGGTGACTCATAAATGGAGAGTATTTGGTCGTTGCCATATTGCAAAAAAAATGACAGTTTAGACTGTTATCAAATTATCAGTACTAAAGTTTAATTAGTGGAACTAAGACTCAGTGGACTGTTTTAATGCCCCAACGGGGACCCATTGACTAACCCAACTACTCATGACGTAAGAGTTTTCGCTTAAGTGTGAAGGAACAGCCATATTCTCAATGAATACTATGGTGCTTGAAATCTGTTTAATGCTGTCCAATGGGACTGTTGACTAAGATACTTTTAATAACTTTCAAAACACGATTCCTTCATAGATTTTCTATAAAGATCCAGTGACGTCACAATTTTATTTATCAACACACTGACTATGTTTTATATAAACTATTTATATTTAGAGCCTTTTAATGGTATCAAAGACCTCTTTTACGGCATTGCTATTTGCTGCTATTTGAGAATGATGTCAACAATTAATTTGTACAAATAATTCAACGTAGACAAATCGTTTACACAACAATGATGTTGTCCAATCAAAACTATCTCTGAAATTGTGAATGAAAACTTCACTACAAGAAAAAGCGAAATAAACATCTTTACGTTCCAGAGCAACAATAACAACAACAAGAAACAGCATGTCACCATTCATCAAATCGGAAACGCTTAAAAGCGGTAAAACGAAACAAATCATTCCGGTAGACACAAAAAAAAGAGGGCCGCGGGCGTGCGTCCCCGGGCTTTGTGTTAATTGCGGCAGGCAGACAGACAGACAAAAAATAAACCCCACTTTCAAATTACTACCTACGGAAAACAATAAATAAGGCAAATAAGACAATAGGGACCCTCCTTCGACGGCGTGAGGCGAGGGTGCGTTACACAGGTTAACATAAAAGGCTCTCAACACGTACGTGCTGGACATTAGAAACAGGGTTTGCGGTACCAACAGAGCATTCGTATTTATTGATCGTTCTTATGAAGGATTTACTATGGACCGCTACTTCGTCTACGTCTAGGGCGATTAAGTTATTTTCCTAATACACATCTTTTAACGTCAATTTCAAAAGTTTGACAAAGCGTTCACTGCTGATTTGACGTAGCATGCGCCACGCCAATAAATGTTGGCTCGCTCTTCATAAATATCAAATTCGATGAAATTTTAGTGCGTCAGCTGCTGATTACCTGAATATAAGAGTGCGGTGTGCTATTAGCCCAACAACAGTATCAAACATTTTGTCATCTTATACGTTATATTCTGCATATGCTATGGCATATGCTAGTAGGCTATATCTCTTGTCTGTCACGCCTACCATCACATATGCAGCTACATCTCCGGAGACACTGAGCGTCATTCGTGCTTGTCTCACTTTGTCTCGTATTCGGCACTAAAGGGAAACGAGAAACTGAGAACAAAGCATTTCGCATCTGCATTTACCGCTACACAACTTCATTTTAAGTCAACCAGGTGGGTTTGTATTTCGGGGGAAACACATTCCTCTTTTTTGGACTTTTGACCTAAATAAAGTATTTCATCCACATTTGACTGTATTCATTGTGAAAGTAACGTAAGAAAAAAACAATTTAATATCAGTATTAAAATAATTCACTAATATCAATGCAGTCCTCTCAAAAATAATCATCATTATGTATTATTTAGTTTGACTTATACATTTATTACGAATTCTATAACAATTTAAAATACCGTATTTAGAATTTTAGATTATGACGAGGAAAAATGTAACGACTTGAACTCAAATGACGTTACCATAAGGTTCGCTTAAGAACGAGTTTATATACATATTAGTGCCCACAACTGTACATATTGGAACTGTACAACGCATAATATCGGTATTTGTTTGACAATTACGTACACAACCCTGGTTCGTCATACAGCGAGATCCACAAGGACAGATGAGGCATAAACAAAGATATGCAGCATTGTGTCATAGTCATGTATGTAAATATATAGGTAGGTATATAAGGATATGTACGTGAAGTGTTGTTTGCATGCAACAAATAATTCGGTTGAAAAACGTAAATTAACGTAAAACGCAACACTAAATTATGTACTTGTGTCTGGTAAAATTAATGTTTTACTAACATAAGCTAATCTACTTTGATTGGGATTTGATCATGAATCTATCATTTTAGCGATATTTTAATTAGTCTCGAGACTGGCTAGTAACATATAGCGTACAACCATCGTTTCTACTTTTTAATTTTCTTGGACACTATTTTTAAGTTTAACATTTAGGTATTAATTTCATCAACATCTTCGTTTAATTCGTTAATGATAAGATACACCTTAAACGATTCTCGTGAAATCAAACTAAATTTTCCAACAATGTTTTGTCCCAGATGCTGAATGTCAGCCTATCCAGTTATCTCGCAGATCTATACAAAAAATCTAGTAACTACTATGTAAAACAATAATCGTCATTAGATGGATACCTACCTACCTACCAGAGCAGACAAAAAGTAAATAAAAGCCTTTTTGAAAAACACGGCCACGATTAAAGCTCTAATTCCTTTTAGTTTTAAAAATATAAAAACCTTATATACATAGATAACACTAATTAATACGCACAATTAAAATTGTTAAACGCGTCGCTTTTTATATTACATATGTACATGTGTTATTTTTTACACCGACAATTGTTTTGTATATGGAAGTGCAATAACTCTTTATATCGTATCCACGTGTATGTAAATAAGTGTTGGTATTCAAAGTCTGATTCGATTGTTATTTTCTTATTGAGTATGTAAAACCTAACATGTGCGTAAAGAGCGCACACTAATCGCCGCAGAATACTTCAATGTCCCGAACGAAACGAATTATAGATTATTTTTCATATTTATGATAATTAGTACACAATTTTGCCCCTGCCCCTCCAGTGGCGCTATTTTTTTCTTTTTCCTCTTCCGAATGTCACTTAAAAAGGTTGTACTGGTAGATCTAAATTTCTGTAAACGTTAGGTAAAAAGAACTCTAATTCTATCCGCACAAAACTATTGAATAAGTTAATCATCTTAATTACAATTGTTAATTTGCTCAAAAACCTTGCGTCTTGGTTGAAAAAATATCGTGATGTCAATGTTTTACCGGTACTGTGAAATACTATGTTACCGAAACAACAGTTACTTGGGAGATATGTTTTAATAACTAGCGATTAAACACTGGATCTAAAAAAATAAATGAGTACAGATTTCAAACGCTACATAGGAGTAAATCAGATTTTTTATTTAAGTAAGCTTATTTTTCAATCAGTTTCGCTTGTCAATATCGAATTTTAAGTCGATAAATAATCGAAATTCAATTACAAAATAAGATCGCTTTCGTCGCCGCGACAGTTCTGATGGGAGCGATTTATACGCTCAGTGGGGTGCCAAAGTTATATTACCTTCTGTGGAGAAACGATTAACATCTATATACAGATTTACAATATCCAATAATATTGGTGTATAAATAAATTATATGGTTTCCGAATGGTTAGCAAAATTATACCGATTAGTTAATTGGAGAAGAAAGACACGAAACGTTTTGAGCAATTAGCGATTCGCGCCTAATGTCCAGTTCCGAAGAGTTAATCGATACAGGCAGAGTTTTTGCGGTTTATGCAAGAGTCGCATCGAGCAGTGAGTATCGAATCTTTATCACTGAGCCGTAATTGGCGAGTGAAATTCGTAAATTAGCGCATAGCATGTGCTCGCGCACTTCGTTTCGGACGTTCGTAATTTTTGTCGGAGTTAATACACGTTCCACAGAGCGGACAATGTTTTAGACAGGGTTTACATCAATATATTGCACATTTAAAGTAGGTACTAAAATATCCCAACCCTACTAAATAAATAAATAAATAAATATTGGATAACATCACATACATTGCTCTGATTCTGTGATAAGTAGCTTAAGCACTTGTGTTACAGGAATCAGTAACAACGACGGTACCACAACACCCAGACCAGAGACAATATGGAAAAGTTCGTTTCCCATATTAACACGACCGGGGATCGAACCCGGAACCTCAGAGATGGCGCTCGCCAAAGTCCGGCCCGCTCGCCTCTCGGCTACTAATATTAATAATATTAGAAACGTGAAAGTTTCGACGTGTGGATGTGTTAATGATGATTATTTTTTTCACGGAAAAACCCCATAACTTATGTGGACGAATTTTGATGGCTAGACAGATAAGGTATTGGAATATACAAATAGTATTTATTTTTATCCCCAAGCAACGCAAACAAAGCAGCAGGCAGCAGCTAGTTATATTTTCATAGTGCGTGCTATTAAATTTGCACGAAAAAAAAATCCATTGCAAAATAACTTCCAAAAAAACATGAGTCAACTATGTGAACAGTGGCAAAATATATATTTAGGTTCCGCAACATACAGTTTGTGAATAATAAACGAGCCCGCATGTTATTTCCTCCTTGCGTCGAAAACAATATTTCTTTATTTAAGTCGAATTTAGCCCTCTACTAAAACGTGTTACTTTGGCGCTTTTCAATTTAACTGGTCGTTTCGTGGCTCACTTACGTTCGATGTTAAGAAGTACAAAATGTTCCTGTCTGGACAGCGTTATGTTGACATCACGCGACCGGTCTTAGTTGGTGTGATTTATCACAGTTTTTTTATATTTTTAAAACAATTTCGTGGCCATTTAAGTTTACTCATTTGGTATAATTGCTAGCGATGTCAAAACATAAAAAAGTTTTCTATCTCTGTATTTGCGAAGGTGCGGTTCGTTAGTTAAAAAAATATTTCATTATTCGCTTGCCTAAGGGCACTCTCACGATGAGCAAAAAAATTGAGAACCAAGTGAGAGACGAAGAGGAAATAAGCAGATCGAATTTAACTTTTACATGTAATTTTTTTAACATACCAAGTACCGCGACCTCTTTGTAAGCTTTTATTAAAGACATTGTAATTCGGGACGAGACTTGAATCTGGTTATAATTATCTAAACGCAATATTACATACATGATTAATTATCATTATTTACTCAAGGGCAGGGCCATAGCATGCAACATGGAAATCAAGTTATTGGTTCCAACAATGTGTTTTAGCTTAATCTCAAAGCTTTGTTAATGCGTGTTGATCACAACCACAAGCTATCGAAAAAGTATTCACTCGACTCGGAAATCGAACTTAGAATCCCCATAATTATGGTCCGGCGTTTAAACAACTGGAGCAACGAGGCCTTGAAAATGTATTCTACACATTTTACAAACATTGTATATAGAAGCAAAACGTATATTAAACAACCCACAGCGCAGCTAATTCTCAGTCAAAAAGTTAAACCGCACGACTGTCAGACAATTGATTCCGCGCGTTCCCACAGTGCAGTTTACGAAAAAAACGCAATTTGACCGAGGTGGCAATTAGGCGAAGCACGCTGAGAAACGTGTAGTGGCTGCCGGGCACCCGGAGATCAACGGACTTGGATTGTTGACGGATGCTTCACGAAAAACTATACGTTTTTAGTATTGAGAAATTATGAAGTTTAATATCTTTATACTCTTGATATTTAATATGATTAGATGCTAACTGTTGCCTGCGATCGATCACATTATTTCTAGACATTAAAAATTTCATGGTAATTTAACGAAACAAAAAAATTGCATCTCCCCTTGCGGTATGGGACTCGAACCTAGGACCTTCACGTATCGCGCGTGTTGCTCTTCCAACTAAGCTCACCGCAAGTTAATCTAGCAAGCGTTTGTAAAATTACTGTAGAATAAATATGGTACTGCAAAAAGATAAATATTAGGAAGTACATTGTACCTACACCTACCTACCTAGTACAAGTCATAGCATTAAGGAAAGATGCGTATTTCTAGCTATACGTGGTCAATAGGGAAATGAATACGTAAGATTATAAAATGATCACTACAACACTAATGGTCGTACAACCGATTATATTACTTGTTTTATCAGCAAATACATCATTAACCTTCTACGTCCAAATTTAACATTTACACACAGCAATTAAAAAGGGTATTTAAACAGCGCTTCACATTTTTATATACAGGATATCCACTTCGGAATACGTACGTATAAAATGGAACCGCACGCCCTTATAACTTTTTGTATTAATAGTTTTATTTCGACTTTATAACGACATAATGGATCGTCTAAGTGCCCGGTTGGCAGTTTTAGTATGGTATCGCTAAGGGGGGCTATCAAAAAGAAATCCTGAGTGGTGTGAAGCAATCCAGCGTTATAATGGAGGTGTGAAGGTACCTCCGCAGCTGTTATATTGCCCCCTTTGTGCGTGTCCGGGAGGCGAAGAGTGGGTGCAAGCAAATTCCTCGAGTGTTACGCTGCCTAGGCAAAGGGCTTAGCTCTGACTACATGGTTGGCGATGAGATTTTCTTATCACGTCTACGATTAGTGTCTTGTGTTTCTAGATTTTTTTTTCTATTGTGATAATAGGTGTATATATGAGAATGAGTTCACATCACAAAGCATGTTTCAATTATTAGCTATTGCATGCGACTTTATTTATTATATTAAAACCGAAATAACGTTTAATACCGAAATAACGTTTAATATCCATTATGTCATATCATGCTAGAAAGTAATCTGTAGATTTACAACTTCATTCAAATCCAATCAGTACTCTTTTGCGTGAATGTAAGAAATATCTATAACGTAAATTATTTACGAGTAACAACATAGCAAATTAAATTAACAATAAAATATAGCTAACTAGCCAAGAACAAAATACGTTAATTCCATTAACCCGAATTTTATGAAAAGTATACGTCAGGTAGATTCTAATTTAAATACTTTTTCCATTAAGAACTTTTTCTTAGTTGTTGCCAGCCCTATAAGATATTCATATTCAGAGTGGTCGAGCTAACTCGGTACTTATGGCTCTTTCGAGGCTTTGACGCGGCTGAAGTGTGAGAAAACGCGATCGACGGAAGCGATATATTGCCGAGATAGACCTCGGCCCTCCGTCACGTCACAATACTATACGGACGCCGATACCCTGCAGCGGAACCACAGTTTACAAGCTACCCGCTAAAACAAAGGTTGGTAGGTCAACAGACCTTAACTACCTTGGTCTTTCTTTACCGTCAACAAATCTGAACTTTAAAAGTGACAAATCAATAAATAATATTAAACACTTTTGCAAGTTACGGAATGGTTCGGCCATTCCGTAACTTGCAAAAGTTGCACTGGTAGCCGTGGTTACAAAATTTTAATTGAAAATAAATAATTCGCCTGCTATTCCAAGGTTTTACGTTCTCTCGCACTCGAAATACTTTTCTCTATCTCTATATAACGATTCCAATTTTAAATTCAAAAAGAGAATTTAAATTCGTCTTATAGTTAAAAGCAAAACTACATTACCAAAAAGATTTAAACGTTTACCAAAAGAGATGGCAAGGCCAGGGACTGTCAGCTATCATTCCCTGATGTCAAACAATTATATCCCTCGGAGTTGGAACGTCGCCTGTCCCATTGTGCTCGATCTCATTATGAACAAATTAAACTGTCACTCCTCCTAGTGTGACTGACACTCTCCGCTGAATTTTTAATTAAAATAAATGGACACCTCCAAAATCATCAGAAAATTGGATGTTGAATCTTCTGACATTGAATACGTATTCGTCTGTAGCACCAAACGTGATTATTTTTCTTAAAAAAACAAGCGTTCCTCCGCATCTTCGTAAAACCTTTGTCTTCGTTTAACCTAGTCCTGACAATTACAAACAAAAAAAAAGTTGGGTATCCAATTTGACCTGCTATTTCCGAAGTTATGAGCGTACATAGATTTCGGCGATTCATGTTTATTTATATAGATCAGCAATTCTATACATTGGTGATTATAAGTGTAATCGACTAACAGTTTTAATATGATTTTTCTAGTTATAACTCACTCGACCACAACACACGTGCGAGTTAGGATCTTTGATGTACCAAACCGATGCAAACAGAAATACAATATGGCATTGTTATGTTCTGCATCATCAACTGAGGGAATTACGGAGGAATTTAAGTATGTTAGTGCAGTAAAAGCTTAAATAGACCCTGGAAATAACTGTTAATTCGTACAACAATAAAATCTGTCGCACGTACGCGATCGTGGGAACGCACACGCATAAATAATATTTAACTGCGCTCGTATGTCAATCTGCATCTAATTAGCTTTATTAGATGGAGTAATTTATGATCTTTGGAGACTTGTTGATGACTCGTCTTGCATATTGAGTGACGTCGGTGCAGTTGGTGTAAATACTAGCTTTTTGATGAATGCCCGCCTGTCACTTACTTCATTAATGAATGACATATAGGGTAGTAATGAAGTCGGCTATTTACTATGAGTTAGGATGGTCTTATACTAGTTCAGACGTAAACGCAAACAGCTGTCGTATTACCCAGCGATACTTTCCGTTAAGTAAATGCTAAATTGAAAAATCCTCAAACATCCGGCCACGCGCAGTCTAAGGTTCCACTTCTTATTTGCCGATCATTTATCTAAATAATATGCATTTACTTCCTGATTGTGTACTGCCAACAGAAATAAAAATGATTTATTTATCCCCTTTTAATAAGGCCACTACAAAGTTCAAAGCGAATACTCTAACGTGCTTTTGACTGTAGATACCATCTGTAACATTTTCCAATTCAATTTTCAATTCCAATATATTACCACTTAAAGTCCAAACCACCAAACTATGACTGATCAGGGTAGGCTTACTTACTGCTAGTACAAAGAGTCCGTGCTTGCTAGTCTTTAGAATCTAACGACTCTTAGATACATAGATAGTCGATACCCAACAGTACATGCTAGTCCGCAGATGTTAGAAAGACGAAACTACACAAGTTCTTTGGAGACTGCAGCCCTAAAATATGCGTGTAACCAGTCAATCTTCTATTAGATCATTACGTTTTTGCCGTATCACAAATGAGGCTCAATATAAAATGTAAACGGATGTAAATAGTATGTGTAGTATTATGACTGCATTGTGATTGATTGATATCCACGGGCTGGAGAATCAATTACAGTACAGCTCATGTAGAAACAAAAACGTATCGGGATCGTGACTGCCCCTGAACAAAAGACAATAGCATTATGTAAGAGGTTTATTGACGCGTAAACAAACACCAATTAGCCCAGCACGAGGATTTTGAGGTCGCAACCTTTGCCGGCAATAAGTTCGTTCGAGCGAAAGAATTTATTTATCGTATTGTATTTATCTTCCGAACCTTTTCTCAATGTGAACTTGAATTTTATTGGTCATTATCTTTGCCCGTTCACTAGTTTAATGAGCGGATTGTGGGTCAGTAAGTGTTAAAAAATCAATTAATACTTTGTCTCTTTTGTTTTCGGACGGTAAGCAAATTTACGATGATTCTTACAAATTTTAATCAAAAGTAGGTAGACGGTACTGAGAATTTTCGGTCGAAGCCGTACAAAGGGATCAAATCCTATGATCTTAAATTTTTTTGATCTCATGGGAATACGATTTCTCGCACTTCTCTCAACTTCACGCCAGGTGCGTTAAGTGAAATATATTGTATAAACAACCGTACTACATTTTTGCCCAAACATGTGATCTCAGCCTTAAATGGTCTAGCACAGCGTTTGCTATTTGCCGGAGCGCAACCCAAGCAATTCAAATTGTGCCGACCTACGACATGACCTACAAGTCGACACAAATACAGCGTCAGCAGAATTGGCGTAGTAAACAACGCTCCATACGTAATGCGTGACATCGATATCCTACATCGCGATATCAGAGTTTTCGTCGCCACTAAGTATATATACAACAAACCAAGAATGGTAGTTGGGCCTTGGTCCCCGAGCAGATAACACCTAGCTCGGCGGAAGTATTTCCACTTTTAGTAAAGAACATACGTTCCTTACAAAATTAAGTATAAGATCGCAACATTCCCGCCTTGTTAAAAAAATTATATCTAATACTAGAACCAGCTTGGGTTGAAAAATATTAAGTCGGTAACTAAGGCGCAGTATTTAGGTAACACTGGTCTAGTGGCTTGAATGCTTTATAATTAGTTTTACTTTGCCTCAGGCCTAAGTAAGAATTTTTCAAACATATATCTTGGTTTGTGATCAACCATCGGCATTTAGCAAAGGCCAAGCCTAAATAAGCCAGTACCCATTATAGTAATAACGAGTGGATTTCAATAATGGAGGCCTTTGTAATTATTGTGCATTAAGTTATCTCGAAGAATAATATCACATAATGCAAAATTATATAATTACGCCAAATATGCTTTCTGTAGTGAATGAAAAAAACATAGAAGGATTTCTAACGCTTGAAAATGGCACCACGAAAACTAAGGCACGACAGGCGTGGCTTTTAAAAAGTAAGCTAGCGACGGTGCACATACCGTTTCCAAGGTCGCAACGACTCACAGGCGCGGACCAATTACAGCGGGTGCTCCATCCCTTTCTTTAAGTTGACGTAACTATACTAGTAATATTTGTCTACCAAAACATATTAGCCTCTATGTTATTTTTTCAAGTGTCGATACTTTATTACTTTATTACGTATCTATTGCTTGTGTGTATTTTGGTGTCGATCTTCGATTCAAGTTTGTATGACGGGAATTCTTCCATGTTTTTTTTCGTTTACTGGCTTTCTATAAACAAGAGTAGATAGGCCCTTGTCGCCGGTAGGTGCGAGGCCCACCAGGGCGAGGGCGCGAGCGGAAGGGCCCCGTTACACGGGCGGCGCGCGCGCATCGATCACGCCGCTGTTTATCGCCGCTGACCTTAATGAGATGTGCGCTGCGACATGCACGCACATTGTACGTACGACATCATGAGAACCAACGCACTGACTAGATTAAACAGCACTGTCGGAGGCTCATGTCTTTCAGTAATTATACAATCACTTGTTGCTGCCTGTGACTTAGCCCGGGCTCTTTCGAGGTAAAAAGTTAATCTAGTATTTCATTCAAACTGATTCAGTAGGTTTCCGTGAAAGAGTAACAAACATCTAAATCTATAGATCCAAACATTACTCAAAACTTTTACGTGTACAATATTTATTATGAGACCTCTATCTTTTCTAAAAACCTATGTACTACAAATCTCGGAAAAAAACATTATAGTGTAATAGATTGTATCTTCAATGAAAGTATAAAATAAAATCTAGGACAAAATTATTATCTGTGATATCATTAATCAAATCATCTTGCTAAATATGCTATTTCACAGTTTTAAAATGATAATAAGGCTATGTATCAGGAAATGCCCAAAACAGGCAATTACTTAGTGAGCGAACATCCTAAGAACACAAAGAGATACAAGTATTTCACTCACATTAGGCCTTGCAATAGGCTCGGACCCTTGTACGCAGAATATGTGGCTCTACGCAACGTGCCGGCAAAATGGACAAGAGAAATAAAATCGTGACAGTCGAGAAATGCAATCTGCACACGACGCGGTCACGGACTCGCGCGCATAAGAGAATGAACGCATGCGCATTAGTGCGCCTCTATTGACACTGTCAGCGCTGGTCAGTCATTTAGCCGAATGACCAGACGGTTTCGCATCTAGCTAAATTTAATCAGACTTTTTGATTTATATCCCACATGTCTCTTGAAATAGCAATCGATGAAAAGGCGAAGCCTTGCCATTATGGGATACAGATTGATTTTTTTTTTGCTTATCTCTTTGGCTTCAAAAGGAATGCATTATGTAAAAATACGTGAGAAATTCTACGATAAAGATTGTCATGTCATGTTTAATGATCTCGTTTCTGAATAAGTGGATGCGACAGTTAAAACTGCTTTTGGCAAAATCAACTCATTTTGTAATAAATAAACAAAAAATAACGGGAAGCTGTGGTATCTGGCATGATAAATAAAACATGAAAAATGTGATGTTAAAAGAATAAATTGGATGGCAAATGTTATTAGGTTAATGGCAATGTACACACCGTAGTTTCTGCGAACTGCAGTCTCCAGTCCCCGGCAGCATCCATAACTCATGCTAATAAGGCATCCGCGGATGATAAAACGTCGCACCTCAAATCGGCTTCTTTGCCCGACATACGCTTATTATAAAAATATTCATAATCGTTTGTTTGAAGTAAATTATCGACGCTTCACGTGTCGATAAAACTAACTAATGAATCTCACAAAACCGGGTTAGGATTAAATGAAACTAGTTCATGCGAGCAAAAATATTTGCACGACACAGATGGAGATTTACGGCGATAAATTTGGTTTAACGATTCCGCGATACGGACCGAATATGTCTACAGCAAATTGATGTTAAAACAAGCAATCAACAGCCTTTGTTTGATTTGAAACACACTGAAGTAACTCTGCATTTAATTGAAGAGCTTTGTTGCGAATTTAAAAAAGACCATTGTAGCATATTATTAATATGGAACGTAAAATTAAATTTTGTTTATTGAAATTGAATTTATTGGATGTGGTGCCAGATATTAAAAAAAAAAAAATTAAACTAGCAGATTAGAGATGGGGAATGAGGGCTGTTTGTTCTGGATGTTGGAATGGTAAGACGATAATATTCATATACTTTTCTCCTTTTCGTTATTGTATTTAGGTGTGTGGTACATTAATTTTATTTTAATACGTTTATCAGACAAGTGGTTTAGGTAGAGTAACTCAATTTAGCAAGATACTTAATATCGTTATATTACTTCTCAGAGACAGATACTTTAGAACAATGATAATTGCGTATATACGAAATCATTGTATATTTTAATCCAAAATATGTTATACCTAATTGAAGTATGAAATTGTGGATTCCTTTAAAAGGACCGTAAAGAAACATCTTGCGGGCCAGTATGGCGATGCTAAGGTGTTATGGTATCAAACCCGTTGTCATAGTGATATGTGTTCCTCTCTTGCTCACCATCAGACTGGTAGGAGCCAATATACTGTGTTACATAAAAAAAGCATAGTGTTGAGACAACATTGGGTAATGAAAAAGGAGATAAACTTAAATAATTGACGCAATTCATTAGAAAGCACGTAAACGTCACAATTATACAACAGCTGTTGGGTTTATTGTCTTTGTGCGTTGCACCCGTTGTTCCAGTCCGCTGGTTAAGCTGCTGGTCTAGTGAAAATCATTTTGTAACAAATACTACTTGAAAACCCACCCGGATCCAAAGTGGACTGGCAATCATGAATGAAAATAAAATATTATTTATTTGAACTTTATTGCACGTACTTAAAAAAGTACAAAAGGTGTACTTAATGCAAAATAAAAGAACATCCCCAGAAACTGACTTTTTGGTGAAATTGGCCTCGCAAATTTTCAAAGTTTTGTATCGATTGCAACAACAACAACGCAATAATTACAATTATGTGATAGTCAATAAATGTATTTTATATCTTTCTTACATTATAAGCCTGTCAAAGCGATACGACAATCGCACTCCAATATAACCCAACACAGTGTTGCCGACCAGTGGGTCGGCGCGCTAGTTACGGCGACCAAGCGCAGACTGTGTGCACAGGTGCCCGTGAATTTACATAACAATAAACAGTGCGCGCGCGCATCCGTAAGGAAGGCTGCGCCGGCATTGCATCACGCCCATTTAATTTGATGACGATTTATGAAATATAATTTACAGAGATTACATGGCATAATATGTCCGCTATTTACCAGTGCATCACGCTTATGGTTCGCGCAATGGAGTTGATAGCTGGGTAAAAAAATCAATATATTTAGGCCATCAGCTAGATTTTCAAAATACAATAAAAACACATTTTTTGTTTTAGGAAAAAAAATTGACGATGATACAGCGCATCAAAGTTCAGTAGAAGCGTTACTGATTCGTAAAAGCTGTTCGAACTTGTGGCGGCGCGCTATAATTTACCGCAATTTATTTTACCCAGTAGGTAAACATGATTTTAAAAAAATATGTTTCTTATATTTTTGGGAGTCTAACTGCTGGACTCAACATAATTTTTTAATCATCTACCCTGTTGTCAAACTTTCAGGTCGCGTTTTATCGTAATTCGTATGGCTCAGTTAAGACGGAGTGGCACAAGAGAAACGCACGGGGCAATTTGCATCAGATTAATCGTTGACTTATGGTCAAATTACTGTGCCGAACTCTCTGGTAATAACGCAACCGGATTTGTTTACGGGGACAATGCTGAGAAAAATGATTTTACAACGGTACTCGTGATTGAAATCATAAAATATGCTTCGGACAGTCGCGGTACAGTTGGGGAATTATGACGGTCATTACTCGCCACCGCCATCGCCGGCGAGTCCGCTCCATTAGGGAGTATCTTGCGCGCATAAATATCGACTCCTATAGGGACGATCGATATTTGAAAAACATCGTTATTAACATCGAACTAAAAGTATCGATCCACGATAAAAAACGATTTATTTATTTATTTATTTATTAAAAGATGTACAAAACAGGTTACAGCCAAACATGAAGCACAAAATAAATATGTATGACTTAGGAGCTAGGTTGAAACCCTTACATATGTACACACTATGTAGATAAACTATAAGCAGACAAAATTTTACCTAGACAATAAATTAGAAAATATCCTAAAAAAAACTTAATAAAAAGAGGAATACAAATAATAATAATAATTGATGCTATCAAGTGAGTGAGACAATGTGAAAACTTGTGGAAACAGTGTTTAATTAACAAACACTACTTCTTATTTCTCTCTTGAATTGAGACTGAGAGAAGCTAAAAATGTCTATGCTATCTGCGCAGCCGTCGACGAGCTCATTATATTGACGACACATTCGTGTTACGGGATTGAAATAAGATATATTATTCTTATAAATATTGAGATAAAATAGCTTGGGTTTTCGAACACGATAATAAGTGTTAAGATTCAATTTCGATAAAAGATATGGGGAGTCAATTTCATTATTTATTAATTTATACAAGCACATGTGATCCAATTGTTTTCTGCGACTGCTGAGAGACACCATTCGAAAATAAGCAAGTCGATTTTCATATGAATGAATCGCGCGAAGATTACCCTTTCGGTTACAAAGTAGTCTCAAGAAGCGTTTTTGAATTTGCTCAATTCGTACGATATGAATATTATAGTATGGTGACCAAATAACTGTGTTATATTCTACTATACTTCGTACCAAAGCATAATATAGGATTATATATGAGGAACTATTCTTAAAATGCTTTATTGTTCTATAGACGAAACCTAACATACGCGACGCACTATCCACGATATGGTCATAATGAGATCTGAAAGACAGCTCACTATCAAAAACCACTCCGTCCATGTCATTCTGTTGACACCACTCTGACAAAGAATCCAAGTCTTGCTGAAGCTGAATAGCGTTACTAATACTATTGATGGAGTTAAATATTTTTAGATCGTCAGCGTATAAAAGGCATGGACAAGAAAGTCGACTTACGAGATCATTTATGAAGATCACAAAAAATTGAAAGATTGAAAACATGGATGTTTTCGGTGACAAATAAGAATGTCTAATATATTATGTGTATTGTTATTGACCTTTAAACAAAAAAAACCCTGTATTTTTTCAATACACTCCGTAACTGTGACAGGTGTTTTCCCTTTAGTCTGTTTAGTTCCTGGTACAGCAGATGACCCGATGTGGAAAAAAAAGATGTTGAATGTACTAGACATTCAACGCACACTAGATAGCGCCCTAAATCAAAATTTATCTTTCGATATTTTATTCTTATAACATCGATGTGTCAATTATATCAAAGTCAACAGTCAGCTAAACATCGATGTTTATTAATTAACGATGAATATCCATCATCCTAAACTCCTATCAAAATATCAATCCTTACTCCAGTAGGCGGGTGAGGAATTTGCATTTCCATAGAACTGTATTCAAAACATTTGTTGATCCTTCCGTCTGCAAGGGATAAACTATGATAATTGTTTGTTACGATTAGTGCCAGTGTTTATAACTTAGATGGAAACTACTAAATGAATTTTACAACTGATTCAATACTAGTGCAGGATTTTGTCCAATTGGTTCATAAACAGAAACACGAGGTAAGCAAGCATATCATTCCTTATAAGCACTGAACCTCAATTTGCTAAAAACATTACGTAAAATAAAATTAATCAAATTATAATAGGGATGTTGACTGGCTAGTCAACATAATTTTGAATACCTGTCAAAACACGATTCCTTCATAGATTTCCTACGTAGATAGCACACTGTGACATCACAATTTTACGTATCAACACAGTGACTATTAAATACTTTCTGATCATTTTAAAATCGCATTTTAAAGATTATTCGCAATAAATTAATTTAGCAGATGTAACTTAAGGTCCTCTTTGACACCATTAATACCTTAGAATGATTTTTGAATGGTATTAATAACCCAATTCTCTCGATTTGGGGCAATCCGCCGCGAATGATAGAGTTCCGGCAGACGGCGAGTCGCGGCTGACTTTCACCAAGATTGGGACCTCAATTGCAACCCCTTCTTGTGAAATATGACCAAAATGCGGAAAAATATGTCGTGATTATTAAAAACGAAACGTATTTAATGGAATACGTGTTAAAACTAAGCGCGCGGCGAACATCTTCATAGAGCCGTGCGTATTTTTTTCTATATAACACTTTCTTCAAGATTGACCTGATCCCAAATGGAAAGGAAATGAGGTCCTAGCTTAAGGGCGGCAAGTACAGCATAGTAAATCTGTTACTGGACTTGTAGCCCTTACCTTAAAGGCTTGACCCCTGCTACTAATGTAGCACCCCCCACGAGCTCTGGAAACCATACTCACATGTAGGAACACAACAACACCGAAGTGATTGTTATTTGGCTGCGGTCATCTGTAAGGTGGAGGTATTTCACCAGACGGGCTGCTCCAGTTCGAGGGACAAATCGCTATGCCCCACCTCTCTAATGTATGTATGCAAAAGCGTTGTTACTGCGACGAACGTAAACCTCGCGCACAATACGCGAGATGCAACAATACGTAGTTTGAGCGACGCCAGCCCAGTCCGGGGTCGCATTAGCGTCTATTGTTCGAATGCGGCATTAGGGGCCATTGTTTCACGCAGGAGGAAGGATGCAGGTGCCGGGCGGGTCAAGGATGGCCCGGTCAACTGGCTATTGTGCTCGTGCACAATGACTCCGGGCATTTTAAGGGATGAGGCGTGCCGAGGTGCCACCTTAAGGACTGCTTATCTCTCACAAATGAATACTTATTTAATTGTTAAAGTTATTGTTTCAGCACTCATCAAAACAAAACTATCTGACTTGGATTTAGCAATAAAGTTAGATACTGCTACTGTAACTAATTTACCGAGTTTTTTACAGGTATCTTCTTGATGGATATTAATTAATTTTGCATTATATTTAATGATTATTTAAAAGTGTTATATGTTACCTACTTTAAAAAAGAAAAATTTAGCTTTGACATTGAGCGGTACAATTTCCCCTTTACAAGTTAGGACGTTATACTTTTTTATTTATGTAAGTAAAGTAAATCCCAAAAAACAGCAGTTTTTTACTAAGCCCTCACGCAAAAACGACGAAGTGTCATAAGTTTGGTGTGTCTGTCTGTGCGTGTCTCCGTCTGTGTTTTTTGTATGATATGATTAAGTATAATATGATTTCATCATAAAGGGGTTCTTAGTAACATTGCTTTTACATTAACATACCTCTGGAAGTTAAACCCCAAGATTGTGGTCGCCACAAAATGTCAGATAACATATTTTGACACAACTCCCTCAAATACTAGGCTTGAGACTATGACAAATTTCTAATCATGGATAGAGAAGAAGTTATACGATAGTCAACGTAACTTTGACCGATCTTAATTCGTAAATACAAGCGCAAATATAGTAGGATCCTATTTTTTTTTGTTTTATTTATTTATTTAAGTTAATACCATTCCAAAAAACTGTCGTGTTTTATTTATTATTGATTGGTGTAAAGCGGGTGTCAATGACACAACGGGTGACTTCCTTACAGACAAAGGTGGTCGTTGTAAAAATGACAATTTATTGACACTGTACCTGCGTCCGACGTCGCTTCACGACCATTGTGTGTGGCTCAATATTGT
Organism: Glyphodes pyloalis; assembly: GCA_037074685.1. Classification (NCBI taxonomy): domain Eukaryota; kingdom Metazoa; phylum Arthropoda; class Insecta; order Lepidoptera; family Crambidae; genus Glyphodes; species Glyphodes pyloalis. The sequence goes on from JAYKKO010000002.1 coordinate 3,785,752, forward strand.
CACTTACCTGAAAGAAGAAAAAGAATACGTTACTTTTATGGTCTCAATTTGAGAGCCAATTGGGCTTGTATACTTATTCTAAACGTTGAATTACAACCTAACTTTTTGTAACGCTGACTGAACTTTCTTCATTGAACTACACTTTTTATAATAGTAACGTGGTGGAAGTCGTGATATACATGTTTAGAGTCAGTCTGTTTATTGTCAGGTTAAGACCTGCATTGTTGAAATTAATTTACAACAATATGTACAGTTGTACACACCTTAATCACTACGCTAGTCAAACGTAGTAACCCGAGCTGTATTCGAAAAATCTAAAATTTATTTGAATCGGGCATTGAACCCAGAGCTCCTCAGAGATATCATAACTGGATACTTCAATCACTAGACTTGCCAATGTAGGCGTTTACAAAAATTAATCATTTGATCAGTTATCTTTGCAGATCGCATGATTAGGATGAAGTTTATGTCCATTGCAATAGTACTATGTAAACAGGTGGTTGTCCTCTGCATGAAATAGTGGCAGCTCACGATAGCTTTGTGTGTGGTCTTATTAAATAGGGTTACCAACAAATGTATCGTTTACCTTATCTAAGATAATATAATTTCATCATGCAGATAAATTCTTAAAGACAAAATCATCCGCATAATGATATCATAATACGTATGAACGTAGTATCTATGTTACAAATTTAAGTTTTTTATGTACGGTCGAAAGTAGTCGAAACCAAGTCAGACTAAAGACTTTGCATGGACTTTGTACCGCCATTATGTCACGGGCGTAAGAACTAAAATCGAACTGGAAGTGATTACCTTGATGTGCTATTCATCATACAAGCTATTAATCTTTTTAAGAAATATTTGTATCAGCCCTACAAAGAGTTAGGAAGACGTGGTTTTAGTGAAAAACCAACAAATTGTGACCGCGACAGTCGTAAAGCGGCGCCCGCGCACACCATATGGCGGAAGCGGTTCGCATTCTACGTCGTGTTGTTGTTGCAACAGATACACGAGACCTCTTTTAAATTGGAATCCACTAATGAACCTAGTTCTTTGAAGTACTTTTCCTCTTAGCGACGAGAAGAGCGGATACATAACGGAAATCAACTTACAAAGAGGGTTGCTTAATAAACACTTTAAGATTGATTGTTAACAATACCATTTATACATTACGACATGTATCAAATCAATAAATAAATCAGCGGAGAGTAGCAGACATGCGATTTCAAATCAACGACGAAATAAGAAAAAAAAAACATTTTGGAGAGTGGTTTATTCAGCCCCCGCTCATTTTCGTTCGGTATCAGTGTTTCGCAAATACCAACCAACCGGTAGTGTTTAATTTCTTAACCTCATTATTTCCGAGCCTCATTTTATGGCATTAAAGTAGACAATAGAGGTTCAAGGTTCGTTAAACTTCTGAGACGCAATGTCAAAACAGATTTGAAGCAATTATGAGTTTTCCGCGTTCCGGAGCCGAAACGAATCGTCGCAGAAGCAGCAATCAGCGGGCTATTAAACGCCCATGCTGGAATCGAAGAAAACCACACACAATGACAAACTATTATACAATGTTTAACATGCGGAAGGCCGCGAATTTGCGACTACAGACAAGTAGCATTAAACAATTTCGTTTCCTTTTGGAGTTAATTAAAAAACCGAGGCCCTAATTATGTACTTCTAACATGGGTAATGTTAAGTTAGTTTAACATTTGAAATTAACTTAGCAGATTAAGACTTATTTCCCGTATTGTATAGGCTTCATAATTATAAACAACATTCATACATAAGAATGTTTTTTATTTTATTTTTTAATATCCACGGATTAAGGTACCATGCTGTTGCTTGAAAAATTGCTGTTATAAATATTTACCCTTTTCTTTTTTTAATAATGTTATGTTTGACATCATTTTCGTCTACTTCTTCTTTAAAACATTAAACAATATCACATATATTCGTATTACACACTCGGACTTACTGTAGTTCGGTGCATAGTCTTATTCATTACCTTTTTACGTGCACGATACACGTAATTATTGGCAAAATACTTACAGGTTCAAATATTGGTGTATTCACGGCCACTAAAATGGTCAATTAGGAGCCGTGGACCGAAACTAATGGAGCCGCGAAGGGAACTCATCAAAGAACAAGGTCGAGTTTTATTGCGGAATATGAAGATTGCTTTTTGCCGGAGTTTAACAATCCGGACAGATTTATGACAAGCGTTTAATGCAGACCGCACACCAGCCGGACACTTGGATAGGTAATCATGCAAATTTGATATTTACGATTGGAAATTACACAGTATATTTTTATTGGCGGGTAGATAAGTAGTCTAAATTGGCGCTTTTTGTGATCTATGATTATGGTACAATATGATTACGTGAACTATGTTCATTTTTCGGTGTTCCAATAAGACGAATTGAACTGCTATAAGTGAAAAAATCTTGTTCATATCTCATATGGAATTAGAAGGGTTCCATAAAGTAACTTGTTTTAGGATACATCATTGTAATCATAGGTATCCTCCAAGGATTTCAAAACCATCGGCACTATGCCGCCAGCATACATCGCATCCCATCGAATAATATATCCCATTCGATATCTATATAGGTAACCAAATTTGATTAAAAATTTGTTAAGTGGTTTAACTATAAATAAAGAAATTAAACTAACACCCGTTACTGTAATATAGTAGGTATTAGCATAGATACTGCAAGGCTACACAGTTAAACCTTACATTATGTCATGAAGAATATACCACAAAACAAATTAACGAACAAGCATCGAATTTGTTACTACCTATGTGTCATATAAGAAGCATACTGTACAACAGAGCGTGAGTGTGTAAGATACATACGAGTTGTATGTTGATGCGTGGCCGTATCATGAGTGAGTCATGTTTGTTACGTGTTTACAGATAGACGCTAAATACTTTATCGAAGCACATACAATACAACTAATTCGCCAACATCAACAAAACTGATACAGCCCTACATTAACAAATAGCACTATTCATGTAACTAAAACTACAAGGGTTTTTAACATTTAAAATTAGATTTGTATTTCCGTATAAGAATGTTACCAATGTTGACGTCAAGCAGACATTTAAATAAAGTCATATAGGGGTACTACCAATTCTAGAATTTCGTAAATTAAGCACGTATTTTTCCTTTGAAACTTTTTTGTGTTGCCCAGTAAAATAAAAATGTGCGCATCTCACTAGAGCACACTTATACCATGAAAGCTGGTCAAAAATAACTACGATCCAAGAATTCCACTTGGATTACTTCGATACAATATTACACAGCTTAAGAGAAGCGATAGATCAGATGATCTCAAACAATAACATCGTACCAGATATTTATGGGCGCCAATAGAGCTCGCTGTTTATTCCTTTCCCATACACTGTATTCGCAACAAAAGCGCACAAATAAGACAACTAGATCTGTATCGCAAAGGGTGCGGCGACCGAAGGCCGAGCGTCGGTCACGATTGGAGAGACACAGTATCTACGAATCCAGAACCCAAGGTCTGTCGTGACTAGATAATGTACAGCGGAAAGGTCGGGGGTCACTTTGAATTTCGAACTCGGTTTGACAGTTTGACGTATGTCATAGACAAGCCGCGGATGAAGTTGGACCACGCTCGGTATCTATTGTATCTCGGTGCAGTTCAGGTTAGCAAGACGAGGTCATGATCGTAATTACGTACATATTTCGCGAGAGCTATTAATTATGTTCCTAAATGAGATACATGAATCCAATTTAATTAATTTATCTAATCATACTCAGTAAATACTTCGATTAAGAATTATTTTTATCAAGGTAAGGTGAGTGTTTCTAATCTTTATGCCGTACCTTGAACAAAAACAAACTGGATTGTATTTTTAATGTATTCGCCGCAGACGGAACGGACTCATTGATAGCACAAGTATAATTTCAGTCATTTCTATTGCTGTGCAATTTTTTGTTTACGTTATCGCAACGCGAATGAACTCTTCACGTGTCCGGTCAAGCGTCTAGCTCGAAAATGGACAAAAACATCGGATGGCGGTGTGGCGAATCGAATTGATTCTCATCGGTCGGGAGTAGCGATGCATTTGTTACGATTAGGCATCGATTACATCACGACCGGGCGATTTAAGTACACAAACAGCGTTTACGCAATAATCCAGACATCATACAACTTTTCAACGGTCATAAATTTCAAACCTGGCACGGTGCCGGTACTGATTTATCATTATTTGAGTGTTGAGTATCGATAGATCATTCCAACAGTCCTGTAACATTACCATACTAAATAAGGTAACTAGTGCAAAACAGGCCTGTAAGGTAAGCATTAGTATGACTATCGTTGTTGTACTATTATGTATTCTGTGCGCATATTATGAAAACAGGACATCTCTTAACAAATCTGACGGTCCACAAATCAAGAGTTTGATGCACTCTAACAAATGGACCAAAAATAATTTAGTAATTTATTTGTACAGTCAACAAGAAACAAATTGTATGGTGCGTGTCAGAGACTCATTAGTACGGCCGGAAGCGAGGGGACGTCAAAGCGAAAAGTTCGATGCGCGAGCGCATATTGTGAATGCCTAATGATGTGCGCTCGTTATTCATTTGTTAGTGAACTTTTATTGTTTGTAATGCAAGGCATGTTTATGAGCGTTAGATTTACCTAATGGGGCTAAGGGCTTACGAGATCGATGACCTGAATACACTCAATCTCATCGATAGAAAGCTTCACTCTTTATCGGCGACATTTACTGGAAGTTGCAGTTTCAAATTAATTTATACTCGCAGGATTAGAAAGCGAGTTGGGGTATAACTATTGGTAGGTGTATTAATTAATGCGAACGGATAAATTTATTTATGGCCAATGTAAACTCTCGTTGTCATGTTGTCACATTGTATCAGGTACAGGATAATTGATATAATCTATTTAGTTGTTGTCAGCATTCTGACTATAGAACATGCATGGAAATATCATGTTGAATTGTAAGTGCTCGGAAGCTTTTTCCTGTAGATGTACCTAAGATAAGAGTTAGTCGGCAGTCATTGGCGTCCCCATAATTTATTTCGCTTGCGCAGTAAAGAAAGTCGCCTGTCGCCGCGGTTTATTTGCGTTCATTACCTAGGATATCTTATCGCATGGTCGATTTTAGGGTTCAGTTTCTTTGAACTGGACACAAATGTAAAGACTTTTTTTATTGGGAAAACAACACATAAATTGCTTTCATCAGAAACAACGTCGGTAACACAACACCCAGACCAGAGACAATGTGGAAAAGTTAGTTTTCCGTATCGACCCGACCAAGAATCAAACCCAGGACCTCAGTAACAGCGCGACGCTAAAGTTCGGCCGGGTCGCTTGGTCGGGTACTGCGGTCTTCAATATTACTTTGAAAGTTACAAGAAAAGGTAATGTCTCTTTTTTTTTGATAAATCCAGTTAAATAAAGTCATAGGCGGCATTAGTGAAATAAGACTTAATGTAAAAAACTCCTGTTTAAATCGTCGGCATCTACTAACTATTGTGCCGAAGACGTTATTTACATTTCGGCTCCGTCGTCAGTCAATTAAAGAAACCAGATATTGTATTGTTTTTGATATCACAAACATCTGTTTTAACGTGTATAAGAAAAGCTTCATCTAGTGCGGATCCGCGGACCGAGCGCGCGATTCGCGCTTTCCAGCTTTTTTCCCTGGCGTGCGTATTTCGCGGCAGATAACATAATCTGGCTGTGGTCGGGCAGGTGGTTAATTAAATTTATTGGAGGGCCACGGCACGATGGCCGATGAAATCCCGGCCGCGGCCGCGCGGCAGAGGCGGGACAATGGACCAATCTGCGGTAGGTACCTTACGCACCGGCTTTATGATTATCAACGTGATCCAACCTTCATTTGTTTTTAATCTCTAGAATTTTACCTAGATAAACAAAATATGAACAATACTGACAAATAAATATCTTTAGATTTGCTTGATCGAACAGATTGTAGCCACATGAAACAACTGCCACCTTTAGGGAACGGTTTACGCCAGCTTACCTCTAAACCAATTTGATTGTCGCTGCACATAGACAACTAGGCTGTACGTATTAATTCATGCAATAACTTAGATACTGCTGCTGTAACAGATCAGAGTTTCTTGCCTAGTATATTCGCAGTTGAAACCGTATCCGAATTTATGGTTACTTTGTATTATGTTAAAAAACTATTCAATAGGGTTAAAACGTAACCTATTTGAATAAGAAGATATTGATATAAATGTGGATAAGAAGATTTTAATTTGACTTAAAGGCTGAAAATATCCGATTACTCTTACACAGAAAGCTTTTAGATCTTAATCACTTTGAAACACTATCAACCATCAAAGTCCCGTCTGACATTGATTCGGAGTCAAAGCAAATTAGAAATTCGATAATCTCATAGGTACAAAAAAGTGCAATGCGTTGCATCCAGCAGCCTTGAGCATTTTCTCAGTAATATAATTAACGGGAAAGCTCGACACGCAATCCGTCAATATCCGCCATGGAGCCGTGATATCGATCTAGCATACATACGAGTACACACGTACTGGCATATTTAACTCATGGGAACTCTGTTTACTAATACAGTCATACTCTCTTAGGCACTCTCTTAGGCACAAATCAAGTGGGGTCTAACTGGAAAAGTCTATTCAGTTAATTTATTTTGTGTTACAGAATAAACGTGTACGGAACGTGAAATTCATAAATACTGAGAAATATTTTTAATAGATGGGATGGAACATTTCAAATACTTAATTATTTATGTCTAAATATTATACCTAATCTTTGTAAAATGTCAGATTGGTGGAAATATAAAAACTTTTTTTGAAAATCATTATTATAAATGCATGCTTTAGGGACATAATGAGATTATTATGAACGTTTTAATTAAAAGAAAATCTATGTTTTGGATTAGCCTATGTCTAAGAAACCTAAGAATACCGTAATAATATAAGGGTATTGATCCACTTATTTTTATTGAATATAATTTTTAAGCATATACATATTTTTTGTGCATCGTTACGTTTCAATTCACTAGACGACTGAACAGAAACGATGCCATACCTTACGCATGAAACACTTTTCCTAGCGCACGCGATGTGGACCGTGTGAACATGCGCTCGCGCACAGCGTCCCGCCGCTTATGGCCAGCGCTGATGAGCACCGCATTCGAGCCCATCACTAATTACGACCCTCCATTCAGCCCGGGGAATGGGCACGGACCCTCGCTCCTCTCTAATGACTCCGCTTGTTGCCACATTTCAACACCCGCTCCAAATACAGAGCTGCACTTCTCGCTACACTCGCACGAGAACAAATGCCTCGCGCTCATTACAAACACGTACTTGTGAGACGCGCATATAATTACGGACGGCAATAAGCGGAAAGCGAATGGATTTATCCTAATGACGTCTCTAAGGTGGTTAATTTCCTTATTTCGCTAGTTTTTGCAGTCATCAAGTGGTATTCGTGCCAAATCGTAACCGCATCAAGTAATATTCCACAGCAGAGCACGTTGGCCAACCTTGGCTCCGGCAAATATTTGTGAAGAAACGACGCGGTTAGGAGGCTTTTTGTGGAATCAGCTCGGCGGGGGTTCATTAAGACATTGGATGCGGTGCTGGCCGATCGCGGTGTGGTCACGCTCGCGCTCCGTGCAGGAGGAAGCCGAGTTGGATGTCATTAGCGGCTATTAAGAAGGTCCCGTCATTGCCGCGGTCCCATTACAAGGCCGACCGACATACCTCACACATTCGTCATTTCTCTCTATTCTTATCTAGAGGCCGACGTAAATAACTTATTCATTGAGGCAGAATAATGATGATCGCGAACGAGCACTTGAGAACGTTCTAACAATACATTTTATTATAATTAAAAACGTTTTAGAGTTGAAGATGTTAACAAAGGCGCGGAGATAAATCGTAATGTTTGTAAAAGCTGGGAGAGAATAGGCACTAAAGAGCGTGGATGAATCGTTGTGAACAAGGCTTGGCGTCCTTCGCGTTCGTCTCCCCTGTACCCTGGTTGTTATCGTCCGAGTTACGGCGGAATATTCAGATTCCCTTGGGCAGGGCAACGACGTCTGCTTGTCTGGCCTCTCGGTTAATTGGTGCCGGAGTAAAGGGCAGCCTGGATATAAGTCGCGCCGCAATCCGGCTCGCCCCACTCGTAACACTGGCCTGACATCTCTGATGATGGGCTCTGTCTCGCTAATAGTTGCAAATTGCTCTTAATTTAATTTAATCTGAAGGAAGCAATTTCGCTTGATGTTATGGTAGGAAATCGGTATAGTAATAGGTTTACTGGTAAAATATGGCAGCAATAGTCTGCCCAGAAATAAAATGGAATGTCTGCAAAAATAAGGCTCTATTCATCAAATATTATATGTGTAACATATAATATCATAGCTACTGTCAGACGGATAACTTCACTAATGAAGATTCACGTTTCACGCAATATTTTCCCCCGGTTAAAAATCAGATGGTCAATTACTAATGAACAACAAACTCTCTGGTCTGAAAACCAAATAAATAACGGGATTAACAATACCCACTGCCCTGAGAACAGCCGCAGCATAGAACCAGCCTGACCATGACCATGGCTCAAAGGCGCTCATATCACTTTATCGAATCTTTTTCGACTGACTTTACTGAACATCGTTTCGCCAAATCATAGAACTTTGTATGGTTTTCTTTATATTGCACTTCAAGATTTACCTCATCCCACCTGATGTTCAGTGGTAATGAGGTCCTAGCTTAAGGGCGACAAGGACAGCACAATAAAGCTATTACCTTGAAGGCTTAACCCCTGCTACTAATGTACACCCCCCAGTTTGGGAAACGATGTCTAAACGATCATTTTATCGAAAGATTCCATAAAATGATTTGAGCCCGACTCAAAGCATTACTGGTAGGTCACGTTCTTCAGCAGTGAATGAACTTTAAAGATAATATTTGACAATGATAAATCATGATGATCTATCTTCGATCCCGTTGCCACTTACTATGTACTTCCAGGTGAGACGAGCCTGATGGGGGGTCAGTTTTACTATACCTATGAGCATTTGGCTTTTGATGACAGCTATTAATGCTTTTGAGTGAATGAGTTGTAACGTCAATAAATTGTACTGTATAATAGTATACGAAACACTTAAAATGAATCCAAAAATAATAACTTGAAACTCTGAACCCGATGCAATCAATATTGCATGATTGAATTACACAGTTATTCAAGAAGGATAAGATTAATGCAATCATAATAAGGTTTCGCATATTCATGTTGCATATTATTCAGGTCGGTCTCGTCCTCATATCCATCATCATTAGCCGAGTAGGAAACGCCACGGCAAATTATCGCATCGAGGCAGAGCTGGCTAATTGAAGAACGCCCGCTGAATGTCGCCGCGGACGTAAACACCGCCAATTATACATTCGTTTAAATGCCATTAACGATCAGAAGCATCCGACGACAAAGTAACAGAAGAACAATGAACAATGATTGAGAGCATCAAAGAATTTATAGAAAAACAATCATAAATCAGCTCCGTTAAAGTCTAATAGATCAATTCCAAACTTTTCAATATGTAGTCCTGGCACTCTTGGCTAGCAAAATGTATGAAGTTCCGAATGCGAATAGGTATGACTATTAAAAGATCGTTTTGTTTACGCCCGGTTCCGATACGATCCGTTTTAGTTACGAATAGTAATAAATTATACAAGGCGTGAGCTAAAAACGACTGACGGACAACTGATGACAGCTGGTATGGAACGGTATTAGCGACTTGTATTCATTTGGAAAAAAACATCAAATCATTTTTGACACATTACGAATCGTAAAATATTCGAACCGAGCATTTATTACTATCATACCTTATCCAAAACAATTGCAAGACCTCATCATAACCGTGTGAGTTCTTATTTAGTTCATAAGTCTCACTTACATTCTGAACAATAAATAAATACACAACCTTGTCATCATACCGAAACAAAAACTACATTTATCCACATCAAAGGAAACGACGCATTTAATAGTGGCAATTAAACACAAAAACGTTCAACCGACAACTGAATCCGTATCACTTACCTCAAACTTGTAAGTATTCAGGCGACTCAGTTCACCTCTATACAATGCACCATTTAAAGTCGACATATCATGCTAGCGTCATGAAAAAGAAATCTTCATTTAATTGAAACCTTTTAATCCATTTAACACGGTTGTTACTTTAAGCATGACCTTTAAGAACGGGTTTGTTTTAACACAAGCCCACCAAAGGATAAATCTAGAAAAAATAAAATTAGGCTGGTATGCGGGAGGAGCATTAGTTATTTTTCCAAAACAAGGGTGAGAACAGCTGCGCTGAGTTTGAACGGAGTAAAAATAAATCATACATATGGCAAACTGAATTATTTAATCTGTAGTTCAACAGCATTAGGGCCTATACTAACAAATATCTGTCAAAACACGATTGCTTTATATTAGTGACCGACCGAAACATGTTATTTTGCCGAAACCGAAACCGAAACCGAATGTTCGGTTTCATTGTAGTTTCGGCCGAAACCGAAACCGAAACCGAACCTTTTATAAAAAAAAACCTTAAAAAGTCGAAAAAATTTTAGTATGCCCGTTTTTTTCTAAAATTAATATCTCGCCGACGTATAATTACAGATTTTTACTTTCAAAGATTTATCACAATGAAATATCAGCACAGTTACAGAAATTATGTTTGAAAATTTAACTACCTTATAAATAAAGTGAAAAAAATACATTATTTGTAAGTTTCGGTGCGGCCGAAAGGTTCGGCCGTTTTTGGCCGAAACCGAAACTCGGGCCGAAACTTGATTTTTTGGCCGAAACTGGCCGAAACCGAAACCGAAACCGAAATTTCGGTCGGACACTACTTTATATATTATCTATGAAGATAGCTATGACGTCACTATTTACTTATCAACATTTATTAACACCTTTAATAATAGTTTCGGAGCATTTTTATGATGTTTTGCATTTTTGCTCTTTTATGGAGTCAGCATCCCAATTGCTTATTTAGCTTATTTACATTAATTTTCATCGCGCTGTTAACAAATGTCAAAATCGATTAATTTCAGTGCGTCAGCTTCTGATTGGCTGACAATGTGAATGCAGTGGGTAATCATCAGTATGATCAGTATCGAAATTTTTGTCACCTCATGCGAGAAACTTGTCGTATTGCTCATGCTAGTGGTGCTGGTCAGTGTGACAAGATGTAAATGCCTCTCTAACTGGCATTTAATAAACGAAGTAATAAAAATGTGATAAGCGAGGTTTCTGCCATTGTAATTTTTTTTTTGTTGATAGTGGGCCAACGAGCACTCGGTTCACCTTATAGTAAATGACTAAGTGCTAGAAATGCGCTGCCGGCCTTTCAGATAAATATACGCTCTTTTTAGGGCTCCGTACCCAAAGGGTAGAAACGGGACCATATTACCAAGACTGTCGCTGTCTGTCTGTCCGTCCGTCCGTGTATCTGTCACCAGGCTGTATCTCAAGGACTGTGATAGCTAGAGAGTTGAAATTTTCACAGATTACGTATTTATATAATATGTTGCCGCTATAACAACAAAACAAAATAATTATATAAGGGGGGCTACATACAACAACCGTAATTTTTTAGTTGAGTTTGCTCAATATTAATAAAAACTGTTTTTAGACGCTTGAAATATTCACAGATCATTTAGTTGTATATTTACTTCAAAGATAAATAGTTGTGTCTAACATTGAATAGGCCCGGAACCCTTCGTACGCGAGGCACTTGGCCGGTTTTTTTAGAACTTCAAGGTCGTATTGGTGTTGGTCGTACATATAGATTCCTGAATCCGTCCGCGTGCTGCGCTCAATACCTCGCTCGACCACAGGCGGGCTCACACACTTACCTTCTTCCCCACTTGTATTTACACCCCGAGCGCTGTTGTGAAGGCATTCTCACAACGATTAGGAAGTTGTAAAGCGGACTAAACGAGACATTTCTGCTTGTAATAACTGTGGGCGCAAGTCGGCTACTGCAATTTATTGGTGCAAATTTTGCTACTTTCTTAAGTTTTAACGTAGCACAAGTAGTTCATGATACAGTTATTAAGTTAGCAATCTCTATTAATATAAATTATATTGCAGGTAGCCATTTCTTGGAAGGATTGTAAGTAAGGCGACGATCTCATAAAACTATTCTAGTTTTTTTATACAACAGTGGTTAGAATCAGTGAGGACGTAATTTCGTAAATGGTTAATTAAATTCTTCAGAAAAATCAATTTTTGCAAATGTCGCGTTAAAATTAATAGGATTTGACGCCTTTTTTAAGGATCTCTAAAGATACCAAAGGGAAGAGAGAGGTAGGGCATAGCGATTTATCGCTCGAACTGGAGCAGCCCGACTCACACTGGTCCGGATTTTTAATATGGAAGACTTAGGACCCAATGTCAATATTTCGGGCTGAAAAAAATCATGTGGATAGATAAATGAACGTTCATCAACGTTTGTTCTAGCAGTTTTTATGAAATTGGTTATTTTTGCGAAAAAAAAAACATTGAAAAAAAATTTGTATGGAGAAAAAGTGAAATTTTTTTTTTTTTCGAAAAGTTCAAAACTGTTAGCAGTGAAACCTTTTGTGTGTTATTGTATTACACTTATTCGTTAATTCCATATTTTTTTTATTTGCATATACTTGCAGCCTTGGCCAAAATATGCATCGGAACTTTCATTGTATTTATTTCAACTATTTGTGACAATTTAATTTTTTTATTGATTTATAGTCACATAATTTACGCATATTTTCAATATAATAAATTTTAAAATCCATTAATGATTTTGAAAAATAGATTACAATTAAATTTTAAAAATCAAAATAATATTTTACTTCTTAGTGGTTAGCTGTTGCTCAAAGCGCAGTTAGTGATCGAATGAGGCATTGCCTGCTAATATTCCCCTCCCATTCCCTAATATTGCTATCTCTTTCATTTCCTACTATCGCTATCTCTTTCATTCCATACTTCTCTCTCTTTCGCTCCTTGAAACCCTTGCTAGTTGAGCGCTTATGAATCAAATAAAACAGACGGGAGCTCATGTTGGAGCGTCATTAGACATTCAACCCTTGAAGAGTCAACATACCTGGAAATTTTAACGTGAATAATCTAGCAACTTGATCATGGCTGGATTTGGCACTAACCTGGACATTTACGTGTTTCTGCGACAAGAGGACCTCAAGGATTACAAACGACTGCATCAAGCAATTTTGGATTGCGTTTTGCTTGAAATTTCGCAAGAAGATTCAGAAAAATTATTGAATTTTGCAAGATCTTTTACTGTGAACTTAAATCGTCGATGGACCGAGGCACACAGGGTGCAAAAAACATTCATGAAGAAGCATATGAACTGGTTGGAAACAAGAATTAAGTGGCCTGAATGTGAATCAGTAAATCTCACCGAAATTTTTGAAGGGACCGAAAATTTGGATCCTCGTTCTACAGAAGAAGAAGCAGCTGTTCAACCCATTCCATCTACTTCGAAGGCGACTAGTGACATTGGAACATCTACAGACATTGCATCAAGGAAGCCATTTGAAGACTTGGGGAATAAGCAGAAGAAAAGGCGATCGGGTACATTACTCGACTATCCGGAAGAGGAACTGACTTTTGCTTTTGTCACGAAGCTAAAGTCTAATGGGAAAGAAGGTCTTGCTCGCATCATCGATCACCTTGTGAAGAATCCTGAAAAGGTTGAAGCTGTCGAATCACTTTTATCAACAAACGAGAAGACGGACACTATGCAGGAAGATCAAGCGTTGGCCCTTACTGCATCATTGGATCTGTCAAAGTGGAAGTATCTTACTTTACGGTCAGCATTGTCACAGCAATTGAAGCTTCCGTCTTACTACAAGTTGTTGGAAGCTAAGCAGAGGTGTTATCCAGATACCAGAGATATTGAAGTATCAGAACATTTAGTGAAGGTGAAACTACAAGCACTGTTAGACGTGACAACTCGAAGAATACTGCAAGTCGTTGGTGATGATTTAAATATGTGCAGTGAAAACTTGAAGCTTACCTCCAAGTGGGGATTCGATGGATCTTCAGCACAGAGCAACTACAAGCAAAGAAGTGAACTGGCAGAATTCGACGACTCCTCTGTGTTCATGACGAGCCTCGTTCCTTTGAAGCTCGAGAGCGGCAATGTTGTTATTTGGAATAATCCAAACCCATCTTCAACATCTTATTGCAGACCTATTAAATTTCAGTTTGCGAAGGAAACGACCGAATTTGTTAAGCAAGAACAAGCGGCAATGGAGGAAGAAATACGAAATTTGACTATTTCAAGTTGCGGAAACTTGGAAGTTACTCATGAGTTGCACATGACAATGATTGATGGGAAAGTGGCTACAATTATTACAGATACTCCATCTGCAGCTACGTGCAATGTTTGTCTTGCAAAACCTAGTGAGATGAATAATCTTTCAGAAATGTTTTCAAGACCTGTACGGGACGATGTGTATCAATATGGACTATCAACACTCCATATGTGGATTCGAAGCATGGAGTGTCTTTTACATATTTCATATAATTTAGATTTCAAAATGTGGAGTGCACGAGGTGACAACAAAAACCTTAAGAAGTTAAGGAAGGATATGGTGCAATCGGAGTTCAAACAACAAATGGGACTTTTGATTGATGTTGTAAAGCAGGGCTTTGGAACTACTAATGACGGAAACACGGCCAGAAGATTTTTTCGGGAATACAAAAAAAGTGCTCAAATAACGAAGATTGATGCTGATTTGATAAAGCACTTCGCAGTTATATTGCAAGTGTTATCTTGTGGAAAGGCTGTCAATATCGATAGTTTCCGTGAATACTGCAAGGAGACTGCTGAGATCTTTGTACATCACTACCCCTGGTACAATATGCCTTCCAGCATACACAAAATGTTGATACATGGCGCTGACATATGCAAACATTTCTCTTGCCTTCCTATCGGAATTTTGTCAGAAGAAGCAGGAGAAGCAAGAAATAAGGACTTTCGAAATACCAGAGAGCGACACACGAGGAAAACAGGAAGACTGCAAAATAATGAAGACATTATACACAATTTTTTGATATCATCAGATCCATATATATCTCATCTGAAACCTAAATACACCAATTTTAAGTCATCAAGGATGTTTCCAGAAGCTACGCAGTTGATATTATCAGATGAATTAATAGAAGTTGAAGAAGAAATTGAAGTTGATGAAGAAGCTCCAGAAAATGTGCCAGATCCTTTAGAATAAGTTTTAAGTTATTTATAACTATTATTTTGCGTGTTATATATAGATAGTTTTAGTCAATAACTTTAGTTTTAATTTCATTTTAGTTATTTTATTATTATTTCCTATTTACTAAATTAATGAAAAATGTATTAAATTTAATGTAATGTAAACAACCTTCAATTATTTTCTATTGTAGTTTTAAGTTATTTATATTAATTTGTATGTTATGTATAGATAGTTTTAGTTAATTACTTTATTTTTAATTTAATTACTTATTTTATTATTATTTATTATGTACTAAATTGATAAAAAATGTATTAAATTTTATGTAATGAAAACGACCTTCAATTTATTTTTTATTGTACTGCAAGAATTATGCAATAAACAATTTTTAGTTATTTTGTAATACATTTACATACATACCCTATGCTACTTAAAACTTCGTCCGCGTGAATAGCGTCGCGATAACCGACATTAATGCGGACGAAGTCGCGGATGGCCACTAGTTATTCATAAATCAACTTCAAAATGTATAACAAAATAACCAGAAATAGTTTATTGCACAATTCTCGCAGTACAATAAAAAATAATTGAAGGTCGTTTACATTACATTAAATTTACCGCTGCACCACTGAACCGATATAGATGAAATTTGGTATAGATATTCTTTGGGACACTAGATTTATTTAGTAGTTTAGGCGTGATTGAGCGACAGAGAGACAGACAGACAGAGTCACTTTCACATTAATAATATTAGTATGGATTTTATCTTAGTACCGAATTTACTTTCCCGAAACCACTTAAAGAAGCAAAAGTACTGATTTTAAATAAATATATATTAGGATAAACGAAATAAACGCCAAAGCTGCAAGTAAATATTTTGTATTACCAGTAGAGCTCTTGTCTATTTTATCTGATTTATAAGCGTGGAACACCACTTGTCTTAAGAAGAAAAAGAGTGAGCAAAAGAGAATGAAAGAGACAGCAATAGTAGAAAATAAAAGTGATAGCTATATTAGGGAATAGGAGAATATTAGCAGGCAGGCAATGCCTCATTCGATCACTAGCTGTGCTTTAAGCAACAGCTAACCATGAGAAGTAAAATATTATTTTGATTTTTTAAATTAAATTGTAATCTATTTTTCAAAATCATTCATAGTCAACAAATAATGGATTTTAAAATTTATTATATTGAAAATATGCGTAAATTATGTGACTATAAATCAATAAAAAAATTAAATTGTCACAAATAGTTGAAATAAATACAATGAAAGTTCCGATGCATATTTTGGCCAAGGCTGCAAGTATATGCAAATAAAAAAAATATGGAATTAACGAATAAGTGTAATACAATAACACACAAAAGGTTTCACTGCTAACAGTTTTGAACTTTTCGAAAAAAAAAAATATTTCACTTTTTCTCCATACAAATTTTTTTTCAATGTTTTTTTTTTCGCAAAAATAACCAATTTCATAAAAACTGCTAGAACAAACGTTGATGAACGTTCATTTATCTATCCACATGATTTTTTTCAGCCCGAAATATTGACATTGGGTCCTAAGTCTTCCATATTAAAAATCCGTACCAGTGTGCGACTGGGGAAATACCTCCACCTTACAGAAGACCGCAGCCAAATAACAATTACTTCTGTGTTGTTGTGTTCCTGCGTGTGAGTAAGGTTTCCAGAGCTCCTGGGGGGCTTGACCCCTGCTGCATTAGTAGCAGGGGTCAAGCCTCCAAGGTGAGGGCGACTAGTCCAGTAACAGCTTTATTATGCTGTACTTGTCACCCTTAAGCTAGGACCTCATTACCACTTAACATCAGGTGGGATGAGGTCAATCTTGAAGTGCAATAAGAGGGACAATCCTTTGGACCCCAAAGTAAATTCAACACGTGAAATATAGTTTGGCACTCGAGATGCGCATTTTTATTTATGTGGTGTTGTCTTATATTTATTTATTTATATTGTACTGTCACCCAGTATTGAACATTGCTGAGAAAATTCCTTAATGCATAAACGACTAAGCTTTTCTAATACCACACCCTCAACCCTCCCCCGAATCCAAAGGGTAAATCACGGTCCACACATTGCCTTACACCTGAGACAGAGTTATAAAGAGCCTGAGATGACATTTGACTGTTAACACGAAACGTGACTGCGAAATGACAAGTCGTGGCATTCTCAACGAACGTATTTTTCACCTTTGCGAAAGGAGTCGTGATCGGTACCAATTGTCTGTTTCCAGCGGGCGATCTAATCGAAATAGGTCGCCCATACGTTCATGCCGCGGTGCACGCCGCGCTGCGCTTGCGCAACCGATGCAGAACATGGGGTAACGTAACATTTAAATTTATAACGAATTCAGTGTTTCTGCATTAAGTAAAAGGAGTTAAGAAATAGGTCGTGATCCAATCTAAGCCTTAAATAATGCAAAGTTGCAATAATTTGCTTTCTTGCTTCATTACACCACAATAGAATAACTAATAATAATCTATCGTGGTTTCTCTGTATGATCAAAATCGAAATTGCCTCTTTACAAAAAGCAATGAGTTTAATTCTCTTCAAACGGATTCTCGGTCCTTGATACTGCCGCTGTGTCTGCCCGTTCATCTCCCAAATGTCTATATAATCTATGAGGACATTAGCCCTGTCCACTCCAATCCGGTTGAGGTGTTCATTAACGTGTGTTGCCGCGGGACACTTATTTTTAGCTCCACCGTCCGCTATCATAGCAGTTTTTGCTGACCAACCAGACAGGGCGGCATACCTCCGCAACTCCGCCGTAATTTTATAGTTCCGGAGAAACGGTTAAGGGAAGCGACAGTCGTTTTTAAACGATGTTAATTATTACTTAAATGCGCCCGATGGCGCCATTACAAAATATTTGCGACGTGAGCAGGCATCGTGCAGAAAATATATAAAAGCACGGTTGAGTTATGCGATGCAGACGAGAGCCTGCCTCGCGGGGCGGCGCTGGAGTTAAGTAATTCATCCCGGTGAATGAGGCAATTTACCACGTTTCCATGTAGCCGGAGACACAACAAAGGGGCAGCAGACGGGCGTTCTAGTTGCACAATACGCGAGTACAACAATAACACGCGCGGCGCCGACGCAGCCCTGCGCCCGCGCTCGATTTATCGCCCTGCGCCACCCGCCATTGTGCGCGCACCACGCTACATGACCACTTCATTTGTGCTCTCCGCGTCTATTAGATGGATATTATGACATCTACTTGTTATTGTATCAGGGGCGTTCGCTAATAAAATCAGATTAGCCATACATCACAAATGTCGTCGGCGCAATCGCAACGCATACCTCCATCTGACACCGAGAGTTAAGAAACAATGGCTCGCGAATCAGCACGACAACAAAGAAATTTATGAGCTAGGGCCGTGTCATGGTACATAAGCGTTGGCAATATGCCACGGTTCAATCGGTTCAAGTTATTCCCACATGGTCTTATATGGGATAAAAATGTGCGTGATGCATGTCCGTGTGCTCAGTAGGCGGACTGCAAGGGTCTGCAGCGTGAGTCACCCGGTCAATCGATACAAACTAACCCCATGTTTTCTTAAACAACAAAATCTACTAAAAGCGTAGGTGAATTTTTATTTCAATAAATTTAAAAGACAAGTGCATAAAGACAGTTTAAAAAAAATAGATGAAGCAATAAATTTATTGAAAAAGTTAAATATATGCCGTGATTAAAACGTGCGAGTGGAACAAACAGGTAATGAGCAACTAATTACGTTTAAACGAGCTATTCAGACATTCCCTGGGAAGCAAAAAGCTCTATTAGTGCGCAACGCTCAATGGTATACTAAATAGGTTGCACCGAGCGTGGGCGGCTGCGCCGAACGCATTGTGCTCCACTTGTGACATCTTTATTTCATCTGCGCGCTCGAAATAAGTAGCCGGGTAATTAATTGTGACTCAAATATTGCATGTTCGCTGACAACATAGACAACATGTAACTACGATCAAAGATTTTGTAGAAGGTCAAAATACAAACAAATTCTTGTCCCCCGCGTCATGACGTATGTACGTAGATGTCTCTGTATATCAACACAAACATTTAGAAAAAGGTCAAAAGTGTCATATAGTGTCAACCAATTTAAACCTTACATGACTGACATAGGTGTGCAGGTAAATAATTTTTGATTTAACGTCACGCACGCGACCATCTAATGAGAATGAAAGAAGGTTCAAAACGGTTTGAAGCCTTGTTTTGCCGATGCCATTTTTTAGGCAACGGTGCATCTACTACAACTTTGATCGAAGACTGTGACAGGTTCTTTAATCAAATGATTCGGTTTATCAGGCACACATCCTCTTTTTTATGTCACTGACACCATAATTTACTAATCACACAATTTATAAAAAGCATTTCTATGTTTACCATAGATTACCGTCTCGTAAGTATGTATGCTGTGTGCATGTTTGGAAACCTTTCACGCAAAACCTTCTGAATAGATTTGGATGTAATTTGGTGTAGCAAGACAGATAAATAAATAAAATAAATAAATAAATAATAAATATTGGACAACATCACATACATTGCTCTGATTCTGTGGTAAGTAGCTTAAGCACTTGTGTTACAGAAATCAGAAACAACGACGGTACCACAACACCCAGACCCGAGACAATATGGAAAAGTAATAACATAAAGTAACAGATAAGGTAATAAAAATACATGCCGAAATACCGTGAATCGCGTGCTCTTTTAAAACATTAACATAGAATTTCTCGTCATTTAACACAAAGTGATAACAGTGCTGGGGGCTTCATTAGAATATTAACAGTAGTATAGGGTCCGATAACACACATGATAATGATTAGCAGTGCATTGACCTCGAGGTAAGGTAATGGCGGACGGATAAATGCGCCCGCGCAGCTGCGGAGGCCGTTAGGGCGCGCGAGGTGTCGCTGGACACGTCAGCGCGGTAGGTGCAGATAAAGCTGTCAATATTGATTCATACGAACAAGCAACGTTGATAGCACTGATACCGTATAAGCAGTCTGTGAAGAGTTAATTAAACATGAACTACTCGCGAGACCGCCAACATTCAATTAAATTGCTTATTGCAAAGCAAGACAATGTAGGTAACTGGATATTCGTGTCAACAAGATTATCAGTCGAATGACGTCAAACTACATTACAAGTGTTTCGGAAAACTTCAGTGATAAAAGACAATGGAGTAAAATTAAATAGTTTTTTTTTGTACAGAACAAAAATAGATGTATTGCAAATACGTTATTCCTTTGTGAAACGGTGCAAATAGCAATGAACCGAAACGAATATATCACGACAAGATACCTATCCAATGAGACTGAACAAAATACCTACCTTAGCTTTTCACAGCTCAAAAACTTTAGTAATCCCTACAAACAAAAGTTTGCATTAGTCGACGACCTGAAAGCCGTCCATCACGAACACTGTGATTAAAGTGCGTGCCGCCATTTGCATTCATCCACCCCAAACCAAACTTCATCCACACCAAACAGGTAAATAACAGTGAGAAATAATAAATATAACAACCAATAAAATTATAAATATAACACCCAATACATTTATAAGTATTAGCAAAATCATCTGAGATGGTCTATCCAAACCGATGCTTAGGAATATTATAGTAATATTTCGTTTTCTGGGTACGTAATTACTAGTTAGATAGTAAAATTTATTTTAATATATATACCTAAGCAAACTATGATAGTACTTGAAAAAGGTCAATTAGTTCACCGGCAACTGTTTACCTACACACTTCAAGACCTTGTAACACTTATTATGCAATAAAATATTTCGAGTTTGTGATTCTTATTTCCTACTTTTTGGCAGGCATATCTAAAACATACTGATTGATTGATTGACGCACCACACCCAGCCAGGACGCAATGCCTGATCCGGCAGAACCGGCACACCAGGGGGCACAAATTTTTGTAAGGAGGGACACGCTCTAGGATGGGA
Source organism: Glyphodes pyloalis (assembly GCA_037074685.1). Lineage (NCBI taxonomy): Eukaryota > Metazoa > Arthropoda > Insecta > Lepidoptera > Crambidae > Glyphodes > Glyphodes pyloalis. Next base: position 3,807,018 of record JAYKKO010000002.1, read on the forward strand.
TAGGACGATCGGCTAGCCGCAACCGGCCGACCACAACCAGCCCAGTATTCACCGTTACAACCAGTATAGGATATTGGGTAAGACGGGTAAGTTTATAGGACTGAGCGTTGATGAGGTGGGCTATCTAGCCTTTGATGCTATGTTTTCAACGTTTCGTAGATTTTATTGGGTTCGGTCGTTTTTACTCTATGTACTGTAATCCGTTTCGCTGTCAGTTTCTTCAATTTCGAATATTTTTTCTGCTTCTTGTTTCAGTTTGGTTTTGTCCTTCGTTAGTTCCTTCCATTGTGCTCGGGTTTTGTCATAATATTTTAAGTCTTGCAAAAATGAACTTTTCCATGTAAATATTGGTCTTCCTACTTTTCGTTTGCTAGCTTTAAACTTCATAGCTGCGTGAAGCAAGTGTGGGTGTTTTCGTCGCAATATGTGACCATAATAGCTAATTCTGAGTAGTTTTATTCTTTTAGTTATAGTTTTTCCTTGCAGTAGTTGTTTAATTTTATTCTTTCTGGGCAATTCTCTGGAGTGATTTAACATGTCTTTTAAGATAAGACGTTCGTATCTTCTCAGAGTCGATCTGTTGGCTTTCGTTATCGCTGCCGCTTTCAGCCCGTACGTCATGGTTGGTTCAATTACCATTTTGTATAACAGCCTTGCGGTTTGCCATTTCATTTTGGTTTTCTTTATGAGAGAAGGCATATCTAAAACATACTGCCGCATAAAAACAATATAAAAATATGAAGTATTTACATATATGAAAATAAATGTAATCTCTTTCGCGCGAAACATCTCGGATCGGAAAGAAGGTAATTAAATGAATCTGATTGCCTTCTTCACTAAACTAGGATAGTTCAAGTAAATTTTCTCTTTTAAAAAAAAACATTTCATTATTTCGCCCAACATTATGTAAAAGCCCAGTTGCTCCCTAGACGCCTACAAACTAGGAAATATCCAGGAAAATCCGGGTGGAAGGCAGCTGTACTAAAAATGTAAAATGCACATAATTGGATTCACAGCAATTCTTTGTTTTGATATAAATACAGTCAACATCTTTAATTTATAAGCAACATAGTAACTTATCCTAAGTTACCTGATTTTTTAACTATGTATTTAATTTTATACATTCATGAATGATGAATGATTCTGATTGTACATTTATTTGTCCTTGATGTGCTGGATATGAATGTCCATAAAATCACAGCCAAAGCAACTTGAGAATTTCATTCTGCCTCTTAAGTTTGAAAGATTGCCAAATCACCAGATTTGTCAGTGAAAATGACAGCAGTTTGTTCACTGTTTTCTTAGTTATGTTATGCACTTCTCCCCTACGATTTACAGTGACTACTTCCCCCATAAAGACTGTCTGATGAGTTTTTTCCACGTCCACAGACTTTATATTGTATGCGCATATTTATGAAAGCGGTCGTTATTGTAGATATATGATGGTATCTGATCGTGGTTTGGATTTGCGCCAGATAAAAATGTTTTTGTCCTAAACAGCATTATTTAACGGGAGCCTCGTGTTTGTCGAATATTCCAGTAACACGATATGCTGAGTCATTGCATATGACTAAGGGTATAACCATGGTTAATACCTGCACGTTTACTGGTATATTAATCCGCATCTGAACAATACAGTTGGATTCTTTTGTCTGTAGATGTGACAATAGTTGTCTGTAGCTAAAAAGGTTAAATGCTAATTAAAGAGCCTGTAACTTACACAAATAAATCAGGTCGTAAGACCACCCAAACGATCAGTTGTCGCTTTAAAAACAGAAAAACCACATAAATGACTTTTATCAGGACATTATCACACGCAAAAACCGAAGTTAGCCCATTAACGTGCACGCAAAACGTCGGCCGTTCGTTGCGCAGGCGCCGCCGCGACAATAAAACGCGTCGCGAAACAACTCATTCGCACTTTAAAGCTGTTAATCAAAGCAAAAAACACACAACGTTCATTTTAATTAATGTCTTCCTCGATCCAGAGTCTCGACTACTCGTTTGGGATCATTATTCAAGTCAACGAATCCTCGAAGTGGCCATTGTTTTCGTGCATGTACCTCCCTTAATCCTTTAAGTGCCGGCGATGGCAATTCTTCATGTTGCTTCAAGCTACGAGGCGGCGTTCTTAAGATTTATGTGGGCAAACAAGTCGTTGTGTTGCCATTTTTCGTTCTAATTGCTTCCGCGACAAAAACTGATATTAATAATGTTACGTCCTCGGGATGATTTCAGCCGAGCGCTAACAGTTCGAGTGACGTAACCCGTGTCTCTAACGGATCCTTTTTCAGACAAGTCAATCAATCCACTTGATAAGTAGGTAATTTAATATAATAATAAACAAACTGATTTTTTTTGTAATTAAAATTTATTTAGATGAGTGACAAACAGACTTATAATCCAGCTAAATTACACAAAGGCGTCTATCTTATATAGGTGTAATAAGATAATACGTGTGTCGAAACATAATGGAGACTACGGAACAAAAAATCAATAGCTATTTAAAGTGAGATAACAAGATTATTATTCTGGTGACAAATTAGAATCGTGAGCGAGAGATCATCCCGCTATACATTCAGTACAATACTTAGCGAGTGACTAAAAGGCTCATCACATTATATCACTGTTGGAGATCTAAATCTTGCCAACTCGTGGGTGGAGCTCATTCCGTAGGTATTGACTGCAGTAACAACAAAAGACTCATTGAACTAGATGATTGAATTAGTTATCTCCCGCTTTTGCTAAGCAGGCCGTATTAGTTTTGCAAGTGCGACGCTTGCAAAAATAACCTTACAATCTCGCAGCTAAATCAAACACTAATGTCCACATGCCGCGAATCGTTTGGTTACAAAAGTCACAAAATTTACATAAACCATTTTGCGGCGTGATGCAGCACATAATTTCAAAACACGGCTCGCGCTTAAAGACGTTGACGCAACTCGATAGCGTTTTTTACATAAAACGGATGGAACGGTTCGATTGAATTTTTATTGTGAACGTCGGTCGGGTATTGGTGTCGCCGCGGTGAACTGTGCGCGGTACAGTTAGGAATCTGAAACTGTGGTGTCTCCTCACATACGAGTACGGGCTCGCCTACGCTTATAATCCGACATATTCTTTTGTTTGATACATAAAAGAAAAAAAACTTAATGGCCTCGTATTAAGTTGTTGAACTACAATCCGCAATTAAACGCGATAACGTTTATAATAGGCGGCCGCCGATTAAATACAGCGTCTCGTCTGTATTATTTATTTCGCTTCCGACAGTACGATATTCATGCTCGCCTACACAACATTAAATGGCGATCATTTTGCATTAGAATTAACAGCTTAGACAATGAAAAAGGATCCGTAAATTATAAAAGGACTTATAACGTTTAGATCGCCTTCCTCGTCATTCCTAGACGTTTATTGAGATACCCAGTAACGACAAAACCAGACACTGTACCATGACTTGTTAGAACAAAAAGAAATAACTCATCAAATACTACATAGAGATACTTGGATACGCCAAATTATCTACATATACTAATATCATAAAGCTGACGAGTTTGTTTATTTGCACGCGCTAATCTCAGGAACTACTGTTTCGAATTGAACAGTTCTTGTTTTTTTTTCCTACCTGACTATCGATGATGGCTGCGAAGCCTTATCATCTTCACCGAGCTTTCGGGGGAGCGCAGATGGCTCCACCCCTTTAATTTTAAGTAACAACTGGAGGGCGCCCCCTAACGGGACTCGGACCTCGGCTTAGGCTGTTACTGGGACTTTGTACCCTAATGTACGTTTGGGGAGAAAAACGACCCGGCACGTGCCGTTAGCGTGAAAAGGACCCTACTGCTAAGGGAGGGCTGTGTTGGATAGTTCTTTTATCCAGAAAGGCTATAGGCTGTATGAGATCAAGCTGCGACGAATACGAGCGAAAAATCAGTGGAAAATGTAGAATAAGAGGGTATAGATAGTACGCGTGCGAAACCGCGGCGGGTCGCTAGTCTATGATAAGCAGCGACCTATGACTGCGGTATTATTTATCGATGTACAAAAAAAAAATATTCGTATTCTGACGCCATCTTTAATCATCGACTATCACGAATTTGATTAAATAGTAATAAAGCATATGTGTCAACAGTTTTAAATGCATATCATATAATAATTGATGTATTATAATTTATGCGGCCTGTCACTACGCATGGTAATATTGGTTTCAATGGCGATTAATAAAGTCGAATTATGTTTTATGCGAGCGATGTGGGCGAAACTAACGTCTCTGTATAGACGACATACCTACTAAACTTTACGCCATTCATTATGGTAAAATGACAAAGACCGTTACGCATAATATTAAAGTTTATATAACGTTTGGAAAATATAGATAACCGTTAGTGTTGCATGCGCTTAACAATGGTATGTATGACACGTTTTGACCTCGGAAGATGTGCGGCCGCGTTCAAGCTCTCGTCCTAAATAAACGGAGGGGTTATGAAAACGGTTGTGTGGCTAAACCCGGGGTTTAGTGACCCTCGTGATCAAATAATGTTTTGCAGTGCGCATTAACGCGCATTAATGGCTAGGCAAACAGCACCACGTCGGGCGCCAGGGGGAGACGGCAGGCGCATTGGATTACACCGCGCGGTGATTGCCTCCGAACGTTTTATTGGAAATAACTTTAACTACATAATGTAGGATACAACATAGCTATACCAGACAACCACATGACAACCAAATTATATCACTCGGACAATGACAGTCAATTTAGAATTTCAACACTGCCTTATTGGTAGCTAAAATATGTGATACTTTATATCGTATATGCTGATCTACATCACAATTTTCTTTCTACCAAATTTCATGAAAGAGTTACAATTATACACCCTAACATACATACATCCAGACACCCATACATTCGTACGCCTTTACAAACTTTAGCGTTTATAATACAAGTATTAATTTTATTTTAATATTTAAACGATTATTAAGCAATAAATGAACAATGCCGGATCACAACATAAACTTGAACGCCTGAACTTAAATATTTTAAATAGATATCTTTACAATTTTATGTATAGCTTGCTTAATTCTCCCATGGTTTTCCAAGTGCCCTTAGGAACGACCCTCTAAATTAATTTCGGTCTCGTTAAAAGTTGAGGCACGCGCACGGAGCACGTCAATAGTAATTTAAACTCACTGTATTGTAACTAATTGCATATAAATCATGATTATTGTAATAACACAATTTGTGCAATGCACACCCCAAGTAACGCAAAAAATTAAACCAAACTTATGTTCAGTTTTATTTAGGGAAGGTTCAAATGTGCATGCATTGTTCATTAGTTTGAATAATAATAACTGATTTGTTTGATTTACGTTGCATGCTGTTACTAATCCTGTAAAAATAATTATAGTTTCATATCATCTATTTCAAATGCGCCATATTTTCATATCTGCCATCTATTTATAAATATTCTTTTTCTTAGAAAAATATAAAACAGTATTCACCGTGCACGGCTGATTTAATCTATGGCAAAAATATTTCCCATATTTCAATGAAAATATCAGTACTGTATCCGTGGTTAAATTAGTTTTATGCGAAACTAATCGAATGTTCCACTGAATGGCAAAGTTCCATTTAGCAGGTAAAAATTCCTCACACTCACATTCATCAGACATTCATCATCTGTATTCAATTTCAAACTGTATTTCTGATCTGGTAAGGTTTATTTACGACTTTGAATTCTCCTGTGTGTCTCATACGTCGTGACTGTGTCTACTAAGTACTAATGGGCCACGTGTGTTCATATCGTGCATCACACATACCAATACCCTAGTGCAAGATTGAAATATTAACTTTAATAACGAGGTTCATTGGATCCATAATCCTGCATCCGGACGTCATGTTCAGTTCCATTATTATTATAAAACAGTAACCTTCAACGGAAAGATTGGTAAGTAGTAAGTAACACTAATGCGTTTTTGTATGCACCGGCTATAAATATGACGTATCGCAACGCGCATGCACTATGAGCGCCTCCACTAATGCATGCGCCGGCCTTTTAGTTTTTAAAAGAGCAAACAGACACGACCAACTTGATGTATGTCTCAACTTGGAACTTTAATATAACAACATACCGTCTTTGTATGTTCTTGTTTGAAATATTAGAGCTTGTAAAGCGATAAAATATGATGGATAGATATTATTGACAAAAGCATTTTGAAACGTGTATCAGTTGTTTGGAACTGAATTTTACCAAGACTACTCTAACAGGAATCTTTGTTACTTTTCGTTGAAAAACTATAGAGAACTAATTAATAAACGATTAAAGCAAGTAAAAAAATAACTGTAGATAAGATAAATCAATTTAAGTGTATTTTCTTTGTAAACTTTTAATGTCCAAACTAACACGCCATGAGTGACCTGGCATGGTTAGTGTTTTGTTCACTTTATTTGAATATAATTTTGACTAAGAAGAAATGATCAAACCATACATAGTTATAAAAAACTCACACATTAGATGTGATTAATTTATTAATGGTGTTGTATTCAAATAAGTGAAGTTATGCGTCCTATACATATTTGGTTTTAAATTGTACATTAGCTAGCTAATAATAAAAAAGTGAATCAAGACTTTTTTATTTTTTTTACTAACTTTACGTAAAAGTTTACATCAAGTAAATTGTCTGTTAGCCATCTGTCATGCTTGATCATCTACACTCCAATCAAAGCAAAACAATCCAACTAGCTTTTTGGCTGCCAAGACGTTTTCGAAAACTTGGTGAATATTTAGGGACAAACTTGAAAACAAGCGTGCTCAGCGAGTCTATTGGATGGTGCGCGGCCGGCCGATAAATCCTGTTCGACGTTCCCTCAAGGGCGGCTATTTATAGCGCGCCCCGTCCGAAGGCCGCTGCGCTCCCGCCGCGGCGGCCGAAGGACGCGCGCGCGCATCCAGCGGGCATGCGCGTGCGCCTGCCATCGATTCTTTAGAGTATTTAGAAACATTTTATAAATATCATACCATCTAACTAGTGGCATCGAAGTAAGGGGCGAGTACCCAAAATTAATGAGGTTTTAAACCAAAATCCTTTAACCAGTTGTTGCTTAATATGGATGGAATGATAGTATGTTAATTTTAAATGATTTTACTGAAATAACAATAACGCAATAAGTGTCATCTCATCCTACAAGCAAAGTTATATGATATTAACAATAAATAAAATAAAATTAACTAAATTCATTTTGCCATAACAACAGAATATATTTTAAGCTTCTAATAGGAGTTTCTAGAATAAACTAATTTTGTTAAATCGCGTTTCCATTGAGAATCAGAATCTATGGAACTGTATTCTTTTTTCTGTTGCATTATTAGTTTGAATAGAATAGACGTTATATTTTTAGCGTGAAGAGTTCTTACAAGCAGACCTGTTCAATTCTAGACTAAATCAGTAACTAACTAGACTAAATAAATTTAATATTAAATTGTAAGTATATCACGATCAGGACTGTTATGAATCTCGCATCCGCCCTTGCCCGAGTTGTCAGGTGCAGTGAAAGGCGGCGTTTGCGTTGCATTCCGACGCGGTACGGATCAATGCAAAACGCACTTCCTAGCTTTCGAGACCAATGTTATTATTAAATTTGCTAAATCAGATTATCACGAAGTTATGATATCATAAAACGTTCTTTAATGTCAATTAAAGTACGGCACTAACTACTTAATGAGATTAATGATGTCAAACTCTATGAAATTGTGTAGGGATTAGAAATTTATAAATGGACTTTAATTTCTGATTTCCTTCCTACATACATGTTGTGTCTTTTTTAATGTGTCGTTTTTGTTTTTTTTTTTGGTATATATTGAGGATCCTGATTTAGAATCAAATAGCTCATACCACGCGCAGTCTGCTTCTTTAACGTGTCTCTTTAAACACTTGACATAGGCGGAATCTGCGTTTCGTTGCATATTGCGTTGTTTCTAAACGCGGTTTGAAGACTATCAAAAATATATAATACAACTGGATCTCAAGAACATGAAGTTGTTGAATGACGATTTATACGAATTAATACATAACTTATATTGCCATTCCAGATAAAGCTTTAATCTCATGCAACACGGTTACATTTAGTGTCCTGGCGGCAACGAGACTGGCAGGCGACTTGCCTGCTCAGACGAATTTTAATATGTTTCTCCGAAACGGACGTCGAATGACAGCAAAGAGTGCCGCCCTCGCGGCCCCTCGCGTGCGGGACCCCGAAGAGCGTGTCGTCTTCGTTCAAACATCGACAAACTTAACGCATTTTAGAATATAGCATTTCGTTATTTTGAAAATATTTTATCATATAAACGATTTTTTGTTTTAATGACAAATTTAAGTACTTCTGAACTAATTTATGGCTACAGCAATAAAATTCAGTAAGCTTACTTGTATCAGTGACATTTGAACTTGTACTAAAAAAGTAAACGGATTGTCCTTCATAGGTGTGAACTGAGTACGTTCTACTTTTCAGAATCCCAATAGACGCTGACCTGTAACCTAACTTAAGCCTCATTTCCCCACTTCCTTTTAATACCAACTGTCGGTCGTCATTATTGAAGTTAATTATGAAGCAACCTTTACAAGTAATACTCAATTATGTTATGCACATTTGCGCATGCAAGCATACATACAAATGATAAACTCCCTCAAGTTATTGTTGAGTTACCTTTGTACAAATTTAAGACATTTGTCAAACGTTGTCTTTTGAAAAAAGGCTACTACAAAGTGGAAGAGTATTTGAATGACAGGAACGTGTGGATCAGTGACTAGTGTGCTCGCCTGTACCTACGTGTTTTATATTATTTTACAAATATATATGTAACGCATTTTCTCAATCAATGTCAGAATTGGGCCTCGATGACGCATGTGAGTCATACAGTTAATTTAATTTACAAATACCTTTGCTTTATTATTATTATTATTTTTTTTTTTTAATAATTGATTTAAAAATTTTTATTTTACAATTGACAAACTAACTGTGTGTCTTAGTGCAAAATTAGTAATAAGTGTAGCTTTCATTTGTAAAAAAAACTACTGAGTTTCTTGCCGGTATCTTCTCTTTAGTTATAGGTTCCGAACCGGAGGTAGCTTCATTTGCTTTATATAGAGACTATTCATAAGTATTACTAATGTAATCTATGTGAATAAAAAAATATTGACTTTGACTTTGAATGCATCGATGCGATAAGTCAGTATCGGCTGGTACGACCTCACAACACAATATATTGTTATTGACGCGTAATTCTAAGATGACAATGGTGATGCAACGAGGAAAAATACTCGATCATTATTTACAACAAAACACGAGGACGAACAACCAGGTCAATGACGATAAAGTCATAATAATACAGCACAAGCGTGTCTATATTATTTGCAATTTTTATTTATAAGTCCAATTAAATATGTTACTAAAAACATTTCACTATAATTAAATCATAAATATTCCACGGATAACAATATCAAATTATAATATCAAACGCTTCAAATACAAGACAAAAAAGTCACCCACATCAACAAAATACTCCAACATTATGTTAGCAAATTAAGCGGAATCATTTAAACTTCTTAATATACAGAAAAATGCCGTTAATTACAAAGCGATAAGATTGCACGGACAAATAGCTGAGCATAGATTATCAAACTCGACCTGAGTTTGATAATCAGGTGCTTCCAGAAGGTAGATTTACGAGACCCGATAATTAATTATAGCCGAACAAATTGGTGTATTGCATTTAATTACAAGTAATTGATGAGCGTTGATGATGATGCTGCTATCGGTCATCGAAAGCTTCGGTTAGAGTTTCAGATTCATATTAAATTGCAGCTTAGGAATATGTAGTTTTTTGTTTTTATTTCTTAATCCCTTAAACTCGAACCCGGGATGTTGAAGGTACAAATTAGAGGTTAGTGATGGATGATTCACGTTTGGCTGTCTGCGTTTTGGTTGGAGGACATAAGCAAGGTTGAAAATCGAATTCAATCATATCTCTCATCTTTATTATGAAACTTTCTAATTAAACACCTTTGAATATACATTTCTGTTCTACTTTTATTATCACACCTTTTGTTTTTGTTCAGTGCCACGTCTCCAACTTCTTAGAAAATTTCAAGGCGACAAAATAAGTGCAACGGCTGCGCTGTGACAGATGAGAAAATTTATTATTTCGCGCATCGTGAAAGAATGCAGTCTTTTGCGAAGCCAGTGAAGTGATGGAGACGCCAATTAATTTTTTGAACAAGGCGAGTCACGCGTGATTGTGTACAGTATATCCACTTCAATGCCATCCTAAAGTTTATACTACTTTTACACGGTAATTATTCATGTGCTGAAGACAAACAGAATATCTTCAAAGATAGTTTATAGGTAAAACTAGCGGCTAAGCACGCGTACTATATTCGCTTTTATCACATTTTCTATTGATTTTTAGATTATATTGGTCGCACCGAAAGCTATAAGGCTATATAACAATATAGCCTTATAGCTTTCCTCAATAAACGTACTATGGCCAACACAAAAATAATCTATTCGAACCGGGTATTAGCGCGCGTTCAAACAAACTCTTCAACTTCATAATATTAGTATAGACATTAATTGAAAGTATACTACGTCAATGCAAATCCCAAACAAACGGTGGGTATGACAGGCACGGATATCTCGGAAATCTTTTCAACAATAGAAATATTTTGTTTGGTGCGATTTGTGTATCCGAGTTGTACAAAAACGTAATTTTGTGACCATCGTGCGGATAGAATATCTTATACCTTCAATGCCAAACTTACTCTTCATATTTATGCATCGGTGAATAATATTATGTCACGTGTGCAGACTATAGCGTGACTCAACACGTCAGACAGATGTATTCGCGCACTAGCTCAGTACCTGTTGCTATAGAAAAGACCACAGTATCCGTTATTATAATCGCTTTGCATGCCCCATTCGAAACATAGGATACAACTGCCTGATATCATTATCAAAGATGTGTTAAGGCGGAACCGTTACAATTCATAACTGTTGTACCTATTTACCTTCATTATTTTAGCATCACGTACCGTCCAGATTCGTGCAGAGCAAAGAGGCAACAAATTAGATTCCCAGCGGTTAGACAGCCAGTTGCAAAAAAAGAATCCGAGATAGGTACTATGAGCTGGAACAAAGCACGTAGCAGTGATAGAAGCATGCGGGCTGTGCTGCTCATATCGGGACGTAATTTATTGCGGCGCCGCGGATCGACTGCGCGCTCGGGCTCAACCATCGACGACTTAGAATCAACTATTGGAATGATGATTAAACGTTTAATTTCAATATTTCACTTTGGAATGGCAATGATATGAATTAAGATTTACTGAGAATAGACCGGCATTTATACCATACCAATTTTATGTGTTTGCACACATATGTCATTCCAAACAGTAGCATAACTGGCATGCGCGCATTTATTTCGCTTTCAGTGACATACCAAGCCATTGTGCAATTACGCAAATGCAACATGCACGCATTCCAAACATAGCTTCATCGCATACATAAAACTTAATCAGCATACCGTAAAACCTTCTCCGGGCTAGCCGGGATACTAAAAATGCAATAGAATTAGCATTTCAGCGGAGTGCTTACGCCTACTTTATCGGTGCATGCAACCCGCGGGACAGGTTCTGCTGGGTTGGGCTGGGTTGCAATAAAAAGCGGGGTGGTTACCGAACGGCGTGGGTCGGTGCCCCCTTGCGGCCTTCGCCCCGCCGCCCCCGCTTCACCCCGCGCAAGGACGTCGCCCGCGCGTTGCATAACGACTCGCACGCAAGCGCTGATACCGTTCCGAGATGCGCCTGCGTTGCGCCGCCGCTGCTACAGACCTGCTCACTCCTATGCAACCATTCGTAAATAACTACACGTCAACAAAAAAACATTTACACGTACATCTATTTCTTTTTGTACGGTTAACTTGAATCGGGTTTAATTATCAGTCTAAATTTTAATCTCACCAGGTTAAATGTTAACATTTGTAGCATATAGCAAATTTGAAAGGAGAAGGCCTGAAATTAAGTAACAAAAGAGAATGTTGTGTTTCGGAAAGTGAACTGTAAATAACATTCCACCAGCCCCCCTTCGCAATAAAAGTCTTATTGGATTCCTTCATTGGCAGGCCGATCACTAGGCTCTGCAGGCGATTGTTATAATTTGACACAAAAAATACGCCTTAGAACACAAGATACCTGTTTGAACTTGGGTCAGCCGGCCATTACGTCGAGCGTTCACGATACTCCGGCGCGTGGGTGCGGCCATTAAGTTTTCCTCCGGCACCTTATTAGCGAGGAAAATTTTCCTAGCCCGGTTCTAGTACACGATTTCGCATTCCCAAGGACCTCATTCATATTCAAAATGTATTTACATGCCACCATAGATAGAGACTAATGGAAGCGGCCAATTGCGTCTCGGACGTGCGTCCATAATTGTAGGAACTGGATTTCGGAGCGAACGGAGCCGGGGGCGAAAATTATAATAGGCGCGTTGAACGCGGCCGCGGACTAATAGTGATTACGTAGTGTTGAGAAATGTCAAAAACGATTAATAGCTTCGCAAGCCGAAACGTCCGCTGATCGACAATTAAAACCAGTCAGTGCAGGAAACAGAAGACGCCAATGTGCCAGAGTAGCAGGTACTCGTCACTCCTCTTATCTAAGAGGTCAAGGACCGCGCTTGTAAGAAACTAGTTAGCACAATAGTTTTTAAATACACTCGAAAGCTGAAAGGAGCGCTTCCATAAAATAATAACTACATTAATATTTATATCATATGCGTGCTGGAATGGAAACTACTAGTATTAGTTTGATGGCGTAAATAATCTTCTTCCACAAATGCTACGTTACTTCAAAAATAATAAACGTTTGCTCAATACTAAGCAACCAAAATGCGTAAAATTGCCAAAAATAAGCAAAGTGGACACGAATTGTCTTTGACCGTTCAACCTATTAAAATTATTCACTTTACTACATTCTTCTTCATATCCTAAATTTCAAATAGACCCATGTTTTGCTTTACTGGGGCGTCATTTTCATTATTTCTATTTCGAAGACGACAGTAAAGTTTAAAAATTGTACTCAAGATTTATTCATAAACGCTTTGGTTACAGCTTACATGATTACAAAATTTAAAAAAAAAAATATGACACCCTGAATTTTGAACGCAATCACATCATTAGTAGCAAGCCTCAACAAAACAGGTAGTCTCACCATAAAATCAGAGTTCACACATTAATTATAATTGACCAGCAACACGACTTACATTTCATCGTTTTGAAACTCCTCAGATAAGGTAACAAATTACTTCAAACGATGTTTGTTAATTTATCTCATAATCTGTTCCCAGGACGGTGAATGGTTGTAAGTAGTAAGAGGCCCGCAGAGTGGTAGCAAATAGGGTTCATGATTTCTCGAGCTTTTCAATTTCTCGGGTCTAATTTCTCGATGCTTCTCGGGTTGTGCGTACTTTTCTTATAGTATTTCGTTCCAATAATGTCAACAAATTCAGTTTTATTAATTATATTCCAAAACATTAATCTTATGAGTATACTAATTAACTTTTCTAAAAAAACGACTGAAATTATATATTCAGCGTCATCATCAGCGCCTTTTTTTGTCCGGATAATTAAAAAAAATCAACTCAAAACTTGTGAACAAAAATAGCTTCTATAAAAAAAACGTTAATTTAACACTATATTTCGATTATTTATTGATCAAATGGCCATTGCACTTTGAACCACACCGCCAGGCAACACTAGAAACGCGGATTTATTTATATTTAGCTACTACCTGAATGATTTCTCGAGTTCTCTATTTTTCTCGAGCCTGATTTCCCGGGAACAAAGCCCAACGATTTCCCGGCAATTTTCGAGGCGAGAACTCCCGGGAATGAACTCTAGGCGGCATCAATCACAACAACAATGGCGGATCAGCGCGCTCGCCCCGCGGAACCGTACCGCTGCGCCTGCGCCTGCGACTCTTACCTGGAACAAAGAGAACGATATCGTTAGTGCGCGCACGCATAAAGGTTTACACTCCGTGTGGAGCCATTTCCAATTCCAATACCTGAACTTAAATATAATTATATTGACAACTCAGTGAAATTACGCTTATACCAGTTTCAATCAAAACAAATTACCAAAAACTGATGCGCAATCAGTTAACACATGGAATCTAATAAACAACTGGTTTTATTTATTAACTTTTTGGTTTATTTTATTTATTCTAAAAAAAAACTTTCTTTGTAACATATATGGAAAAACTGTTAAAAAAATACGCCTGTTTTTATCGCATTAATAAGAAACAAGTACTTTAAGAAGGCAAAATAATACTTTAAGCATTGCAGACATATATGAACAGGTCCGTGGTTTTTATTTTTCTATGAATCGCTCTTATTTCCACTTACTTTGTGGCCCCACCTGGGCCTGGGAACAAAGGCTTGCCAAAGCTGTACCATTTATATTCTAAATATCAGCCAACACTTTCGCAAGCGGGTACGGTTTCAGACCCAACATTGCAACGGTTGCACGACGTTTCGTTGTGAGAAAATTATTAATATTAACAATTACATTTGCAATGCTATCATTGTTGCGAAGTATATCTTACTAGAAAAATAAAAACGAAATTTAAAAAAGTACGTGTTTGCGATTATTAGATACTATAAGGGAACACCAGAGACATAGAGGACATAATAATACTAATTTTACTCATCATAAATTTAAGAGTAATAAAGTGTGTAATCCCGAATCCCGGCACCCAAGTCATAAGAACGGTGATTTTAAACGGTGTCACCAAAAAATTCAATTCATAATACGTTTTATCCAATTTCATTTGCTTGTAAACGAGAAGTCAAGATATGATCCCCAGGATCAAGACCATAAACAATGTCGACCGCACATAAAATATTTGATTTCAGCTCTAATAAACGCGCCCGTGAGGCCGACAAAAGCACAACAGTACAAGCCACACAAGGAGAGAAGGACGCGTGATATTTGTGCCGTGTCAGATTTCGACCGTGAAAATTAATATGGCTCGGAAATCAAATCGAAAAACAACTCAATGAGTGTCGTATGGCACAAACATTTGGGAGATGACGCAAACTTAACAAATGTTTCTACCATGCACTGACTGACTGATATATCAACACAATGCCTAAACTTTTACGGTAAGAAATTTGAAATTTCGCACAGTATTTCCTTTTAAACGTAGGACTTTCAAATTGTTAAGTTAATTTGAAAATTCGTCCCCTAAGGGGCCAAATGTAAGTTCGCCTTTTACTGTTTACAGTTTGGAAATTGACTGATGCACGACGTAAACAATAATCGCGGCAAAAGCATATAAACTGCCAAATCTTTATTTTTCTTTAAAACTAACTTTAAAATTTCTTTACAAAGTTCTATATCATATTCACTACAGAAGGAAAATTAATACTTGATTACTATTCGTATTACTCCTATTATTGGATGAACATACACTGTGATACAATTAATTCATTAGAAATAAACGTACAAGCAGCGCAAATAACAGTTCTATCAATCGCTTATCAGAGTAATCAACACATGTGAGTCACGCGTGACATTCACTCGAAATCTTATCACCCTATACCGATACAATCAGCGAGCCGATATTGATACAAATATCTGCCGTTACTGCTACGGTAATGTATGATAATAACATAACATACTTTAGTAAATACGTATACGAGATTAAATCTAGAAAGATCTACGAGTACTGATACGGAGATCATGAGTTGTTGCAAAAATAAATTAGAAACACTGAGAGTATTTTTCCTTGTAATAACAAGCATTAATTCAAGATAGGCAACACATGCTAGTTTTATTGACTCAGTATTGAATATCTATCGCTTATCGTATTAGATTTAGATCAGATTAGATATGTACCGTGTATTAATATGGCAGTGTCAGGTTTTAAAAGGTTTATTGTGGCCCATTAATTAAATTACATATTGTCATGTTTTCTAACCTTGTATAGAATTTCACGCTATTTCATAATTATAGAGTAACGTTAAGCTCCTGATAGCCTTTTGTGTTGGCATATAAATGTACGAGTACGTTATAATTTCCCTATTGCAATTATTCAAAGTAATTCGCGATACCAGTGACCCGCCCTATATAGGAGGCGGAACACTCCGGCGCACAACTCGCTTATTCATATCGGGTGCGCGATAGCGCGCTGAATGTTAAACTGCGCTTTGTAACAAGGAACACCTGCGCTCCTCTTAAAAATATAATTTCCAACACATTTGTGTAATAAAAACACGCCCGCGTTTATCAAGACTGATTCATGCGAGTTGGCTTTGCCCTGTATTAGTGTTTCGTTCGGTCGTCAGAATCGTCTTGCAAGCTGCACTAAATTTACCATCGGCGTCGCAGAAGACAAACTTAGAGACAAATATACCATTTAGAGGCAACAAATGGAAATGCTTTCTAAAGTAATATAATGTAAGCATTAAGACGGCGCGTAGCAGTATAAAGACAATCGGTTATTTTCAGGTCGCCAGGCCGTATCCGGCTCGATGGGCCATAAACCCATCGGCGACTAACGACATTAACTTCGCTGTAAATCTCACAATCATGTTAGATTCAGCCACAAAAGTAGACTCATAAATACTCTTATCCATATGCTACACGAGTGCTCGATCTACCGATACATTTCATTACTGTTGTGTTGGTAGTGGTGTTGTTTCCTTGTCGAGTAATACAAAGATGCAAGAAAAAGCAGGGCGGCCTTACCGATAATAGGCAGTGGGGCTCATTAAACTAATGTTGACCTACTTAATCGACTGGCTCAGTCATTCGTAGAACTATAAAATTCCTTTTTAGAGTTGGAAAAATTATTAATTCGATGAGTTTTTCAGTACAACGACCTTATATGGTAGCGACCACACGCGCCGTTGCAATGATGCATTGTGGACGGCGAGTGGCGACCACAGTCGAGATTTATCGCGCCCGCTACGGCGGTGTACTGGCTGTACGTACACCGTGTGTAAATGGATTTATTTTGTTTATGGACACTCGTTACAAAGTTACATTGCAGGGTTAGGGTGTAACATTATCGGTCTTTGAAGCTGGTACCGGCAGGCAGGCTAGTTTAGTATAGAAACATATGTATTTTTGTTTTGGACAAACCTCATAAGATAGTTCTAGATATTTGTTTCCTTGGATTAATGTATGCGTAATTGTACTACATTATCATCATCAATCACAATTTATATTAGGAACTAGCTGTCCCGGCGAACTTCGTAACGCCTATTTTTTTTAATTTATAACCTTTTAAACCTTCCCTGGACCTCCACAATTATTTCAAAACCAACATTAGCCAAATCGGTCTAGCCGTTGTCGAGTTTTAGCGAGACTAACGAACAGCAATTCATTTTTATATATATAAGATAAGATTATTAGATATATTTGAGTGGGTATTTTTACCTCCGCAAATAAGGGAGTGGTACAAATAACGACGGGCATTTAGGAACGTACACACGGTCGTAAGTTCAACACAATGCGCTATTTACTTTCAAACTTTCAAGAAATCATATCATCTGAATGCAAATCAGGATGAGAGCAATATTTCAATAGGCCTGTTTCGGGCTTTATCGGCAGCTCTTTCAAAAACAATTAAATAAGTACAACTTCGTACCTTGCACATAGAGGTGTCTCGTTACGAGAGCGATATAGCGAGAATACGTTCTGATATCAGAGGTAAGGCCCCTAATGACCAGTGCTAAATCGACTTGCAACGTCCTAAGTCACAGTCAAGTGCACCCCATGTAATATGTCAAATTTCTCGCTTGAGACGACAAATATGTCGATTGGCTGCTATCATACAAACCTCGTGTTTTAGCCAATCAACAGTAGCCAAACTGATTTTTATCGATTTTGACATTTGCTAACAGCGCGATGCATCCTAAGCGGCTTTATAAACACTAGACTAGACTATGTATTGATATATCGCTAGTAATGTGTACAGCTATCTTTTAGTATTTATCCAATTATATCCTTAGTAAAGGCGCGGCCGAACTTGGAACATTGTCTCGACCGGTCTTTGTCCACTCAGTCAATAAATGTCAGAGTCTATGTTATTTTTAATGATCCAGAATTCATACTCATCCTAGCTCAGTGGCTCGCGAATGTCGGTGCATATATCAAGGCGTATTAAATTGCCGCTCATTTTGCCACATTACTGGGGAAATTATGGACTTCGGATCGAGCAATATGGCTACTTGTATTTGAATTCAAGGAAACTTTTAGCAACCGTCATCATCATTATCAGTCGTAAGACAATCATGTTGGAAATGGTATACTCTCATATATTACTGGTGTGACCGGTTGGAAGGGAGCGGCCTCCGTTATTATTCTTACTCTAGTTTTCAAACTTGATGGTATTTTCTTTGGATGGCATGGAATAGAAATCACAAACCCAGAAAATGAAGTTAACAACGGTAAGTATAGCGTCGATTTCCACAAATCGATACGACGAAACTAAACATTCGATTCCGAGATTTAGTGAATGGAACGTGAGACATGCCTCGGTAAATTGGGGTGGTACGTGATTGAATCGTGCAATTTCATATTCCGAATGCGCGCCACCGGCGTCCGGCAGCAGCCGCTTTGTTTGCGCGCGCGCATTCTGTAATAACAGCTATCAAACGTAGTGACAAATGACAATTTATCAAACCCTAACAGATCGTCATTAACGATCGGGCTCTATTCGGCGACCTTCATTATATCACCCGTGGATATCGTTTTAAGATTTTGTATTTCATATAATTGATTGCATTGTTCTGCATTATGAGCTATTTAAACAGTCGTAATAACCGCGAATTGGGTCAAGTGTACCGGAAAGAGCTAGATGCCCGCTGCGCACGCGCATTTCGCCCTATTCAATCTCTATCGTGCAACACAATGGAGTAAACTCACAACCAGCTGGTATCTATTGTGTTATGCGATGTTCCCTTTAATTGACTGATTTTGCAAAGATATCAAATTAAAACCTGAAATGTTGTGTGTCATTTCAACGTTTCGAAAAAATATTCGTTTTCTTAGCTATTTCACGTACAAATTACCTTGTCTCATTAAGTACTGAGCACATACTTGGACGTCAAGGTACAACGACACTTAGATTACGTCTCAACTGAACCACGCCGGTGAAAAATCACGAGTTCCACATTCCACGAATTTGCATTTGTCGGCGTTTCTCGAGTAATGGAGGGTTTGATTAATAGTCTCGTAATAGCTCTATTACACGACAAACTCACAGAACAGAGTAAGGGTTACTTTAACTGACGTAATCCTTTAGAGCTGTGTTAATCGTAAACCATGCAAGTGTGTGCACTTTAGGTCGTATGTTTAAATCCTATAACACTGCTGTATTATAGGATTCACAATTAAACTTTACTTACTTCTTTTAAAAAAACTATACCGTCATATTGCAACTACAATACATATATCTTTTAACAATGAAAGTTTATAACCATGTTCTGATTTCGCTAGTTAAATAAAGGTGCCATAAAAATATTTGTATCAACATTCATTACCATTCTTAAATAACATTATCAGTCAATAAATATATATGTAATTTCCAAAAGTTTTAACTTTAAAATTATGTTGTAACTTGTTTAACATAAACGAATGTCCTTATTATAATATTTACCACAAACATTTCCACCGAAAACAACCCGAGCGATACAACATTAAATTACACGCGATTATGTTTCGATTACAATGCTCATATTTATTCATTGTGATAAGTAAGTAATCACGACAGCCTTCGGCTCGCAAAGGTCACATGAACGTGAACCGAGCACGCCAACATAAACATAACTCAGGTAATGTAACAATTACAGCATAAAAATGTGTATGCGCATAAGCGTGCATAATGAGCGTTATCTAACACGCGCCATTCGATATTCACTTGAATTGTTCGTCGCGACCTTGAGAGAACTGGCGACTAAAGAAGAACAAGTCCGGATGAGTCCCCGACATTTATTAAATAGAATTATGATAACCTTGGATTAAGGGAGATCCAGGTGACCTAAAATGTGTTTGAAGAAGTCGATTTACCGCCTCAATTGTCGTAAACAAGTGTATTAAATACCGGAACACTCACTTTGTGAGGTTTTCCCAATTAGGTTAGGGAATTGCAGGCTTGAATCACCTGACTGTCCGACACGAATGATGATTCCGTGGTTCGGAAAGTACATTAAAGCCGTTGAGATTGGCTATGATCCAAATAGGTCTGATTTCCCTTGTAGGGTTACGGAGTTCAGCTGGCAATCGCTCCCATTTAATATAATCAGGCTCTTAGTCAAATACGATACTGGATTCTGAAATGAATATACTACCGAGATATATGCTAGAAGAAAGAAGGTCTGGACATCTAAAGTTTGCATTTGGAAAGCGTAGTGATTCAGCCAGTACCTAACCATTATTGTAACCAATGCCGACGACTTAACTTAGTCCTGGAGTGTAGAGATTAATTTTGTCTCAGAAGCCTCCCGTTTTCTGTTTACTTCGTTTCAAGACGATTTTCTTCAGACTATTTGTAACAATCATCGTTAGTGCAAAGTTGAATCGCACACGAAGCGCTTGCTTTCTGTATAGGTACGTGTGATGCGCCTGCGTCTCGTGCTGGTAATTCGCCGCATCCGGCATGCACTTTCGAAATAAGCGTGTTTGAAAATTGCTACCTCCCCTACTTATGTACAAAGCTTTAATTTCTTCATCATGACTTAACTAAAATTCAACGAAAAGGCGGTTTTAACATGCCTTAATCTTAAAAGTTTTAAATGAATATTTTTGTGTTTTGTGTTTAATTGTAATATTATACGACGATCGAAATGAAATGAAAATCATCAGAATGCTTTCGTCTACAAACTACCGTAAAGGTAAAATAGCGCCACAACTTCTCAAGCTATCTTAAATCGTTAACGGATATTGATTTAGCTTCAGTGTGTTAATTGGTATTTAAAAGATGCAATTGTACAAGAAGATTAATGCAATGCACTCAACATAAACAGGGGGAATGGTTACCAAAAAGATGCTCTTATTTCAGATAAATTAGGATCACAATTTAAAATTCAATATAAAACGTTACGAGCAATGTGAACAAGTAAAAGTTGTTCCATTTTTGTATCAAGCCATCGCGGTGCCGCAAATAACGAGCCGCTACAATGCAAGTTTTCCCAGAAATAGCTGTTAAGACAAAACGTGAGCTGCGCCACGGTTAAATTGCAAACTTTATGGGTTTGCCCGGGTCGCCACCGACGCCTGCGGCCAGTTCAAAGGGCTGCCCTACACCCGCTAGACTAGAACACGACACGTCCGCCGTCACTGCACGAAACTGCACCTTCCAACAGTATCCTGAGGTAGATAATGGAACGACAGCGGCTATTGTCAAGCAAGTAAGCTATACAAAGTGGCCGCATGTCACGCCAGCGCCAAGGAGCAAAGGTCTCGAGCACTCAAAAAGGGAATAAGCATTACTTTCGTTTCGAAACGAACAATGGTGCGCGAAAGCAATGGCTCGGCTTTATGGGAGAAATCGCCCGAGAACTAGGAAGCGGGCAAATCGAACTATACTAATTTGATTTGCCTTTTGCAGAAATCTGGGAAAGCAACGTTTATGGATTAAGCAACCATGTATGTAATAGCTCTCTCGGCGATTCAATCTCACGTGAACGCGCAAAATGGAAACTCCATAACTGGTAATGAGAGCTTTACCAATGATACCATATTTTTATGTTTTTAAGGTTACTTATTTGATATTGTGAAATCCACTCTTACTACTACTACACATGATGTAAATGCCCTTTCGAAATTGCTTAGTGCAGATTTATTATTATTATTATTAAAAACATTGAATTTAATTTTTTAAGCTATATGTTTCAACTGCTATAAATTACTAGCTGCCAGTATTTTTACGCGAGATATAAATGACGACGTAAATATTCCCATAGCCACAAGGACACTAGTAATCATAAAACCGCTTATTAAGAGTCAAGTGACAGATGCTCGCGTCGATCAAGATAGGGCAACTAAAAACGTCACTTGCTCTGCCTAGTAAAATTCCATTTTCCATATCTGTACACATAAATCTTGTCATTCTCAGCGGACTAATTGTGCTAACAGGCGGTTATCGAATATAAGCTGGGAAAAATAAATTTGATAAAAACGTTCCCTCTGATTAAAGCATCATCCTTGACGTGATTATCTATTATCTTAATTATCCATCAAGTCTCGTTAGTTAGTAGCCACCGACCGAAATATTTCTTCTCTCTTTTACTTAAGCGGGAGATAAACTTCTCCAACCTGTCCTCGGCTTTAGCTTTGGTAACATGTCATTAATAAACATATCGTTGTATTAAAACGATGATTAAATGAAGGACGACATCGCTTTGTAATTACGTACTATTGCTAATTGAACAGATTATGCGATATTGCGTATCCAAGGAGGCTCGTCCTACAAACCTTGACACCACGCATCAGGACTGTTAAGTAAGTAACTACTGCACTGCGCACTTGAGCATTAGTAAGGCTACTTTAATCGCCAAGAATGTAGTCATGTCAGTTACAAATTGAACCATTTTAAAATGACATAATGCTTTCAGAATGGTCTAGCCGGATATTATTAAAACAACCGTTGCACTTTCAATTTTATATAGCCGAAGTAAGCGGCCCGTCGGCGGCTTTCCACATTTTACAAGCTTTTATTTCACTGCTTCTTCGCTCCTATTGGTTGTCAGAAACGTGCCGGCGATGGGGCATCGAAGATTTTAGGCACTCCTAGTTACACATGGGTGTTGGGTGGGTAAAAAGCAGATCAAAAATGCCGCGTAAACAGACAATTAGCAGCGCGGATTCCGAGGCTCCACTTATCCAACTTCGAGCTGGACGTTGAGCGGCAAAAAGCGGCGGCCGTCAGTGCTGGATCACGGACGTGACCCAGTCACAGCACGGAACCGATGTCCCTCATGTCGGGTGACGGCTGACAAGTATCCAATACGTTTAATTAGGGTTTGCTCGAGTTGCTTTAAAATTTAAATCGCCACTTCAAATCTTCAGACATTTTGTAGATGCACAGTTACGAAGATGTGGAACGATGCTTCAGATAATGTGACAATACACTAGAGATGCATTGCTATTAAATATTTAAACTAATGCTCATCAATCCAGTTGCATGTTTTCATTATTTTTTAATTCTTCCAGTAGCTATAGTTAGTTATACAAAGGTCATGTCAGCTATAACTGGCCTACAACGGAGGTCTCCGGTAAATAGACATGTAACTGTCAGACGGCGCACCCGGGGCGTAGCGCGTGCGCCTGCGCAGCCCAGCCATTGTCTAAAACAATTACACATGCATTCTCAATGTCAGCTCACCTTGAAAGCATTTTGACATTTCCTTATTTTTATGAGGCGAGTTCTGGTTCGCTCGAATAAACTTCATCCTATTTGAATGCAAAAAGGGATATGTCATTTCAGTGTCTTGTATTATTTGAAGTCAATGCAAGGTTTAAAATAACTAACTCAACTTCGCTGGCAGAATAACACAACCAGTTTTCATTGTTTTGCTTCACATATACTGACTGTCTCAAGTATGACTATTATCACACGTTAAAGATATTTGAATAAGTTGTTGCGAAAACTTTTATCACTAAGATTCGTAAAACAGACATAGTCCCTTCAAAACTCCGTCATTTGGTTTTATTGCAAATTTTATAATATTATGCACCGCCCAAGTGAACGTAAGGTCAAAATTGACAGTTCATTTATTAGCATATCCGCGGGCAAATGGTACCGCCTCGCTATTGCCATGCCTTTATGCGATTATGTACCTGCAATTGACAACCAAAGATTACGATCTGCTGTAATGTACGTGTCCCTTTCGTCGTTTTATTGTCCGTTTGACATCTGACATATTACGTGGGCATTAAGTTTGACAGCAATAATTATTCCGGAGCGTATTAATTTTCTTTGTTGTATCCATCGATTCAGATATTATCAGTCCTTGACCTGTCGCTTAAGCGGTTGCAATTAAATCGGCTGCCCACGCACGTGTCCTAACTATAGCAACTCTCGGTTGGGCGTGGGAGCGAATCTCACATGCGTATGAAATTCTAGGAGATTTAATACAAATTAATTTTCTCACGTCGTCTCAAGTGCCAATTACGCCAGGGTGCATCCCGGCTCGAACATGAGATAATAGCTACCCGGCCAGACATCATTTACTAAATTATTATTAGATAACAACCGGTACACCCTGTGAGCAGGAGTAATATTACCCATGCGAAGTAGCTGTTTAAAATATTAATTGAAACTGTAATGGTGTTACATCCCGGAAAAATCACCTCGAGGGAAGGCTTGGAAACGCTGTGTTATAGGTGTGCTTTTAAAAGTGTTATCATGGTAATAAGTTAAAAGCCTTTATGCGTGTTCGGTAGCCGTGCATATTACGATGTAGTGCCAGTCTCACACTATGATGGGCCAGGATGCTGTCCTTCTAAGGTACGGAAGACAGTAAAATGCAGTATACATATTGCAAATTCCTTTAAAATTTCAAACTTAGAACACGCGTCGTTCCGGCGCCAACAATCATGCGATCTGAGCAAAATAAACAAACAGGAACGCCGACTTCCTTTCTTTCCGTTTCGCTGAACCCCAGTTCTCGGGATTAAAACAAACATTTCCCACTGCCGGAGTAGCCTATTATTAGACGTCGAGCTCGAGTTCCAAATTCGGAGATTCGGCAGAATGTTGAATTGCGATGGGTATCGCAATATTGGTTGGGACATCGCGCGTAGGTTCCCGCGGTCACTGTATCGTTGCACAACGGTTAAGGCGAGTCGCTCACGAGTTGTTTACAAAAGTAATTAAGCCGTCGCGCGGGCTAGAGCCGCCCACTGGAGACGCGGACGTTTCAATTTGTACCGTCTAATCCACAGAGTCGTGCCGAGCGCCGGGGGTTGCACAATCTCGCGTTATCATGCCGCTCAGGACGAGCGGCATGATAACGCGAGCCTCTGAACCGCCTGATAAGCGGCTCTTCTCTTAAGAGTGCCGCGAACCTTACGAAACTGTTGCAGTGACATGAAACATAGTACTTACTTCGTATTCGTACTTTCAATCATCTATCTTACAAATATTATATCGCAAAAGTTTGTAAGAATTTGTCTGAATATTTGTCTTTCACGCAAAAACTACTAAATGTATTTGGATTAAATTTGGTCGACACAAAGATTGGATACTTGAATATGTATTGCACAGGATACTTTTTATCTCGAAATAATACGGAAACAGCTAGTTTAAACATTAAAAAAAAACTAGAGCCCGTGAGGATTCATTCTCCACATCCATAGCTTGTTAACTTCCTATAATAAAAATCCCAACATTTTGACTGGCAGAGAATGTCAGTAAGCATTAAGAACGAGGTTTGTACTGATTTATATACTTACCTTCGTGAAACAAAGATTAAATAAATAAATAAGTACAGTTATGATAGTAGTACGAGTGAACTCGGGGACTGTCAAAAGTAGGTCAAATGAAAACATAAAAAGACCAATTTAGGATCCCCTAATGTGAGGAACAAAAACCATGAAAAAAAATAAAGCGTAACAAAATACCCCAAATTCAAACTGATCAAAGTTAGCAAAGGGCCGTAATGTAATCAAACTTATGAGTGGAGCAGTCATCCGGGCGGGATTCCTCGCCATATATGTGTATTTAGCGAGCGCTGCGTTTGCGCAACGGCGCGGGTAGGCGTTAGTAGTGTCGCGAATCGTTGCTCTAGATGCGCGGAGACAATGCGAGTTGCGCAGCCGCAGCGGGGCCTTGCGCAAGCGCCGCGCTCCGGTGAAACTCTTGCTCTTTCGCGATTTACAGATACTGGTAAACTAATGGGCCTGATTGATATGAGAGATGCTGACCATTTAACTGTTTTGTTCCTAGATTTATGAAATAATCCAGACAAAACAATTCCTCCGACCTCCGTAGCGGACAGGCAATCGGGCCGCACTTTGGCGTCGCGCCATCTCTGAGGTCCCGGAGTCATTGCCGGTCGGTCAGTGTGGAAAACGATTTTTTATATTGTCTCGAGTCTGGTTGTTGTAGTACCGTTGTTTGATTCAGATTTTAATATTTTTTTTGTTTAGACACTTATCATAGAATTGGAGAAATATTTATGACGTTAGCTTTGTTAAAGAATGAGCGTCCTCTTCAATTTCAGTGCCCTTACAGGATGTTTAGTGATCTAATTTTTAGAAAAGTATATACTAGAGATCCAATAAAATAGTGAGTATTTTTAAATATTTATTATTTGTTTAGTACAACCAGTTTTTTAAGATGATGCAAATCATGACAGCGTACCAATACGCAGTACCATATTGTAAACACGTTCTTCCAATCAAAAGATTGCATAAACAAAGTATAGTGGAAGATTATAATTATACGAGATAGTATCGATTGATGATCGAGATACTGCCTCCTTGTACTCTCTTGAGCGCCCACATTAACGGCGTCGGCGTACTCCAAATTGATATCATATTGTGCTACAACTACGGTAACGCACACAGATTTATCTGCTTTCGCAATGGCCGTGTCGGTGTAGTGTGCTCGAATTGGGGTCGCACTAAATTGACTCTGTTATCGCTTATTCGCAAATCACAACTCGTAGGCGACTGTCGGTGACGTGACAAGAGTGTCGCATGATCGCATCCACGTTATCAATCACTTGAAGGACGAGCGCATTTCGACAAAACTGCAGTTTACTTACGCACTGACACAATAGCCGGTCGCGATCGTGAGAACCGCCACGACAAATATGCGACAATGCGCTTTGTCGAGCGTGTCTCGCACTTCTAACATCGAACATAATGTAACCTCGATATTTACCATAGCGACACTCTTTTGAGCCTCGGTAAGAAAAAATAAACGGTAAAGATCAACGCCGCCATTGTGTCTAGTGCTCGGCAGACAAGTTAAAAATAACACGTCTTTAGTTAACGTCGACGGGGACGAACTGTGTTTAAGCAGCTATGTAGGCATATGACTCAGAGAAAAACTTCGCAGAGTACTTAGCACCTCGCTAACAACTTATCTGTGTCTTGTTCCCCTTTTTCATTTACCGTATCTTTCACTAAAACGTGTTAAACATTTTTACTTCTCATTACTTAAGTGACGAATTCAAAGAATCAATTACAGTTGTAGTGCACACGGGCTCGGCAATTACGTTTGACCTATGACTAACAATAGCTACCTATGTGGAATTCGTCAACATGCCACTATTCTTCGTGGCGATGGAATTTTGTTATCGATAGACGAGAAACAATGAATACACTGCAACTGTATAAACAGAGAATGTATTGTGAGGTAACTGTCAAGTCTGGGATGTTCAGTGATCGAAGTGAAGTTGGCAACGGATAAAACCAGGCAGATGTTCGGGTTGCTTCTTGCGTTGAAAGTAAATACAAACACAACGGTCGCGGTCGTTCGTAACTCAACCGTTTCAAGCATCCGTAAGTGTTTGCTAAAATGCGACCGGAGCCGGACTGACAAAAGAGGCGCGCACATCTCGATGACTCATCGGGACTGACCGCCATTGAATTTATAATAATCACCAAAACCGTTGAAACGATTTCAAATTCAAATTCGGAACGGACGAGGTTAGACAACCGGCCACAACACATGTGCCCGATCAATAACAACTTTTGCAAATTAACTGTAGATTACAGTTATTGTCAGAGATCAATGAGCAATAAAATTTTAATAAGTTTAACAATGTCATTGCCGGCAACTAGTTCACAGCTTTTTAGACGTTGTGCCAGATTTAAAATATGAAAATAAATATGTTTATCGTATTTAATTTACTTGGTGAACAATTTAATTGTAACCAATATTAGAATCAAGTTTGCATACGAAATATTATATTGATACAAACACCCATCTGTATAGAGTGAATGAGCGTATTATCGGAAGAAAATTGTAAAGCATTTTTAATGTGGTCTGTCGGAGAGCGGCCAACGAGTCGCCGGAGGACTAAGGCGATAGTATCTCGAGGACGTTGTATCTGAGAAATGGCTCTAGTTATTGCTCGTGACAACTATAAAACAAGATTTATTGCTTGTGAATATTGAACTTAGGAAGTGGTGCGACGTAAAATATAAGTGAATTTGTAAACATTAGTCACTTCACAATGATGTATTTTAAATAAGAAATGATCTTTACGATCTTATTAATACGACAACTACTTGTATCTACTAATAATATAAACGCAAAAGTTTATAAGAATGTATGGATGTCGTGACGTATGTTTGTTACTCTTTCACGCAAAAGCTACAAAACGGATTTTGACAAAATTTAGTAGAATGAGAGATGAGATACTAACTACTAGAGAATATGGGGCTTCTAATACCGAAATAAAACGAGCGTTTCAGGCAAATATAAGTAAGTCATAATTACACTTGGGCGTCGAAACGTTCAATGTCGTCCGAAAAAAAAACGCAATAAAATGCGACAATTGTAATACGCGACAAGCATCTAGCAAGTGTTTGGTAACAGATCACCGGGTCAAGCGCAGGTATTCGGGCGGAAAAAAAAACAGCAAGAGCACGATCTTGACACCTTAACACAGGCGAGTGTTCTGGGATACATAGAGATCGATGTCAGTGGGCCGATCGAGGCGGCCTTATTTGCATTTTACGACATGTTGTTGCACAAAAAATTCAATAACCCGAGTCTGTCACGGACTATTGTGTTGCAAAAATATCGAGTTCTCTCGATGGTAAACAATCTAAATTAAAATTACTGTGGCTTTCTCGCACACCACTTTTAAGCCAAATTCGCTATCTAATCGTTGCAAGAACAGACAGTTCTTGGACTTGGGTTGCGTATATTTTATAATTACACAAGCGACCCGCCTCGTTTTCCGCGGGTGAAATACAGATACTATTCCTCCTTTCTGAACAATAATGTTTGTTTTAAACATTGTATATATTATAAAAACCACATCCAAATTTGTTGCGTACTTTCAAATATCTAAACATACCTATGTATCCTACCTATGGATAGATTTTAATAACATGAAATGAAGGACAACGTGTTTATAACAATAACATCGTACTACATTAGCTATCAAAAGAAGTGCACAACGACCAAGAACAATTAAGATTCCATACGTCAATTAGAAAATACGGAGGCGGTCCACATTAGGAGGCACTAAATATTAATCAAGCCCCATTTGCATCTGCCAAAACAAAATGTTCGAGAACAAACTGCGTGTACTGGCGCGAGGCACGCCGTGAGTACGGTACGAGCGTCCTATTGATGCCCACACAATCGACACTTGACATTGACACGCCTAATTACAAGGCATGCACAAATCAACGTCAAATACTTAGCCGGTCACTGGCAACTTACGTCTGTCCTTACATGTAGGAACGGTTTGTTTACTCTTGTTAATAGTAAAAACGCAAAAATGATATTTTTTTTTTTCTTATTAAAACCAGAATATCAAACGACTTTTTAAAGCAACAAGGCTTAAAATATATTAAATAATAATATAATAATAAATGCGCCAGACAACCACAACAATCACCTGGTCTCAAACTAAGGTTTTTTTCCTTGTACTATGAGCACCAGACGACTGATACTAACTGGGGGCCCAGCACACACAGACTCGAGTCAATTTAGAAAAGTTAGTTTTCCAAATTGGCCTGACCGGGAATCGAGCCCGGGACCTTTCGCGCTTTGGCCGCCTACCTTAGCCACTGCGCCACCGAGGTCGTCAAACTTAAAACTTAAACTAACCAAAGACGTAAGAACAGATAAATCGCTAATACGTTAAAATATTCAAGGTACGTATTTCTAACGTAGACTGATGGACGATAATGAAGAATACTTGATAAATGATGTAAATAAATCTGTTTACAACCGTGAATTAAGGAGCAAAGTCGACGTGTGTAAAGCCCTGCCCGCTCCTCTCATTCAGACGTCAATCCAGCTAATAGACTATCGGAGGCATAACGAGACATCGGATCCATTCTAGCGGAGCAACGGCAAAGTTTCGGTTATCTCGACGCGTTATAATCTGAAGCAAATTGGACCGGTACGACCTTGTTATTGTATTCTAATAGCGAGCGAAATATTCCATTGTGCGGCTAAGTTGCGCACGCGCACCTTCACCCAAGCGAGCCGAGACCACTCGAAATGTGTTTGCCGAGTGAGAATATTTAAATCAGCATTTTACAAATGTATTGCTTTAGAATTAAGAGATAAAAATATTGTTAAAAGAATTCCAATTAAATACAATTGAAGGTCGCAATATTTATGTGTTACATTTGGAAAATATGATAATCATTACTATGCAGCTGCTCTCTCGACAATCTAGTGTTTCCATGGATTGTGTTCATTTCTTTTGTAGAGTGTCTGTTCGTTAGTGCTCCAAAGCAAATTTATTCATGCGGGCCACCATTGTCATTCGTTATTTCGCAGCGTTTCAATTTTGTCATTGTGTCTGACTTTTGATTGAATGTGTATTGTAACTCTTGACGTTTCTTTGTCTATTACAATACTTGACCTACCGTTGTTCCTGGTTATTCTATATTTAAACGAGTTTTATTTATATCGAGCAAGAACTCCATTCGATAATTTAGTTACTACAACACCAAAATATCTAAATGAATGTTATACATTCTAGTTTAAAGTGCGCTGTTTATCGTTAAGTTTAATGAAAGATCACGGCCAGCCAGTTTAACAAATAAGTATCCATTTGTTGCACGAAGCTCGACGAGCCGAAACAAATCAATATGTTGCAAAATCATAAATGATAGATTTGTTCGTGGCGCGCAATAATATCCTCCTTGGTTGCGTTCTTGCGCCGGCGCACATCGCCCAGTAGCGAATAATACCAGTGAAGCATCCAACTGAGAGAACACCTGCACTAAAGCGGCTGACGCTTCACGCTATTGCCCTATCCCATTCCTTTTATCATAGTTAGCTTTAGAGCTATTCAAATTCAGATAAATACAAGAGGACGTCAAATTGCCTCCCTCCATTATGCCCTATGTGTCAAGTCAAATATCCCTTTATATAAGTAGGTTACATACAACAGCTGATTCTACTACCGGTAAGACGGCGGTAAGACGGCGGTAAGAAACTCAGTAGATTAACAGTACCAGTATCTAACTTATTGCTATGTGTAGACCACTTTGAACTGAGTCATAAATGTAGTTGTATTTTGATGAGGCTCTAACCAAAATAATAACATAAACACATAAAGTAAGGCTATTGTTCCAACAAATAATATTTTGTTAACCAGCAAAATCACAACATAAAAGTCTTTGAAACAACGAGAGTCTCCGATAAGAAATCAGTAGATAAGTTACAGTAGCAGTATCTAACTTATTATGGAACAAGTCATATAGTTTTGTTTTGATGAGTGAACGAACATTAACTATTTAATTTTAAGAGGTAATGTGCTGACCGGTCTTCAAAGGTGGTGAAGATAAGGCTTTCTATTTTTTTCCTTACTATTGATGATGGCTGCAGAAAGCCTTTTCATCGTTGCCGGTCTAGCGGGGGAGCGGAAAGCTGACGTCACAAAATATTTTTAAGGGACTACGTTATTATAAACCTTATTGCATGCAGTTTCTTCACTGTCCTCATACAATTCAGCGCGCGGGAGGATGTGCCTCATTACGGACAATTAGAAGCTGATCCGGCGGATCTCTGGTTGCGTTTGCGCCAACACTCGCGATTACTAGGCGCCGTTTTCAGAGGCGCCGCGACGAGTTCAATGAACAAACTAAATTGTAGAGTCACTAGTTCGTTCGCGCAACTTCATTCGCAATGTATAGAATGTTATTTATCTTTCTACACTAATTTCATCCAAATCCACTTAGTAGTTTTTGCGTGAAAGAGAAACATACATCCATCATCCATACATTTTAACAAACTTTCGCGTTTATAATATTAGAAGGAAATATGATAGCTGGATTGAATAAATACGCGCCATTCGCATTATTGTTAAATCAGTTCCTAAAATAGGTTTGATTTTTAACTACCATTATAATTAATTACTTTTTCGATTTTATTATTTTTATAGTACTATACGCCGTACTAGCGAACTTTAAATAATACGTGAAGGTCGTGGGTTCAATTCCCGCACCGCAGGGGGAGATAAAATTTTTCTGTTTCTAATATTTAATTACTTTTTGTCTTGTATCCTTTTATTATTTTCTCTTGTCGGCTAAAAAGCTAATTGCGACAAAGCCATAAATAATTAAAATACGAATCGTTTCTCACTGTCTACGTTAGTAAAGTAAATTATAGCCTGTTTTACGATATTCTGATTGATGATTCAATCAAGAATTTTATTCGAAATAACATTCTATGTTACATTTCATCTTCCATTTATCGCCGTTTGGCAATTTAAGGTTATGAGGCGGTAAATTACTAGGCTTATCTCTATTAAAATATTGGATTCCTACTTTCTATAATAAATGGGCAGTCGTGTTCCAGTGCTCCTGAAATATGTGCAATATAGTATTTATCTCTAAACCAAAATTAATTCCTATTCATCAACGGGCAGGCACTTAGCTGATTTAGGGCACCATGCGCGTGCGCCGGGGAGCGTAGATGCGATATTGCCTTTCTCCTTAATGCCGCATTACCAAGGGTCACGTATTAAAAGGTGATAGCTACAAACATTTCCAATGTTTAATATTAATTGATTTGTGACTGAAAATTAGTTTACAGCTATCCACTACTGCTCCAGCCATCGACCAAAGACCTTCCATATAAATAATTACATGATTATTATTCAGGTTTGAACTCATTATCAGCGGTAAGACATGTGCATTATACGAGAATTCGAATCTCGCAATCGAGGGAAAATCAGCGATTTACGAACCCATAAAAATTATTAATAGCTGTAACGCAATGCTCTCGTATTATAATGGCTTATGGCCTTTGGTGTCTGCAAGTGCATTATAAAAATAGCTACACGCCCGTCAAGACCTGTAAACCTATCAAGATAAAAACGCATTAAAGATCGAGTTTTTTTTTGTAAAAACAAGCCGAGCACGATTTTGTGTGGAGTGAGGAGTAGTAATGTATTGAATTGAAGCGCGCATGCGGATCAAAGGATGTGCGCGCGCGCAGCGATCACGAGTGCCATTGCCGTAATAGAATAATTAATGGGCGCCGGAGTGCGGCTCTGAGGGTCACTGACAGCGGTGCACCGCGGCCGCATGTGCACCGGTGCAGCGCGAGGGCAAATGTGAGCGCGGTTCAGGGAACCTATGCGGACGGACTGTGCGACGCGCAACAGCAAGGGCGCTGCTTGCACCTACCTAACTTTCTGTAATGTCTCTATCCAAAGTAAAAACATTAAAGTAAGGCTGCTGTTCGATTATAAAAGATTTTGGTAACCAGCAAAACCATGAACATAACAAGTCTTTGAACCCGGGAGAGTCGCCGATACGTTGCAAGTCAAGTCCTACAAATATTTGTATTGTGAGTGTTAGGATGTATGGTTGTTCTCTCTGTTTAAGATACTAGATTAACATACACGTTACTAACTAACTATCTATTCCAAATAACGCGACCAAAAGCAGTTATTTGTAAATAATTGTTTTTGTAACACCTTCAAGTTCTTAAAGTCTATGAAAACCTCAGATGAATGAAAGATTAATGTCACAACATAACTAAGGGGTGAGAGCAATCTACGCTCCCCGAAAGCTTGGTGAAGATGATAAGGTTTCGCAGCCATCATCGATAGTCAGGTAGGAAAAAAACATAATACACATATTAGTAGTTACAGACGGTATAGTTTAGAAGAACATGTCAATACGCGAAAACATATTTAAGGCATCAATATTTACGTAAAAATGCAGAAAACATTCAAAACACATATGAATAAAATGTCAAAAAATAAAACAGTGCTCGAGTTCTACTAATTAAATTGGGACATTTTTTGTTCAAAAATAATATCTGAGACTAAATAATAAATATCAGCGACCTATTCAAGAGGTACACGGGTAGGCTCAAATACTAAGACAATATAATAAGTAACCGGTGGCACCGCCCAAAACCGTAAACATCTCAAGTTTCTAAAGGCTGTCCGTTCCACTTACGAAACCTGAAGGCTCGGTAGTTATTAGCCATTCATTGCGTTGGAAACAATGCCTCCAGTTAGGGGGTCGCGGTGTAACAGACAAACTCATGCAAATGTCTGACACTTCGAAATAATCACCGGTAAACCGAAGCTATTGTCTCAAGTGAAAAGATTCAGTGTTGCAACCAGATGAAACGGAAATCTGTAAGTTATGCTCTTCTCTGCAGGTTTGCTGACCTAAAACTGGTGATCTTCTAGTAGCTTCGATATAGAAATAGTTTACTAAACGGTCTACTGCATTAATTGGCGACTAAGCATATTGTTCCCGTCAGTAACACTTCAATTTGAGCCTAGCCGTTTAAAGTCATATGAAAAGTACCCAGGGACCCTTTTAAGTGGGCATTTGGCATTACGATGCATTTCATCAGTTCATCATTCCTAACTGAATGGAAGCGGTATACAAGACAATAAAATTAAAACGATTTGATGATGCATCACAGAACAACAAATATTGGCGTACTAATCAGTACCCTATTACTTTACTTAAATGGCGAACGTCAGTCAAGTATTGCTTGCTGGTCTTTAGAAGGAGTAGTCGATAAATGGTCATGCAATTTTCAAAGCGTGGTAGTGTAGCCCTGTCAGGGTGGCCGGCGTGCAGCTCTAATGTAATGCAAGCGCGCTCGAGGCGCTCTCGACTTGAAGTATCACGGAATCTAGCAATAACCCAGATTAATATATGTATTACTATTGGGGATCGTGCAATGTAGGATGATTTTGAGACGTCCTCGACTGCGAAAGTGCAAATGCCAAAGGTACTTAAGGGATTCCTACTGATGTCATAAACGCGAGAGTTTACAAATATATGGCACAGGGACATAAGGATATCAGGGATATCATAAAATCACTAGTGACACGAAAAAATACAAATTAATCCTCGGCGATGTCATTTTACTAAACAAAATGTAGTGAAGTAAAAACAATTGTAAATGAATAAGGTAATAAAAGTGTATTACTCGTACAATTAACTGGTGCATTTTTATCACATAACAAGGTTTAAATTGATCTAAATAAATCCTATCTCGAAATAACGTGAACGTATTTACGGACAAGAGCTAGTAGGCTATATTTAAATCAAATGTTTGCAAAAACAGGCTGCAGTGGTTCGTTGTACTTTGACAAACCTAAAATCCTTTAGAGATTTCAAGAGCTCTCAGCACAAATACGGTCGAGATTATTATCACGACCTCCAACGTGACATCCGTTGTTTTCCAACAAAACTTACATGATCGAGGTGGAATACACCCACCGAGGCACCGGCGTACGTGTCTCTTTGCCAGAGTTTATTGCGAATGAGACCATACATGGGGACAGGACATGTTGAACAGTAAAAAGTTTTATAATGGACACACAAATGAAGGACGCTATGAACATTATAGACGTTGTGTTCCTTGTTAAGTACATTTAGTAACAACATTTACAACAAAGTTAGAATACATTAAAAAAATATTTATAAAGATCATGACAGTAGGCAATGAATACATATTAATTAACACCGATCACCCTACGTTTATTTGCTTCGGCAGTAGAAAAAGTTATTCGTAATGATTATTTCATTCAATTTTTAAACTGTTTTAATTAGGACTAGTTGTTGTCGGCTTCTTCATTCGCGTTGTTTCAGGAGAAAAAGTACCCTATATATTATTCTAGTATCTCATCCATTTTTCATTGACGACCTCGGTGGCGCAGTGGCTAAGGTAGGCGACCAAAGCGCGAAAGGTCCCGGGTTCGATTCCCGGTCGGGTTGGGTCTGGGTGTGCTGGGATGACGCCCCCAGTTAGTATCAGTCGTCTGGTGCTCATAGTACAAGGGAAAACCTTAGTTTGAGACCAGGTGATTGGTGTGATTGTCTGGCGCATTTATTATTTATTTATATATCTATCAAACTTCATTTAAATCCATTCAGTACGTATGTACGTACGCATGCCTGAGAAATTGAGGGAAACGCTCAACAAAGGGGTTTTTAAAGGGTTTCATTTGAGGTACCGATGCCAGAAATTAATTGAACACGTAGTACTGAAATTGTTAGCAACGACGCTAAGAGAACTTCGGAAGTGGAGAATCGGTCCGAGGGCCAGATAACGATCTGCGGAAGGCCAACTTACGGGAGCCAACTCTCGCCTCTATTGTGAGAACCCGGCGCCGGAACGGCGACCGTCCTATGTACTACAATGAGGCCGAATCACACCACATACAATGGAAAATAAAACGCCAAGCAACGCAGGGCTACACTAGGAAACGTTCCGCTCTGCATTTCTATCTGTGAGGTAAAAGGAGAGAGTTGTTCGGAAGACTGTATCGCGTTACGCGTGTCCGTTTCAGATGTGAGTGACAACCGCGGATGTGTAACTTGAATATTGTTGGAAAATGTACCGCTCTGACAAAATATGATTTATGCCGCGGGCTGTACGCGGTCAGCGCGAGCCGAGACTTTTGTCGACGGCTAATAACTTTGAGGAAACGCCGTAATCGTGCGGCCCAGTTGC
Organism: Glyphodes pyloalis; assembly: GCA_037074685.1. NCBI lineage: Eukaryota > Metazoa > Arthropoda > Insecta > Lepidoptera > Crambidae > Glyphodes > Glyphodes pyloalis. The sequence goes on from JAYKKO010000002.1 coordinate 3,843,738, forward strand.
GCGGGTGCCCTGCGGTGAGACCGCTATTCCGACTCAATTTCGCGCCGGTTCTTCGCGGGCCGTTTTTCAGCGTACGCGATGCTCGCGCCAGATAACAATGGGGTACGTAGACCCGCATGATGATAGTAATGGAGGCCAATCCGATACTTGCATATCGGCCTACACATCGAGGCAGCCCGGTTTATTTGCTTCAGAGTTAACCGACCATTCTAGACAATGTTGCATTCCGGGGCCTTGACATTATGCGCGATGAAAACAATAAAAGTAATCGAGTTTTAGAGGATCGAAGTCGGCATCTCTATTGTTCCTGAACCTGTACAGCGCGGCGCGCGTAGGGTTGTGTGAGCGCACAATGGCTGTGAATGCTCGTAAAAGTTAGTTAAACTAAATGGTTCCCGACATCATATGACCGATTGGTCGTAAAGTGGTTGCGGCTCGCTCGATAGCTTTGTCCCGTCCCGTTCCTTGGTCGTTTGTAGAATGTTGGTACCATTACTATGATGAATATTTCCATATAGTTCAGCAAATCTCAATCGCTGTTATATGCATGTATTTCAGAACCATATTATTAAACTAAACACGTGCATCCTACTAATACTACTTCTTACTAGATTATAAACGCGAAAGCTTGTAAAATGTATGGACTATTTATATGTAAGTTACTTTTTTACGCAAAAACTACTGAAAGGGTTTGGATAACTTTTGCTAGAAAAAGAAATGAGATACTAGATTTCCATGTATATACTTTAAACCCGGAAATAACACGAATTAAGTCTCGGGTAATACCAGCTATGTATTCTCCATACTATCCGAATTATAAAGACACATTGTTTAGGATCAGTTGCACAAACTTAACTTTAACGTTAATGGTTTGATGATATGTCAGCTGTAAAAACTGTCCTTAACTTGTAAGCGTTCTGCAAACGGCCAATTCGTCAGTTACCGTCAAAGTCAAGTTGAGCCTTAATAATGCTCCTACTTCTCCTACTCCAGTTAAGTGTTTACCTACCTTAGACGTAGCTGCAATCAATGTAGACATTGTACAAAGCCGATGAAGGAGTAACGCCCGAAGTCCAGTAACATCATTCACGTGCAACTCCACGCAGACAGTTCACAGGCCGAGCCCAGCTTACATGGCTTATACGAATACCCGTCGGTTTCGAGTTCGGTCAGGCGCAGTAAGTCTAGTCGGGGGGGGAGTCGCGCGCGCACGACTGATCCCAGCCACGTGAGCGGAGCACACGTTCCGATTGAGCGAAACACGTGGATGCCGACGGTTATTAATAACGGAGACTTCCTACATTGCAGCAATTAGACCCAATTGTGGCCAGGAATGTATGCTCAGACAGGGAAAATTGTGTCAGAAAGGATCTACATCAGTTTGTTCCGCTTTAAGAAGATAGTAAACTAAGTTAGTTACTGCGCCTAAGCTCCAGAGTAGCATTTTTATCTAAGGATGACAAAAAATATGTTTAGTTTTTTGTTCTTTATTTAGGCCAAAGGTATCTTTGATATTAAGTTGTCTTTACTATAAGGGTACTGGATTTATTAAAAGCTTATCAAATACAGACAGGTCAAACATTCAATGTTTAAATAAAAAATAAAGAAATCGAAATTAACAGAAATATTTTTGGTGATGGGTTACAACTTCATTTTCTTGCTTAATAAGCTCGCGTTATTTCGTACAAAGTATCATTATTTGTTAATCTTATATCTCAACTCTCTTTCTACTTAATATCATCCATACTTGTTCAGTAGTTTTTGCGTAATATATAGAGTAACAAACATCCGTATATTATTACAAACTTTCGCGTTTAAAAAATAAAACAAAAGTTGGGTAAATGTGTGTTTTGGTATAAAGTGTTGCACTAATCACTCAGTAGTTTTTTTTTTCAAGAATTGCAAATAAATAGGATAATTGTTTTGAGGTTAAAAAAAAAAGAACGAAGTAAAAAGATTTTCCTGACAAAAAGGTCTTGATGCGAGTTCACGACAATCTTATCTGAGATGATGAAACAATTATGTAAGCGGAAATGTAAAGTAAGTAATTACCTTAATTTAATTTCGTGGTTAGTGCGCATGCGACACCAAAATCGTGACGTCACGTGAACGCTTCGTTGCGAGGAAAATGGAGTGATTCATTCGTCAAATCGTGTCCGTGAGGTGCGCGGGCGCATATTGATGTGGGCACGAACGCTCGCGCCCTCCGTGAATGCCTAACGAGCGACCATGTTTTACTGACACTCATAATGACGAAAACACATACTCGCTTGCTCCGTGTGCTCGGTACATACCCTCTTATCCTTCCATAATAGGCAATCCACGACATCTTACCTGTAAAGATAAATTAAATTAATTTAGTTTTGCTGAATACATTATTTTAGACATTACATTTGTTATTAATTAACATGTTGAGCAAGATACATCAATTCTCGTTGCTTAATAGTAAATGTAACCCAGTAATAAAACAATGAAATAGTAAGTAGAGGTATATAATTGGCTCATGAAGAACATGGTACAAATCAAAGCGGAGGCAGAATTTGCGCAATATCAAGTACGAATAGGTACATGACGGCTCGACGGGACTAGCAGTAGTTTCATTAGTGGGTATGACATTTACACATGTTTTTATAATTGAATTACGATCGAGCGGATCGGTAGCGCTCTTGCCGAACAAAATGCTCCGGATTGTGTAACAATTGGACGAGAAACCGTGGAATCGGTTCAAGGTAACGATCATAATCTCGCACTGAATCTATCAATTTGTAATATTCAATCGTTTGCGAAACTAATACAGTACCTATTGCCAAATAGTCATCACCGTTTGCTGATTAAATCAATTAATTTATTAGTAACCATAGTTACGACTTTTCCGGAGGCCGATAAGAAATAAATAAGCAATTGCTTTAAAAAACAAAATGTCGGCTGGTCAATGAAGAAATTCAATTTGCATCAGCAACTAAAGACTGAAATTTAATGTTCATAATTCTATATTTGCGTGAAACAATGTTGTAATGCCAGAGATGTCTTTTAACATTTATTTACAAATAAGAAATACCCTTTTTGTAATCTTGCACTGTTTTCTGATATTTGCTAGTGATATTATGGAAGTACCATCCAATTCCGATCTTAAACTGAACAATATGCCATTTCTGGAAATGGCGATGGGTCTACAGGTCAGGAAATGCGAATCAATTGCTAGACTGTGCTGGAGATGGATATACTAAGGACTCTAAACTTTGACCATAATAATGGATGACTTTATTGACTTTAAAGCTAAGATTGTTGACATAAACAACTTTCAAAAGGTCAACACTGACTTCAACAAACGAATGTGGAATTTGCAGCCGTAAAATAAACACATCACGAGCGAAATACTAAGCAGTATGTGTCATCCGATCGTGGAAACTTAAGGATTACGTCAAGAATCGTGACAGAGAAGTCGTAAACTCGTGAGACCAATGACAAAAATAATGAACCCGCGAAGCTATTATCCGAAACCGATACTGATCGCCTCGCACGTAGTGTCGCGTGGAGACGGCATGTGAACCGATCGCAACAAAAGACCCTTGCATAACACGGGAAAACAGCCGATCACGACGCGGTCTGCCCCGACGCCATTATCCAACCAGCCATAGCTAATGTCGATAGTAAACACGCAATTAACTCTTCAGATGAGGGTTATAATTTAGCAGCATGTAGCTGCAGGGAAAGCTCCGTGTCGCAGCGCGAAGCGCACGCGCTGACTGGTTGGGACGGTCCTGCAGTATTGCAGCGCCGTAGTAAGCTCGTTAATTAAAAAATGTTAGCTCATTAATCAGGCGCCTGGCTGCAATTCGACCGCGATTGGCGGCTCCAATTTATTATGCTCCAGATAAAAGGTGGTTCGCGGCGCAGAGATTCGATTATTTTATAGGCCACAAACGAAGTTTCTATACAAATTCATTCTTAGAAACCGCACTTGTAGACAATCTGACGGGCTTTGTAAATAAACGCAGAAAGAATAATGTGATATCGAAATGGCGTAATGTCGATTTTTTAAATTCTCCAAGGCTAACTGCTGGCAATAATAAATTGATAGTGATCATTTATCAGGTGGATTATGCAAGGAAATATTATTTTAATGAAGAATAACGTGTAATTGCGTAAAGCGTTGTTCTTGTGGCACGAAGGCCACATCATATTATGCAGGATGGGCACGGCGCACACGGATCATTCGCGACGGGTCACCTGATTTCATGACTCACCGTAGACGTTATCCGTTCATCCAAATACTAAAGTGGAAGCTAATAAAGAAGTAAAAGCCTGTTCCGGACAATATTTTTCGAGTGTTTCGTAATCCTTATGCCCTATTTAAATTGTAGAACCGTTCGTCTGATAAACGATTAAGGCGGTGTGAAGATTAGACTGGAGGCTGATTCATGTCCCCGTAATAACGTTGTAAGCCGGGCCGTTCCCTGGCAGCGGGTGGTCGAGATAACGCGTCTGCGCCGGCGCATCTCAGCAGGCGCATTGTCTAGCACTGTTTACGCTGATAAGATAATTAACGTAGCACTCCTCCCCTAATTTATTGTTTGTACTATCACCTGCCGCAATTGGGGCAAATTCATTTTAACAATAAGCTTCACTATACTTGTCTTATCGTTACAGTTACTTTACGTACAACTACACAAGTCCCTTGATAAGTAATAATGGTAGGTACCAAGTCATAATTAATTTATTTTTTCACGTAAGATTACAAGTTATGCATAGTGCAAACTCAAAAGGTATTCTATTCTTTACATTGATTAAAACAACAGATTGCAAATTCGATTCGTGGGAATTTTACTCGTTAAAAAGGTAAATATCAACTACGCATATTTATTGCATATTTAAGAAAACCCTTTTTTTGCGAAAATGTTTACTAAACTTATTTACTTTCAAAATGTGTACTAATTGTTATTCTTTTTCTGATTATATGAAACGGATGGCGAAGATAAATAGTGTTTATTGAGCTACAGTGCAAGCCCATCTAAAAGTGAAAATGAACAGTTAATATGGCGTTGTCGTCACATCCGGTGGTGCACTCCTGGCACCAAGTGGGCCACTTCGCTTTCTAGGAAGAGCCTGGCGAAATGACGGACGACAGACGCGCGATCAGAATATTAATAACTGTATTACTGCACAGTTGTACAATAACATCCTTGATTAATCATCACTTGCCGTAACATAATAGACTTTTGGTGCTAAAATGGGACTACCTACATGGTGCAGGGACAAGGAAGATGATGAACGATGAGCGATGATAAATTTAGTTCACACGACTGGAACCGAGTTTGTTTCCACTAATATAAAGTACAATTATTGTTTCGAGTTATCTGTCATTAGCCGTTACCCACGACTTCATTAATGTACATTATGGGATAAAAAGTATCGTATATTGCAGTTTTAAGACACTGTTTTATAAAAAATGCACTATGAATATAATTTACATCTTTTAAATAGAATTGCAGCATTGGATATTTATATTTTATTTAATTATTTCATCATAAGAGTAAATTACGTTTAAGTAATTCATGGCACTTTGCTTTTTTTTTACAATTTTTAACTATTTCGTATAGTCTTATATTGTTCCGCAAGGGTTAACATTTCAACTTAAATGTACAACTAAATAAATGTACAACATATACAGAACTGTTATTTGGCTATAGACTAAGCCACATTTTATGCTTAAGGACGCACTTATGCACCGCAGGCGCAACACACCTGAAGTTATAAAGTGTATTGTGTCAAGGCAAACACTTTCAAACACTGAACGATTTGCTTTATGATACAAATTGACATATTCATACGTATAGTTTCCGAACAAATATCAAGGTAAACTTAGTGAAAGGTGTTTAAGGAATAATTAAAAGTTAAACTGCTTGTCTAACATTTTATCTTCGAATGTATAATTTGACATTTATCACACGGTTTTGTAGCCAACATTATGCATTATGTTATCGAAGATAATAATTTAGTTCAACAGAAAAAATTCTCGTATATTGTACTATAAGCACTGTTATGTGTGAAAATAGTGAACATCAATTATAAAAGGCAGAAGCAAGATTAAGTTGGTTCTAGTACTACAGAGTAGAATAACATGAGCCAAGTAAGTGCACATCGCAATGCAACACAGTCGCCTAATGAAATTCATCTCACACCACACCACGCCAATGGGCATTCGCCTGTTCCGTTACAAACAATGACCCCCTATTCAATTACATACCGATTCCATTGCGCAACACGGCATTACGCACCGAAACAAAATAATAGAAAAGTCAACACATTTTCATCACGGTCTAACGGGATTGCTAAACCGAATCTATAGCAAAACCAGAGTACGTCTTGTCACATGGTTGCCCAACATGACAGAACGACAGGTTGAAGACGTCCTAATTGGCAAACGGTCTGAAGGGAGCGGTAGCGCAATTGTTTGAGTGTAGAGGTCTTTAGCCGCCCACTGGCACCCGATCTAGGTCACTGCCAATTTGCGATTCGAGAGTCATCGTAATCGCATTAAGATTCGAGCGTGCCGAGGCAGGCGCCATCGCGGCAGCGGTGACGGCGAGCGCGCGACCACAGCCGGGGTCAAACGTCAGCCTACGACATTGTTATCTCAAGTTGGCGAAGCCGAGGACCTCGACTGACACGTGTTCTCTTAATCAAGAACTTTATAAACATGACTATGCTCACATTCTGTGCACGTTCATATTTGGAAGTTTCTGGAAAAAGGAGTCGGTGTGTGGATGTAAAGTATTAGTATTGTGAAGTTATTTATTATTGGTAGATTATTCGCGATTTCATTACGGTGATTGTGTCATTAGGTAAAAATTAAGATATTTATTAAACGGCACAAGTAAATAGATGAAAATATTGCCGATCAACGTTTAAAAATATTATGTGTAAGTACAAGAGAAAATATCTTCATTAGATCATAAAGATGATTATCACTTTAGATTGAACGTTCAAATTTCAATATTAAAAACTTTAAATTGTAAGACATTTGTGTACATATATAAAAACATTGTTTAAAAAAATATGCAATTTTCAATCTTCTCACGTTTTTGGTTTTATAGGCATCTATTGTATTTATTTAACTAACAACCCGTATTTTAAATGAATCTGACGTACTTTTTTAAAATAGTAGCTTTTTGGTTTTAAAATTTGCATTGTCATCATATAATTATTCAGTTACATTTCACATAACATTCTGGGACATTCCGGGACATCATGTATTTGTTCGGGAAGCACTGCGTTAGATTTGATCGTACCGTTGAAGATATTACGATGGCTATAAGATGGGAGATTACCCGTGATCTTACCGTCATGCAGCGTTATGTAAGGATGCCGCAAATCTGCGAGCCCAAGATGGGAGCAGAGAGCTTTACAACCACACCTAGCCATAAATATCGTTCCACGCGGATATTAAGCCCGTTTCCGTTGTGTATTTTTTGGACAGCGAGAGCTAATTACATTAAAAAAAACTAAAATTAACTTTCACAATAGATACGTACGTGCCTTTGGAACGCAGTAAAAGAAAATTGGTAATATTCGTATCTACGTAATACGCGCGGTCACGACTAGTTTTACAGGCATTCACGCTGAGCAGTATAAGTTTTTATCAATAGTGTACCATTTTATTAGAGTTTTACAATGTAGGGAAAGTGAATTAATTAATCAAAAATGGGGCAGTCGCACGTATGAACTTTAGTCAAAAAAATCCGGATCTTTATGTGGTACGAAAATCACGGCGACGTAGATCATCAAGATTTGCAGCTTCTCATAGTGATATTATCGCCTCGAGCCAGTTGCATATTTTAAATTAAACGACATTAATATAGCCCGGAACCGACTTTCAAGGGTGAACTCCAACGATATTTTCACAAGGGATTTTAAAAATAATTCAGCTAACACCTTAAACTGATACGAATAAGAATCATAATACAACTCGGTTTAAAAGCAATTTCGACGCATATAATGCGTGCGTTGAACTTAAAAGGTTGTGACAGGGGTATTACGGTAATTACCTTAATTTGTAAACACAAAAAACGACCGTCGGCTCGTCGTGTGTTAACCGAGTGAAAAATTAAATCACACGACCAATCGAGGCCTGCTTCTGACAATTTATTCTGCTCAGTGTGAGTGCCTGAAGACGTCAAAACTAGTCGTGATCGCGCGAATACGAATATTACCAATTTTCTGCTAGAATTTATAATTGCGCGAAACTTTTTAAAGAATGCTAGTTCAACTTTTTACAGCAGCCCAACACGTATTTTTCCGCAACAGCTGTGCAGCGAGTGCCGGCTCGGGCGAATCGTGCCAATGTGAACGTGAAGACATTAGCACGCTATCTTTGCGAAAAAATCACAGCTGGGTTTCGGTTCACGGAGGTGAGGGCGCGCTCCTAACGGCTGACTTTGCATATCATTTGCATGAATCTCCCGATGACGAATACAGCTGGAATGCGCCTGGAAACCACAGGACCGGTCGTTGACTGATCGCCCAAACAAACCGCCCGCGGCCCGTCGTATATGGTCACATCTATTGTAGCGCAAAAAAACAACACAGCGCAAACATTCGTGAATCATCGAGTGAAACCTTTTGCGGAAGGTCGCAGGTTAACACCGCTTGCCAAGGATGCTGTTGATGCGTAAATCAAAGCACTTAACGAGGAAATCGTCCCGCTGACAGCGTAAATTTTCGACGAGCTAGAGTTAATTAACCATCGCCTTAAACGTGGGTTTGTATGTGATATTATCAAGATTAATTCACAAATGCGCATTATTAGTAATCGTTTAAGCATTTGCTTCACATGATCAGTAATTTGAACACATGTGAAACTTGTTGCGCATTTATATCTAATCATTTAATCGCCTTCGAAATGGGAGTGACGTAAACAGACAAGAGGTGGTTCTGCGTTTGCGATTTGGGATTGGAGATAATTAGCAAGAATACGTGGCTGTGAGGAACTTGGTGCAAGAAGGTTAACCAAATAGGGGCTACACGAACGTATGGCAAGCGTCGTCGGCACATTTAATTGGACCCACGCCGTTGTCAGTTGTTTCAAAAGGGTTGTACGTGTGGCCATCTTTCTCGGTATAGCCGTATCGAATGTGATTTACGTATAGAATTTGCATACTAGATGCAGGTGTGCCATACGTAATAATTGCGCTCTATATTGTAGTGCAAGCCATTGGCGCGTTTAGATATTGATCGAAGCCATTTGCGAGAGCGTAATACGCTCTTTATAGTCTTCTTATCTTTCCTCAAAGAGTCAACATGATAAACAAATGGACTTTGAACGAGTTTTCACCTTTAGTGGTAATAATATACTCAAGCAAAACAATTTTGTATGAAGTATTTAATTTATCACGTATCTGAGTATGAGGCGTTCAAAAAGTATTTTTTAAAATAGGTTTTTTGTATGTATTACGATTTAAGAGAAACAAAGAATGGTTCTCTCAAAGCGCCACCGGCCTGGATTAGTTGGAAAGTCCCCTCTTGGAGTCCGTAGCGGCGGAAATGAGTCTTCCGGCAGCGCGCCTAAAGACCGTCTTGCATATTCAATAGCGCTAATTAATGCTGGTCCATCCACCACACCACAAATATATCTCATCTGATAATATTACACGAAATAAGCGCGATATCCACTAAGGTAAAATTTAAATTTGCTAATTTTGACCAATTATTTAGATCGATGAATTCAAGTCGTATCGCTTGGCTTTTGTTTGCGCAGTTGGAAATAAATTCAAAAAGTTTTTTGCGTAAGAATAACAGTAGCTCAAACAGAGACATGTACACATTTATCCGAGGAAGGCTGTCAGCTGTTAATTAACGTTTGCCAAGACGCAGAGTCGTATAATGTTATTGTCATCAATGTTGTAATTGAACATATAGAAATAGAAAGCTTTCTTGGAAATACTTCTATTTTTTACTAAGTGGACCTGTAGGGTTGGTAAGCGGAGAAAATATAAGACAACATTTTAAACAACTCTCAAGTTCTTTCAGTACCTATAAACTATAGAAAGAGGTAAATAATCAGGAAACAATTGAAATTATGTCTACAGCTTTGATTTCATTTAATTCACAAGTTTATAACAAAAGTATTATTCCTTTACTGAAGACAGAAATTAAAAAAAAACTTGTTTACAATAATGTTTACAGATTCGGAAAAACGGTAAAATTTCGCCGATTCTGTCTTTGATGATGACAAATGAGTAGTTTCTAATGGGATTATTAAATTTTATAACCAGGTAAAAGTAAATGTATAATATTATCATATAACCAACTCAATGAGGACGTTTTATCAACTGGTCTGCCAACATATTCAGTTATTATGTGTTGAACCGACGACGTATATTTCTCATTTTCTAAAATAAAATACCTTCTACTATTTTATGCTACTTGGTTTTGTAAGGAAAGTATACACGTGTAAATAAAGATACCATATACAGCTAAAGCAAAAATCCTAGCTTCATATGATGGTATCATAAACTTGAAAAGAAACGCGCGTTACATTCGTGCAAATTGTTAACATTTAAATAGAAAAGCAATTTCGAAAATTGTTCCGCATGGAATATATCGAAGTCCAAAACCGCAAGGGATAACTTCGGCGCAAGAAAAGAAAATTGAACGAGCAATATTACGATTCAAATGGTCTACGCACCAGACACCAACTCGTATTTTAACATTATTTGCAACCTCAAATGTGATTGGTGAAGTTAATACGAAATAAGATTTGCAAAAGCTTCGTTCGATGCGTTTGAATATGTATTCTATTATGTTTCTAAACGAGAATTTTACAGAATTTATTCAAACCAATGTTGCAAATTCTCCAAATTTGCATTCCTAGTGACATAGGTGGTTTAATATCAGTTGCTACTTAATAAAACGGTACGTAGCTAGTTTCAACTACAATATACACTACTCTTAGTTAACAAATTACTAATAGATGATAACCAAAGTGAAAAAAGTTACTTATTTCGTAATTCATATAAATAAGTAAAATTTGATATGGATGCTAAATAAAGTGCACCCAAGAAGTAGCGTAGATATTCTACAATCACGGAAGGCAAGACAATGAGAAAGCAGACAAATCTTGAAGCATGTAAGAGCCAACTTTATCTAGCATTTTGTTCACAAATCGTGTCCTGTCTTGAAATCCATGCCAACCGCATAATAACCATAAAATGTTATTGTCAGTTCCTCGCTACTAGTTTTGAGCTCCAGTTTGACAAAGACACTTTTACCTCGGTCCCTCGATGCGTGTGAAAGTATTAACACTGGACCAGACTACTTCTTGCGCTATCTAGGCGTAGATATTACATCATTAATAATTATGAGTGCAACATTAATAATGATAATAATGTTCTTAATATTTTGCATTGTCCTTTTTTCATTTTGATGTAAAATTTTCGTTTCTAATTAAATCCATACAATATTAAATGATGTGATCCTCTTGGGCCTCATCTAGGCCATCAAGCTGGATTGAAGTCATACGTGAAAGATATATGTATATATATTCAGCCAGATTTGTCTTCGAATCGTGATTTTTTTCAGGATAGCCAGAAGTATGTTTAATGCCTCTTTTTAAAACATAAACCTTGCTTAAAATTTGCGCTTGAGGTTCAATAGTACATTCGAAACCACAAATTTAGTGTAGGTTTTTCAAAGTTGTGTACGCAGCAGAATATACTAAACGTTTCTCCGCATTCTTGGAAATCTGGCAGGACTATGTCATGTTGAAGAGCTTAACTGCAGAACAAGCGTCCACAACATACTTTAGTATCATCACTTTGTGCACCAACCTTCTCTAAACATAAATATTTATAGTCTGCTGTTCTCACGCGTGCGCCTGCGCCCTTCGCCTCGCCTCGCCGGTTCCACTCCGGCGCGCCTCCACGGCTCCTGACCAACCTAATCGCTCCAGAAACGTTGCCCTCCACGTCCGCTCACTACTCACTATTTATACACCGTTTCTATTCAATGCAAGTCCTCAAGCTTGTTTATGCGATATGGATTCATATTTAGCCATAATTCAGTACTCGTACTTCCTCTAAGTAAATGTGTGCTTATGGAACTCGACTGATGAAATATTAAGCTTAAGTTAACAAACCACTTTTTCTTTTGGTTTTGTTTATAACTCCTACAATTTCATCCATATATTGCGCTACTGAATTCAATCTAATATTAAGTTTTACTACTACTAAAATATACGCAACTAATAGGACAAGAAAATTGCATACTTAAAGAGTTTGATTGTTTGTTTGAATACGCTGATTTCAAGAACTACCGGTTCGAATTGATTTTGTTTGGATAGCCTATTTATCTGGGAAGGCTATAGGTTATAAACATCACACTGCGATGAATAGAAACAAAGAATCAGTGGAAAAAATTAAAAAAAAAGGGAATAGTACACGTGGGAAGTCGCGGCAGGCCGCTAGTTGTAAGAATAAAAAGACGTTAATGTTAATGATTCCATATATCGAAGCTGATAAACAAAATCCACACTGATCAGTAGCTAAAATTGTTAACGTTCAGATGCTAGAGCACCCCAGGCAGGATCAATATGGCCATCGACAAGATCAGGGAAAGCTTGGCAAATGAAAAAGGAAAGTATCACAGGTGCGCATCCCGAGCCCTTCCAGGGGACTGGAATGCAACTATTATTAGAGGCCCGGCGCCGGCGCACGCCTCGACCCGCCACAGGGTGCGCCCGAGACTACTCGACTGTGACTACTTGACCGCTGCACACACTGCTTGGTGCTTGCAATGTCTGATGCGAAAGTGAAAACAACAGTAAGACGGTGTTCGCATGAACTTTTCAGTGGATTGGAATACGGCCAGGTGATCACCTAAGTCTAAGTCTCATAGTTAAAGTTTATATGGTATTGGACAGATCACCTATTTTAAGCTAATATAAAATTTTCTGAAATACAAATTATTCTTCAACGACACCTAGAACAAGGTTTGTTTGATATTTATTCTGTATTATTTTTATTTATGTTATTTTCGTTTCCGTTTCCTATTTATTATTTTTTCCGCAATAAAACCAGAATAAAGGATATACCTATTTCCTCTTACAGTCCATTTTATTAACGATATAAGTGGCAACAAATTCGAGATTGTAATGCCATACTGGCGGTAATCGCGATCTCGCGGCGAAATCGCTTCGCCGTAAAATAGCCGAATAAAATTGCTAGTATGAAAAGACACCTCTCGTGCAAAAATTCCTGGTTTGAAAAGGCCAGATCTTAACATAATCATCATGTAAGAAAAGTACATATTTTTCTTAAAATACTTTTTATTTGTATTTAGTGTGCAATGTTTTGCAACAGCCTGTGTTAGAGTGGCGTGGCTCGCTATCGGTGGATGCTGCGGGCATCTCAGGCGCCATTGTTAGCGAGCCCGCGCCCGCGCCCCGCCATGCTAATATTGCGCGCGCGCCTTCAGAGCGCCCAGTGCTGCCAACTCTGCTAATTGTGAACAATCACATTTTTATGGTTCCAAGAAAATGCTCAACCACTGTTAATGAGCTATTAAATCAATTAATTAAACCAATCGTTTGATAAAAGATTGCACGTCCTATTGTTAGTAGTGAGTAACAATACTAAAAGGCATAATAACGTCAAAAAGCACAGCTGCAGGACCATATATCAGCAGTTAAGTTTTGTTAAGTATACTAATACTTAACTATACGTTACTATACGTTGTCAATGTTTAAGACGGCTGTGAATGTGCTGGTCTTACGGGCAAAGTATAATTTTACTTAAAGTTATATACCTAAGTCTTAAATATAATTAATGAGATGACGAATATTTAAATGTAAAATTAAATTAACAAAGAAAGACAATAATTTAGGTTGCCTATGTTGTCGAACTCCTTGAAGCTGGCAACACAGCGTCCCGGCAAGTAATGGCCGATACCGCGGCCAGCCCGGAGCGAGTTCTAATGTTGTGCGAACAATAGCATCTCCTTAATATGCAACAGGCTGTCTTTTTGCTCAAACACAATCCACTCAACTTTTAAATAAATTATTCACAATTGTTTAAGGACGGGAGATTTTCTTTATGTTCATAAATGTTTCAACAACGAACACAATCACAGTGCTACCTGCCAAAGAGCGTAACTACCGTTGTATTAACAGATTCAATGACACGGTGTTCCCGGGCTATATCAAGGACCTTTAACGTGTGTAAGCAGTACTAAAAAGTTATCCGAAATGTCACTTAATCTCGTTCTTCCAGAGTTCTTCTTGTGGTTTTTCACAAAAAAACTGTCAATAGAAACCGAACAAAAGTCAAAAAGTTAAGTGTGCGCTCAAAAGTAAAAAGGTTAGTGTAAGGTCCCTTTAAGTCATGGTACGCACGGTTCCATTCAATATTACAATTTCACTTAAAATTACAAAATCTAATCTTGAAAGTTTCTATCAGCGCATTAAACGCTGACTGTCCATTTTATATTTGTGATGCTTGAACAAACCGAATCTAACCATGTGAGTTTAATTCAAAATCTTGCATCGTAATTTTTTTTTCATACCAGTTTTCTAAAGCATACATTAAGATGTACACTCGTTAAATGTCATGTCAATAATTATAAACAAGAAAGCAATGCTCAGCACTCCTGCGCCGAAACAAAGACAATCTATCAATAGCGGATCGGGCTCGTTTTGTGGATAGATAAATTACGTGCCCCTTTGTCTTGTTCAGTGGGCACTTGATCGTTTATCTTTGTTATCAACTACTTCGTTAATCTGACAGGCACATGTATTTAGTTCCAGTCCTAACAGAGTATAACAACGGTGGTTCCCGTGAGAACGGTTACTTTGCTTTTGTAAAGGATATGTAGGTCGCCGTCTTTTAAGGTTCCTTGTTTTGATTACCAACCGGGTTAATTCTGGTATGAATAATACAAACAGTGTTTAGGAAATGTACTGGGCAAATACAATAATGAAACCTATTTAGAGCAACTACGGTTCTATAAAAAATCACGCTGTAGTAGTTCTTAGAGAACACATACTGGAACATTAAGCTATGGATGGGACGTTCAACAGCACGACTAATATACTTCAGACTTTGCACTGCCCTTATGTCGTGCCCATAAGAACTAATATCGGACGGCAATTGTTTACAATTACGTGCTGTTTACCATGCTATACATCTTTTTACTCAAAAAAAATATTTTATCGTCTACCCAATGTCCTTAATATTATTACAAGTGCATACTCTCGAAATTACGACATATCTTAATAACAGGGCCAAGCTAATATTCAATTTTGCTTGCTGTGTAAGCTCAAATTCCGAAGTGTTAAGTTCCTTACTCAATCAATAGGCACATGACTTTGATTTCAAAATGCAACTAATTGAAAGTAATTGATTGTCAAAATCATGGTTTACTACACGTTTGGAATGCAATTTCCTTTAATTAAAGTAAGATTAAAGAATTTTGTTGCGGGAACCAAAACGGATTAGTCAAGCCAACAACAGTTCCAGGTACTAATAATAGGCAGATTCTGGGAAGGCAGTCGTAAGTTCACACCTCGAATATCGCATTACTCCGCGCGTCGTTAGCGGGGCATAAACACGGCAGCATTCTGTTAAGGCCCACCACACACTTGCACTTTTAGCATAGCACTATTTACATGAAACACAATCATCCATACTAATATTATAAATGCGAAAGTAACTCTGTCTGTCCGGCTTTCAGCCTTAACCACTAAACCGATGTTAATGAAATTTGGTATGGATATTCGTTGAACCTCTAGAACGGACATAGGCTACTTTTAGTTTTGAAAATAAGGAGGAAGGGTGGGGGTTATACCAACCTTGAAAGTTTATATGGGAAAATGTTTATTATTTAAGTTAGAAATATGAAATCACAAATATAGCTCGAAACTTGCATTAAAATATGGAATAAATTTCCTATTCAATATTAGGGGAGCTATAGGTAAAACCGACCATGAAAGTATGTAGTCCACGCGAACGAAGTCGCGGGCACAGTTAGTAATTTATTTAATTTAAGTCTTTACTACCTTTGCGATTTATCAGGAGTCAGGAGTAGAAGTTTCAATTTCTTCCATCCTCCGAGTCTTCTCTAAGCCTGCCTAGCAAATTTAATTCAATTATGCCTTATACTTTTACTTAGATTTAGGTAATATTAAAAAAAAACATATATATTTATGTTTAAACACACACACAATTGCGAAAACTGTGTATGAAATTACTATAGGTGAATGTATTGTTCAGATCATGTGTATTTACTGCGTAAACAAACAGCCACAGCTCGTAAAACTATTGATGCGCAGTACCTTAATTTAATTGAAACTAAGTGAATAACAATATAATTAGCTTTTATTGATTTAATGATGAAACCAATCATTAAAATTAATAAGGAAATACGTTGCTTCGTCGCAAATCCAAAATACCTACTACTGCTAAATCACCATAGTCTTGAACCTGCCTGTAAATGGAGGTCTTATTAGCTCATGTGTAGGCGAATAAATCTGACGAATGCTCCGTTAAAGGGCAATTGAGCGTCGCCGAAATGGCGAGCGAAGCCAATTTGTCGTCCAACTACTGCGCGACTTTACGACAAAACTGTCGCACGCCGGTAGGCCGCTCTATTATGAGATACGCAGTTATTATAACTAGGATTGACTATTTTTCCCATAAAAGAGACTAGTTAAAATACTCACACTTTTCACTAATATTTCAGCAATCAATTTACTTACGACTGAATATATCATAATATCTTTTAAGTAATACCTGCATAGCTGAAAAAAATAACACTAGAAGCAGTAAAAGTCTTTCTTTAGCTTCAAAACAAGCTGCACATCTTGCTTGTGTTATCCTCTAAGTTTTCAACAATCTGGATAGTTTTACCTGGACATATTTGCAGCGATTGACTTCAATCAAACGATTAAACAGGTTTCCCACATGTGCGATTACTCAGACTAATTAGACCTGACTTGCCACTCGATTTGCTGAGATCATCGCACGCTCAAGACACTAGAATAAAGATAGTCAGCAAAAGAAAATGAAAAAAAATATATAATTAATTCAATATATTTTTTACGAAGATAGAAACCAGTGAGGTCACAACTTTACGTATCAACACACATTTTAAAATGGTTTTTTAAGATAATTTGCAAATTACATAATGGCCAATGTAACATAAAAATCCTCCTTTACGGAATAAATAGATTTAAATTATTTGTGCATCGTGTTGACATCCTAATTCACCGTCAAAACCACTGTTTGATAAATTAAAACATACAACAAAAACTTAAACAGCCATATGAAGTATACTTCTTGAAAACTATCGTATACCTTTGACAGAAATCGTGGCCCAAGTCCACATAAAGCAGTTCATTAGTATTGGCACGAACGAGGCGACAAAGGCACAAAGCGCTCTGATTGCTAATTGCGCGATTGTTAGGTTGTTTCCACGCGGGGCTAACAGCCACTTCCAGTTATGCCACCATTACACCCTTGTCTTGTATAATGGCGCTGTAACCACCTCCGTTACAAGTAGAGCGTGGTGAACAATATCGTAAATCACGCGCCTAACAACTTTTTCATGACATCACGTTGGAGCCCAGCTGTAATTATGGGTCAGGTTCAGGATATAGGCCGGAAATGTTCCGAACTGCGAGATTGCAAATACAGACTGCGATGAACCGTAATATGCACCAGATAAAGTTTATCTAATGGGATGAGTATATTTTAACATTTACATTTTATTAAATAGATGGTGTTTCTGTACAACGCACTACTTTATATGCAACATTACTGTAGTCAACAGTTACATATTATGTTCAAAGTCAAGATATGTCAAGACACGAAAATAAGACGAATTCCGAAAATGTAGACGGTATCAATGGAGCAGTTAAAATATTACTTTAAGTAGTCTTCTAAATTCCGAATAATGTACATTTTGAGATCTTAAGTTCTATAAATTTTAAGACTTTCGCGTTCCATTTTAAACATTTAAAATAATTTAACGGGTCAAAAAAAGTACTACCTTCAGATTGATGGTGTTGCCATGGGTAGTCCTTTAGCCCCGGTGATAGCTAACATCTGGATGGAACATTTTGAAGAAACAGCCCTCGCCACTGGACCGTGTACTGTGAAACTCTGGAAGAGGTACGTTGATGATATTTTTTGTATAATCAACGGTGGTCAACAGGAAGTAGATCTATATCTAAATCATCTAAATTCTATCCACGCGAAAGTAAAGTTTACCTATGAAATGGAAAGGAACAGATCGTTGGCATTTCTTGATTTACAAGTGAGTGTTAAAGATGATGGGACGCTGGCACACTCTGTATACAGGAAACCTACGCACACTGACAGATATTTGCACGCTTCTTCGCATCATCACCCACGACATCTTCAATCTGTTGTGACGTCTCTTACTAACAGAGCGCATAACCTTTGTGACCCTGAACATTTACAGGCGGAGCTCACGCATGTTCAGGAGGTACTCAGACGAAACGGGTATGAAGTGTCGAGGAAACCAAGAAGGTGGAAATCAAAAGGAAAGTGTCCTGAAGTCAGTCGACAAGCAGCGTTTTTGCCGTACATAAAAGGCGTAACGGATAAAATTGGAACAGTACTAAGAAAAAACTCAATCAAGACTGTATATACACCGTTATGCAAAATGTCAAGATTACTGCGAACGCCGAAGGATGTTATTCCTTTTCAAACGCCGGGAGTTTATAAAATTGATTGCAGTTGTGGTAGTTCTTACATTGGACAAACTAAGCGGACAATAGCTGAACGAGTGAAAGAACATATCACGGCGGTCAAAAATCGTCAGACTAATAAATCCGCGGTAGCAGAACATCTGTTAGAAATGGGAGTTAATCATTGGATGGAGTTGCACGACCCTAAAATCCTCTCGACCGATCGCCACTACCATACTAGGATAGTACGTGAAGCTATTGAAATCAAAAAGTACAAAAATTTCAATAGAGAAGACGGATTTAAGTTATCATCAGCATGGAATCCAGTGATTAATAGATGTTTACCGCGATTAGAACGATCAAAAACAATTCCGGATACTGTCAGTGTAGTGTGTCGAAGTGACTTCAATAATATTTTGTTATGTGACAATGTGCGGGTGGATGAAGATTTGCAAGCTCCCCCGAACAGACGAAGGCGAGCAAGACCAGTCAGCTCGTGACCACGGTTGGTGCAACCTAACCGAAACGTCGGGCAGTAAGTAGTTCGTATTAACTACTAAATAAAAATGGTGTCGCGTTTTGACCCGTTAAATTATTTTAAATCTTAAGTTCTAGTAAATACCAGATTAATTAGCATTTATTTTCAGACTCATTTATTTGGGTCGAAGACTCTTATTATGGGGTTATATTTAGATCGTTTATATTCATCGAGTACAGCATCAGAAATATTTATTGCTCCATTGCAACAATGTCGTCTAGTAAAATAATGACCTATAATTTTTTATGTTTCTCTCCGGGGCCGCAAACCTGCCACCAAAGCAAATTACACAGTGCTAAAACAAAAAGAGTCCGCCCATTGAAGTGCGATGCCCGTTGTTTAACACTAGTTCACGACGTAATAAAACCAACATTACTGACAATTTGCGGGTATGTAGATTACATGATTAAGTAATTACGGCTGGCTAACGCGTGTGTCAGATTAAGATGGGACCCTTATCTTTTTAGACCATCGCAATTAGGGTCAAACCGCCGATCACGGAGCGCATATAAATACCATTTCATTATGGGCCTCCAAGAATTCTTTGCGCAATTCAACCCTGAATTAGCATGTGATTCTGGATGTGCAATCAAAAGTACGTACTTAAGGGCTGTCATAAATATTATAGTTTATACTACGAACCTGCGTTTATAATCTAGTCACTGCATAGTATAAAACTTTAAAACTAGGTACGCAACGGATTTTTACGCAACGGATTTTTTTTATAGATATAGTGAAGTATGAGGAAGGTTTATATATATATAATCCATACATATTATAGTCGAAAACTTAATTTGTATTTATTTGCACATTTAAATTAAGGATTTAGCTAACGTTTTCAAAGCAATCCTGAATAGTAACGATGCACATAACGTAGTAAAGAGGAATTCAATTCAGTTAGAATGTCAAAGTAGCTGAATATTCGTAGTAACTTAAAATGTATATCGGCATCTCGAGGTAACTCGAAGTGCATTATGTAAGTGACCTTCGCAGCAAAGTGCATTCACTTAATATTCGCTCCGTATAAATTATTAGCTACAGATTAGACGCCCGCAATTAATCGATTATTAATCTGTCATAATTACTTACCTACTAAGGCAGGGGACACAATAAATGTAAAGTCATTTTACGATAAAAAGGTTAAGACTACAAATAGAAAAGGTATTCTTCGAAAATTATTTTGAAATGAGTTTTAGCCACTTTCATTTTCTCCGTAGTATGAAAGATCGTAAAATGTAGTTAAGAAACTCACGGTTATATATAAAAATGGGGTAGGTAAGCACACTATACAAATAATTAAAGCGTAAGGTCCCGGGTTCGATTCCCGGTCAGGTCAATTTGGAAAACGAACTTTTCTAAATTGATTTGGGTCTGGGTGTGCTGGGATGACGCCCCCAGTTAGTATACGTCATCTGGTACTCATAGTACAAGGGAAAACCTTAGTTTGAAACCAGGTGATTGGTGTGATTGTCTGGCGCATTTATTTATTTATTTATTTAATTTCACTTAAACTTCTGTTGAACAACGTCTTCTATCCCGATTTAGTACATTAATGTGATTAACATTTATGCAGTGGTTAAGTACCGGATTATGTTCTCGGGGTCCTGTGTTTGATTTTGGAGTCGACCAAACCATATTTTGGAATATTCGAACGTAGCTCGGAGGTGTGATAAGTAGCCCGCATTTGACAAGCGACAGTACTAATTGTTGCTACGATAACATAATGTCAATGATGGAAGCCTTAACTTTGCAGTGGGAAATAGAATATAACATAATGTGTAAATCAGTCTATGAACGTCACAGCTCTGCTTAGTTTGGGACCAAATGACCATTATAGAAATGTCCCGGAAATTAATTTATTTCATTTGATATGCTAAATCCTAGCAAGTAATAATGTCAATTATTTTCTGCCATTGGCACATTCGGTAGTGTAACTCTAGCCTGCAGCCAGACGCGGTGAACGGCGTCCGACTGTGCGACATGCAAATACACGCGAAACGTGTCAGGGCGACGCAACGACAAATACACCTCATTCCAACCCACCGCTCATTACAAACATCGGCCAAATTACATCGCGACACCGTGCACCGGCGGCGGCGATCACGACCCGACCGTTCCGAGAAAATAACTATTTGAAAACACTTTCCACGTTACACAATGTTTATAAAAACTTACGATATGCGTACGCATACTGAATTAGTCACGCGGCTGTAGTCTCTACGAACACTTTCAGTCATTGAACCATTTGACTTGGCAAGACGTACTTTTTATTACATTAAAAAGGGATCAGTTTACTTTTTGCGTGAGACGGCTCACCTCGACCCGCTGTTTTCAATCTAAATGAGTCTGCAGAGCTTGCGCAATTTGCTAACGATTTTACTTGGTATTTGCGTGAACTAAATCATTAGAATTAATAAACATCAAAGAAAGTTACGTGTGATGTAATGAATAAAAATAGATAAACAAGATATGGTTTATGAGACTTATATTCCGTCCAAAATTGGTTAACAGTTACGTGGTACTTTGCCTAATTTTTACACTTATTGTTTTGTTCAATAAAAAAATAATACAATATGATTCTCTTGATTTCTTATAATAAAATAACCACTTTTTACTAAACGCATACCTTAAACAGTATTTTTTTTTTTAAATTTGCCCAGTCGTTTAAGAGGTTAACCGGAATAAACAGACAGAACACTGTTTATTCCGGTTAATCTCTTAAACGACTGGATCAATTTTGACAGTATTTTCACTTGCATTCGATATTTTATTTATTTTTATTAACTAATGATAAAATTCCACGGGGTCAAATTTCAAGGGACAGCTAGTATGTATGTCATCACGTAAATGTTAAACTAACTGGTAGAAACAACAGAGAACAATAAAAAAATGGTGCTTAGAACAAAATTATCTTTTAGCTGTGATAGAAACCTAATTTATAATCGACAGTTATTGAATTAAAACAATATATTATCGCCGGCAGATAATGTAAACATAGGTTCGTTGTAACCGAAGTATTTCTATTAGTAGCTGAACATTAATCAGCGGGGTTATTGTTCGCCACCGCGCCGGCAGCGTTATTAGGCCGCGATTAAGTTACAGCCACCTCGCCTAATCTAGGTCCGAGACAGCGAGCTGGGTCTAGGGTTGCCAGGTAACCAAATTCAAAACTGCACTGCAATGCAGGCTTTGTTTCAGTTAAGTTCAGCTACATGAAACTAAAATAAAGGTTTAGTCATGCACAGTGAAAAGCATCAGACTACACATTATGGAATTCGTGCCGCCCTTAAGTAGATGGCATAAGACCTAATATCGGACTGCTAGTGATTACCTTAATATGCTGTTTGAGCCTACATAATGGATAGCCCGTCGTTATTCTTAAGTTACAACATATTTTTATTTTGTATACGCGCCAATTAAAGCAACATGATAAACAAAAAACCAAATGATCCAACTAAAAGGTCTACTGTTTCAAAGGCGGTGAAAGTGGTCGCGCCCAGCGATGCGCAAGCGCAATTTTCTAATACGAACTTCCGATAAAAGTATCGAGATGAATTACGACAAGTTTAGAATGCGCACGGACAATTACTAAATTATATAAGTATTCAACAATTTTGACGTAATCAAAGAACATAGAAAAAATAAATAGGAAGAAAAAGAAATAGTTAAAATCAAAACAGATAAGAAGCGTACCTATTCTTCTAACAATGATAAGTAGAATACAATACATCTATCCTTAGATCTATGTAAAGGACATTTACTAAGATACAATTTCCATCCTATGGACCTACCTGAAACATCTCGAGTTACCGTTAAAAGCTTGTCCACTAAAAAGGTGAGCAGATTCTTTGTAGCTTTCATCAAAACGTAGTCCTCAAATCAACCACAAAACATTCACACGATAATTTCCAACGGCAACGGAAAAAAACAATCAATCGTATGTTTCACAGTCGATTACGCTATCAAATTAATGCTCACGCCTCTATTACGTTCCAAAACAAAACTTGACATTCACCTTTCTTCGCCGGTTGTTTATAGCAAATTTCCGGTTGGCACCGCGAAAGCGACTGCCGTGACGGGCCGGCGAATTGCGATGCGACCGTCGCACTGCAAGCGAGCCCAGGTTCAAGACCGCCGCTTTCAACTAAGAAAATGCAGATAGAATCTTTCGTAAGCGCTGACACCTGACCCGTATCTAATACATATCTATGGTAATGACAAACATGTCGAAAGTTTGCTAAATGGCAGACTCCAATAATCAATTATCAGCTGGTGTATTACCTTTGGAAACAGGTTGTTAGCGGCATCGTCATTTATCTAGCCTCAAGAATAGATTGGATGCGGTTAGTAATTTGCTTTAAGAGATTATAAATAAATTAGTAACATTAATACGTACTTACTACTGACGGTGATGACATGATTGATAAAAAGTATATTGAAATGGGATATTCAGCTGCATCTTACGTAATACCGACCGTTGAGTTTAAGAGAAACTTGAAGATTGGTAACGGAGGGAAATTTCTGTTTATGCGTTATGAATATGCGTACGGCTTGAGAGCAGTCCCACATTGTGCTCCTACTCTAGGCAGCTCCCGATCTCATAAATCTCGGTGCAAGTAGGCAGGTGGGTCGGCGCCGGCGCATGCAATACCGGCATCCACCCACTTGTTGCAGTTGGAGCTAAATCGGCCGAGTTCAGTGTTCAACATGGACTGTTCTTTTGATGATGATTAAGCAGCTGTGGCCAGCAAATTTGTTCGCGTTATTACTGGATAAAAAATAATCTATATTGTTTGTCTGGTATATAAACAGTCTAGCTACCAAATTTTAACCAAATCTATTCAGTACTTTTTGCGTTAAAGATACTAAACTAAACTAGTTATAAGTAATAAATATTGAAAGAAAGAAAGAAACATTTACTGGACACAAACATAGCTGTGATTCTATGCTAAATAGGCAAAACACTCGTGTCACTAAAATCAGAAATAACGACGGTACCACCAACCAGACCCGAAACAACATAGACAAGTTAGTCATCTGAATTGACTCGACCGGGAATCGAACCTGTGACCTCAAAAGATACAAAAGATAGCGCGTAAGTGGTCATGAGTAACCAACATCTATACATATAACTTTGGCATTCAAAATATTAGTAAAGTCTGTAAAAGTAAACAGCTAGGTTACTTAGTCGAAATAAACCCTAATATCATTTCAGTAATTTCCAAAATTGAAAATTAAAATGTCCATAAACATTAGAAACTTTGATTGCTCGAAGTGTTCGCTCTCCCATCAGCAATAAACAATTACGTAACATTTTTAAATTACATCCAACTACCGTTTAGTGGTTTCCAATAAATTGTTTTATGTGTGGACGGGTAATTGTTAAGATAAGAC
Organism: Glyphodes pyloalis; assembly: GCA_037074685.1. NCBI lineage: Eukaryota > Metazoa > Arthropoda > Insecta > Lepidoptera > Crambidae > Glyphodes > Glyphodes pyloalis. Next base: position 3,868,376 of record JAYKKO010000002.1, read on the forward strand.
TGCTTTTTATCGTATTTTTATCGTGGATCGCGCGAGACGTTCTCTTTTACGCATACCCAATGTGAACAAAATACAGTAGTATCTAAACAATTTGTCATAGGTACTTATGCATGTATGTACTGTACGGCAATAAATTATGAATAAGAATGATAACTTAGTAAAAAAATAACGATTTCATTTTGTCCGTCCAGTAAGATTTCAAAATAGAACATATTTTTTCGTTCCACAAATAGATAAAAATAGATAATGATGCATCACATCAAAGTTCAGTAAAAGGATCTGTTTACGTCACTATTTCGTAAAACTTATGCGAAGAAGATACGTCGACGAACAAAATTTTTGTTTATATGGTAATATACGTATCCTAATTTTTATTGGTAATCTAACTGTTTGATAAACAGTTATTTTGTCATCTGCCGTTTTATTTTGCTTCATTTTACGTACTTATTTCAAGTTACAATAAGAACTCACACGGGGCATACGCAAAAAATGAATGTTATTGCAGACTAGCTGTGCCCACGACTTCGTTCGCGTGGACTACATCCTTTCATGGTCGGTTTTACCCCTTTCTCCCCTAATATTTGAAACAAAAAGTAGTCTATATTTTAATCCAAGTTTCGAGCTATATTTGTGCCAAATTTCATATCTCTTAAATATTAGAAACAGAAAATTTTTATCTCCCCTTGCGGTTAGGGAATCGAACCCACGACCTTCACGTATCGCGCGTGCTAAAAAGTTAAAGTTCGCTAGTACGGCGTTTAGTACTATAAAAATAATAAAATCGATTCATATCTCTTACTTCAAAAATAATCATTTTTCCATATAAACTTTCGAAGGTGGTATAACCCACAACCCCTCTTATTTTCTAATAAAAAGTAGCCTATGTCCGTTCTTGAGATTCAACGTATACCTATACCAAATTTCACCAAAATCCGTTCAGCCGTTTAGGCGTGAAAGAGTAACAGACAGACAGACAGACAGACAGACAGACAGACAGACAGACAGACATACAGATAGACAGACAGACAGAGTTACTTTCGCATTTATAATATTAGTATGGATTAGATAGTGACTTGCCAGTATACATGACAAACAAGTGATAAGAGCGATAAAATCACCTGAATCGATTCAATGTTTGTCAAGAGACGTAATTTCAAGGTGATTTTTTGCAAGTCCACGTCATGTAAGCTCCTTGTGTGTATGACATAATATTGTCGCTTCATTATGAGGTCGCCGTACAATTTGATACGGCTCGGCTCTAAAACTTTTGAGGAAGGCCACGGTAAGGTCGAAAGGTCTTGCGGTGTGAATTTTGTGCTTTTGTATAATAATTTTAATAAAAAATAGCTGTTGACCGGGACGTTGTTCACTTAAGCTCGAAATAGAAGTTTAGATTAAATATGTTTACATCCTTGTAAGCCGGAAATCCTATTAAAACCTAGATACAATTAATTTTCTATTGAGTGTCTGAGTAGCCCCTCCATCTATGTATTAATTAAGTAATTTCCCAAATTTTACACAAGTTTATTTAGTGAATATTATTATATACGAATAAAGAATATCTTCTTTTTATGCATTATAAACATAATATTAGTTGGCATGTGGGTTGTTTTCCCCACCCGCTCTCAGATGTAAAGCTAATAATTTAAAAATAATAATAAGACTAATTTAAATGTTATTTGGGTGCTTAAAATGGCCGCGCAGCTTCGCGCAAACAATAGCCATAGTTGATATCAAAAAACGAACAGGATTAGTTTTGGTCATTGCCTGCTCAAATTCTGGGCAAGGCGGTAAGCCTTTGCTAGCAGGATTTATTTAAGAATAACTTTTTAAGAATACATAGTGCAATAACCTCTTCAAGTGTGTATTCAACAACTAAGTGTTTCATTGAGGTTTTCGTGTAAGGCAACGCAAGAGTCTGATCAGTAACCCCAGTTCCCCAGTTGACATCATTTCAACGTAACCCAGTTATGGCCGCTCACAATCGAGCCCGAGTCGAGATCGTCGATTGTATTTGTTGGTGCACATCACGCGATGCAACGCTGCCACGTTCACTTTTTGCTCCCTCCACATTAAATCTACGCTGGCAGATAATTAATAGGGTTATTCAAAGGCCATCGCAAAAGGTTACGCAATTTTGCATAAGTGTAACAGCTTCCACTTTATTCCATTGTCTAGTACCAAAACTTATTTTATTAAACTAACCAGTGGCTCGCGGCGGTTTCGCACGCGTGCTATACCCGTTTTTTCCACATTGTCCACTGATTCTTCGCTCCTATTTAGTCGCAGCATGATATTATATAGCCTTAAGCCTTCCCCGATAAAAAGACTATCTAACACAAACATATTTTTCTTAATTCGAACCAATACTTCATGAGATTAACGCGTTCAAACAAACAAACAAATATCCAGCTTTATTAGTACAGATAACCCTCTTTACATTTTTATGCAATCTGTGATCTATCATTGTCTATAAATTCTATAATTAGTTTGCTTTTGTTGCCTAGATATTAAAAACAACGAAAACATGAGCCAAAAAGACGAAAGTTCGCGAAGTAAAGTAAAACTTACCGTTAATTATTTTTAATGGCAATTTAAATTGGCTGTTCTCGCTGCCAGTTAAATTATTTGATCACGACGATTTGATAAAATCGATTATTGTCAATCCATTCACCGGCACATTAATATAGATGTCGGACACTTGTAGTTTTAATTAGTAAAAGGGTAAGTGCACCCAAATTAACGACGTATAATTACGAACTTCATTTATCAACAAGCTTGTCGCCCATTAATTACGTTAGTCAGGGTTAATCGAATAAATTAATTTATGTTATTAAATCGGGTGATCCGAATGTACTACTTAACTTTGATAGAAAGGTAGGTATTTGTAGTTCGAAGTATAATATGTTTTACTATGCGATGGGTGCGGCATATTTTCATATTTTTAGACAAATCATCATTAACCATCTTAGGTGTGACATATTATAATCATTAAAATTATTGTTGTACTGAACTTACGTATGATGTCACGATCAACGCGGAAATAGATGATTTATTACCTGTAATAAAAAAAAAAATCAATTAATATATTTCTAAAGGAAATCGTTCGATCAGAACAAATCGTGAATACAAATTTAATTGAACGAAGTGGAACAATGGCACTTGACGAATGGAAATTGTAATAACGCAAAAAGTTTCGTATTTTTAACCGACTTCAATAAAAAGGTTCTCAATTCGATCGTATATATTTTTTTGTTCGGAGGCATCCCATCCGCTGTTTCGGCGCGGCATAATGTCTGAAACATTTCGTCCAGAATTGAAATGAGCTCAATCTGCGAATCGCTTAGGACCGGATTTGGAAGCATGGTGAAAAAACAAATACCAGGTGCAAGCAGTGAAAGCAGTCACGTCTTAAAATTACGAATAAGGACTCATTATAACTTCGTTCGGTTACTGCTTGTCAATATTATTTCTCCGTAGGTCACAGAGGCACCGTATTTTTATATATTTAATGTTCCTAATTTACTTAGACCTGAGCTTGTTTATCCCCCTTCCATTTTATCATAATAGGACCATTTTGCATTAAGTTTTTAAACCCAGTAGGTATACTGTTTTCAAAAGGAGAAAGTTATTTACGAACGCCTAGCTTTCAGAGCAATCCCAGAATTAGAAAACAGTCACTGAATAGAAATGAGTAGAAGAGTGATTAATGGCAATGAACTAACGCAAGAGGTAGTTAAATTTAAACTGTTAAACAATCAATTTCCGCTCCTTGAACATCGGCACCCTGACTCTGTTAATTCGTAAGTCTAGATGATATTCAGTCAGCATCATTAATTTGACTACACCTCAGTACCATGTCATATTAAAACCTCCGCGTAGCTTAGTACGTCAGTTAGACAGTTAACTCAATTTGACAAAGTATTGTGTTGTTTACATACTAAAGCATCATCTACAATTACAACAAAATAAAAAAACCGTTGAGTAGATCCCTTTTAATGCAAAATTATTCATTTCTATTAGATAATTTAATATAGAAGAACCGACAAATGGATCAATAACAATTGCGGTGGCCGTCGGAACAATTGCGTTGCTTTGACCTGACAGCCAATCACGACTAATAACGCGAATTAACTATTGATGGGACAGATGTACAGCATACCACTTAGTTACGTACGACAAGTGAACCAATCATCTTTTAGTGCCTACTCGATGGATACCCCGACCGGCCTAGTATGCGCAATACGTCAAATTTCTCGAATGAGATGACAAAAATTATACTTTGATTATCCGATAATATGCCTGTGTACAACCCACGTTTTTATTTGTCTTTGGTTTTGCTATTTTGAAAAAACTAAAAATAGTTTGAATTTTGTTTTAAAATAATTTTGAAATAATATATTTTAATTATTTAAAGTTTTCATTATTCCTTTTACCAGCTACAGTCCTTCACAATACCCACACTTAATTTAAGCAAGTAATTGATTAACAAACCGAATGTTATTGATTTTCTCATTTGTAAAGACAAATCTGTTTCCCGTGTTGCATCCTTTGTCTACAAAACAGAGATGGTAGCTCTTTCAATATAATAATACCTACATAAGCCTGTAATCGAAAAAGTGTTAGTATGTACCTCTGTTTACTTTTTTTTTTCATTAATATTGATAGCCGTGATCCTATTGAGCCGATTATTCTATTGGGTTACAGTTCTCTAATATTCACGATAATACGATATTAACCTCGACCTGTAATTAAAAGAACTTTACCATGATCCAAGTGTATTAATGAGGATTATTTAGTTTCGGAATATTTTCTTAAGACAAATCTATTACAATAACCGAGAACAATGTTTAATTAATTCACCTTGAATACAATACAATCTACCGTCAGACAGACGAACAGTTTATCAATTGTTGAATTGTCAACGAAGGGCCAAAAGTTTCACAACTGATAGGCGACTCGAATATTTGATACCATTTCAATAGGTTGCACAACATTAGGTCAACGGTCAAGGACACCTCAGTTAAGACGGGCACTCGATTGTTGGAGCCTGTCACGGTACTCTACTATTAATGGCTATTGATTTAATAGGTCCATTGTGTCACAATTCGACACGAAGTTCAGGGCTAGGTTAAAGAATCGAGTTCTCGATACGCTTGATGGCTGATTTCATAACTCTTCCGACGTACGAACGACTGCGTAGGAATATTCATCATAATTGTTGACAGCCGCTGCGACCGAGTGCGAATGATTGATTAGAAGCATTGAAGTAAAGAAATGTGGCAGAACAGAACAGAAAAAGTGTAGGTTGTAATTTATTTACTTGAATTTATTGTAGGGCTAGCGAATCAGGCTTTCATTGGAAATTATTACATGTCCTTTCAGAAATCTGAATTGTTCGAACATGTGTGATAGAAAGATTTATTTATCGTTCTTTCATCGAGATTGCGTATACAATTCCGCTTTGGATGCGCCACGCGAATTAATTTTATCGTGCTTTTAACAAATGTCTGCAGATAGGCTGAAAATCTTAATGCAGTTTGATATCAGCCAATCAATAGTGTAGAAACTTTGGTCGTCTCGTGCGATAAATTTGACGAATTGCGCGTGCTGGTAGGTTATAACTACTTAACTAAATCGATGTAATCTATTAATTAATATTAGATTGTGTTCTCAGTATTTCGACACTCTAGATCAGATCAATTGGGACAAAGACATAAATTATAAGCCAGAGACATTATTACTTTTTTGACAGAGGTGTCAATTTATGTCAAGTTCGATCGTGACCTTGGCGCTTTCATTCTAATCTTTAATCTCGATTGGTTTCAGTTGCACAATGGGTGATTATGATTGTAATCGACCAATTCGTGCGCAGGAGTCGCCGCGAGCGTGGCCGGCGCGTCACATGTCCGCGTGACCCCCGCGCCCTTGCGCACCTACGACGCCTCCCTCACCGTCACTTCTATTCAGCATAAGATTCAAGGGCCGCCTTTGAAAGTTGACATTTGACGTTAATTACATTTTGTTAAAATGTCAATGTCAACCATGTTTGTGTGACACTGACATTGTAATACATTTTTGAGCAGTGATTGCAGACTTAAACATGAATAATTGTTGCTTGACAACGATGCGACTTACGAAGATTGATTTCATCTTCCAGCTAGCCACGTACTTTTAGCTTTGCCCATATGTTGCAATTCGTTACAATCATATGTAATTTGGCCAAGTGTGTTCAATGGATGTGCCGCGGCGCCGTCCATGCATGCATGCGCAAACGCAATTCCTGTCGGCGCTGACGCCTGGCACACAGGGTTGACGTTATATTCCAAACTCGGCATAAAATGTAATAACCAGAATTGTTGTCGTCCGCTATACAAAGCACTATATGAAAATTAAAAAAGCTTTAGTAATCATAAAGCTGTTTCACAATTGTAAATCCATTATATTTAATGGCTACTTATTTCTTACAGATTAAAATATTTTGTGAGAGCCCTGCCAGCAATGCACTCGAGGGAATTAGGTCATCGAAGCGCACTCGATGCGTGCGCCGGCGCCGGGCAAATCGTGCGTGAACTGTTTACCTAAGCCAAGCCTAGTGCTTGCTTATCTCTGCAGCCTGGGATGGATGACTAATTAATGAGCCAGTTGCGTGGGCGTGGCCTATCGCCATATCATATTATACTTAGAGACTGCACAAGTATTGATAATGCAGTACAAAGAGTCATTCCATTCTAGTTCCAAATGCCAATACGGCAATCATGGCGATTAATAAAGGATTAAGTTTCTAATGCACTTGACGAATGTTAAGTGAATTACGTTATCAAAGTGTAAAAATACTTTTAAAAAATACTCCCAATTCCAAACGTATATATCACACGATACCATTGAGGCACCTTACAAAAATTCGGTAAATCCCTAGTTTGAAGCGAATCATAACGTGCATTCAAATGTCTGACATAAGAGTTAATTAAAGAGTTGCGACGGACAATACAAAGTCGGAAAAACATTATTTCCAAAGATTAACACCTGAACAAGTGCTCGCTCGATGAATCAACCGCGCACAAACAAAGAGACCAGTAAGTCCCGAGGCCCTGCAACACGACAGATGAGAGGTAGATAAATTCGAGTAAATATACGCGCTAGGAGTCTGGGCATCACTGCCGTTATCATTAATGCCGGGATACGACATAATGTTTTTACTGAAAGGTTAACGAGACACATAAACGTATTTTTACGTGTGTCACACACAAAAAGGTTGATGGGAAGCGCGCGAGCAAATTGCCGTTGGCTATGAGCCGCTGCTGTCGCCGCCGGAGTTGCATAAGCCACTATTTACTTTTCCCTCGCGGATCTGCTTTCTAAGCTATATGAAATGTAATTCATGAAAATGTTGTTTCCGTATTTAATGTTATCATTGAAGATGCAATGACTCGAGTAATGCAACGACGAACGCACAAGGCGTCGTAACAGTATCGCTCGGAAATCTCTTGATGTTTTTAGAAAACATAATAGCATTTACAACGAATTGGAGTATTATGTTGTCTTAGTAATTGGGGTATATTGTCTTATAGCTGTCTAAAATTACGATAATAGTAACACCGTTATGTCAATCGTTTTAAAAAGTTCAAAGTAGCAACATGGGTTTATCAGAAGTATTTAAATGTGGTAATGAGATTCTTGAGAATGATGCGGGTTCGGTCCCCACTCGTGCCAAACACAAACTTACATGTGATGGACATTTCTGTTGATTATTTGTCGAGTGTTTATGAATGCATTTACATAAAATGTGTATTGTGTGTGCCCCCGTTTGGTACGTGGTTTCCATGACACAAGTGCATAAGCTACTTAATTTGGAAACAGATCAAAGTAATTGATGTTATAAGAAATATATTTGTTTTCTATACCTTGATATTGGGTGATCATTAAATTTTCTAAAACCACGATCTTCTTCTAGGATCGCGAAACATCCAAAGCTTGATAAGCGATTATGTAGAATTGTAGAGCAACGTTATCTTCAGATAAAATTAAGCGTGGTGTCACATGTAGGTTAACAAGTCGAACTGGTGAGTGCTGACACCGATCAGGGTTGTTCGCTGGGAGCACCGCACGCATGCTGCAGGTGTGTCCATTGCTTTATAGAGCGATATGTGCAAGAACAGATCAGGTTTACCGCAAGACCCGATTACGTCGCAAATAAATCGCGTGCCCGGACGCGATTAACGGTGACCGTCCGAATTTGCAGGCCTTCGGTCGCTCGCCTCGCCGCATCGCTGATTGGGGAGCCAGCTAATGCCGCTAATAAACCCAGGATTTTACGGTCAGTGTTACGTTTCTGTAGCACGCCGTTGGCATTATAACCACCTGATCAGAATTAAAATGTACTATCAATGTCGAGATACGGGCTGAATAACAACTACAAGTTGGAAAAGGCCGTTAAGAGAAAGAAATGTTGGGCAATATGTTGATAAACATAGCAAAGAATGATTGGATCACCCTCGGCAAAGATAAGGTATAGGAATTCCTCCAAATGGGACCACTTCATTGAGAGATTTATCATTTAATACATTAAATTACTACACCACTTTACAGTACGTACTGTTCTTTGCATAAAGAAAAATCAAAAATAAATATTTTGATAACAAAATAAAAAAGGCTTTATGAATGCTGAGGATACGGCTGGATGTTACGGTATCTTAATTAATACCAATTTTATAAAAACGGTATGATTTCCTCTCAAATCTCATTTCATTCTGATACGTATATACCAATTTAGAACTAATTACTTAATATAAATGCAAATCGTATATTGACAAACTTACAAAAACACATCTAAATATTATATTATGCTGTTCCGTGGAACCCGCATAAATACATAATTTCTTAAACTACCGCTAACGTTAGATTATGAAGACATCAGTTTTAAATTCAATATAAATATGGCATTACATTACTTAATGTAACACTAAACTTTCGAAATAACGCTCAAGTAAAAATGTATTTCTAAAACGATATTAAAATTATTACGTCTTAATTTAGAAACCGCTGATAGCCGTCATTATAAGCGGTAATCAACGAAATGTTTGACCTTAATGGACGCCCCCGTTAATCGCGGCAACAATGTTATATTTACTTGACTTTTAACTAGTGTTTGTAATTAGTTAAACAGTTACTTCGAGCAGCGGAAACTAACGGGCACATGCCACTAATCTGTCGCGTCGCGAGGAACAACACTATTATGTCAACTTCGCAAAGCCACTACGTGCGGTATTAGGGCTGGTGTACATTGCCAAGAGCTATGTAAAGCATTTTTTCTTGGACTTTCATGTCTTTAGCAATTTACATTTTCATTCCAGTTAACACAATAAACAATTTATTTATTATAACAGTCCGAAATGAGAGCTGAAACAATATTCTTTTAAGTATGCTACTATTTTGTTCCTAGTGCTAACAAGCCATGATAGGTACTACTAATATAATAACGCAAAAGTTTGTTAGAATGTATGGATGTACAAATGTCTGGATGTAAGAATGTCTAGTTGTATGTCTGTTCTTTCACGCAAAATCTACTGGAGAGATTTGGAGTACGAATAGGGAGGATACTTTTTATCCCATAATAGTGCGTGCTAATTCGCGGACAAAATGCAGTATTTAAATAAACTGACGATAAAAATTGTCATGTACGCCACCAAGTGCATCCCATCTATTTTTATTTCTATAAAATTAGTAAGCAAAATGATTACAAGAAAATACTACAGAAAGCTTATTTTGTAGACAAAACGGATACACGTTGATAAAATGAAACCGTATTTTCACATGTAAAGAGTGGGCGATTTTCGAAACATCTTTACATTGGCAAGTTAGTCATATGTATTACTAAATGCCTAAATTTATACAGGTCAAAGGCGTTTAGACAATAACTAGTAAGGTAATAAAATACCCACGTACATACGTACTCGTATTGCGTAATTCCATTTGTATGTCTTGAACCTGAGTGCAATTTTAATTGCAAAAAATATTATTACCTTCCTGAACACACGATTGCTTTAATGAACATAGCAACACAATAGCATAGTTTTCGCATCTAAGTACGACTGCCGCATGCCGTGACCACAAATAACGGTTCGTCATTTCACATTTCAAGTGTACTAACGTTTCGTGGGAAAACCATGATTGAGCCAGTTGCCACCATCGTAGGGCTGCCAATGGTGTTCTTTCGACTATAGAAGACCTAACTAACTGTGGTCGCTACTTTTACGTGGACAACATACTTTAATGGTCGGTTGTACCCCTATGTCCCCTAATATTCGAAAAAAAAATTGTCCATATTTCAATTCAAGTTTCGAGCTATATTTGTGCCAAATTTCATATCACTAACTTAAAAAAGAAATATTTTCCAATATAAACTTTTAAGAGCGGAACCCCCATCCCCCTTATTTTCAAAACAAAAAGTAGCCTATGTCCGTTCTAGATGTTACACTTACTACGTACTTTGTTGATTTGGCAAACAATAAATGTCGAATATTGTTTTAGTAACTATTTAACGAATTAAATACCATCTCATATTTTTCATTCAGTCCGTTTCCCTATTACTATAAATGTTTTGTCCATATATCTATGTCCCTTTGTGATTAAGAAACATTACAGAATTAAGTTTTGTTAAACTTATTAGTGGATTTTCACTCGTTGAGCGTGAGTTGGCATCCCTATCCGATTGTGACTTAAACAAACTTTGATTCAAATTGAAATACCAAATACGTTGAAGGGGACAATCTGTTTGCTATAAATGTCAAACTGCAATAAGGCCTAGCCTAGGTGACATTATATTAAACCGAAACGAGCTTAAGTCGACTTAGCTCCGGTGTTAAACAGGACTCCCACGAACTTTGTAAGCGACTTCGCTCAACGGAAAATTATTAGTACCGAACTAAAATGTCAATCCAGATCAAAGATAATATGTGTATTTTTTATCCGTAAATCCTCAGTGAGTATTTACTTTAAAATGCATTTTAGATATAAAACGATATAAGGTTCATTTCGTTTAGATTTACCTGAATAATTACTTGCGCATAGATTTATCGTATAGAAAGAAGAAGAAAGAAAGTACCTTAGAGGTAACATAAAAATCTAAGTTTAGGATTTGTATATTATAGAACATATTAAACAAACCCTAGTCTTAAGAAAAGTGGTCTATATTGTCAGATATGTGTCACTCTGCGACCATAAAACATTTCCGGTGCAGTGAGTAAACAGTCAGCAGGATATTATAGTGTCGATTCTATCAACAAAACTATATTCGTGTGTGTCATATTTAGATTTCTATTCTTTACAGAACAGAATAAACATTCAAACCAATATATCATCATAATAAAACACTTAGTTTTCTTCCAATTTTTCTTAAATACACAAAAAACGCCATTTGAGAGCCTTAACATTCATATATGTAGGTAGGTATCTATTGTATGATATTGTACAAGTTGCAGAACCTTAGAATGTTCTTAATAACCATTTACTTAAATTACGGCATGATTTACAACAGAAATATTATAAATATTTATAGCGCTAACCAGTTTACATGACAATGTTATTGCAATTTTACCGTACAGCGCATATTTCCTCGTTGTTACCACTACATAATCACTGTTTATAACTTTATGAACGCTAAATTTTTTATTATAATGAGGGAATTTAAAAATCGATGTTAAGCCTAAAGATGGCCAGGTAATAAAATAAATTACATGGAAATTGCGGCAGTCACTCATGCCCATACGGTTTTGGCTATTTTATTAATGGTTCTGTTATTAAGAATCAATTTTCCTTTCATAAAAGCGTTAAATGTTTTATTTGCAATATTTTTGTTTTTATAAACAATGGCCGAAGTTAAAACGTTAATTCTTCCGCACTAAGACGGATTTAATACACTTTAATAATCGACTCAAAAGGAATATCGTGCTTATCCTTTGTACTATAAGATACTGAATAAGTATTATCTACTTTTGGAATACAGATAATGAATTAAGTTTAATACAAATGATGAACAACATTATGTGCAATAGGTACGTTGACATAGCGTTAACAATACTAATGGCCCTAACTGCCAACTTATAGTTCAAATGACAATGACATGATAAGGAAGAAATCAATCGATCGAGTTATAAAAAATAGTTGATTGTATTTGACGAAGCGTACGCACACTTATCTAGCAAACGTTAACGCAGCTAAACCTGGGAACCGTCTCAATAAAATGGCATCGTAACGAGACGTTTATTTCTCAACAAAGCCAAACCAAAATAGGAATAGCACGCCAGTCAAGTGCAAATCGGCACCTGCCGGTGACCTCGGGCCTAACGGGCATCCTCCTCTCCGCCATGACCATTTACACGTAACCCGTTAGGAGGTCCGCGCACCGAGGTGTGCCGACACCAGAGAAGGATCCGTACAAACTGGTCTATCTCTGCTTTGAATAAAGGTCGAGGGGTCGTAAGCACTACAACGGCTAGTTTGCGCCGTCAAAACGACAGTAGGTACATCTACCTGGTACCCGAGACGGAAAATGTGTGCCGAATAACTGTTCAAACAAACATTGGCAATGATCGTCAAATTAAACACGCGGTACATGTGAGTCACGGTTTATTGATCACCTCGATAACCCTGCACCACGGTCTATAGTTGATTGAATTTAACTGTGCCACTCATGTAGTTTCAGAAAGACAAGTTTTCGAAAGTCGTTAGAGTTGTATACAAGCCGATACATAAATTAATTTAAGAATTTATCAAAAACATATCTATTTTGTATATATAGCAAACCCAAATACGGCGAACATAGATTATAATTTTGTAGTATAGGGTATAAACGTATAGAGATAATTGACGGTATCAGGAGGAGCCGTCAGTAAAAGACATAAAAGGGCTAGTTAGAATGGGTACAACAGAAACAGTGCAGGATCAATTAATATTAAAGCGGTGGACACCCACCTGCTCAGCCGCGCTCGAGATAAAACGTCGCCGCTACACAATATTATGATAAACGACATGTAGGATATGACTGCACTATTTATTACTTCTATGTGCAGTTTCCTAAGTCTCTAGCTTAGATTATCAATTAGCTCTTGTATTATCATGTTACAAATGTGGATGTCAATAATATTAATGACTTTTATCAGACATCAGCTTTGTATCGACTGCGGGCAATTGAATTCCCGACATAGGAATAGAGAATTTAAATTAGACTCGAACGTAACGTTGCATTTGGCGCCTGGAAGGCGCTAAACGTTATCGAATTCGAGAAATGTGCCGTTCGATGCGGCCATTATTCACAATAGCCCAATCTTATCTCTTGACACCACCACTGATGCATAGGACAAAGGCGCGGAAGTCAAAACCCACTTAAAAATTTTAACCATCCTATAAATGGTAAAAAACGATTTAGTTGAGCGCGATAAACGTTTTAACCAACAAAGTGGCCCTATTCAGATAAAATTAAGTCACAAAGAAGCATGTCGCCTTTTTCGAGGTCACTGCTGTTGAGCCATTAATTCCGCGTTAACAGGCAATAACTTAGCACTTTTACGAGAGAAATATCAACCAAAAATAATTAGCTATAAGAGCTTCCGTCGTCAACGTTTAACGGTTTAAAAATTTTATACTAGTATCGAAATGTATCTAAGTAGTTGCATGCGCGAACTCTGGTTATAAGTAGGCGATCAAGAATACAAATATTAAATGGATTTAGCCGTTTTTCCAGTCCAAAATTTAAACTTAGCTGAATGTATTCGTTCATAAAAGTACCCTATGGCCTTTCCCAAGATCTATTCTATCTCGATTTAGGCGTGAAAGCGTACAACATAGCTAACTAGATACTTTTGCATTTATAATATTGTACTGATTACACGAACTTCTACATAGTATAAGTCAATACCTATAAATGTCAACTAACAATAACATTGAATATCTTAAATTATTCCACTTAATTATTCAGTTATGCCCAAATGCATTTAGGTAGTGACTCGTATATATTGAAATAAACATATCAATATGAATGACCTCACGCATGGATTACCAGAGAACTTATTTTGTCAACAATATTGAGTTCCTTAATCTAATTAATTAATTAAGTACACGTAAATACAGCTGTCAACAAACGAACCGGACGAAGTAAAACCGACACACTTGCGTCTGTTGACATTCTTTCAACAAACAGTAAATGACAATACAGTTATCTGTAACTTAATTAATTCAGTAATATAAGTTTAGGAAAAATTTGCAGGAAACCTACAAATGAATCCAAAGATGGACCTTAAAACCTGGAGATTGTGGAGCCTAGTGGTTTTTGGAGTGGACCAAGATTTCCTATTAAAAAATATATTTTTCACTTATCTGACTCGATATACATTTATGTAGTTCGTCGTACTTTTTTGTTCGTGCCAATACCACGGGATTTTTATATACATTTGACTACTCTTCTGTTTGCGATCTTCAATGTTTTAAATGACCCACATTGTATCTACGAAAAGAGTTTTAATATACATATTTTGAAGTCCTATTAATACAAATGTTACTCTTGAAAATTCAACATTTGTGAATAAGAAATACTTACTTAAATGCTTGTCCTATATAAATGTCATGACCTAAAGTATTTAAACGTTTAACCACGCAGGAGGTTATGAATCACCAAAATATGGTTTGGGCGCAGATAAAAAACATCATAAAGTGTACCGGTTACCAACTACCACCCACAACGCATTCAAATCGGTTCTCACTTAATACTAATTTGTACTAAGACATGTGTTTCTGATCATGGTTTGTATGCGGAAGCGTTTAGACACAGCGATGTTTATTTGGCGCGGTTTAAACACTTCATTTGACTGAGAGATGAGTCTTGGGCTTAAAATGTTATTTATTTTACTTTTTATTTGGGAAACAAACAATTTTTATAATTACAGATTAAATAATACACTTAATTTAACACTTAATTAGCAAAGTTTCCACAATTATGTAACTTACAGACACGTTACATCAGATAAAAAATAATATTAACAACATAAATTTTCATAAATATAAGTTAAAGTTAAATTTACAATAATTTTAATGTCAAATACTAATATTAATGTCAAAAAGTGAAGTGAGACAGTGCAAAAGTGCATAAAATATGATTTATGTTAGCATTCCTTGTCAATTTGAATACCCGCCCTATAAATGCTTAAGCAATCATATTAAAAACTAACGACCCGCCCCGGCTTCGCACGGATGTAATGTAAATACTTAGAAATATTGACTTTTCTATTCTTTATTCCAATAAAAACCTTCCTCTTGAATAACTGTATTAAAAAAACCGCATCAAAATCCGTTGCGTAGTTTTAAAGATTAAAGCGTACATAGGGATTCCCTATATGGGACAGAAAAAGCGACTTTGTTTTATACTATGTAGTGATACAGTACGTGTGTTATAACGTACGATATCCAGCATAATGGCATAAAGGATCAAACAGGAGTATCCTATCAAAGATAATGTAAGAGGAATAGTAAAAGTACCATTTTATTTATCGAAATTTATCAGTCCGGTTGGTACAAACCACGTCAGACTGCACACTATGGACTTTTAAGTCTTAACGTGGTGTTGACCGTTATATCGAAAAAAATGTGTTCTAATAATAACAGTATTGACGCTAGGAGAATATTAAGGCGAAATTATATGGTTTACTGGTGATTATAAAACCAGATGAACATAACTTATGAGACCAAAACATGGGACCAAACGAACGATTAAGATCTAGTTTTCTGTTAACTTAACTAACACGCTGCTTGGTATACAAGTCTTGTAGCGAATATAGATTAAAAATGAAATTAGGTACAAATATAGATATAAACGGTATACAAATTAAATACAGTACACATTTCCAAATATATTATCGGAAATCGAAGCTTTTTTTTAATCACGACTGTTTTGGGCAGATTACACATGTCGAATTATACTAAACCTCGCTAAGATTTCCTAGTGCCATATATATTCAAGGCCGCAAAAAGTGTAAGAGGATTACAGCTTACTCGTATATGCATATTTTAACCAATGTAAACATGATCATTACTCCGGATACCGGCATCATGAGGAAACATCTTTGTAATAGGAAACTTTGACAAAAAGTTTTCATTTAAATAAGTTTCACTAAGTGACATCACCCAAAATGAAATCTAGAACCTTAAATTCGGATATGCAAATTATGAACAAATTTTATTTTTGGTGTTAAGTGTTAGTATCCGGAAGGTTAAATAAGTATAATGTAAGTTGACCGTAAGTGCCGTTAAGGACACGATCAGCGATAGGAGCACATTCAATGACAATCTGGTAATTCGAAAATATCAAACGTATGCCAGGGTGTTCATCTGTCTTAGGTGCGTCACGTAATTCCTATTCAGAAAAGGTTTTAGGATCGGTACCACGTGCCCATGCACTGTCTGCAACCAGTGCTGCAGTGTTGCCTGCTCGTTTCCCACAATTTCCAAGTACAACACTCCCAAGCATCGTTTACTAGTACTTACTTGATTTATTCTATTAATTTGATCTTGTACGAAATAGTTAATTTGTTACGTATCTGCATATCAGCAAATTCCTTTTTTTAACCCCCGACGCAAAATGGACGTTACTCCCAAACGGATAAAGGCATTAAAATTTTGTAAGCAATATGAATTAGTCGCGAGTGTTCCTAGCTATGTTGGATGCAAATCGGTCCAAGATAGTGGCCGTCACAGTAGAATGTCAGATTACATATTTTAACACACCTATAGAGGTATAGGTGTCAAATAAAAGGGTTTAGTACTAAACACACTAAGACAAATTTTGAAATCCAAAATGATCGCCCACACAAAAAGGTAAAATTATTAAATAGGTACAGTCAACAAACAGTTTGTACTTTGCTTGCTCTTATGTTGTAACAATAAGCGCTAGTATCAAACTGTCGGAGTTAATTTTTCTGAAGCTTAATACTAAAGAATAGATTTGCTAATAGAATTGCTAAAATTAAATGCTTTTATGGCATCAAAGTAAAACTAGTAATGCAAAACTTTGAACATTTTCCCAAACGTCCACCGAGCAATGTGATGAAAAGTTGGCGGACGTCGCATGTCCCAGTGATTTATACATGTGGAGCTGCGTGGGCGCACCCACTGCCTATTAAACGACTTGGCGGTTTAGTTATTCAAACACCTCGCAATACCATTCGTTTTTATATTTATTTGCACGACACTATACAAATACAAATATTGCAATTAAGTAGTTGTGTTGATACTAACACAGTACTGAGTTTATGCTATCTATTTGTTTAAATCAAGCCCCATTAGCGATCACTAAATTTACAAAAAAAAACACCTACCTCAGTGTGGGATTTATAAATAATATGATATAAACAAGAATAATAGCAATCTGTTTAATAGTTCGGTAAAGAAGATAACATAGATCCAAAAGGTTACCTTCGATGCAAACAAAAAACGAATATTGTATTCTACTTATTTGTCCTACACTAATATTTCATTAGGAAATATTTTTATAACTGTAGGTACTAAGAAACATGTTAAATATGTATAGTCCAAGCCTTCCTAATCCGGAATGAAGGATGTATGCAGCTAGCTAGATTTAATAAAAGTAGGTCTGTATTAATTTATCAGTACTGGAAATGTTATTCTACTTAATGCAAATTCTTTAGAATCGTATTACCCAGTTCCAACTGGCAAGCACTTCCACTTTCTAGTATTTAATAAAATAGCAAAGTTATAGGAATTAGAACCGCCACAAATTGTAGATTCCTTCCAATATATTTTCACAGCGAATTTAAATTTAATGCGTCCGGGATTACACTATTATGAGGAGAGAAACTTGGTTAAAATTTCAGATTTTGCTTACAGCCAAAGCTTCTTTGGGTCTTTTATCAATTAGGTGCACACATAATCTGCCACAAAGCCTGTGTACTATACTCTAAAATTTATAGGACACGACGATCTGTAAATCTCGCATTCTATAAGGGCTTAAGTCAGCCAAGAGAAGGAAGAGATGTAAATTTATAGGCGCGAGCCGGGACAAAATGCTGAATTCCAATTATGGGGACGTAGCGCCGCGGTGAAATATGGCCTGCGTCGGCGCAGATACGGCTACGATTTGCCTTGCGATTCTAAACTCATGTACCTAAGCTTATTTATTGTGGAAATGCATGATAGCGTGTAAGAGCTATCTAGTCAGGATTTACCTTTAATGTTGAGTCCGTCCTGTATTAGGTGTGAAGTACGACCTTGAGACGTAGTTATGCTGAACAAAGGAAAGACAGACAGCGTCTCCGGTAAACATTACAAGTGACACTGTCTCCTTGGCGTGGCGCGTGCTGTGCAAATACATTCCTAATTCGACACACCACGGCAAGCGCAGTGTCGCCTCGGCCGCGCACTTTACTAACACTCTTCACAGAAATTAATAATACAAATTAAAAACGTAAACACGCACGTTGTGTCTACATTTTACCTACAGGACGACATAAATTTCAACGCATTTAACGTAAAACGAAATTAATAACGGCAAAAAAACTACTTAAAAAAGAGAAATCGCTACCATTATCAGCCATTCATGGTTCAAAAATCGATGTTACAGTTACGGTAGCAACTAGCGGTCTATTTGGAGTTCACAAACGTGCCCGTCCTCAGTTTATTTTCGTATAATGGCCGTGACCTCTTCACCGGGAGATATCAGCGAGTGACCAGCCACTCTCGCCCCTCTATCGCTTTCTTCTGACCCGCTTTTCATAAACAATACTTTGGCAGCGTCGGCCGCTCGCTGCGACTCGAGAAAGTGGTCGATAACATGCAAGAGACGCTCATATCGGCTCGACCGATACTCACAATCATATGCAAAATCGGCCATGGAGCCACGAGCATGAGTATGTAAATCTGGTGATAAACGTATGACTCGTAATGGAAAAGTTGCAACTTCGTGTGCGTTTACCAACACAGTGGCCTTATACCTACGCGACAGGTAGGTACTAATTAAGTTTATATACCAATATGAAAAACATTTATAGAGATGAACTTTTCCGCTGCGAAATGGATTTTTGTTATTAAATAATAAAGTTATACAAGGATAGGCCAAAAAAGCTTCGTGTTGGTGCATCCATTGGATATATATTTTTAGTCACGTGCACTATTTTTTTGTTAAAGTGAATCTTATGATAAAGCGTATCTTAAAGCAAAGAGATAATGTTTTATTGCTCGTGACTTTACGGTATTTATTTTCAAGATTATCTATCTTACTCGTGATTACTTCGTACGTAATAGGATTAGTATGTGGGCAGGAATAAAGTTTACAAATGTGTTACCGAAATGACTCCTTCTCAAGATTTTTTTCTTACATAAATGTAACATTTTAATGATTTAGCACTTTTAGTTTGTAAATAGTTAAACCACATTCAAACAATATTTTTAATTGAATAAGGATGCAGAGTAAGAAGTTCTGAGCACAAAACAATGAAGGTCATAAATCACGGTTTCCTCCATATAATAGTTGCATCCTACAGCAGAAGCTTCGCGGCGGCAATCCGGCGCACTATCTAAATTGATGGTTTCCGGTGCACATTAGAGCAAAGTCTATCGCCCAGCTGTCTATGTACGCGACACACTTCATTTGGCGCTTCGCGTGCGCCCGTAGAAAGTGACGCTTTGTCATCGGCCAGACTCGCCCAAAATCGAGCAAAGAACTGCGGGAAAGGGACAGGCAGCACGATCTCCTCTGGCAGGAGCAAGACGGTAGATGATCACATTGACGCTGAAGAGACGCACATTTAGCGCGCCTGTATCCGCACCGTTTATGGGTCGTTTGATCTTGCACATTGCTCGGATTCCCCATTGACGTGTCGTTACACCAACGATAAAAGAATAACCGGAATCCAATCGCATCCACATATTTCGTTCGACCTACTAAATGTTGATTTCCGTATAGTTAAAATAAAACGTTTCAAATTTAATTTCCGGTGACATCATACATTGTTAGGTCAGATTGTACTTAAATGACATTTTGTTTTTAATGCATACATATAAAACAGTTTGTTTAATGGAACCAGCTACACCTGAATGCTATTCAACCACATTGAATGGGATCTTTAACGGTAATGGTGATAACTTAGTGCAGGAAGTCAGTCACAGAAACTTACTCTTTTTCGACTATTGACCATTACTAGAAAGCACCATATGTTTATTTGTCAGCATTATCTATATTTGTAAGTGAATGTAACTAACCCTAAAAGAAAGTACTAATTGGGTTAGTTACATTAAAGTTATCGAAATTAAACGTTAATTTAATTGAGCCCTTGTAATCTTTTTTTTCTCAACCAATTAGATATCATTGATATAGTATCTTTTTATAGTATAAAACGCAATTGATTTAAGCTGATTCAAATGATTTAGTTTTAAATCGTTGTTTTTGCAATAGGTGGGTGTAAAGTGGTATTAATTTAATCATGTGGGCTGCGCAGGAGTTGGAAACACACGGTGTCTAGTTACGGTCGTTAATCAAAGTGCCGACGAGGAAGAGGGCAAGCCGTTGGCTCGAGCGACAAAAAACTTAGGCAATGACGACACACAAGCCGACGGCCACCACACCTAATGGGGTTTTTAGACACGTTGACAACACTCCTCGAGACAGTTTTCAGCGCATCACGCTGAAAGTTCATTCAACTCACGTGTGTTGACTGACGCATCAGGAAAATTTTTCCTTTCATATTATTCCGTAGATATGGTTTTATTTCGACGGTGCTTTTCAGTGGCGAATTAATCACATGCGTATATCATGTGATTAATTCGCCGCTGAAGTTTATGATTTTCTTAAGGAGAGCATAGGTACATTTTTTTTTTAAAAAGCTTAATAAATAATAGTACTTAATTTCAATGAAATAGATACATAATTATTTACATTGGTCAGGTGGAACGAGTATCTTTCACTTTATTAGTCATCGAGAAGAGGTTAATTAAATCTCGCATTTTAAAGTTGGATGCCACGATAGCTGTGAGCATATGAGTCAGCAGCCGAAAGGATAATATCAATAAGTTAGATCGTTCATCGATTACGTCAGCACGAGCCCATGAGGTGAAACTTCTTATTTGTAAACAAGTTTTCAAATGGTTTTATGAGTACATACACACTTGACTATACTAATGTTTTGATGTCCATAACAGTCATCCTAAATGTAAGTAAAATCTTAAGTCGAAACATAATAGCAGGGTTTTATATTTACCACATTAACTGCGAATACATCAACCACGACTTGCATCAAAATGGGTGCGTTCTTACCTGCAACAAAACATCCAAATATTAGTTAGATTCCATACGGATCTGAAGAACAATGGCAACGGAGAGAGGCTTAAATAAAGGTCAGGGATGCGGTGGATGGCCCATTAAATATTCCTGCATTTTGTTCAAGAAAGAAAATTAACTTTTAATGCTCGCTCAATAAACACGAGACAATACCAGCGCCACTCAAACAGCACTCGGTAATAAAATAATAAAGGATGACATTGAGCAGGCGTGATTGTACATGTACATGAACATGTGCTGATGTGTAATTTTATTGTTAGTTTCAATAAGGGTTCACTGAAATTACATTTCCTTATAACTTATTTTTTGTAAATTTAAACTTTTGTGAGATCGCTGACATTCAAGTGACATTGACTTCAAAGTTAACATTTTATTTCCTTTTTTCTTTGTATTTTGTTGAGAGTTTATTATTATTGCTGGTTCTGACATTTATTAAAGGAAAAGTAAGAGGTTGTGAATGTGTAGGTAGGTTGGTTGGGGCGAGTATGCGGGGCCAGGCGGCGCGAGAGTGCACGGTTTATGCTAATGGAGCTGGGCGCTGCCACCCCGCGCGGCATTGCTTGCAACCTCATGCATCTACCTAATACTAAACTTGCCACTACTACATGCACGTATGAAAAAAAATCAGTGAAATCGACTATTTGCCGTGGAATTAAGAAATAAATACTTAAGAGGACTTTTGGAGCACCTACTATTGTATGTCATACATCCAGCGGTAATGTATCCCATACTGTGAAAACATGTTATTATTCGTCTTTTTCATAGTATTTCACGCATTAATACGACGTGCAAAATGTATGAAATCACGGCATTAATTTCCATTTACTTGTTTAAAATTATACTTTCCTAAGAACACAGATTGTGAAACATATAATAATAAGACATTTACATGCAAAACGTTCTCGTTTGCAAGACATTGGTAGCGTGCGATATGAAGCGGTCAACGACGCTGTCCTTGCACTAGCCTAGCCGTAAAAACAAAAAGCGATAACAGCGTATTCAAATTCAGTAATAGGCACATGCGAGGAATGCCGCCGTCCAAGTTTAGCGTTATGCTCAAGAACATCATAAATTAATCTAATCCCGAAGAGGGCAGCGACCATCCGTCTGCTCGATCGGACTACGCGAATAATCCGGCGTCGTAATCCCGCTTGATTGTAACGTATGGGGATAGATCCGCGCGCACCGGACAAATTCGCCCTAGCCCTTGCCATTAGTATGACATTCCATTTCTTCGCCGGATTGAGCCGTCAGCGGCGGTGGTAGATTTACGGCGGCGATAGCGAGCGCCCTTCCGCCGAGCTGATAAATAGCTTCTCTAATTATATTTACGCAGCGCCGGTTGACGTGCGATAAATCCTCTGAGAGGAATGCTGGAATAACTCCGTTTACGGCCAATACGGTGCCCGCTCATAAGATCCATCAGGACTGACACATGTATTAGTTCAAAATTAGGGAGTCGGCGATAAAATCTATTTCTTTTCGATGTTACCAACACGTGCTTGTATGCCGACGGGTATTTTTAAAGTAGATCTGTCGTTCTTTAAGTCATATTTTTTATATCGTTTTATTAAAACTAAGTACCAATATATACGCTATATGTTTGAGGATTACGGTTGAAGCATTTTAAATATAACTACTGTCGATTTACACATGTAGGGGTGGAGACATCTAGTGATCAACTGACCTAAACTGACCATGTTATATTGAACTGAAAACAGCGCGCCGTATGTTAAGTAAACTGTATGCGCAGTCTTTTGATTAGCTGGTTTGGACAATATTGATCAAACCAGCTAGTCAAAGGACTAATAAAAGACAAGTAAGAAATAAACAGAACTTCAGGTTCACAACAAAACATACTCCTGACCCTTTTAGACTCTAAGATATCAATATTCCACGATATCTTAACAATTTGTTATGTTAAATAAAACGAATTCTTTGTAATCGTAGTCGACCAATTAACCGATTAAAATTACGTCTGCGTCTAAATAGGTAAAATTGAAAGTCCCTCCCTATTTGACCCGACTATCATTTACACGTCATATTAATGCAATCGCAGTTTTGTTGCAAGGACGTGTCCGAATTTCGCCAAGCAGCGGGAAGGCCCAACGCATTACATCATTCAAGTCTCATAACCGTGATTCACGATCGCGCCGATTCACAAGTATGGCGCGCTAATAAACGCGACTGCGAATCTCGACGACCTATATAGTAATCACAATTTCCATCAAATAAATATATCGTTGTTCTACCTTTGTCAACCTGTTTTAAACCTAATAACAATTAAATCTTTAAAATCTATCGCATGTATCTACATATATCTGTCGCAGGCATTTTGAATAAATCCGCCGTTTACATACGGCGTCGTCAGTTTAAAAACGCTCGCTGATATGTAATATGCCGAATGCAAAATCAGGCAAAATGACAACAGTTTGCTGTAGTTTTGGGGTGACCATGAATAAAACACTGTTTGGACAAATTAGACCTACTTCATTTAAATATTCAAGTAACAAAAAGGAATTTTATTGAATATCAATTACTTAACCTAAAGTTAATTGAAGTAATTAACGATTCCATTGGTTAGGTTAGGTTAGTGAATAAAATATAAATAGCGCAAGCCGAGCGAGCGTAGCGAGCGTGCCGCGGCAGCGGCCGGCGAAGCGCCATGTCTAGCTCATTTGTAATAATATTATAATCATTAAAAAATAAAACAGTAACAAAGTCATTTACTAGGGATTTCATATACATTTAAAACATTACATATTTTTAACACTATTCAGTTCTTTAGTTTTATAAATTTCAATAATACTGTCCTTTGCAAACCAAATTGTATGGTCACCCTAGCTTTGTCAAGCTATACTTCAATTTGCCGCGTCATTATACATAATGACATTTTGTCCTCGGCATTTTACAAACCAGCATTCGTTTTTAAACTGACGACGCCGTATGTAAACGGCGGATTTACTCAATATGCCTGCGACATATCTAGCACATACTTAAATCTAATCCATCAATGTTTAATTTAACCTACTGGTAAATAGGTGATAAATAAACGATGCAATCTCGGTCGTGCATACTTAAGATGGTTGCCTACCACTAAAAATATTGTCAGCGGTCCCGGCGATATACCAGATATATCTACGGCGTAATCTCTGCAGGCATGCGATCTATCCAACTGATTGGGATGGACATTCTTCCAGCGAGTCCCATTTACATTGCATTCAATACAAACGGTGTAACAAAACGCAAACATACATTTGCAAACATTAATATGACTTAAAAAAAAATCTCGCGAAAATCTAATGTCTAATTAGGTATCACAAGAAACGAGACACTTAAACCGCCCATATCTGGCCGCCGAAGGTCGGCGAGACTTTCGCTACACAGCCATGCTGCGTGGCTACATTATGCCGGTGCCCAACCCGAGTATCGGAAAATCTAGTCGCCTACACGAATATGCAGCGACACACGAAGCAAGCCTAACGCGCAGCTCACATTTACATAGAGACAATCCAACGTCAACAGGAGCTGTGTTGACATTGGCCCAGCGTTACAGTTGGTTTTTTAACGATATCAAAAGGCTGCATTCCAATGTTTGTTTGAATGAGAGCCTCGATTATTCTCGTGCGGTTGCCGATCACCCACGTGCCCCAGAGTGTCGTAGCGCTTGCACAACTCGCTCGCAGACCGCATTCGAAACCGCCCCCGACTCCTGGCGCAGGTGAACATTCGCCAAGCAACGGCCTTGCCGACGAAGGGCATGACCGCTGCCAACTGGGGCCCATTCCGGACCGTACGCGGAGCATGACCGCCGTGTGCAGAAACAAAACATCCTAGCACTCGGATGGTCTGACGGGATGTTGTAGTGATTATTGCTGGAAGCTAAGACTAGATCGCTTTGACCGGAACATTGGACGCATATAAGGGAATGAGAGGCGTCTACTACAGGTCGACGAGAAGGAAAAATACGTTCTTTGCACGCAAATGGCAAGAAAATATAGTGTCTGCGGAGCGGCGACACAACGGGCGCGCTGGCCTCGCTCGCGTGCCACTGCATACGGATCGGGTTTCGTTCCGCAAACTCGAGATAACTGCTGTGCGCTGCCGAGACTCAATGCATACTTGGAACCGACTTTGAAACTCACCTCTAGCCTTATTGTGTCCACTTTTAGCTCTCGTCGTCCTATTTGAATAAGAAATGCGAGGTTAAATTTATAGCTAATTAATTAAGTTTCCTGAGTGCTTTACGAGTTAGTCACGGAGACAAAAATGGTTCGCGCAACAAACGGCTCCCACAGCTAAATACAGCGTTCTAATAATCGACACTCGATCTAAAATAACCTCGTGACA
Organism: Glyphodes pyloalis; assembly: GCA_037074685.1. Classification (NCBI taxonomy): domain Eukaryota; kingdom Metazoa; phylum Arthropoda; class Insecta; order Lepidoptera; family Crambidae; genus Glyphodes; species Glyphodes pyloalis. The sequence goes on from JAYKKO010000002.1 coordinate 3,894,063, forward strand.
AACGAAACCGAAAGTGATGCGTGATGCAACGGTCCCGAATTTAGCTGGTGCGGGCCAGGGCGGTGCATCGGCCGCAAGGGAACGCCGTGGCCGGCGCCGCGGGTGCCAAACGGCTGGCATTTCGCACTAATGACACGAATAAGATATTAGCGCGGATAGCTCGCCAGCCGGCGCCGGCATCCGACTCAGGTATTCGGGCCGCCCGTACTAACAGAGTTAACCGATAGATTGTGCTCTCACACAACACCGGTAGCCGCAGAGGCGGTGCTCAAAGATAACAGTTACAGATTTCACAAGAATCGTATTTAATATCAGGCGTGTGAAAGAACGCTTCGAATGCATTAATAATAATATGCACAACGTGTTCTGTGCATGTGCAATCGGTAAGGGCTACGGGTCGGCGAGGAAGGGCATGGGGCGCGAGGGGTGGGGGTGGAGCGGGCGGCGAGGCATTCGACGGTGACACGACGGGCGCGGGTCGGAGGTCCGGCCGCATTCCGCCGCCGCATGAAAGTGAAACCGCTTCGTCGACCAACCGCTCAGCTGTAGAAAGTCCACGATTACATCTCGGCTCAGCAGCGCCGGCGCAGGCGACGCCGGACGAGCAAAAACTGCTATCTGCGCGCGGGCTCCCGGGAAACTAGCCGCCCTAGGCGACGTCGCGCGGAGAAATTGCCAATAACTGCTAGCGGCCACTAAACGATTCCTTTCATTGACTTAACGCCCAGCGCACACCGCAATGTTGAAATGTTGAATTTCACTTAAACTAGCCATAACCGACCCGAGGCTATCTGATAGTTATGTTTATCCGTACTTGCATATCTCGTATAATAAAAAAGAATAAATCACTCGAACATATTTTAAACACCGAAATTATCTAATGTTATTTTTATGTCCGTTACAATAAATTTTGATGAAATTGTGAAAAGTTCTCACTGTGTAGGTTCTTATATCCGGTTTGGAATGGCTCTGCCATTTATTTTTTTAGTTATAGAATTTACACCTGGTTCTCCACAAAAGATGTTATTGGACATAATTCATTCATTGTACCTACATAGTAATATAAAAATGCTATTGAAGTAAGTACTTTTACGCATGAAGCGAAATACAACAGTACTAAGTAATATGCGTAACTAAATTTGGTTCAGACGGAAATTTTCAGATTTTTACAGAAAAACGTTATTTTAATAGTCATGTGTTATTTTACAAATTCAGGACTAATACGTAACGTAATGAAACACTGATTTTATAATCAATAATGAAGAAAGGATTCCTGTGACTTAAACAACGTAGATACATTCGTCCGCGGCATATGTATTCAACTGGACTGTTAGTTGATTCCAATTCACATTTGCAACGACGTAATAGTAAAATCTGTCATGTACTCGCAGCGCAGCCGGCAAGGGGAAATGGATTCGTTTCACAAACCAGCGGAACCCGCTCCGAACCAGTTCCGCTCGGCCTCGGGAGGGAGGGGGGGCGCGGAATAGCGACGATCAAGCAAAAAAAAACTGCAATTAGTCGGACGATTGAAGAGGACGGCGACGACCGATAATGGCGACGATGCGACGTCAGCGTGCGACCTTGCGCGTCACAGCACAAGCGCGGGCGCATGGAATGATCTGCACCGCGCCATGTGCTCGCTCGGGGGACTTGTAAAAAAATGTGTATTCAACTGTTTATAAATCAACTAGATAAAACGGGGTAATTAACACATATCCAAAGACTAAAATTTCGACGTGAATACTGTGCATTAATGGCAAGTTCATTTAATAATAACACTGGTCAACAAAACTTTGTAACAAGAAAGGTGCTGGCTAATTTTAAATTACCTACCTATCCTCATTTTATAACCATATGTATTTTGATTCCATCAGATCTAGTTTTCGTGTTACAGCTACTACCCACAAAATTAAAAGTTAACTGTTTTTGTTTTACTTTCGCATTCACAGAATTTGTTTATTTGAAGAGCATAGTGGTTTGTTCTGTTTTTAGAGTGAAGTAATTCTTAAATAATGTCAAGAAAGTGTAAAAATGATCCTGACATTTTTTTTACATTTGTGGTGACATTACTTTTAAAACTAAGCGAATGAATTTAACACCATTTTCGTAACTGAGTTATATCAACAGTATTTTGGTTTTGCCATCAGACAACAAGACAAAGCATAGGTTCCACACATCTGTGTGTTACATGGGTGGGTCTTCTCACTGGATGGGCGAAAAGATCTCGATCTATGCCTTTTGCAATCCCTATGATTTGAACGGAACCAACGAACCACTCATATGATTTTTATTTTTGTCTTACTGATACAAAAGATATTACAATTAAAACAAAAAGTAAAATCAAGTATCCTGATCAGCTAAATGACCAATCCCTCATAGAGAAGATCTATCGGTACCAGAAACACCTCAAACTAGCGATCTGTCCCTTACGCCACAAGTCGAAAAAAGAGACATTGGATCCTGAATTTCAAGAAACTTCCTAAAGAAAGAGAAAGAAGGCATATTTGTTGGCCCCAAATCAGGTAATTAATCAAAGATAATATATTTAAAGAAAAGCTTAGTAATTTTGAAAAATCAGCTTGGGAATCTTACATGATAGTAACTTTAAATTTTCTGGGGAATCAGCGATCAAGTGACTATAAATGTTTTCACAGAGCTTTTATCGACATATAAAGCTTTGGGCTGTAATATGTCATTGAAAATACATTTCCTCCATTCACATTTTGATATCTTTCCTGGAAATTTGGGCATCGTCAGCGATGAACACGGTGAAAGATTCCATCAAGACATCTTTAGTATCAAAAAAATATATCAGGGCAAGGAGAGTCCACGTATGTTAGCGAATTACTGTTGGACATTAAAACGAAGCAAAATACAAACAAAAATCATAAAAATAAATTTATATTAATGTAGCAATAAATCAAAATAACTTTTTTTTGTTTGTAACAATTCTAAATTTCCAAAATGTTATAAAATGGTATTACAAAAAAACTATTCGTATTTGAAGCATTTTAATTTTATCTCTAGTATCCTTATCGTTGCCCCTAACATAACTAGACAAAAGTTCTCATGTTACACGCCAAAAATGTTTTTTTGTTGACCAGTGTAATGAAAGAAAATACTGCTTCTGATCCGTCGTGGTAGTTGAATGCATTCAACTTAGTTTCCTCACTGCCAGCCAGCACGACTTGTGTACATTCAATCAGCGTGTCTCGATTTAAAACATTCCCAGAGGTATCTTACACACAATTCAGTGATTCGTTTGTGGTATAAAAATTACCAATTAAGATAGTCCTATTTTACGATGTTTTTAACTGAAGTTACACATGGGTACTAGATGAATTAATGAGTGGAAAAAGGTATGAAAAAGATCACTTGGAATTAATCGACATTTTTGGAAATCTAAAGCCAGTTTGTTACGTGTCGAATTATCGTTCTAATTATTTTAAGATTTTATAAGAAGATTCAGATACTTATATCAAACTAGAAATAGTACCAATGGAATATAAGTAAGTACCTATATTTCATACATAACTATACAAACTAATTGTAAACTAAACATGGCTTAGGATGACGCCTTGTGGGTTAGATTATGCGATGTAATTTAATGTGGTAAATTAAAGAGGATGTCGTCCACTTTAATTAATTAATACAAAAACCATTACAAACATGTAAGAAGGCTTTATTAATCTATCTCTACTAATATAATAAAAAGAGGAAAGGAATTGTTTGTTTGCGTTCTACTCAACCAATTTCAAAATTTTGTCCTGTTAAGAAACAGGACAAAATTTGCGTCCTACGTCACGACTATTACTTATATTTAAAAGAAAATGCGGATACCTATTTAATGTAACCTAAGGTGTAAAAAATCTCAACGCATGGGAAGCCGGGGCGAACGAATAATACTACTCGTACTAATATTATAAATGCGAAAGTTTGTTACAATATCTGGATGTATGTTTGTTACTCTTTCACGCAAAATATACTAAACCGATTGAATAAAATTTGTCAGGAAGAGAGATGACATGCTAGATTAACGTATACGATACTTTTTATCCTCAAATAAGGCGGGCTAAGCGCAGAGCTAGTTAATTTTATATTTTTGATGTAATGATGAAATTGTTCATTGTTACATAATTGTGATGTTGTATATAAATCTTGTTAAGCTGTGCAACTACGACGTAGGGAAACTATTGGAGCGTATATAGTATATGGTATGCTTCGCCTGTCTTTTTAGGGCTACTGGAGTACAGGGAGAGTATAGTAAGGGTGGTAACGTATATACTCTATGTGGATAGGTAATAGAGTTTTAAGAACATGGAAACTCGATAAAGAAACATATTAGGTACAGACAAAAACATGTCAGACTAGACACTTTGGACTTTGTACAGCCCTTATGGCGTGCACATAAGAATGAATATCGAACTGCAAGTATTTTACTTGACTAGCTGTCGTCGGTACATTCGAAAATCAGTGAAACGTAATTTTATTATATAAAAAAAAATATTTCATAATAAGTATCAGAAAAATATTCATTTTAATTGTCCAGACATTAAAATTTATCAATAATTACTGGTCCGTACCAATTTCGCACGGATAGAAACATGCCGCATACGATTAGGCTTTGTAATGCGTGGATGATTCTGAATGGGAATGGAATGGAATAGAAGCTCCCTGCCATAGTAGAAAGAGAGAAGCATGTAATCCTCCAACAAACGCACGGAGCGTGGCTACTGTGTGCGCGCCCCGCCCCGCCCTTTACCGACGCGCGTCGCACGCACACACTGACAAATATTCACAATCTTTCAGAGTCACCTCAGTTAGGGCTTTGCACCGGAGCGAAATTATAGCACCGGAGAAAATCACCGGTGAATTTGACATAACCGATTGATAACCGGTGAATCACCGGAGATTGTGCATAATTTTGTTCTTTTTTTAAATTATTTTCTAAATCAAAAATATACCATATTATAATATTCAATGGACACTGCATAACATTACAAAAAGATGCAAAATTATAATTTTAATATTTATATAACAGAAAAACGAAAAATATGTACGAAGTCTTAACATGCGCCCAGAGCTACTATTGTGACAAAAACATTTTTTTTTTACTATTCGTTGATTTTAAAGTTTTCATATAAAAAGCATAACATCAGCGTCAGACTGCAGCGGACTTCTCAGATCATAAAGGATGTTGCCCATTGCTGAAAACACCCTCTCCGACTTCACAGAAGTTGCTGGCATAGAAAGATATGTATTGGCAATATCATTCAGTGGTTTTATATGCTTGTTTATTAATATCCCAAAATGACAATATTATGCCAATTATGCGTACTTGTTCTTATAATAAGAATGAGTACACTTCTCTTCACTGGTTCAACTTAAGCAGGATTTACTGACAGCCCTAGGGGTATAGGCAGTTATCGTTCGGTCGGGGCGTTAGTTTACCTACTGTTCTCTTTCTACTATGTTTCTGCTGAGCTGAGTTTTTCCACGAGATTTCAGTAAAGGTCCTTCAAAAATGACCTGACAATGATCCATGTTCAGGTTGACTGAGTCTGCAATGCGCGCGATACCCTTGATGTTGCATACCTCCATAGGCTACGCTTGATTTGACGTATGCTTGATTACCACTTGGTTTAAAAACCTTTAGTTACCTACATTATTGGAGTTTTCGCAAGGATTCCTATTTTTTTTATTTAAATGTAGTATTGCCTATGTTTCTCCTTTGCTGAAGGAACATTTTTATTGAAATAGGTCTAGTAGTTTTTGAACTTGTTTGTTACGTACAAAAAAAAATACAAATCATTCATTTTAATTGATTCCTAATCATCACTTCGAATCTTACCTCTAGGTATGAGTAATTACTCACAACTAAGGAGTAATTCACAAAGTAAAATGGAACATCTGAATAATGAGCAATACACAATGAATAAACCAAAATTAGGCTCTAGATATTACTTATTACATTTAGTCATTAGTGGCTTCATTACATTTTATTACTTTGTTGTAACTAATTAATTTATAGGCCCACAAAATCTGTTGCTGGAATTTAAGTATGTACTCATTAAGGCAATTCTCAATATATTTAATTTAATGCAAGGACTAAGTAATATTTTAAGTCATTCATATTTTGGCCAAAAATAGCCTATATTTTTTCTTTTGTATAGATTTAGAAAACAGTTTAACATTATATTAAAATCTCATAAACAATACTTATTTGTAATACTATTTAAAATGAATGAGTTTACATTAAACCTCTAAACAACATACAATTGTGTGGACAATATTCTTTTTTCCTCCCAAATGTAAAACCAGTCTCTGTATTGGTATGTAATACCTACTTTCTTAAAATAAATATACATATATAAAAATATTAATACCTAAGTAAAGTGCAAATCAGGCTCTCAATAAAACTGTTTCAATTCCTCTCTCACATTTACTTTGTCTTCAGCTACATCTGTATCTAAATAAGGATAGGCTAACTGGTAAGTTTTAAAAAGGATATTTGTGATTTAAAATTAACGAATTAGGTACTGATATGCTTGATGGAACTTGTAACCTAAGCTAATGAATGTAATTATAAGGTCAGGGATAATGTTCGAGTTTTTGAAATATAAATACCTACTTAACATATACTTCAACCAACTGCCTTAAAAAGATATTTTTCTCATGAATATCATGAGAAAAATATAATTACTACTTTTAAAAGTTAAAATTGAAAAATTTACATTTTTCGTTGTCTAATCATCAGATCAGTGGTTCAACTATGAAAAAAGCAATATTAAATAAACAAGCTCAATATGTTATGAAATATAATGTTTGAATTACCTACTATATATAGAAATACTTTGCCATATAAAATGTTATATTTTACATAAATAACTGTAAAATAACTCATTAATAATTATAGTTAGTTTAAGCTACAAGCCAGTACAGAAAAGATTTATAGCACTAAAACTTTTGTCTCACACATAAGCACTGTCGAAAATAAATTAATTTTTCTAAATTTAAGTTCATAAATTGGAAAATTTATTTTGTATAAAAAACAACGTAATTATGTTTGCAAATAACCGGCTTATCACTCTTATCAGGTAACTAAACATTAATCACTCATCTTTATCAGCTAACATGTGATAAAAGTTGTAACGCAGTAAAGTAGGAAGCAACTTATAGACAATCATGTGTGTGTGTAACATCAAAGTCCTTCTAACTAAAAATGTCACACATTAAATGAGCACTTGTAAAATATGATGGTACTCCAGTAAATTTTCATAATTTATTCAATAATAAACTAAATGTGATAATATGTACTTTCTCATGTAAAATTTGTGAATTTGTTATTAGATTATGAATATTTTTCTATTTACCCTTTTCAAATTTCTCAAATAGCACTCTTTATATTGAAGCTTTTGTTTCCAGTTTATTCCCAGCATTCAGTGTTTTAAATTATGATAAATTAATTTGTAGCAGGCATTAGAGTATAACTACTTCCATAAATACTAAGTGTAACTTGCATGGTAAGGTGATGTGGCATACCAAAATTGATTGTTTTAAATACTCAACTGATACCAATAATCATGAGTTCAAACCTTATTGTTACTGTACATATCATGTTATCACTAATTTAATTTTAGCAGGTCTTTAATGCCAGGAAATTGCTTTAGTTAAAATTGTAGTAAAAATCATAACAAAATTCAAGAAAGTACATAATTAATTAGGTTTATTAAAATTGTGATTATTACATACCACCGTAAATAATTTTCCTTAACGAAAAAATAATATGGCAATGAAAACACCCACAAACCGTCTTGGTCATATACACACATAGGTACGTATTGCATACTTTTGGTAATTATATGTTATAATAATTATGTACCTATGTACATGAATGGAAAACAAATGACATTGAAGTACGTTGGGGTGTGGGGCGTGAAGCGTGAGGCGTGACACGACACTGACCTTGCAAAGGGTGTCTGCTCGACGTGGTAGACATCCGTGATAGGCTCCGAGCGCATGATGTTGTGGAGCCTCTCCTCGGGCAGCTCCAACAGTCCATCGCTCGCTGTTTTGAAGTCAGCCTTACTCAAACCACTTAAAACACTCATTTTTAAACGTGTAGACGACTAAACGACCGAGTCGAAACTGCGATTATAAACTTTCAAGTGTCACTAAACGATTCACAATAGTCCTTACAATCAACAAATACACTTATTTATGTAAAATAGCATCAATTAGGCCACATGAAACATTTTAATGCCTCCGGTTTCTCAAAAGGTAACAGAGTGCTCTCCCTTGTCATTGCGAGAAGCGGTTACGGTTTTATTCAAACGCTCCACTGTAAATCGACACGATTATAAAACAAACTTTTAAATCACTTCATCATTCGTTGCAATGAAAAGTAATAAGTTGTTTATTTACACACGCGTTTCGAGAAAAGTAATAATTGACAACCGCGGCGGGACAGCTGCGCATCGACGAGTCGACCGCACTTCGCCGTACACGTTTCTGGCCGTTTTGCGGCAACTGACAACTTGGAGAATGCAACCATTCAAAATTCCATCGTTCTAAGTTCGAAAGTTGCACGGCAAGGACAAAAACGTCACTTAGCTTGTTAGTTCGGTTAGTCGCCATGAGATGTCGCTTACTGAAACAACTACATTTGTTAATGAGTTTTTAATCAAAGTTATATATGAACTTCATAATCCACCTTAAATTCAAATCATTTTTGTTCCAGGAAAAAATATTTCTTCGGTAGTATATAAAAACTGATTTAAATTCCGGTTAGCAAGATTTCTCCTGGTATTTGATTTCTACTAGTGACATCTACACCTCCATCTTTACCTTTTGATTACATCATGGTTCGCTTAGTTTTTCATAGATGGCGTTAAAATAAAGAAAAAGTCAGTTGAAAACCCAGCCGTTTCATTAATAAGTATTTGAATCAATTCAAATTAATTAATCTTTCAATCGCCATTCAGCGAGGTAATGCAGCCAGCATTTTGGGTACCTTACCACAGGGACCATCTTTGTTTATTTAAAATATTTATTTTTTATTTATTTTAGTTTGAATATTTTGTAAGTTAGTGTTATCTTCAGTTTATTTGTATGGTTTATGTAATAAATTATATTACCTTGACTTAAAAGCTGCAAAAAAAGTATTCCATATTTAATTTTGAGCTATAATTGTGCCAAATTTCATATCTAACTTAAAACTGAACATAAGTCTCCATATAAACTTCCAAGGGCAGTTTTACCCCCATCAATTAATTTGCTTTCTATATTAAGGTACTTTTCAGGACACTCATAGAAATGTAACAATAGGGCTTAAAAAATAACTAAACAGTCTGTTTGCAGCATTCCCATTACCAGTGTAGCTCACGGAGCCCCGCTAGCACAAGAGTGGTCCGCCTGGGCAAAAGGGCTTACATTTTAATATCAAGCCCAGCCTTGAGTGCCTAAATTTTATATACCCTCCGTCAGTTTGAGTATCATAAACTTATTTTAGTTTAAGATTTGAAACAAACTACATGCGCGATAAGCTAGGAGGAGTGAATAGAAGCGAGTGGTGGTTTCATGCTTTAAAAAAAAGAAACTAATTTAATAGTAACAATGTATTTGCATTACATACAAAATAACAATAACAGTTAAAGGACACTTTGTATACAGTCAGTACTCTATCTTATTATGTCTCGGCATTTTGGTTCGTGCTTCTTTCATATCTCTCCTTTGCTTTGGCTAAAAATTTGACGAAGTATGCGACTCCTTCAGCATTGACGTTTTTGAAGCATGGCATTTCTTGAAGTTCCTTCATCCATCCAGCAAAGCGCGGAAATCTGTAAGTGATAATTTTATATCAGGTTAGTCCTTCTATATGATAGTGAAAGTTTATGCAGATGTATGGATGTTTGTATGTGGACACTCATGTTAAATGGAATCGGCTGAAATTTGACAGATAGTTGCTCGTTGATATGTAATATGCCGAATGCAAAATCAGGCAAAATGACAACAGTTTGTTGTAGTTTTGGGGTGACCATGAATAAAACACTCTTAGGACAAATTAGACCTACTTCATTAAAATATTCAAGTAACAATTTTAATAACAAGAAGGACTTTTATTGAATATCGATTACTTAACCTAAAGTTAATTGAAGTTCATAATTAACGATTCCATTGGTTAGGTTAGGTTAGTGAATTAAGTAAAGCGCAAGCCAAGCGAGCGCAGCGAGCGTGCCGCGGCAGCAACCGGCCAAGCGCCATGTCTAGCTCATTTGTAATATAATCATTAAAAAATAAAACAGTAGGTAAGTCATTTACTAGGAATTTCATATATATTTGAAACATTACATATTTTTAACAAAAATATGTAATGTTTCAAATATATATTAAATTTACAGTTCTTTAGTTTTATAAATTTCAATAATACTGTCCTTTGCAAACCAAATTGTATGGTCACCCTAGCTTTGTCAAGCTATACTTCAATTTGCCGCGGCATTATACATAATGACATTTTGTCCTCAGCATTTTACAAACCAGCATTCGTTTTTAAACTGACGACGCCGCATGTAAACGGCGGATTTACTCAATATGCCTGCGACATATCCAAAAACACGTCTGATAATAGGCTGAGTTACCGTCCTTGTGGCATGGGCATAAGAACTATTTTAAACATTTAATTTAGTTAACTTATAACGGATCAAAACGCATCAACCTTTTTTAGTAGAAAATACGAACTATCCGTTTTGACCCGTTAACTTGTTTCAAATGTTTAAAATGGAACGCGAAAGTCTTAAATTACAATTAAAAAATTACAATACAATTGAAAAAAATATTATCGAAGAGCAAGTGTTTACCGTGACTTTTTGTTGACCTACGAAATACCTTTAGGCGAAATACATGATCGTCAAGCCTACTTGTTCTGATCGAGCTCCATGACGGCTTGTGACGCAGTAGCGGTAGCTCCTACCGCGATGTCTGCTAGAGTGAAACGGTCTCCAGCTACGAACGGCCGGCTCCTTAGGTAACTGTCCACCACACCGTATGCCTCCTCGATGTTTTGAAGATGCTTTGATGAGGACTCATGCGTTCCTTGGAGAAGCAACGGTAACTGCCAAACAATAAGAATGTATTTAAACACGAGCCGTTTTCTGGAAGTGCTCTACATGTTTGTATCTCATCTATTTACCAAAAAAAATCCAAACAAACCAACCCATTCAGTAGGTAGATTTTGCGATAGAAAATCCTAAAATTCAAGGAAAAAATAGGGTCAGCAGTTGGTACATAGTTAATTATGCCTAGTTACATAATTACAATTTCACAGTCGATTATTAAGAAGATTTTACCTGTCTATTCATGAACGTTCCATAGCCGAGAAGCGAGCGGGCCGGACTTCGGCGTCGCGCCGTCTCCCGGTCCCAAGTTCGATTTTCGGTTTGTCACTACGGAAAATAAACGATTCCAAATTGTCGCATATCTAGGTGTTGGGGTACGTCGTTCTTTCTGATTTATGTACCACAAGTGATTTAGCTACTTACCATAGAATCACAGCAATGTAGGTATGTGATGTAGTCCAACATTGATTTATTTACTTATACCTATGTATAATCTTTATCAAGCTTTTGGGGTAGTGGATGAAAGACTTCACCAACACGTTTGGACGACAGCACCTCACGGTAAACACTTGAAATTCAATATAAGACCAAAGTCAAAAATTAGTCTGACGTGCCTTTTCCTGTACTCACCGCAACTGCTGCCATTCTGGGGAAGAAGTAACCAGCATTGAAGAACATGCACTCGTCGACCCGCGCCCGCGCCCTCTCCTCGCTGGGGTACAGTTCCTCGCGCCTCTCCCCGCCGTACTTCTCTGTCAAATACTTCAAGATCGCGTGACTGTCGATTAAAATTGAAATAAGTTAGTTAGTAAGTACAGATCAAATCATCAAATAATTCTTTATTCAAGTAGGTTACATATCTATTAAATTTTGAATCGTCATTGAATACAATGCAAAGTGAGTCTACTTTCGGTTCGGATCTTATATCTATCAAGATACCGTTAAGAAACTCAGTAGATTTGTTACAGTAGCAGTATCTAATAATAAATAAAAAATAAATATTGGACAACATCACATAGATACATTGTTCTGATTCTGTGATAAGTAGCTTAAGCACTTGTGTTACAGAAATCAGAAACAACGACGTTACCACAACACCCAGATCCGAGACAATATAGAAAAGTTCGTTTCCCATATTGACCCGACAGGGGATCAGAGATGGCGCGACACCAAAGTCCGGCCCGCTCGCCTCTCGGCTACGGAGTCATCGTTATCTAAGTTATTACTATGTGAATATCACTTGCACCAAGTCATATAGTTTTGTTTTGATGAGTGTAAGAAACATCAAGTAAGTGTTTAAGTACAGTGAAGGTTTGTTAACCGTACGTCTGAATCTCAGACATTACTAAGTAATGTTAATAATAGATAATCGATACGATAAGAATGATACTGCGTCGTTTACCTCTCAGAAAGCTTAAAGTCTCCGTCTTGTAATACCGGCACAGTGCCCATAGGATTTATGTTCTGAAATCATAAAATGATAGATATATGTAACAGGTTAAGCAAAAGGTTTCATCGTACCTATTGTATGTGAAAATTAAAAAAAATAATTATATGTTTTATTTACACTCAAAATATATCTACATTTTGGAGATAATGATGATCAAAAGCTTTTTGGCAGTCCTCTCGTGATGTTATCCTGACATTGCCAAAAGAATACTGAAGAGACCGAAGAAGGTGGAAATATAAAGGTCCAAGGTCAGAACTATATGGTGGATGCATTAACACCTTCGAACCAAACTCTCTCAATTCTCTCAAAAATATTCGTGAGCTACTCCATCATAACGAAAAACTCCCTTCTGTTGATTAATTACAAGCGCTTTCTCTCAGAATCTTGCTTTTATCACATCAGTTGTCCTCAGTAGCCTACCACGATTAAATTTAGATGCTTACGAAGTAAATCAAAAGCGTCTAGTTTCACATATGCAATAAAAGTTGTCTGTGTGAAAGTATTGCGCTGTAGATCTTAAACAAAAAAACTTACCTTTTTGTATTCTTTAGTCTTGTGCTCGAATTGTAGCAGCTTCACCTCCTTATACTCGAATTGTAGTCCCAGTAAGTCCCCCAGCATCATCACCGAGCGAGCGGGGGGGCTGGCTACGGCCCGGAACAGCACCAACCGTGACATTGTTACTAAATCAGAAATAAACAATTATTAGGTACCTACACCAAGAAGCATGTCTTTGATAAATTCCTTAATAATGCGACTTTTACCACGTCATTAAGTGATAGAAAGTATCGAATCTTTATATATAACAGAAAGTCGTGTTAGTTACATAAACTATTTATAACACAAGAACGGCTAAACTGATTTGGCTGAAAATTGGTGAGAAGGTAGCTTAGAACCAGGAGTACCTAGAACATATGATACTTTTTTACTAGATTTTTTTTGCTTTTTTTATCGTTTATTGTAGGGGAACCAATGCACTACAATACATGGCCAATAGAGAATTATTAAAAAACTTACCTAGTTGCGTTTAATTTACTTACATTAAATAAACAAACAAAAAATTACCTTGATAAAATCAAAAGTCTAAGGCGGAACAAAGTTCGCCGGGTCAGAAGTAGGTATGTTAATAAAAAAAATCTTACAAACTTTCGCGTTTATAATTTAGACAGGGATTTTTAAAAATAAATATCAGAATCAGATACATAGACATGTAGGTACAGAAGCACCATAAACATATATATTACGGAAACCAAAAGCAAGTGGTACCACAGTACATTTAAAAAGTTTTTACAAACACCCAGACACAGAACACTATGTTCATCACACAAACGGTTGTCATTGATGTGTATCGAACCTTGGTTAGTCTTTAGCTCTGCTAGGAGCTCTAATCATTGTTACACCGGGTCAGTGTTGGATCGACCTAAAGTATTTACAGTTAGTAGGTCATGAAACTATGATTTTTGCTTTGTAAACAGAAAGAAATTCATATTAAATCGTAAATACTACGCTACACAGTAACATTGTTTATTTTATTAAACAGGGTGGGATCCAGTTTGGACCGGCATCACCAACTATGAGTCACGGTAAGGATCTCGAGAACCCCGAAATTTCCCCAAAGCAATAATGACTACGTGACAATGACTCACCTTTTCGATAGATCATATCAGTATGGGTTCCTTTTAAATAATATGTTAATGATGAGTTAATCACATAAAATTGGATATCAATTTCATATCTATCTGTTGGTATTTATTAAGATTAAAAATAATTTCTAATGTTGCAGACATAGTCATAAAAGGCACCACGTTGGTGCTGAATCCGATAGACTTAATGATACTAAATTTGCCACTTCCCAGTCTATTTAACCGGAATGCAATCCCCAAATTTTATGTAACTGACCTACCTAATAATTGTTTATTTCTGAGATTTGGTAACCAAAACTTTATAAATTAATTAATGGTTAAGCGCCTCTCAGATATTAAGTACCTATATCTAAGTATATTTTAATTTAATTTAGTGCACATAGTAGTTGTATTTATGTACATGATGATCAAATTAAAAAAAGTTCAAAAAAGTAATTATACTTTTAATGAAACAATAAAAGTTTGTTATTGAATCATCAGTGGATTTTGTACCTAATTGATTCCTCAGTATTACTATCATGTGACCAATTAATTACTTAGAAGTCACTAACAATTATAGTATTACATTGTCATGAATACACAGGGTAATGAATAAACAAATGTTTCTTAATTTTTTTATATCTAGTGTATAAAACCTAATTAACATATTATTTCAGTTAGTAAAGATAAAAGTTACACTGGAGGTGGAAGGTATTGACATGAATAGACCAATATATTCCGGACATCTTCTTCAGATAATCTTTCTTCACTCTCTTGAACAATCTGGAAATATAAACAATAAGAACCTAGTAATTATTTTTTTTAATACATAAGTATACTTAACACCGTACATAGTACAAATGTCTTTTAAGGGAAAAACCAGTCATGTCACATAAAATTAGTTATATTAACTTGTATTTTCACCTTGCACTAGCAAATAATGTAACTGAAGATGATGATGATCATGAATCTTATCATTAACCACATAGTTTTTCAAAAGTGCATTTCTTAATTTTCGTAATATATGACATCACTTATGCCCTAAAGCCTATTTCCTAGAGTAACAGAAGCTATTTTAGCAAGATTTGTTACATTAAAAAAAGTGCTTCATGCCACACCAACCGACATTATAAATTTATTTATATTATTGAGATTAAATTTTTCTGTTTCTTTAAAATATTTAAGAGTTATTAAATTTTGAAAGTAAGGTATAAAACTTCATCATATAAAGCAACATCTTGCTAATTTGACGGAATGTGTCCAGCTGTATATGATTCTGAAAGATTCTGAAAGAAAAAGTTGAGAATGTGATTTCAACATATGCATTAAATTTGATCAAAAACTACTTACATTTTCAAATAAAAATTTAAAATAACAAAGTTAATATTTAAGGCAAATGTTATACTTACATGTCCCTATACAACGTGTAACGGAAAGGGTATAACAATATCAAAAATACCAAAGCAGTTAACGGTTACAAACTGTATGGGACCATTTGTAGCTGTGTACACGCATTGTATGGACATTTGTAATCTGTTACTTAATGCCAAAAAAACTAAATGTGTAAAGTTTACAATGCCTAATGTTAAACAAGTGAACACTGTAATTAAAATGAGTGATGAGCCTATTGAGGTCATCAACTCGACAGTATTCCTTGGTATTACCTTGGACTCAAAACTGCAATGGTCTCCTCACATTGTTGCTCTAGCAGGAAGACTAAGCTCAGCCGCATATGCAGTTAGGAAAATTAGACATCTGACTGATGAGGAAACAGCGAGATTAGTTTATTTTAGTTATTTTCACAGTATAATGTCATATGGTCTACTCTTGTGGGGGTCTGCAGCCGATATTCAGTCTATTTTCATCTTACAGAAGAGGGCTATTAGAGCCATTTACAGGCTTGGACCCCGCGACTCGCTGCGAATGCGATTTAAGGAGATTAACATACTAACAGTCGCATCGCAATATATACTCGACTGTCTATTGCACGTTCACAAAAACCTGCACAAAATTCCAAAAAAATCAGACATTCATCGATTTAACACCCGAAATAAACATAAACTTGCTGTTCCAAATCGTAGACTCCATAAAATTGGAAATTCATTCGTTGGGTTAAGCATAAAAATGTTCAATAAATTACCGCAAACTATTGTTAACTTACCTACGCACAAGTTTAAGTTCTATGTTAAAAATGAACTTATGAAAAAAGGCTATTATACAGTAAATGATTATCTCAATGATAAAGATATTTGGCCTGATATTAATTAACGTGACAACACATGATTTGAAACGTTTTTTTGTCTTTTTAATTAAGCGCCAGTTTCGATAATTTAATTTATTATTTCACAAAATGACATTGTTAATTTTAATTTTATACTATAAGTAGACATAAATTATTATTTTCTTTTATTTTAATTATGTGACATGTCGATATTTTTAATTTTCATTTGACAAAATGACATTGTTATTGGTAATTTTGTACGATAGACATGGCTATCACGAATTATTAAGTAGTCTCAAATTAACAAAATAAGATGTAGGTAGGTTACTACTTCGTGCTCCGGGTCCTATAGTTGGTTTGATGACTTAAATTGTAATTACTTTCCAAAGGGAGTTGGGAGTTAGTCATGCTCACTAAAATGTCACTGGGGTGGTGGCGCTATGTGGCGGGTCGTTACATTCCCTTCAATATGGTTGAGTGAAGCGATGGCTGGCACATACGTCATGCTTGTGAACAGGTGCCACCTTTGGGGACTGGTCTGCTCCAGCTTACCTCTTAAAATAAAATAATACTTCATGCTTTTTTCACTCATCAAAATAAAGCTATATGACTTGGTCCAAAGTGTTCTACACATAGCTATAAGTTAGATACTGCTACTGTAACTTATCTGCTGAGTTTCTTACCGGTGTCTTCTCGGTAGATATAGGTTCCGAACCGGAAGTAGAATCACTTTGCATTGTATTCAATGACGATTCAAAAGTGTTACATGTAACCTACTTGAATAAAGAAATATTTGAGTTTGAGTTTGAGTTTGAGCATTTATTGATTCAATATTTTTTTTTGAAATATCAGTCAAATACAAGTCAAAATTTTGACTAAGTCACGCTTGCACAACACTATCACAGTATTGTTGGAATCGTCGAAAGACTTGGATGTCCCTACCTATTATGCTATTAATTTAAATATCACAATGGTGGTTCATCTTTTAGTGTTTACTGAATCACATCTGAAATTTGTTGGTTTAGCGTTTCTCATTTTGACAATTCAGTTAAGTCATTGAGTTGTCGTCGCCGTGACAACATCTTGTGTTTTTGCCTTTCTGGATTACCTACTTACTACGGATAGCCTAGTGATATTTCGTGATGTCTTTGAGCAATCAAGAATATTCGAGATGATTCTCTGTGTCGGAGCAACCGACGGCAGCGTGATGGCCGACCGAGAGCTAGAGAAAGAGATTTACGAAACCATCAATACGCTCGTTTCCATCTGTAGATTGGGCGAGGAGGTCGTATCACATGGCCAGCTCGGTCACCAGACCTCACTCCGTTGGACTTCTTCTTGTGGGACTAATTTAAAAGGAAGGTGTACGCTGTAGCATGCTCGTCAAGGGAAGAGATGATAGAAAGCATCAAGGCCGCGTTCTGTACAGTGGACACCACAAATGTTGCATAATGTTCGCGCATCTTCTAAGAAAGTACGCATAGGCGCGCATGTCGAGGAAGAAGGTGGAGAAATTCAGGATCGCAGTGATTGTCGTGAAGTGATAACGTGATTTGGGGTCGCTGACCTCAATAGTGTTGTGATGCGTTTGTTTACGTTTTAGTCAGTCATTATAGTTAATCATTTTTTATATCATAAAAACAATAAAGTGTTTATTTTAACTCGGGATTTCGTATATAGAATCTATACAAGGTATAGTATCCACCTACTTTACATTGTTACCCCCTTTCCGTTACAGGTTGTATATATCAATTAAAATATACTCATGCAGTATTGCACTACCTCAGTTGATAAGTCTATCTAAATTATGAATGCAATAAAAGAAAAATCCTGCTAGTCTTACCTAGTACGCAGGTTTTAATTAGTTAGTAGCTGTCCCGGCGAACTTCGTAACGCTTATTTTTTTAGTTTCTAACCTTTTAAACCTTCCCTGGACCTCCACAATTATTTCAGAACCAAGATTAGCCAAATCGGTCTAGCTGTTCTCGTTTTAGGGAGACTAACGAACAGCGATTCATTTTTATATATAAGATAAATGCAAAGTATATATGACATGGATGTATGGATATATTTAGATGTATATTTGTTACTCTCTTATGCCAAAACTACTGAATATTGTAGGGTTCAGATAAAAATTGGTACAAACAGAGATGATATATGTGTGAAGTTGCAGGAAACTTCTAGTAATAAACACAACTAAATGCAACATCTCATGGACTTACCAATTGTATTTCTAACTCTGTGCGAGGCGGGGTGTTAACCATCATCAGCTTTTCAGTTTTAGTAAGTTTAAAAGGCTTCATGACTTCCAGGAATCTCTGGATGGCTTGTCCAGAGAGGTTTCTGCAATCTGAATTTTGTAAATAATGTACGGTCTGAAATAAAAGATATAAATTGATATTGTCTTTGCTCTTTCTGATGAAATGAGTATAGAACATTATTAAAGTACTTTTTTACAGACCTCATATGTAACAGTTGCTAATGATGCTTCTCGTTTATGTTTTTTCTGGGTGCTGTCCTTAAGCTGTTGAAGAATTTGCATTACTTCAAAGTTGCAGAGAAATGCAGCATTTGGCTTTATCCTGTATTCAAATAAACAACGACCACATTAACAAATCGTAGATCTTATATTATAAAAAATAATGTTATTATGCAAAAGGAATGTATTATATCTAAGAATAAAACGAAGTTTTATGTACTTACGTTTCCATTATAATTTTTTTTACAAATTTATTCTCTTTTAATTCACTTTAGATCCAACGCATTTTAATATAACTTCACAATAACATTTGTTTTCTGTTGAGACGTTGTTCGATCCTATATCATTGTTTTAAAATTCCAATAATATTAAATTAATAAAACTGTGTATGTACCAAAAGTACCTTTCCAAATTAATCCTGAATCTTGATCTACATTAAAAATTTCCAATTTTCGTAGGTACCTACTGCGTGTACTGCTGCTCGACAGAGACCATTTGACACTTTTGACTTTTTTACACAACACCACAGACAAGGAAATACCTAATCTTGACACTACCGGATTCTGCGAGCCACACACATGCCTAGCATGCGCCACTTCGTAATTTAAAGGCCTAGCCTTACAGGCCTAGCATACGCAACGCAACTAAATTTTATCGCGCTCTTAACAAACGTCAAAGTCAGTGCGTCAGCTGCTGATTGGCTGAAAATACGAGTGCAGTGTGCTATTTGCCAATCAACAGTATCAAAACTTTTGTCGTCTCATGCGATAAATTTGACATATTGCGTATGCTAGGCCTGTTAGAATAAGGAAAGTAAATATATCTATGGGCCTAGCATGCGCAATACGTCAAATTTATCACATGAGCCGACAAAAGTTTCGATACTGTTGATTGGCTAATAACACTATTAACTTTATTATACATTTTCATTATATATTATATTAACAGAGAATTACTCAGACTTTTATGTACACTAACATTAAAGCTTCTTGTAAAATTGAAGAATTTTCATGTGGTTTTAGTAAACATTAAAAGAGTAAACATTTTATGTACATACAAACCAATTGACGAGTTTACAGATTTCCCAGTTTATTGTTTATTGGGGACAAGCGGTAGTTACTTTAGATATGATAATTTTCTAAAAATTATTCCATTAAGAAAGCGGGATTTTACACTATATTTCACAAAGTGAGCGTCTCTCTTTTCATACTTATTATGTCTTACATTGTGATAACAGCCTAGGCATCTTCAAATAAACCAAGCGACCAAACCAGCATTTTATATTGTTTCTAATGAATGATATTCAAAAGCATCATAATCTTGCATTTGAGTAGGTACCTACTCTCTGACCCATGACCTGATAGCAAGTGACGATGTAATCTGCGATGTAACATGCTTGCCTAGAAGATACTTTTTAACTCATAATTTGTAACTTGATAGGAAAGATTTGGACAAGGAGTTTTACAGTTATGCAGTTCGTATGATGAAGGCTAACTAACTCAAACGTTTAGTGTGCGTGTGTAGAAACTTTACTATGAATTTATGGCATCGTATAGTAAGTCTGGACGCCTTAGGTCGGTGGATGGTAGAAGGGGGTTGATGGAATCTAATTGAACGAGATCGTTGCGGATTCTCCAAAATGTACCTATCCTATAAAAATGCATCGAGCAATATAGCAACGATTGATCCACTTTATGGAAACAACTGGAAATAGGCAATTCCACGAACTACATGGAATAGATATGCGAAAGCACAAAAGTGAATGAACGGCATAGCTTACTAGTTCAATAAATGTGATATCCATGGCCAACGAGAAAATAATTGGCAAATTATATTTTTAATAGTTCTACAAAATGCTTTCAGTAAAATTCCTAAAGAATATTGCTTTAAAAAATTGTAGTGGTGTTCGTCCTAGATATATTGCGCGCTCTTTAAGTCAAGAAAATTTCACCTGTGGTGTTTCGAAGACTGAAGCACCTTTAAATGCCTACTACAACCATTTTTTGAAGTTACCTTTGCCAGAAAATAAAATATTTGCCACCTATGTCTGGATCGATGGAAGTGGGATTCATATGCGGTCAAAAGACAGGGTTTTAGATAAAATTCCGTGTGACTTGAAAGCGGTTCCGACCTGGTCATTCGATGGAAGCTCTACAGGTCAGGCTAAAACACATAACTCTGATACTTTACTTATTCCTTCTGCTATTTACAAAGACCCATTCCGTAAAGGTTCTCATATTTTAGTACTTTGCGAAACCTTTTATGGTAATGGATCACCAACTTCGACTAATCATAGAGCACAGTGTGCCAAAGTATTAAGTAAGATTACGGATCAAGATCCATGGTTTGGCATTGAACAAGAGTACACGATGTTTGACACAGATTTATGGCCAATCGGCTGGCCGAAATCACGCGGATTCCCTGTTACAAAAGCAAAATATTCGTATTGTGGAATAGGTGAACACGTAGCTGGAAGAGAAATTGTCGAATGTCATGCAAGAGCTTCTGTTTATGCTGGTATAGATTATGGCGGATCAAATGCCGAGGTCATGAAAGGATCATGGGAATTTCAAGTTGGAACTACTCCAGGAATTAAAGCAGCTGATGATTTATGGATCGGAAGATATTTACTTGGTAGGATAGGAGAACAATTCGGGATCGTTATCAGTTATCACCCTAAACCCATGGGAAAAGATCAGCCCGGTATAGGATGTCATCACAATTTCAGTGTTAACAAAATGCGCTGTGATCAAGGTATACAAGAAATTGAGAGGGTGTGTAAAGTATTATGTGAAAGACACAGCACATCGATGAAGAGTTATGGTCTTGGTGACGGCGAAGAAAATAAAAAAAGATTAACTGGTAAATTTGAAACTGCTTCTTTTGATACATGTCGGTGGGGGATAGCAGATCGTGGAGCTTCTATCAGACTTCAGAGAAGTGTAATGACCGAAGGAAAAGGTTTTCTTGAAGATAGAAGACCTGCAGGAGATTGCGATCCATACAGAGTTTGTACAATTCTGGCTGAAACGTGCATCTAGTTAAATTAAATATAGTATGAAGCTGAAAAGCGATCTTTTTGCTTTATTCGCAAAATTTGACTTATATAAAAAAAACACCACTGTTTAAATCTAGAATCAAGTATTGTTTCAGTGGTGTCAATATGGTCTAAATAAGGGGTTTAAATTTTTGTGAAATAAAAATAAAAAAAATACCTAAACAATCATGGAAAACGTTTTTAAGTTAATTGTCGGTTTACATCGATGTACTAATAGTGCACTAGTCATACCAAAAAGGAACCTATTAAAACATAACATCAATCACATTATGAACAAAAAAATAATGGATAGATACATGAGATTACCTAATCCCTGTAACAAAGTTTTGGCAACCTACGTTTGGATCGATGGATCTGGAGTCAATATGAGGTGCAAAGATCGAATATTAAACTGTGTGCCTTATACTGCGGATGCGGCTCCAAATTGGGCCTTTGATGGCAGTTCTACTGGACAAGCTAGTACTGACAATTCAGATACTACTTTGAGACCTGCGAGTGTCTGCAAGGATCCCTTTAGGATGGAACCTCATGTACTTGTTTTATGTGAAGTGTATCAGGGTGACGGTAACCAACCAGCAGCTACAAATCACAGGAAATTTTGCAATGAGCTGTGTGAAAAATATAAAGATGAAGAACCTTGGTTTGGACTTGAACAAGAGTATACAATGTTGGATGTCGACGGTTGGGGATTAGGATGGCCCAAAGGGGGTGGCTTTCCAGCGGTTAAGTACCAATATTCTTATTGTGGAACAGGAGCAAAGTATATCGCCGGAAGAGATGTTGCTGAATGCCATACAAAAGCATGTCTTTATGCTGGCCTTGATTTTGAAGGAACCAACGCCGAAGTAATGTACGCTTGTTGGGAGTGGCAGATCGGCACCACCGTGGGTATAAAGGCGCCAGATGATCTGTGGATGTCTCGATATATCATGTCTCGTGTAGCAGAGGACTTTGGTGTAGATATAACGTACCATCCTAAGCCAATGGGAATGTTACATCCGGGAGTGGGCATGCATCATAATTTTAGCACGAAACGTATGCGATCTGATGGTGGCTATAAATTTATAGAAGAATGCATTAAAAAACTAGAGGCAAATCACATGAAACACATGAAAAACTATGGCGCTGATGAAGCAACAAACAGAATGAGATTATCAGGAAAATTTGAGACGGCGCCCTTTGATAAATTTTCTTGGGGTATAGCAAACAGGAAAGCATCAATTCGTCTTCAACGCAACATTAAAGAAAAAGGTAAAGGTTTTATGGAAGATAGACGACCAGCTGGAGATTGCGACCCTTATCTTGTATGTGGCCTTTTGTTAGAAACTTGTTTAGGCGGCGGCGGCGGAGGGGGTTGCCCAAGTCCATGCAAAAAATAATTTACTTTAATCACTGTAATTGTAATATTTAACGTTTGTAATTGGTGTTTTTTGCAGTAAATAATTTTTGATTAAAGTTTAAATTAATTTTCTTACAATACCAATAACGTTTCAAAGGGAACTATTCACGAATTACTTTTCTCTTTGAAATCATAAATTATAATTGCAAAAGATAGTTATTCTTTTTTTTTTAAGTTGCCAAAAGTATTTTTCGACATTTTTGTTATCTTAAGGAACTATGTATTGCGCAAAGCCTAAGAATAATCTGCTTGCGGTCCTTGATTTACGTTGTTATACCTACACTAAAATTTTCTTTTCCATGCAGAGCCCGTTTTTAATTTGAAAATGTAGTGGCTACGATCGTCGACTTATCAAATGTGGCAAAAAGTAGAGTTCCAAGGCGATTTCACCGGCAAAGTTTTTTAAAAAGTGTTGCCGCCATTTTTAGTCTTTTCTCTATTCCTTTCGTCATATGGCGTACAGTGTGTTTCGCGTTCATCCGCCATATTAAATGAAATCAATAAAACAGGACAAAATGTCGCCTTACTGAAGTGCGTAAAATAATCCATTAACATCCAGTTTTTGTGTGATTAAAACATCAAGAGGATCACAATGGAAAATTCCTACGGTGTGGGGGTTGTGAACAGATACGCTCTTTTTTTGGACGATGAGTCCGATCCTCTTGATGCGTTAAAAGCGCGAGAGCAGGCTAAGGAGCTCAAAAAGAAGACCAAAGAAGCTGAAAAAGAAAATAAGGGCAAACCCGAAGCCAAGCCTAAAGGCGGTCCAACTGCCAGGAAAGGAATCAAGGAAACCCAGAATGTGAAAACTCTGGAGAGTAAGAGCGGTGATCAACAAAAGAGCAAAGGTCCAGCCCGGCCGAACGACCGCAATGCGGAACGTCCGCCTCCGAGACGTCGCGAAGACCGGCCCCAGAATGGTGCCGTCGAGAACAAGGAAGGTGCTCCGCGACCTCCTAGGCGCGAGTTCACCACCGACCGCAGGCCTAACTTCGAACGGCGCAACTTCATCGAGAATCCGGAGGGTGCCGAACGTCGTGGACCGAGACCACCGCGTGAACCTCGTGATCGCGACGGACCGCGCGGGCCGCGTCCGGCCTACGATAACCGAGGAAAGCGGGAATTCGATAGAAGGTCAGGCTCTGACAAAACTGGGGTTAAGCCGGTTGACAAGCGTGAGGGTGGCGGCCCACACAACTGGGGAACGTTGAAGGACGAGATAGATGAGCTGAACAAAACTGGTTCGGAGGGTGAGGTAGTGGAGGAAAAGGCTCCAGACGCAGCGGGTGCAGGCGACGGGCAGCAGCCGGAAGTCGAGCGTGCCGCTCCCACCGAGGAGGAGCCGCGCGAGCTCACGCTGGACGAGTACAAGGCGCTGCGGAACGCTCAGCGCACAGCGCCCCAGTGGAACTTGCGCAAGGCGGGTGAAGGTGAGGACCTCAGTCAGTGGAAGAACCTGGTCATGCTGGAGAAGAAAAAGGAAGGTGGCGATGACGATGACTCGGATGACGAGTACGACATAGCTGATTATCCGCAGCGTGTCGGTCGTCAGAAGCGCGTGCTCGGCATCGAGTTCACGTTCAACGACACGGCGCGGCGCGGCGGCACTGGAGGCCGAGGCCGCGGCCGCGGGCGCGGGCGGGGCCGGGGGCCGCCGCGCGAGGAGGCGCCGCCTGAGGAGCGCTCCGTGCCGCGCCAGCAGGTTGCGCCGCCTAAAGTGGACGACAACAAGGATTTCCCCTCTCTCGGCTAAACTCATAGTGAGCCTCTGCTCTTCTCCGTACGATAGAAATACAAATAAAATATTGTATTACCGTTATTTTTGAACTAAATATACAAAATATTTACACAAGCGTGTATTATATTACAAATTAATTTGTAGGTTATGACGTTGACCGTCTTTGAATCTACAAATGACATTGTTGGGTTCGCTTATAATAATTCTCACAACGAGAGTTTACTTGATCATGCTCATTTGTTGAGTAGCATGTTACGGAGGGGGAGGATATTTTTAAGAGTTTAATTTTCAATACACATAGCTACAATATTGCATATTACGAATCTATCATAACAGTAGCTTTTATCATATTGTAATCACAGCTTTTTAACTAAGATGAGATAAGGAATAAGATTTTAAAGTTACAAACTGTGACATACTATAATGAATTAACTCCGTCACAACTTAGTGTAGAAATTGTGAAGAAATAACCCTTGTTGCATTTTACATAAGTTTGTGTTGACAAATGCAGATTTTGGGAACTGTAAATAGTTATATGTTTAAAAGATAAGGTCTTAACAAGGTTGATTTTTGTTGTTACACAAACTTCTTGAAAAATAAACATTTTGTATGTGTGATTCATTCTTCATTATTTTTATATTAATATCTTAAGATATCCTTTCCCTCTAAATCACTTCCTAACTAAGACTCCTCCCTTGCATTAGTTTTGTGAATAGTGATTAGTATGTGAAATGCAAGCTGTTATGTAGTTTGATAGTTAATAGTTTTAATTTACTTTGAGAATCTTATTGCTAGTTGATATGTAGGTATCCACATTTATAGTGGCTTGTGAAATAAAACAAATTATTTAAGTAATAATGTATATTGACACATTTTCATCACTTGCACGAAAACAAATTAAAATTTACACAATATAAAACAATACAATACACAAAGATAGTTAAAATGTCCAACATAATATAACTATAATAAACTTACGAAAATAAACATTGACTTACACATATTGTGTAAGAGTACCTAAGCACAATAAATAATGTATCTACAATCGCTAAAAATATTA
The DNA here is from genome assembly GCA_037074685.1 of Glyphodes pyloalis. Classification (NCBI taxonomy): domain Eukaryota; kingdom Metazoa; phylum Arthropoda; class Insecta; order Lepidoptera; family Crambidae; genus Glyphodes; species Glyphodes pyloalis. The sequence goes on from JAYKKO010000002.1 coordinate 3,920,207, forward strand.
ATACTTTGCTAGGGTTACTTCCAAAGCTTTAACAAAACATGTGAAATTACAAAGAAAAATAACATTGGGTATTTGCCAGAAAATAAATAGTTTTGTACGTACATATTGAAAGTAGCCCTAACAGTTTGAAAAATTGTTTCTTCCGTTATGTTTTTATTTTAGGGTTATAATTCAATGTACAGTGTATCCTACAAAGGAACATCGACATTAAAGTGTGACCAAAAAGGATTTGAACACATAATTAGTACAAACTTAGATGGTAGCAGAGTAAATTGTCTCTGAAAATTGCCAGGATATATTTGAAAAGTGTTTAACTATAGCAATAAAAGTATGGTTAAAAGTAGCTGACTAGTTCTGATTGTAATTGGGAATATTTTGATAACATTCTTTAATTAAATTAATACACATTTAAGTTTGATTTTATTAAATTCAATCAAGAGACATAATATCACTAAGTCCTCGCAACTCGATATATAAATACTGGTCATATCTAGGGTAGTTGAAAGGTTACATACAATATTATTATAAATTAGTGACGTAAAGCGTAATATCTAAATACGGGACTCGAGTCCCGTTTCACAGCCACAATATACTTTACTTACAATAAAAGCATTAATAAAGTACAAATCTTGATAACATAGGAGTGGCTCGTAAGGTATATCTGTAAACGTCTATAGGCACATCTACATCGCCACACAAACGTACACTATCTCGCAGTTAGCCGGCTATACTATCAATTGACTATTATTTACATCGACGTTATTATATTTAGTCACAATTATTTACATCTGGTACACATACATTTAATTTTAGTACTGTTGCGGATCCGAATATCTGCGAGGTCGTCTAGAGCGCTACATTTCTAAATAAAAGTTGCATATCACGAATTTTCGCTTCTATATTTTAGTAGAATAAATAAGTTTTAGTCCGACGGCATCCCCGGAAGCGAAGCGTGCTAGTCACCCGGAGGATCGAGGGCTACGCCAAATCTATGAGTTTGCGAACGATCGGTCGAACCGGCGGACGTGGACGTCGCGCAAGCGGAGGTAAAGGAGGTTCGGGAGGCAGCGGGCGCGGGTCTACTCGATGCCGAAGGTGTTGGTCTCCTCGACGGCGAGCAGCAGCTTCTCGTAGAGCAGGTGCGGCGTGGGGTAGGGCGGCAGGTCGAGCCGGTTGAAGCAGGTGTGCGCGCGCGGCAGCGACTCGACGCGGCCCCAGCGCTCCACGCAGAAGCGGCGCGGGCCTACTCGATGCCGAAGGTGTTGGTCTCCTCGACGGCGAGCAGCAGCTTCTCGTAGAGCAGGTGCGGCGTGGGGTAGGGCGGCAGGTCGAGCCGGTTGAAGCAGGTGTGCGCGCGCGGCAGCGACTCGACGCGGCCCCAGCGCTCCACGCAGAAGCGGCGCGGGCCTACTCGATGCCGAAGGTGTTGGTCTCCTCGACGGCGAGCAGCAGCTTCTCGTAGAGCAGGTGCGGCGTGGGGTAGGGCGGCAGGTCGAGCCGGTTGAAGCAGGTGTGCGCGCGCGGCAGCGACTCGACGCGGCCCCAGCGCTCCACGCAGAAGCGGCGCGGGCCTACTCGATGCCGAAGGTGTTGGTCTCCTCGACGGCGAGCAGCAGCTTCTCGTAGAGCAGGTGCGGCGTGGGGTAGGGCGGCAGGTCGAGCCGGTTGAAGCAGGTGTGCGCGCGCGGCAGCGACTCGACGCGGCCCCAGCGCTCCACGCAGAAGCGGCGCGGGCCTACTCGATGCCGAAGGTGTTGGTCTCCTCGACGGCGAGCAGCAGCTTCTCGTAGAGCAGGTGCGGCGTGGGGTAGGGCGGCAGGTCGAGCCGGTTGAAGCAGGTGTGCGCGCGCGGCAGCGACTCGACGCGGCCCCAGCGCTCCACGCAGAAGCGGCGCGGGCCTACTCGATGCCGAAGGTGTTGGTCTCCTCGACGGCGAGCAGCAGCTTCTCGTAGAGCAGGTGCGGCGTGGGGTAGGGCGGCAGGTCGAGCCGGTTGAAGCAGGTGTGCGCGCGCGGCAGCGACTCGACGCGGCCCCAGCGCTCCACGCAGAAGCGGCGCGGGCCCGTCGAGCCGCGCAGGGCCGCGAAGCCCTCGTACGGGATCGACGACGTGCCCGTCACGAACTGCACCAGCCGCAGCCGCTGCTCGTTGCTGAACCTGGCCAACGGGTGTTACACGTTACCACTTGCACGAACAAAGTATAATGAAATACTCGGAAATAAGGCACCTATTAAATAGATTACTTATACCCACTTGGATTTAGGCTCAAGTTAGGTATTTAATCCTATAAATCTCAAAGGACTTATTGCTTTGTTAAGGATAAAAGAGATTTATCTATTTTGTCTGGTTTATGAAGTATAATTTCCAAATAGTTGGAATATGTATGTGATAATTTTTTTACTTAACTTTTGCATGTAGCGAACATTAGTTTTGCAATTCATTCACAGATGTCGCTAGACGGAATTAAAGATTTGCATCTTTACGAATTATTTATTGTCCAATTTTTAAGGTCACTTTGCCTCTTTTTGAAATTAAATTTTGTACACATTACTATATTAAGTAGGTACATAGCTTTTCTGCTTAAAATCGCTAGTTATTTTTAACTAAACCCTCCAGTAGCAAAGTACATCACGATAGACACTTGCAGATCGATATTAGTTTAAATGCACAATAATACGACTTCATGTTAGGTAGGTACATGAACATTTTCATGAATGAAATAAATAATTCCTTGCTCGTTTTGTCGAGAGATGAGATGAGCTTAGTTAGTATCGTATTATTGAGAACTGGCTGTTCCTTGGACCACATTATTTCGCGATAAAAGTATCCTATACGTTAATTAACTAATGAGTCACCTCTCTTCCTACCAAATTTACTCGAATTTCGTTCAATAGTTTTTGCGTGAAAGAGTAACGGAACATATTTATTCCCCTACATGTGTTATATTTTGTTTGGTTTGGTAACCAGTGGTAGGGAAAGTGGCGTGATGTAAATTTAATCCGTATTTTGTCTTTTTCTGTCGCTGCGACGAGAGGCGGCTATAAAATATTACTTACTACATTTTTGCAAACTTTCGCGGTTCGTATTGGTAGGATTTTAGCGCCCCCCTGCGTACCTAATGATAAATCGTCGGGTTCCAAATCAAATATTTTTTTTATATCCTTCGCAACATTAGCTATTAGACAGCGACAAAACATCTGACTTTCCGTTTCTGCAGGTTATGAGAATTTAAAATGGCTATCAGTTATCGGATCCGATGACTGATAGCCATTTTAAATTCTCATAATTGTAATCAATTCAGCATCTTCAAAAAACAAAATGTTACTAATGCACATCAATAACTCCCGAACTTTTGATTATTGATTTTTGATTTGATTGAGAAATAAAACGTTTCGTTTGTGCGTATTATGGAGTAGGCCTACTGACATTTGTGAATTACCCCCATGAAGGCGGCGAAGAGCGAGAATGTATGTAAAAGGTATAGTGGTAATGGTATTAACCTGTCGATGGCCTGCCAGAACCAGACGATGACGGGGTGCTGGTCGTGGTAGCCGCCGCGGTACTCGGTGTGCGCGCGCCAGTCGGGCACGTCGAGCTCGGGCGCGCCCGCGATCACCAGCTCCAGCTCGCGCGCGTCGAAGGCCGCCACCAGCCGCGGGTCCACCACCTGCGACACACACACTCATTCAAACACACGATCACTAATGCCCGGTTCTAAATTAACGATTCGTAATGTATCAAAAATTACTATCCGTTTTTCTACGGGGGGGTAAATACTGCCCTTAAAAGTTTATACCTATGGAATAATATTTATTTTTTGATTAAAATATGGACTTCTTTTCGTTTCGAATATAAGGGGAGATAGAGGTAAAACCGACCATGAAAGTATGTTGTTCACACGAACGATGTCGCGGGCACAGCTAGCGTAACTACAAGCGCGGCAATACCTCGTGGAAGCCGCGCACCAGCCACTCGGTCTGCTCGGCGACGCCGCGCTCGACGCGCCAGCGCACGACGCGCTCGAGGTACTCCTTCTTGTTCCGCTCCGTCACGGGCACGTCGCGCCCGCCCGCCTTCAGCTCACGCTCCAGCACGCGTCCGTCCGCGAGACGCTCCGACACCGCGAACGTCAGCTCCAGCGACGACACGCAGCGCGCCGACTGGAACACGAACGATATATTAAGATTACAAGGCGTTGTCACAAATAAAATAAACGAGATATATTCTGATTCAACAAGGCATTCCATAGAGATTTCTGAAAAGTCCATCTTGATTTTTAAAAAGTTTATAAAACATTTGACCATCATCAGTTTCACAATTTTTCGTTGATGCAGGACTAAATATATATTCAGTCTCCGATTAACCACGTTCTGTTCCTTGTAGTGATCGAAGATGCGGTAGGCATTTCCCCCTCAAAACGGGTTAAATACAAAAGTTTATTAACCTTTCCGTCGTTTATAAGGCAGATTTTTTTCCGTACAATTTTTAATATATTTGGAGGTAAAGCTATAAGTGTCGGTGGGTATAGAGGTCTAACCTGCAGCCACCGCAGCGAGGCGGCGAACTGCGCGTCGAGCGCGTCCACGTCTTCGAGCGCGGGCGCCAGCCGCAGCAGCGCGCGGTACAGTGCGCGCGTGAACCACGCCTCCAGCAGGTACCCGTGCACTAGCGCCAGGCCCAGCACGCGACCAGAGAAACGGAACCTGAGACACGACACACTAGATATAACTACCATCAACAGTTAGGGGACACCCCACAAGCAATGACAATCAAAATATATTTATAATGCACTTCGAGATTAACCTCATCCCACCTGATGTTAAGTGGTAATGAGGTCCTAGCTTAAGAGCAACAAGTACAGAATAATAAAACTGTTACTGGACTTGTCGCCCCTACCTTGAAGGCTTGACCCTTGCTACTAATGTAGCACCCCTCCAGGAGCAGGAGCAAGAGCAAGATTGCACCAAAAAATAGGTACTCATAATATAGTGTCCCGCAACAACACATTTGCTGAACGATAAACATGTTTAATTATTTATTTTTTATTTCTTAGCATGTTTTTTTTATTTTTAGGATTTCCAGAACGACAAAAATAAATACGATTTTTTTCTCACGAATCTATTAAAAAACCCTGTCATTATTGCGCAATCAATATTTTTATTACATATTTGTTACATTTCAAAACGTAGTACGGTACGGTACACGGTACGTTACGCACCAATTGTTACGTACGGTGTGAGGTTACATGTTTTGGTGCAGTCACAGATATGAACAAGAGATGGGCAAAAAAATACTGGTTTAATTTAAAGGTGTACAGAACTGGAGGCCGATGTTTGTCGCGCGGTAACCCGACCGCGCGCGCCGGAACTGTGCCGCTCAAATATAGCCGTACCAACACCGGCATATGGTATACCGATTTAGAATTTCACCATATTTAACAGTGACACACTATTTTTCCCATTTTTTCCAAATGTAAAAATTATCATAATTCGCTTTTTTCGTTTTTTGTTTAGTGTAACTCAAAAAGCACTTATGAAAATGCATCATTCGTAAGTAAATATTTCCTTTCTAACATTATATTTTATGATAGATTGTGCTTTTATTTACACATTCATGCCCATTTTAATACCGGTAACAAATATGTACCTACTGCAGATAGTACAAAAGTAATAAAAGTAAAAGAAGGGAAATACCTTAACCCTTCACTTACATAATTATTAAAAGAAATTAGTCTAGACTCATTTGAAAAAAAAACTGAATACTACTCATTGTTAGACTTATCACGAAATTTCAAAAATTATAACACCTACAAACGTGCAATATGGCAGGTAGGTGCCTTACAAGGAATAGAATCTACTAGATTATATGAAACTCATCCCCAAGGTGGGAAAATGTGGATTGGAAATTTGTAAGAATATCCTATGTTTTGAATTAAAATTTTATAATGTATGCTCTATAGTTTGTGCGGAGGGGTACTAATATTGTATCTTCAGATATCACCCCAACCCCTATCAACAACCCTCTTCTGGGGTTAAAATAGAGGATAGTAGTTTCGTAGTTTCCTCGCGTACGAATTATCAGGCGACAGTGTAGTAATTACAGACAGTACATAGTATTACAATAAACAAAAGAAATACGTTCGTGTTGTATGAATAACAAACGACCTCATAGCCAGACTTTACCCAAACTTCAAGTCTTTTTTGTCCATTTAACGTCCTATAACAATCCTTTCAAAAGCAGTTATCGAATGAAGAGCTAAAATAATCTCCAGCTCAGAGTCGTTACATTCATGGAAAGCGTATTAACATATTTTATACCGGTCGCACAATCGACGGATATCTAAATATGGTGAAAGGTAAAATTATTTCGTGGTACACACGCTAAGCTGTCACCTTAGTTTGAATTTTAATTGTTAGATGGACTCCCTTATTTATAAATACAATTCGAACGGACAATGCGTTTGTATATCGTTCTTATGAATCATTATTTTTATGACAGATGGTGTTACGTATATACATATCGTTCATAAACAGAAACGATGACTACGTCAGATTACAACTTGGACTTTGAACCTTATTTCGTGCGCATAAGAACTAATATCGAACTGCAAGTGACGTGATGTTCATTGTACAAAGAGGCCTACCTATTTGAGCTTGCTTCAGCAGACATTTGCCTACATAGATAAAGACAATATGAACCTACAAATATTTATCACAGAATATGCTATAGGAACTTACCACAAACAAAGCATTTATCATTAAACGTTATGTCGATTAAATATTTGTCAATTTATAACTTTCGTATAGCAATCATGTTGCTAGTTCCAGTCTTTATTCAGTTGAGCAAAATGTGTTTCAATCAGAAGCCAGCAACGAACGCCATTGATCGAATCGGGTGGTCCATTCCGAAGAACAAATTATGCGGCATAATTACACCCACTTCGAGTAATGGCGTCTAATCAGCGCCGGACCAGATAACAATATGGATTTACTTAATTGTGATTACTAACATTTGCGGCACAATCCAGGAAACCACTGTTCCATCTGAGACGGATCCTCCTACATAATTGCCGAATGACATGGAAAAATCTTGTACAAATTGATTTGTTTTCTTGGTCGAACTATACATTTATTTATTTTTACGCTGCTACTAGGGCTTGTGATGTTAGAAAATGTTCAGTCTTAGACGCAAAGAATCTTTTAACTCAATGGTTGCTGGATAACTCATATGATGAAACTGAGGCACTTGTCAGTCGATGTTTTTAAGTTCCTTTACTTTTTTACAATCTTATAAATTAATATAATTCTCCTGTTTTATTCAATAATCCAAGTTCTTAATGTCTAACGCAAAAATAGGTTGCCCAAAATACATGCACTGCCTAGTTTGGGGGCCCTTGTAAATTGCATAATAATTTCGCATTCTGCCTTTGACGCCAATGACGTTGTTAATTTTGTTGCCACCAATGCATTTTTTTGTGTTGTAAGGGATTTTCTTTTCAATTAATTCAGAACTAAATGAACAGGCTTAAGCTAAAATGGCGTTTTAATAAAACAGTTAAATGAATTTACTTAGTTATGTTACGTATAAAATGTACGATAACAATACCAAAATCAATGTATGAGTTTAGTCAAGTTTATAGCAACAGAAATGCCACCAAGTTTTCTAGTACGTGATTAAGAATTTTTACTATAAAGATAATGCTGTAAAATTAAAAGAATAACAAGCAACACTAACTTTTAAACATACAATAAGAACATAGTTCATATTGTCACTAACAAAAATAGATATACAAACAATCACTAGTAATTACTGGAAAGATTTGTCGATAAACTTTCAGCCTAAACCTGAGTCGTTGAAGTATTGAGCCCGTTGCCGGTTCAGCGTTGGTTCACCTAACACATAGACTGGAAGCGCAAAGTCGTCACTAAATAAAAATAACCAAAACAACTCCACTCACCACTCATGATGGTTATCGACGAATGCCGACATCGGCGAGACGTGCACCGTGTACGTATCGTTGGCGGAGTACTCGAAGAGTCCGTAGTACGGATTGAAGAGTTCTCTTGACAGGAGGAAGAAGAACTCTCGGCTCGGGCCGCCGTAGTCGAGGCCCTCCTCGCCGTCCCACAGCACGCACAGCTTGCCCTTCTGCAGCTCCTTCTTGCCGCACGACATGATGCGCCTGAACGCGTCTTCTAGGAGATGCTCGCGCCGGATGTGCAGTCTGAGGAAGAGGAAACAAAAAAGTTAGGAAATTTTTAGGTTAGGGTGGCGCAAAGGGGAAAGGGGAAAACTTAGAAAAAATTTCACCATAAATTAAAAGTGCGCAATTAGCAATTATTTGTTAGTAATTGTATAAAGCAGCAAAAATTAAACACTTTTTATTCTGTCAATTTTTTTTCTAGGATGTATAGTTTTGCAGAAAAAGTGGCTCGAATTAATGCAGGCATCTGGGACTTACAATATTTTCAACGAAAATCTTGAAAGTGAATGAAATACCAATATTCGTTTTTTATGGGCTTTTCTTTGCTTTTCACTTTTTACTATAGATTTGATATATTTCAAGATTTTTAATGAAAATATGTTCTTCCTCTTCCCCTTTGCGCCACTTCGTAGAGGAAGAACATCTTTTCATTAAAAATCTTGAAAACTATCAAGTTATTTAAAAAAAACATAAGAGTAAAAAGTGTTTAATTATGGACAGAAAGAAAAGCCCATAGAAAACGAATATTGGTATTTCATTCACTTTCAAGATTTTCGTTGAAATTCCCAGATGCCTGCATTAATTCGAGCCACTTTTTCTGCAAAACTATACATCCTAGAAAAAAAATTAACAGAATAAAAGTGTTTAATTTTTGCTCCTTTATACAATTACTAACTCTCTCTTTGGTCGGTCCCTCATATCTGAGGATCGTGGTCAGCATGTTGGTTGCATCTGGAACGGACGATCTGCCTCCACCGGTTTCTATCCAGTGCGTCTCTCACAACCGTATACAATTTGGACGACGACGTTCCTTTTATTTGATCGGTCCATCTAGTTGGTGAGCGATCTTTTGCCTTCGGTGTTCCCAACAACAATCAACTTTTCCAAATTGTCGTCGCCTCTGCGCACGGTATGGCCGAAATACGATAGGATGCGTTGTTGGCATATAGTGGACAAGCGAGTTTTTATATGAAGCTGGCTCAGGATCGATGCATTGGTACGTTTCGCGTTCCAGGGTACTCTCAGCAGTCGCCTTCAGCACCACATCTCAAATGCATCAATCCGCTGTCTTTCTCGGTCTAAAATTGTCCACGTTTCAACGCCATATAGGAAGATAGGGAATACAAGGGCTCGTATCAGTCTGATCTTGGTTTTGATGCTGATTCCTCTTTTTTTCCAAATGTTGTTCAGTCGGGTCATAGCATCTTTAGCCATACCGATTCTCCTAATTAGTAACAAATAATTGCTTATTGCGCACTTTTAATAAAATCCGCCCGAAAATTTTCAAAGTCCGTTTTCATACAAAATTTTCCAAAAAATTTTCATTTTTATAAAAAAAATGTTTTTTTTGCTAAGTCTTTTTGTTTCCTATATAAAATGTGTTTTTGAAAAAAAAGAAGATATTTATATTGGGACCCCCTTTTCGCCACCCCGACCAATTTTTATTTAGGGTAAAGAATTGCATTTTACTATAAGTATGTATAGTTTTTATTCAAAAATAATGAAATATCATTCAACTAGTTATAATTTTATCAGACAGTTAAAATCAACCATTGGACATTTTGAGGTATTTGATTAAACTAACAAACCCTTCCTTGTTACACAGTTTCACCGAGAACATAAGACGATAAAAGTAAAGTATTATATTAATCTTCTCAGACAGCGTTGGTTGGCTAAAAGGGGAATGAAAGCGTTTGATGGTAGTCCCCCTAGTCTTGGCCATTTCGGTATAAAGACGCTATATTTAATTCATAGAAGTAAGAAATTACACCACAATATTACATCCACCACATTCCAACTTTCAATGAATCCGTCCGAAATGAAGGTTTCAAAAGGTTTGGAAACTCTTAAAATAAAAGTCTATTAACGACTGCTCGCCCACATGCAAGGTTTATTTTTACTAGAAGCTACTTGTATTGTTTATTTTAGTTGGCGTATTTTAATTTCCATTTACTGTCTAACTTTGAAAGGTCGCGCCCTCACGCCGACGAAAGCCTGTCGTTGCCGAGTTGTAAGGTCAGGCACGACGTAGCTCGTACTCTTCAGAGTAAGTACAGTTACGAGCGAAAAATGTAAGCACTTTATCTTTTATAAAGTTTCAATACGGTTTACTTTAGAATGAGATTGTACATATATTGGTGCATGCCTGTACAACATACACACCACATCCGCTCCCCACGGAATAATTTCATACGTCCTTCTATCTACGTCACATTGATATCTTTGTAATGTTAACTACAGAGGTTCTTGCCGGTATCTTATCTGTGGTATACGAGTATAGTAGTGGTTTATCCAGGCGATTTATAAAAATTAAAGATGTAAAATAGAGAATGTAAAAAAATAATTATGAAAAATAGCAAGAGCTAGGGTTCTCACCATTTTTCCAAGTAGTTGGGTTCCGGCAGAATACCAACGCTGTGCGGTGTTAAAAAATGTCACAGCAGCGTTTGCTGAGGTGCAACCATAATTGGTCTCACAAGGTACTTTTAGTTTTGCATCGATTGTCTTGTGTTTGTTTGATAATTATGTGAGGGTCATAAAAAATAAATAATGTATTTCTTTGTTTCTTTCAATCCCCTTACTTGAGCTTGCCCGGCCCCTGTCCGTATCCCTTGCTCTCCAGCTTCCTGTAGAAGGCGCGCAGCTTGGCCTCGAAGTCGCGTCTCTGCGGCGCGGGCGCACGCGTGGTGCGCGCGGCGGCGGGCGAGGCGGCCGGGGACGCGCCCGCGCCGGCGCCCGCTGCGCCGCTCGCGCACCCGCCCGCGGGCACGTAGCTCATTATCTCCTGCTCGAAGAGGCTGCAACAACACATTTTAATGTTAACAAAAACTGATCGCACCACCTGTTGTATAACCTAGAGCTGGTGCTGGTGTGCTCGCCATCAGCACTCTTTTTCACAAAAAGAACGACCGTCTTCTATACTAATATTATAAAGCTGAACAGTTTGTTTGTTTGAACGCGCTAATCTCAGGAGCGACTGGTTCGAATTAAAAACATCTTTTTGTGTTGAATATACCGTTTATCGAGGAAGGCTTTAGGCTATATTACATCACGCTGCAACTATTAGGAGCGAAGAAATAATGGAAAATGTGAAAAAAACGGGGAAAATTATTCATCCTTGAGGGCTTCCGTTGCGTGCGCTGCGAAAACGGTTCAAGATACCAAAAATATATGTATGAAAGAATTATTCCTATTGAAATGATCTAAAAAAATGTCCACGCGGACGAAGTCGCGGGCGGCTGCTAGTCATAAAATATGTCCCAGCTGTGTAAAAGCCTAACGTTACAGCCGGAAGTAGATTCGGATTCGGAAACTATATCTTGTCTATCTTAACCTAAGCAATGGAATGACAAGGCATAGAATCGGTATTAATTTTGGAGTTTTTGAATAAAGAGGCAAGCCCGGATAGACGCTTAATTCCCGAATTTAGAAACCTACTTAGTCATCGATACTAATTTAAAACCAAATTCTTAGTTTGATGAAAATTTTTGAGTGCGTGCAAATTATGGTGGGTAACAGAATAAACAATATATGGGAATCTAAGGGAGTGCCCAAATGCCATACTATATGTATGTACTACTAGCTGAATCTAAATCTATGAAATTTTTGATGTCAATAAATATGACTGACTTACTGACTTTTACGTAATTTCACCCTTAAGGCGGAAAAATGGGTTTGGAAGTTTGTATAAAAGTAAATAAATAAATAAAATAAATAAATGCGCCAGACAATCACACCAATCACCTGGTCTCAAACTAAGGTTTTCCCTTGTACTATGAGTACCAGACGACGGATACTAACTGGGGGCGTCATCCCAGCACACCCAGACTCAAGTCAATTTAGAAAAGTTCGTTTTCCAAATTGACCCGACCGGGAATCGAACCCGGGACCTTTCGCGCTTTGGCCGCCTACCTTAGCCACTGCGCCACCGAGATCGTCAAAAGTAGGCATACAACTTTAAAAATCAACCCCCTTTTGGGGTTAAAAGAAACTAACTTCACGGATAAAGACGCGGGCGGCAGATCTTTATAGGTAAATAAAGTTGGTTTGTCTGTTTGTAATATTAAAACAATCGTTTTTTACTTAATGCTTTGTTTACTCGGTAAATATTGAACTCTATCTTTGTATATTAATAGAACATGTTTGTTGATTTCATTACCCTTTTAATTACAACTACTAATCTGTTTTGATACACAAACGTGCGTAAGTATACAAATATAAACTCGAAAATAATAATTTAATTAACAACATTATTTTGAAAGAAATTATCAAGAACAGGAATCGTCAACCGTTCTAATCACTTCAATGGCGTCATTCAAATAAATTATTAAACGCAATCGGTGGTATCAGTCCTGCCAATTGTGATGTCATTAGCTTCCATTATTATTAGTGCGTCACTGGGTAGCTATCAAAGGCATGGTGACATCAATATAATAATGAGAAACCTATTGCTCGTAACACGAACATTCAGGTAAGGGGAACAGCATATCAAGGTGTGAACACTTCTAGTTCGATATTCGATCTTAACCCTGTAGGGTTACATAAGAACGGTGCACAGTCTATAGCGTATAGCCTGCCTTACTTTTAACCGAACGTACAGATTCATACATAGAATAGGTAGGTAGCCTACTCAAAATAAAATTTAAATATACTACTGACTGACCTATCATACTAACGATATTACTACTCTTATAAACAGTGGAATACAAAAACAATAAGCTTTTAATATTCCCACATAATCACAATTTTGGAAATAATTAATGTAAATTGTAATTTGTGAAGCAGATAAAACATGGCATTAATTAATCAAAACATGAGAAAGCCGTGAACTTTTTGCAACCGTAGAACGTTATTTGTTCGCAAATTTTTGTCCATATTATCGTAATTAATTAAAATTGGTGCGTGTGAAAGTCGGTGAGCTCTTGAGCTCCTTCGGGGTTTACTAGAGCGTGAACTATTATTATATGTACGTACAATAAACGGCTGAGCGCGACTGACGTGTGAAGCTGACTAATTGAAGACGACCATCATCAATTAAAGCTTCTCCCTTGACCTCTGGTGGGAGGCTTGGGACACGACCTGCCTTCTCTAAGTAATTATTCACCAAACATTTCTTATCAACTACGAATTCCTCCAAAGTCCTATGGTCCATAAAACGACGCGGCTAATATGTCCATACGGAGCATTGAACCGTGAAAGATTATATCCAAAAAGAGGAGAGCAAGGCCGGCCCACATTAGACAGAGACAAAACGTGAAGCTCTAGGCTAGTAATACCCGTAATCGATTTAGGAGAGCGGGCAGAGATTTAGAGCCGGCCCGCCCCCCGCTCGTGATCGAGATTCGGTAATTAGTATAATAATTTCATTTGGGCTCGGTGAATAATACGTGGAGATACGCGTCCAAGATGATCGCCTGATAACCCTTCGATAACTGCGACTTCAGAATACTGTACTTCTGCTTCAGAACGCAAGGTACCTACTGTACTGGTGCGCAAACGCTACGTGCCGGGTCGAAGACAAAACAAACGCGTAATTTTCGGTACCCTCGGTTGCTAACCGACTCATAACAATGGGTTGCCGAATCGAAGGTTGATTCAACAGGATCACGTTCGCGCCACCTTATTGCGCACAACCCTTTTACAGATAAACCTTCGTTTTATTGCGTCGAGCCGTTGAACAAAATATTACATTAGCCGCATGCGCAATAACAGCGATGCCTAATTATTTGAGGCATTATAGCCGGAACGAATTGTTGCGAGTTCAAGACAAAGGCCCAGGAAATTGAGGAAGCGTTCAACAATTCTGCAACGATTGCGTACGCGCAGCCGCAAGGCCGTTTCCCGGCAGTCCCGGCACCGATCGATGGGAATGACCTAAAATTATGGCGGCTACGAAAGGGATGTACGTGTTAAACTTGTGTACGGCTGTTACTAACTTGAAGAAAATATACATCGGCAGGCAGAGTAATACCTATGCTCACTCTGTTATTTAAGTCATACTTAGTTGAGATTTAGAAGTTGGATTCTCGTAATATGCTTAACGATCTAGGTGATTTAGAAAATTGCCGTTTCCGACAGTAATTTCTTTAAGCATGTTTACGAACCAACAAAAATAGCTTTTACACTGTGACTACTTGTACATATAGTCTAAACCCATTAGGTCAAAACATCCTAAGGGCATCATGCAGAGGCGAACGAAGAAATGTCTGTTGAGTAAAATCTTTGAAATCTGTAATAACTCGTTCATAGTCATTACATAAGGCCGGAGCACATCCCACACATATATCATTGAAAAGCCACCAATCCCAAAAGTTAATGACTAGCGGAGGCATTCCCCCGGAGGTCGGGCGCACGCGCGCCGCGTCCGCGCCCGCGGCTGCGCGCTCATCTCCACTAAGGTTGCCACTCCTCTGATCTATATACTTTGTACACTCAAAAGAACAGACTCAACACCTAAGTAGACTTTTTATTAAGATGACATCCTGAGTACCCAGAAAGTTATATCCAGTTATGTATTAGGTACTATATATTTTTTATTATATTTATTTATATTTTTTTAAGACTTGGTATATCTACCGCCAATAATAACAATAAAAATATTTAAAACGTGTGCTGTTTAAATGTATTTCACATAAGCCTTTTTATTTGAGATTTACTTCAAAATACTCTATTATACTCTAAGCATTTGTTTGATCCTGCTTCGATTTCAAAGGCGTTAGATTTTAAATCTTATTGTCATGTTACCATTAGACTGTATGTCTTGGTGCAAGATTAGTAGCTTTTTGTGTAAAAAAAAATGAGTAGCATCATTTGATTTATATCGTGTTACTGATGTAATCTATATGAATAAAAAATAATTAAGTTTCGGGACCCCCGAAAGTTCTGTGAAGATGATAAGGCTCAGCACCACCGATTATTCAGGTAGAAAAAAACTAAGCGTGGTAGGTAGCCCAGAGAGGTAGCCCTACCCGTTCCCCCTCCCCCAGAGCGGGCCCCGCGCGCCCCAGACAGGTGTGCGAGGTGTGTCCCGCTCCAGGCACTCTGACCATTGTGTACAGAGATCGGCGATAGTCGACGATAACGCCGATGCTACGGGTGGTTGACGTCTTTATTCCGTGCCGCACACTGGTCCGGATTTTTAATATGGAAGACTTAGGACCCAATGTCAATATTTCGGGCTGAAAAAAATCATGTGGATAGATAAATGAACGTTCATCAACGTTTGTTCTAGCAGTTTTTATGAAATTGGTTATTTTTGCGAAAAAAAAAACATTGAAAAAAAATTTGTATGGAGAAAAAGTGAAATTTTTTTTTTTTTCGAAAAGTTCAAAACTGTTAGCAGTGAAACCTTTTGTGTGTTATTGTATTACACTTATTCGTTAATTCCATATTTTTTTTATTTGCATATACTTGCAGCCTTGGCCAAAATATGCATCGGAACTTTCATTGTATTTATTTCAACTATTTGTGACAATTTAATTTTTTTATTGATTTATAGTCACATAATTTACGCATATTTTCAATATAATAAATTTTAAAATCCATTAATGATTTTGAAAAATAGATTACAATTAAATTTTAAAAATCAAAATAATATTTTACTTCTTAGTGGTTAGCTGTTGCTCAAAGCGCAGTTAGTGATCGAATGAGGCATTGCCTGCTAATATTCCCCTCCCATTCCCTAATATTGCTATCTCTTTCATTTCCTACTATCGCTATCTCTTTCATTCCATACTTCTCTCTCTTTCGCTCCTTGAAACCCTTGCTAGTTGAGCGCTTATGAATCAAATAAAACAGACGGGAGCTCATGTTGGAGCGTCATTAGACATTCAACCCTTGAAGAGTCAACATACCTGGAAATTTTAACGTGAATAATCTAGCAACTTGATCATGGCTGGATTTGGCACTAACCTGGACATTTACGTGTTTCTGCGACAAGAGGACCTCAAGGATTACAAACGACTGCATCAAGCAATTTTGGATTGCGTTTTGCTTGAAATTTCGCAAGAAGATTCAGAAAAATTATTGAATTTTGCAAGATCTTTTACTGTGAACTTAAATCGTCGATGGACCGAGGCACACAGGGTGCAAAAAACATTCATGAAGAAGCATATGAACTGGTTGGAAACAAGAATTAAGTGGCCTGAATGTGAATCAGTAAATCTCACCGAAATTTTTGAAGGGACCGAAAATTTGGATCCTCGTTCTACAGAAGAAGAAGCAGCTGTTCAACCCATTCCATCTACTTCGAAGGCGACTAGTGACATTGGAACATCTACAGACATTGCATCAAGGAAGCCATTTGAAGACTTGGGGAATAAGCAGAAGAAAAGGCGATCGGGTACATTACTCGACTATCCGGAAGAGGAACTGACTTTTGCTTTTGTCACGAAGCTAAAGTCTAATGGGAAAGAAGGTCTTGCTCGCATCATCGATCACCTTGTGAAGAATCCTGAAAAGGTTGAAGCTGTCGAATCACTTTTATCAACAAACGAGAAGACGGACACTATGCAGGAAGATCAAGCGTTGGCCCTTACTGCATCATTGGATCTGTCAAAGTGGAAGTATCTTACTTTACGGTCAGCATTGTCACAGCAATTGAAGCTTCCGTCTTACTACAAGTTGTTGGAAGCTAAGCAGAGGTGTTATCCAGATACCAGAGATATTGAAGTATCAGAACATTTAGTGAAGGTGAAACTACAAGCACTGTTAGACGTGACAACTCGAAGAATACTGCAAGTCGTTGGTGATGATTTAAATATGTGCAGTGAAAACTTGAAGCTTACCTCCAAGTGGGGATTCGATGGATCTTCAGCACAGAGCAACTACAAGCAAAGAAGTGAACTGGCAGAATTCGACGACTCCTCTGTGTTCATGACGAGCCTCGTTCCTTTGAAGCTCGAGAGCGGCAATGTTGTTATTTGGAATAATCCAAACCCATCTTCAACATCTTATTGCAGACCTATTAAATTTCAGTTTGCGAAGGAAACGACCGAATTTGTTAAGCAAGAACAAGCGGCAATGGAGGAAGAAATACGAAATTTGACTATTTCAAGTTGCGGAAACTTGGAAGTTACTCATGAGTTGCACATGACAATGATTGATGGGAAAGTGGCTACAATTATTACAGATACTCCATCTGCAGCTACGTGCAATGTTTGTCTTGCAAAACCTAGTGAGATGAATAATCTTTCAGAAATGTTTTCAAGACCTGTACGGGACGATGTGTATCAATATGGACTATCAACACTCCATATGTGGATTCGAAGCATGGAGTGTCTTTTACATATTTCATATAATTTAGATTTCAAAATGTGGAGTGCACGAGGTGACAACAAAAACCTTAAGAAGTTAAGGAAGGATATGGTGCAATCGGAGTTCAAACAACAAATGGGACTTTTGATTGATGTTGTAAAGCAGGGCTTTGGAACTACTAATGACGGAAACACGGCCAGAAGATTTTTTCGGGAATACAAAAAAAGTGCTCAAATAACGAAGATTGATGCTGATTTGATAAAGCACTTCGCAGTTATATTGCAAGTGTTATCTTGTGGAAAGGCTGTCAATATCGATAGTTTCCGTGAATACTGCAAGGAGACTGCTGAGATCTTTGTACATCACTACCCCTGGTACAATATGCCTTCCAGCATACACAAAATGTTGATACATGGCGCTGACATATGCAAACATTTCTCTTGCCTTCCTATCGGAATTTTGTCAGAAGAAGCAGGAGAAGCAAGAAATAAGGACTTTCGAAATACCAGAGAGCGACACACGAGGAAAACAGGAAGACTGCAAAATAATGAAGACATTATACACAATTTTTTGATATCATCAGATCCATATATATCTCATCTGAAACCTAAATACACCAATTTTAAGTCATCAAGGATGTTTCCAGAAGCTACGCAGTTGATATTATCAGATGAATTAATAGAAGTTGAAGAAGAAATTGAAGTTGATGAAGAAGCTCCAGAAAATGTGCCAGATCCTTTAGAATAAGTTTTAAGTTATTTATAACTATTATTTTGCGTGTTATATATAGATAGTTTTAGTCAATAACTTTAGTTTTAATTTCATTTTAGTTATTTTATTATTATTTCCTATTTACTAAATTAATGAAAAATGTATTAAATTTAATGTAATGTAAACAACCTTCAATTATTTTCTATTGTAGTTTTAAGTTATTTATATTAATTTGTATGTTATGTATAGATAGTTTTAGTTAATTACTTTATTTTTAATTTAATTACTTATTTTATTATTATTTATTATGTACTAAATTGATAAAAAATGTATTAAATTTTATGTAATGAAAACGACCTTCAATTTATTTTTTATTGTACTGCAAGAATTATGCAATAAACAATTTTTAGTTATTTTGTAATACATTTACATACATACCCTATGCTACTTAAAACTTCGTCCGCGTGAATAGCGTCGCGATAACCGACATTAATGCGGACGAAGTCGCGGATGGCCACTAGTTATTCATAAATCAACTTCAAAATGTATAACAAAATAACCAGAAATAGTTTATTGCACAATTCTCGCAGTACAATAAAAAATAATTGAAGGTCGTTTACATTACATTAAATTTACCGCTGCACCACTGAACCGATATAGATGAAATTTGGTATAGATATTCTTTGGGACACTAGATTTATTTAGTAGTTTAGGCGTGATTGAGCGACAGAGAGACAGACAGACAGAGTCACTTTCACATTAATAATATTAGTATGGATTTTATCTTAGTACCGAATTTACTTTCCCGAAACCACTTAAAGAAGCAAAAGTACTGATTTTAAATAAATATATATTAGGATAAACGAAATAAACGCCAAAGCTGCAAGTAAATATTTTGTATTACCAGTAGAGCTCTTGTCTATTTTATCTGATTTATAAGCGTGGAACACCACTTGTCTTAAGAAGAAAAAGAGTGAGCAAAAGAGAATGAAAGAGACAGCAATAGTAGAAAATAAAAGTGATAGCTATATTAGGGAATAGGAGAATATTAGCAGGCAGGCAATGCCTCATTCGATCACTAGCTGTGCTTTAAGCAACAGCTAACCATGAGAAGTAAAATATTATTTTGATTTTTTAAATTAAATTGTAATCTATTTTTCAAAATCATTCATAGTCAACAAATAATGGATTTTAAAATTTATTATATTGAAAATATGCGTAAATTATGTGACTATAAATCAA
The DNA here is from genome assembly GCA_037074685.1 of Glyphodes pyloalis. Classification (NCBI taxonomy): domain Eukaryota; kingdom Metazoa; phylum Arthropoda; class Insecta; order Lepidoptera; family Crambidae; genus Glyphodes; species Glyphodes pyloalis. The sequence goes on from JAYKKO010000002.1 coordinate 3,939,619, forward strand.
TAAAAAAATTAAATTGTCACAAATAGTTGAAATAAATACAATGAAAGTTCCGATGCATATTTTGGCCAAGGCTGCAAGTATATGCAAATAAAAAAAATATGGAATTAACGAATAAGTGTAATACAATAACACACAAAAGGTTTCACTGCTAACAGTTTTGAACTTTTCGAAAAAAAAAAATATTTCACTTTTTCTCCATACAAATTTTTTTTCAATGTTTTTTTTTTCGCAAAAATAACCAATTTCATAAAAACTGCTAGAACAAACGTTGATGAACGTTCATTTATCTATCCACATGATTTTTTTCAGCCCGAAATATTGACATTGGGTCCTAAGTCTTCCATATTAAAAATCCGGACCAGTGTGTGCCGGGGTGAATTGAAGATGACGCAGCACCAGATCGCTCGCCCCGATACCACTCGTACTTATTCAATTAACTGCGCCCGCGATAACGCTACTCCTAATTAGTTGTGACGTCATTGTTTAGGCCTCCGTCCCTAGAGTGATGTCGGTTGATGCGTGCAACCAGTGTGTGAAGTAAAGTGGTACTTTCACCGTAAACTCTCGTCTACGCCTTTGGCCATCTGTCATGGCTCAAGTTATACAGCTGCGGCTTGATGATTTAAGAGTGCTGCTCGAAACGAATGTTTCTCTACGCGTTTAGAAATCAACAAATGATTCGAGTCATTTATAAGATCGTAATTGTAAAGGTCTGAGTCGATTTCCTAAATTTCAGATTGATTGAGTAATAAATACAATTTACATTTCAATTAATTGACGGCTGATGTCAGAGGTGATTCAGATGTTGATCATGGGTAAAAATAGTTTTTTCTTTCCAAGTCCATTTTCATTAAATGTCGAATGCATTAATAATACAGTAATCGTCTCCACTAAAAATACCAGTGTATCGCGGAGAGAGACAGCTTGGAGCTCCCTAAACCTAACATCAGGCTGTGTGGCCGCGGGCGGCGCGGGCGCAGCCGTAATTGAGCCCAGCGCAGGTACCGTGGTGTTCACGCTACGCTAACCTCTGCTTACTGGTAATTATAATTACAGAGACATGGTGAAAGAATTCGAACCGCGGGCTGTTTAGAGATGTGTTGAATTTTTCGAATAGCATCCTAGCGGAAGAATAATTTTCGAAAAAGTACATATCTGCTTTATTCCCTATCTGATTGAGGCGGACAGAATTGAGAATTCCAAACCACTACATTAAATCGATTTGCTATGAAAATACTTGAGAGATCATTTTTCACTTAATACTGTTGAGCACCAATTTTTTGTTATAAACGACAGTGGCTTAAGCTTACACCATTTAAAAGACAATGGGCACCATTGGGGTAAAGTTTGGTGGACAAGAAAAAGTATCAAATTACTTCCGAGAATAATTCTAATATTGACACGTAGACAAGCGCACGCATTGTCCCGCCACAATAGGCCATTCGTTTACAAATTCAAAATGAAGTCTCAAATAATAAATTAGACGGTGAATTAAGAAAGAGCCGGCATTGACGCGACCTCAGTGGAAATTGACGCCGATACGTGCCCAATATTCTAACAAATTACTTCCTATGATGAATGTGCCTCAATTTACTAACTAGAAAACAAAAGATTGATTTTTTTGTTTACAATAAACAACTTGACTTGAGGCTGGACCTGCGGGCGTGTTACGCTTTTGTTACGATATTTTCAAGGTCGTTGGAATATTTTGAGATTGTTTGCTGTTATACATTTTGTATGAAGTGTCCATTATTGACATTCAGAACGCAATAATATGAAGTGTACATAACAATAATATCAAATAACATGACGGACTAATGGTTATATTAAATAAATAGTACATTTTTATCATAAGATACTGAGGTAAATCTTTTATGTAAGATTTGAATGATCTTCCAGCTTTTAGACTTTAATAAATTATGGTGCATCCATTTTTTCTTGTGCAGAAATTAGGATTCTTGGAAGTTTAAAAATTGAAAAATTTAGTGTGCGGTAATGTGTTATAATAATGGGGTATCAGGTAGATAAAATTAAATTCGCGTTAACCATAAATTCACACATAAAAAACAAAATAAAGCCGAATCTCAGAGAACACTTTTATATTTTGATGCATAAGTAGAAGCAGCAAATGATAATTTAATGATGCTTGAAAAGAACTTGATACTTAAGACGAAACAGGTTCACGACAGTGACACTTAAAAACTTTTTTTTTAAATGTCGGTACAACGCGGTAATTCCGCCAATGTCCAGTGTTTAGAGAGTCACGTCAGTAAAAGAGATCTTTCATTCTTTCTTTCAATGACATATCTATTTCTTACTAACTTGAGGTCTTTACATCAATCTTTTTAAAATCATTTTTAAGTTTAGTAAAAAGATGTACAAATAATAAATGTTGCCCAAACAAAATCTAAAACTGAACCTATAGAGACTCGGTTCGCCGTGGGTCAGAAATTCATTTCATTTTAGGGTCTGCTTTTTGCGTTAGTAAATTATGATGACAACGCATATCCATTCAATCATCAAGCTTTAAATAGTAACTTCAATGATGACTGAAGGAATTTTCAAAATACATAGGTAAGCGGCTTTATAGAGTAGAAGTAGGTATGTATTCACTATTCACAAAATTATGAAGAAGCTATAGGTATTGGCCGCGGTTTCGTTATCGTTTTGATGTTTATTTAGGCATAAAAATCAGTTTTTCCTGTTTTTAGACTACATATACATAATAATTCCATTCTAACAATAGGATTCACGCAAACAATTTGTGTTGATCTTAAACATTACAAGGTCCATATTATCAATTGGTTAAAGGATGACTTAGACAAGCCTTCTTAATGAGGAGTAGTCTTGGCTGCAATAAAATTAACTCTACGAATCGGCGTATAAAATCTACTATCCTGCTACGGCCCGAGTTTCAAACCCACGAAAAATTCAACTGATTAGATGGTTTATTTCGTGGACTCAGTTGCACGCTAATGAATAATATCCATATCAGTGCAAGGTCTCGATGAATTATCGCACACGCAATGCACAATTTAGTGTGGTAGCGCAAAGCGGCCGCCACGTCACGCCTATTAGGACACCGCGAAGGACTTCCGCCGCTGCTATAGAAACCGACGGATAGACAACAAATTTATTATGTATGTATGCAATGTGTTTGCACAATCAGCGCCTGCTATCTGTTTACTATTTTTAGAGGTCCTATGGATGTAGCCAATGCTACCACACAATGCACTAAGCAGTTGCATGAATGTCTGAATTACATATGATTTTTTACTTATGGAGGTCAAGTTTATTTCAAGGTAAATCATAATTACACTTTCGTGTCTAGACTAGTAACTTTTAGCTACTTGAGTAAACATACGCCGTAAACGACACATGTTTTAAATGTGCGATGTAATTTTGACGACCTCCGTAGCCGAGAGGCGACCGGGCCAGAGTTTGCGGGTTCGATTCCCGGTCGGGTCGATATGCAAAATTAACTTTTCTATATTGTGTCGGGTCTGGGTGTTGTACAACGGTACTACTTACCACAGATTCAGAATAATGCTTGTAATGTTACCCGATGTTTATTGATTTAATTAGAATTAAATCGAAGTCCAGTAATAGTAACGTAACGGAAATATCTTATTACTGTATAAAAATATTCAACAAGTTACCGCAAGATATTATTGACTTACCCATGCATAGATTTAAGGTCTATGTTAAATCATGTTTAATGAAAAAAGGGTACTACAAACTTGATGAATATTTCTAAGATAAACATATATGGACATGATTGTCTGCTCGCTCGCACACCATATTTTTAAGTTCTCTTGTTCCAAATATTGTAAGGATTAGGATAACTACTGAGTTTCTTGCCGGATTCTTCTCGGTAGGATTAGGTTCCGAACCGGATGTAGCTTCAATTTTGGTTTATATTCATTATGACGATGCATAAGTGTTACTTGTAACCAACATTAATAAATGAATTGATTATGATTATGATTACTTGATTCTTGAGACTAAAGATAGGTCAAAAGATACTGAAGTAAACACTATTCATAAAATACTGTATTTACCTAACCTTTACCAAATGAGCACTCGTAACGTTTAACTGAATGGTTTATCAAATTATTTTGCAAATACACATGCACTATGCAAATAATTTCGTAAATAACTAGACTCGAGGTCAAATGTCGAGATTACAAAGGAATCTTGAAAATATTTAACCGAAATCTACTTAGAGCAACATGATGCGGGTGACGGAATTCCTATTTCAACACAGTAATTTAGAAGAGTGCTACAATATTAGCTGTGGAACACTAGCGTGGCCTTAATATGTGTTTTAACGAATGCAAATTTAATTTGTCTGGACAGGAAGCCATGACAAAGGCGGGCACAATGGCCCGGGACCCTGCACGCACAACACTTAATTACTGGATCCGTTGTAGCAATAAAAAATTCACGGGACGTCACGAAAGAGATTTTGTTAACCAGTATTATCTAAGGCGAGTAGACAGTTGCCAAGTTGCAAAAAAGTATGGGATATGACAGTTTTGGCCGCTGCCAAATCGTCAGTTACCGTTTAAGTTAAGTTGGTGCAACTGATCGTAAAATTCGCATAACGACATCATAGCGAACTTTGACATTTTAAAGGAACAGAAAAAAATCAAGGCGTGAAAAGGAATGTGTGTTTTAGTATCACATATTGGGATGAACATTTCCTGTTACTCCAATATATTTACAAAAAAATATAAAAGACACTTATATTAATTGGTTGTATTGTTGAAGCAAAAAGTGTTTATACAATTTTGTAAAAATCGTTGTGCGATAATATCGAGTCTGCATTGCGTTTGCATCGCGTCACCGTTGCCACTTAAAGTCGTAGTATGTGCAAAGAGCCTTAGAGAATATTATGAATTTTGGCATAGTTACTTTAAAATGACTTTGAAACGTGTACTTATGTATTCTTCAATAAACAAAACGTTAGTGTAACACCGAACATTTGTTTAACTTTTCGTTGCTGATAAAAGTCAACCTAACAAAAGATTCCGAGTCAGGAACATTGTGAGGGAACAACTTTTAATCAGTAACGCTTTGAATCATTATCATAATCCCAGCAGATTAACATGGATTCTATAAGTAAAAATGAACTTTGAGAATAATGCGAGTTATCAATGGCAGGAAACGCGAAGACAATGACCGATAGTCGGGACACACCTGCGCCACTAAACGTATCGTGGTAATTTCGGCCTTGCGTCATGTCGAGCCGCGCTAACAGCACACTTATTTACACAGACCTGCTAAAACAAACACTTTAATGGCCAATTCAGTCTACATTATCAAGGATTAGCTTTCATATTTCAAGATCGTACAGCGAGTAGTAATCGTTAATAACCAAAAAGAGAAACGGTAGTTCAATTAAAACCACAGTCCGATAGTGACGCATCTTGGATTTGGAATATGTTATAATAATGTATAGTCTCTTTAATTAATACCTAAAAGTTGTGTCGAAATATCTAATCCGCATTTTGTGGCGGCCACCGAATTGAAGTATTGAACCGATTTCCCTAAGACATAGCTGAACACTCCCCACTAATTTACCTATCAAACAATATCCAAATAGGTTCATCCGTTTAGGAGCTAAGATTCAATATATAGACACACAAACAAACAGCCCGTTGTTTTTGCGTTGGGGGTTAAAAGTAAAAGGTAATTCTTGGAACAATTAAGTGTTTTTTATTAAATGTCCAACTGAAGAAACATTAAGCCGAAACATTTCCACGTTTATTAACTATCGACAAACGAAGTATACATTCTTTTTGTAAATTCAGAATAACAAAAACTTCAATTTATTAAAAACTCGAACTTTTGTTGCATCAGTCACAAAAACCTTCATCATTTTATGTCGTCATTTCGATGCGATGCGACCTGATCTATTTTTAATTTGATGACTGACGTCACGAACGAATACTCAATACTGTCGATGACCAAAATAGATACGAGTTCTGTGACAATTTTTATTGATTTTTTAATGGGTGAACCTTCGTTTGTGGATACGCGCGTCACACTATCGAGTGCTGGAATAAGCTTCAAGGACCAACGGGGATGCCTCGTGAATACGAGTAGATATGGTCGCAACAATAAATGAACGTGGCCATTGTCTCCATCTGAGTCACCTAATACCTACTAGTCATCCTTGGTCACCGAGTGGTACCAGTTGGCCTAGCTCTGGTAGCGAACAATGGTGTTCCAGGCCACTGGTTCGAAACTTGCTAATTTCACATTTTCTTTGATTTACAAAATTATGTCCAGTGAAATCCGAGGTATTAAGGGGTCTAATTTTTATTATTTTGATTTCAAAATATATCAGCAATTGTATATGTGTCTTGGTACAAAAATCGTATTATCTATCTATCAGTAAATAATGATGACTTGACTCTTTATAATTAAATATCAAATACACCATATTCCTACATTGGTGTCATCCAATGGTGTCACGTAAAAGGAAAGGTGAAAACCAGAACTGACAGTGGTGCCACATACATATATAAACACCCAGACCCAAATTTACATATATTAATAACACGGCTGTTTGCGCTGGGTAGAGATCGAACCCACTAACCCTTCGTTCAAGAGTCAGGACCGCCAACAATTATTCCAATGGGCCAGTCATTATTTTCGATGTTATGTTTTCCAATGTAAAGCAAATAATATGGAAAACCATAATAAATTCCAGAAATTCAGAAAACATTATACGGCCATTATCTATTAACCAAAAGATTAGTAAAGGTTGCGCGAGTGATGCCCGATACAAAAACAACGGTCGTTATAAAGTCAATGAGCGAAAACGGTAATTCTCCACACATGGTGTAATCCATATCATGGTGTTTGTCCAAAACGTGATAACCGATACTAACGCGAAGTCGTACAATGCAAACTTCAAACCGCGCCTCACGACTTCTTGTTCTCTGAGCCATTGGGATAAATGTTGTTCGGCTACGTCAGGAGATTTCGGCTGCGACGATATGATATCAAGACGATCTCGAACGCGGCCGTTCCCATATCGAACGGGTGGATTAGGAGTTACGGGCGAGACGATTACGCTTTAGCTCGTTTTGATTGGCCCGTGACTAACTATATAGGAGCACGAAGCTAGCGTGCGCCTGCGCCTACGCGTAAAAAGCCGACGATTTACGATCGTTATAAAAGTTTAAGTCGTGTCCCATTGTTTATAATTTAAAACCAATAGACGCATATAAAACCACACAGCTGTAATTTTCAAACCACGTGTTAGGAATGAACATTAGATGAAATTAGTAAGTAGTCGAAAATTTGAGGCGATTTACTAAATAACAAGTGGCGTTAAGGTACTTTTACAATTTAGAGCAATTTTGTTCCTTTAAAATTGTTTATCTCAGTTCATAATAGGTTAAAATCGTGGTTTATGATTAGGTATAATGGCACAGAAATTGGTTTAAGCCGAACTTTACAAATTGCATCAAAGCTCGTATGTCCAACTAGCGCAAAGCTTAATTAACAAGAATAACGTTATCAAACAATTTGTCACCGTTGAGTATTACCAGAATGTTAATGACTTAACCTTTGTTCTCAAAAGATAAGGGAACAGCTTAAGATATCTTAATTGGAGTATCCTGAAAGCTAAACATTTTAATAAACAAACTACTTAAACTAATCGAGTATGTAACTAAACAAATAGTTTACAATGCCTAGTTAACAATAGTTCTTAGAGTACAAAGGGTTGTATTATGAGCTTTCTCCGCGCAATAGTAAAAGTTCAGTGCTTTTAGTAATCTCAAAGGAAGGGGCTGGGTATAAAATCTGTTGTTCGTTTGTTAAGCAGCCAAACGGTCCGCTTACGGGTCCATAATAAAAGGAGCCGCCACAGAGCGGCTGTGGCCTTCCTAAAATTGTACTAAACTCTGAAAACAAATCGCGTGGACATTTCCGTATATAATTCGAACAGGAGGCGAGATAATACATATTTATATGTTAAGTAAAATAAAACATTATAATGATTCATGGGCCCTGGGTACCCAGGGGAAGGCAGAGGGAATGGGAGCTGCTCCCCATTGGATTTTATGTAACCTAACTGTGCTGTTATTGATGAAAGGTAAGAAAGCTTTTGTAAAACGTAACAAGATTATTAAACAAGTTTACTAGCAGCGTTGCAAGCAAAATTGTCGCGCTTTTGAAAAATAAATAAATTTTTCTTTCCTTGACTTTTTCTTACAAAAATAACGCCCATACAATTGTTGAACCCTACTATTCGTAGCTTGTTTATGTGTAACAGTACGTTTTGAGAACAGGTGCTTATTTGACAGTATTTTTAGAAAATGTGTGACCCTTCTTTCGCAAAATCAGTAGGTTAAGGATGTGCCACCCGTTAAAATTTTATCGATCGTTTTACGAATGCCAAATCGATAAATCAATTTTGTTTAGTTTTTCAAATGATGATTGGCTTAAAATACGTTATCAGCCACCAACAAACAGTATCGACGCATTTAATCGACTTCACAAAAAAAAGGAGGAGGCTCTCAACTCGATAGTATATATTTTTTGTCATTTCATGTGAGAAATTAATCGTACTAGTACCACATGCCAGGCCTGTAGTTCTATCAAATAGAACAATTTCAGCAGTCATCGTCAAAAGTAACATCTCAATCGTGCGCCAAATAGGTTCCCCTTGGTCAGTCATGGCTCCTCGGACCGTATTTTTAGGTCAATCGAGATAAGTGCGCGCGTTTCCACATTTACGGAACCATAGCCTATTAATTTTAGACCGGGGCCGATGGCTGAGCTGGTGTTGGCTAACTGGTGACGTCATTATAATTGCAGCTAACTAGGGCTGCCAGATTGAAATGCAAAGATGTATGTTTAATTGAAGGTTCGAATTTAATTTTGAAGAAGAGCATGATTTTGTTTCATTTATAAACCTACTACAAGTTTAAAAAAGTCAGTACTAAATTTGGTAGTATTATTTTGTTATTAATTTAAGTTAAGGCTGTTATGAATGAATGTATCAAAACGTGCATCAAGCCGGAACAAAAAAAATGCAGATGTACAAATCGTCCCGCTGCAAAAACTGTCTCAAATGGGTAGTGCAATAAATAAAGAGTTCATGTTACTGGGATTAAGCGCCTTTTAACTTTTATAGGCTTTTAAGGAAGCAGCACGGTTGTTGGATATTAGGCTTTGATGGTAAGATGTAAAAGTTTATTTTGTGTCGAGAGCCCTGTGGGACCGAAGTGCTTTCTTTACTCGCGTTCAAAATCGTGCGCTAAAGCGCGTTGTGATCGATGTTATTAGTCTGTTACGAGTTTGTAGCTATTTATACTATGATTAAATAGTACATAAATAAATAGTTTGTTATTCATAGAATAAAACTTATGATGATGATGCTGGCTGTCTATTTGGTAGATACTTTTAGTCTGATTATGAATATACGTAAAGTTCGAATTGGAACGAACGATAGAAACATTTCCGTGACTTAGCATCTTGTAAGGTCTTCACTTCCTATATTCGTATTGGAAACATAAGCACACTTTGTAGATCTGCAGCTAAGAGCCAAATATTTAAAAAAATGCAGTCCTCTTATGCGGTTCCAATATTTTACGTTTTTCTATGAGTCGTTAATTCTAATTTCAATTTGACTTTCCATATCAGCTGTCATCATTCGTCCATCTTTCGTTTTTAGCTCACGCCTCGTATAATTTATTACTATCCGTAACTAAAACGGATCGTTTTTCAAGTATTGGACCCGAACTTATTGTACCTCCAAATCTAAATGAAAGGTAGACGTAACAGTCGGTTTCTCTGGTCCTCGAGATTATGCGCGTACGCATTGTTGCGTGAGCCGCTGTTACACTCGGATTAGTTCAAGTTCTCAGGCACAGCGAAAGTACGCATCCGCATGGGAACGATCTAATTGTCTAAACAATTGACAACAATTAATGGAAACGTCGTAATATTTTCAGACCAAATTAATCATGCGACAATGAGAAATGGAAATCATGGAGGCAGAGGATGATGAATGAGACGAGACGAGCTTGAGACAGTGAACTGTTTAGTTTTGATTGTGCGACGTAAAGTTCTGTAGCGTATTGAGGTACGTGCGAATAGGAGCGCTTGCGCAAGAGAGCAGGGACGCTGGAGCCGGCGCTGGATATAATAGGCTTTTATTGCCACTCTTTGCTGCCATAGTTAACTGCCGCTGATAAATTGGTGCGATAGAAATACCCTTTTAGATTTAAAAGATTCGTCTATTTCCGGCAAAGAAACTAGAACAGTATACGTGCTAGCAGAATCAGCCACGTGTAATCAGGCAGCGTTTGTTTTGAATGTATGATAAATGTTTGTTTACTCACAGACTGAAGACAACGCCGAAAGTTTTGGAGATGACCCCCATGGTCTTCTTCCAACCCTTGATGAACTGGCGGCGGCGCGCCCCTCGGGACGGCGCCGCTCGCGCACCTAACTCCGCGTAAGAATTAATTTTGCCGGCTTCGAAAACAATCAACGAAACCCTGCATCACTGAGTCTCACTTCACTGGGAATAAGGTTGGTTATCACTCAGCACAAACTCCATTTCCCTGTCATTCATAGAATAGGAGAAGTCCACGTGCCCCGGAGACACTATGTACGGCTCTACCGCCGACGTCCGGCCCGCTGTCGCATTACAATACAATCGTACACTCCTTGACGACTTATTTCGTTAGTCCAATTTGAATATCAAATCGGTTGCACCGTCACGGGAGATACGATTCACATCGCATTCGGAGTAAGAGAGAGCGATCAGCGAAGCGTCCGCTCGGCGGCGTGGCGCGCACGGCACTGCCGACTGCCGAGGCGCTCGTAGTGCGAGGGACGTTTGCTACGGCCGCTACGGGGGTGTCGTCGCTACCGCTGCAACTTCCTAAGCTCTGACTCACGGTCACTCCATCGCTTGCGCCGCTAACTCCGTCGCGAATCTTTTCCGCGGAAAATTTCTTAAGCCGCAGCATGCGAGAACGCCAGTCAGTTATCAGCTTGGTGCCCCGGAAGATCGGTTGGACACGCCGCCTCCGGGGACAGTGTCGCATTGTACACGCGACAATTACGATGCAATTCTGTGCTCGCTCTCTGTTCTCCGGTCGAGCTCAGCGCCCCGGGGAGGCGGTCGCGTGATCGTTTGTCCGTTTGCGCACCTCACTCGGGCGTCGACGCACCAGATTTATATTTACTCGTTCAGTTTCAAAAAGGATTTAATGACGTAATTGCAAGTGGCGAGCGGGCCGGGATTGTAGAACAGTCGCCTACACAGATGGCATGCATGTTGTAAAATTAGCGAAAGGATATGTGAAATCGCATCGTCGGTGCATCGGAATCGATGGTTGATGTCAGCGTCGTGAGCTCATCGACCTGACTCACTGCAGACACTCTGGCTATATTTTAAATTAATAAAAATGTTAGACTGACAGAATGTAGAACATACTACCGATAAATCCTCAAACAACATAACTTCTAAATGTTCACTACTATATTCTACAGTTAAGATTAAATTGTTTTTTTTTTTTAAATTAACCTTCTTTCAAAAGTAAACACAATTTTTGAACCAAAAATATATGTATTCTTTTGCTATCCATATTCAACCAAATCCAAAATCAGCATTAAACTTCTCCTGCTTCTCAATATCTTAAATAATGACCGTCTTAGTTTAAATTCTACTAAGCTCAACAATTAACAACGGTAGGTATTTTTTATTTAGATCAATCATAGTTTGAGCAAAAACTGGTTTTATAATTAACAATACAGATCATTTTGTTGCAACGCATAGGGAAACAATATTGCAACTGATTCGTTTTTTGTTCATTAGCTGTTTCAGGCTGCGTTTTTTTTCCTGTGTCCTTTGAATTATAAAAACTAAATAATGATTTTGTATGCAGATAAATCTAATTTTTTTATATTAAGTTGATTAATTTACGATTAAAATGCTATAAACTAAGAGCGGCTGGCTTCGTTAATACGAAAATAACAAACCAAACATTAATTAACGAGAATATGTTCCAGAGAATTTTTTATTAAAATCAAAACCATACAGCCAGTTTCAGATTAAAGAAATAACATTCACAATTGATTATGGAAGAAATAAATTTCACATTTAAAAATTATATTAAGGAATAATAACGCACACGAGGATTTAAAAAATAGTCACGGCGAACAGATTTTTTATTTTTAAAAGTGATTTCCAACTTCTTCATAGTCACTATTGAAAGTAAAATTCTGACGTATTTTTTTTTTGATGAAACCGGGTTTTGACAGTATTAAAAGGTATCTTAACCTCCTAGCCAGGCATAATCCCTATAACTTAAAAGCTTCGTATGAATACTGATTGTGATTAAAATCACAATGGTAACAATTTCATAAATTAATTGGCCATTTACATAAAACAAAAGAGATCTAACACATTGAAATTCATGCACCGTATTACAACTGCGCTCACAATAAGGTAATTGTATACAGGGTTGACTCGCAACCCGTAAAAACTAAATGAGTAAATCGGCAACAAAACTAAATATAATATGTATTGACTATTAAATAGAATGATTAAAACGGATTTAAAGAAAAAAAAAGAGTACTATTGGTATATTTTAGAGTGACTTTGAACAGTAATGTTCTGTAATTAAGACTAACAAATATTATTATCTGTAAAATGGACTGCAATTAAATGAGCGTCGAATGTCAACTAAACAACATCACATACATACATTGCTCTAAGATATTGTGGTAAGTGGCTTAAGCACTTGAGTTCCAGATATCAGAAACAGCGATGGTACCACACCACCCAGACCCGAGACAGTATAGAAAAGTTCGTTTCCCATATTGCCCCGTCCTGGGATCGAACCCGGGACCTCAGAGATGGCGCTACGCCCAAAAAGTGAAGCGGTTTGTCCACGTGGACAATTTGCTTTGGACCTGATTGTGCCTTGAAAGCAGCTAAAACTGGATCACTGGCCTTCACAAAATCCTAGGAAAGCTATATAGCACCAATTACTAGTATTATATCGTTTTCTTACATCAATATCACTTCACATTGGCAGTATATAGCTACTATATAATATATACTTCGTAAAAGAAACTTAGTATGATAAACAGCACATCAAGGTAACACTTGCAGTTCGATTTTAGATCTTACATCCGCGACATAAGGGCAGTTCAAAGTGTATAGTCTGATATGCTGTCGACCGTACTATCCTTTAATATAAATAATTATTGTAGGTTGTGATATTTATATTGAGTTGTTGATAATGTTATGTAAATTTTATCATTCCGTATTTAATATAACATAAGCTTTTTAAATTTAGATATGAATTCGGTTTGAGCAAAACCCAGTCGTTGTTATTTGAAATTAAATTACTAATTAACCGTCGAACTTCGTCCGTTTGAGTGTTTTCAGTTTCAATCAGTTAAGTTGCCTCGAAAAACTTGTGATCCATGATTAAAAGTGAAGTCAAAGAGATTGTCTGTGTTCATTTACTGGCTTATAAGTTTAATACTGCTTTTATCGTGTCTCTACTTACATGTACGATCAGCATCTTCATTTTTTATTTATTTGTCAAACAATTTAAGTTTATATACAACTTAGTACCTTGTTACATTAAGTTAACTGACGTACTTTTTACTTACGTACCTACAAGGAATGTGATAAAGTACTGAGGTGTATACATACTAAAGTTGTTGCTGTACACATGGTTATACAACCTAACCTGATTTGTCGATAATCCCTAATGTATATTGGAGTTTATGTAATTATAATGAAGTCGAAAATGCATTGGAATAATCTATATTGTTGACGTCGGAGATCGTGCTTATATTCTTATTACAGGCTCAACACACAGGCCTAGCATGCGCAGTACGTCAAATTTATCGCATGAGACGAGAAAAGTTTCTATCCCGTTGATTGGCTGATAGTAAACCGTACTCGTATTTTCAGCCAATCAGCAGTTGACGCATTGATATTGTCATTTCTTAAGATAGATAGATAGATACACTTTATTGCACAGAAAATTTTACAGAAATTGGTTTTACAGACATAATCAAGTACAATTCAGGCGGTCTTATTGCTAGAAAGAAATTTCTTCCAGACAACCTTTAGGTAGAGAAAATTGTAGATTTCGAGAAACGGGTGCGGACGTGCAAAAGTTTTATTGAGAAAATATTAACAGGAAACATATATGTATAAAAAATACATAAAAAAATTATAACATAATAAATAAATACATATGTACATATAAAAAAAATATATTAAATCAGATTAAATACCAACAAATGATTTATTTAAAATACCTTGATAAAGGATACAAGTTTACGTTTAGTTAAGAGAAAGAAAGAAAGATTTTACTCTTGATTTGAAAATGGGAAGGGACTCAGATTCCCTGATAGATAAAGGAAGGGAATTCCATAAGCGTATGGACTGGACAGTGAAAGATTGTGAGTAGTATTCAGAGGTAAGATCGCGATAAAATTTATTCGCGTGGCGCGTAGTCCTGATAGTTACCTTTTTCTACGACATGTCAATGGCGGCGTAAAAGGGGACAGGGCTGTCCGCCCCCACTGCCTATCGGGTGCCATACTATGCTCCACCTCCACTGCGAGAAGTTTTTTTTATTGGCTCTTCCAGCCTAATGGTAAGCAAGAGATGAACCCACATCGCGATGACAACGGATTTGATACCGAAATATCCTATCCTTTAGCATCACATTTCTTCACGCTTCTTTTTGAAGGAATCTATTTCAAAGGATGGAGGAAACACATGAGTCGCAACGAGTTTCACTTCTTTATATATAGTTAGTTGGAGCAGCCTCGACTAGTGAAATACCACCAACTTACCGAAGACTGCAGCCAAATAACAATCACTTCTGTGCTCTTGGGGGGGGGGTGCTACATTAGTAGCAGGGGTCAAGCCTTCAAGGTAAGGGCGACAAGTCCAGTAACAGCTTTATTATACTGTACTTGTCGCCCTTAAGCTAGGACCTCATTACCACTTAACATCAGGTGGGATGATTTCAATCTTAAAGCGTAATTTAAAAAAAATATTAAGTTATAGCTGCCGCGCAGCCCTGCCGGGAGCAGGCCGGGTCGCAGTTCGGCACACGTGTTCAATCGTATCTCGACCTATATCTGCCGTCTCTTCACCCATTCACGGGTCCCGCATGTCACGACCCGTTTTGTTGCGAGTTTCTTTCAAACTAACAATTGCGATATACGCAGCTCTGATGCCATACTGTGCGGAGTACGTTCAACAAGTCAAGGTAAACACTTGAACTTCGATATTAGTTCTTATGCACACGATATAAGGACGGTTCATCAAAGGCCAAAGCGTGTATATAGTCTGACATGCTTTTGACTGTACTTAGCTCACGATTCAGTTATTTACATGAGCGTCTGTATTCGCTCATAGCTCGCGGGATCAATCCTTACTTACGTCAGAAATTACACCGATACGTAAAACTTAATCTTCTGTTTCTGTCCAATCGTTTATGTCAAGAAAGGGATAAAACATATTTTATAATTCGAATCCAATTCTGGCGCTTATGAATAGGCATGCAGGATATATATGTATGTTCTAAAGAAAAAGAAAACTTGTATCTCGTCTCGGAGTGTGTTATTTGAGCCCACGACTTTCACGCGACGTGATGCTCTTCCAACGAGCCAAATGCAAATGATTGTATGCGAGGAATGTATCTGATATCATGAACATTAAGTCTTCGCTTGGAGCCCTATAGCGGATGAGTTTTTAAAACATCTAAATCGGTCGGTAGTAAGATCAACTGCACATCGCTGTAAACATTTGCCGTTTAATGTTATTTCTTATACCCACTACATAAAAGTGTACAGTCGCCGTCAGATATATCGGAGCAGACAAAGTGACCAAATACTTCTGAACAGTTAAAATTTCAAAAAGTTCCATACACCACAAGTTACCATTAATATCTGAACATTCATTACTTCAATAATATCTCAGCAGATGCCAATAACATCTGAACACTCATAACGTCAATATGTGTCACGCACGTCATGTGTCTCATTTAGCTACCTGTATAGATGAGTGTTCAGATATTATTGGTAAGTTGTGTGTATAGAAATTATTGACTAGCATCTGCCCAGATATCTGCCCATCTCAAAGATTAGCATATAGCTTATAACGCTGAGTAATTACTATTATTGTTTATTGTTTTTTTTTAAGATTACTTACATGCACTTTTTCACTATTACCGCACCCATAAACTAACACTGCATGACCCAAAGGTTGACTGGTAGAGAATGCCTCTAGCATTAAGTAGCTGTTGTACTTTTTTGTGCAATAAAGTTTTTTAATAAATAAATAATAGCACTCTTATTTTCACATTAATATACTACGTGATATGAGTGATACAGTCGTAGGTACGTACAACACTCTCAGTTCGATATTCGTTCTTATTATTACGACATAAAGGTGGTGCAAAGTCCAAAATGTAGAGTCTGACGTGCTTTCGACCGTACAGTCAACATCATTCATTAATTTGAAAACACCTCAGTATCTTGTCACATTAAACCTCGTAAGTAAGTCGTACGTCAGTTAGATAGTCAACTTAATATGACAAGGTATTCTGTATTTAACGTAAGATGCTGACCGTATATCATGGAAGTGTAAAGATTTATGTAAATATTAAATCAGGTAGGTATTCCAATTTTCCTCGCAACTTTCAAGAACTTTTTTTCTTGTTACACTATGCTATTGTCTTAGCGTCTCAAGTGGAAAACATACTACATATTGAAAAATTCCGTTCGCTTTAACAATTTCATATCGTTGCGGCAGACAAAATCCGCAAGAGATTTGCATCAGAATAGAAACTATAATCATGTAACTAACTCAGAAATCGAAAAAGCAATATATTCAGCTAAATGAATGATATGTCATTAATCTGTGTTTGATTCGATTTCCATTGTAAAAAGTGTGTTGTGTGATCCAACTCAAATAGGTAGGTACACTATTATAATCAAAGTTGTTTTACTTATAATTTAAAGTTAAGCATTGAAATTGTGATTTATTTTTATCTTTCACGATCCAACTCATTTTTTTTTAATTTTTTTTTTAAACATATATTTTGTCATTTACCACCGTTAGATATTTTTAAATGTGTGTAACATAAACTAAACATATACATGGAGCAAACTAAACATAACATTTTGTGACATGACTGTTCGCTGGTAGAAAAAATTAAAAACTCTCTTAACCCTGTAGAAACTTGAGGTACATATTTTGAGAGGTAGCAGACACGGGTAGTTTATAGGAGACTAGCTGTGCCCGCGACTTCGTTCGCGTGGACTACATCCTTTCATGGTCGGTTTTACCCCTTTCTCCCATAATATTCGAAACAAAAAGTAGTCTATATTTTAATCCAAGTTTCGAGTTATATTTGTGCCAAATTTCATACTCTAACTTTAAAAATTAACATTTTTCCATATAAACTTTCAAAGGTGGTATTACACCCATCCCCCCCTTATTTTCTAATAAAAAGTAGCCTATGCCCGTTCTTGAGGTTCAACGTATATCTATACCAAATTTCATCAAAATCGGTTGAGAGGTTTAAGCAGAAAAGCGTAACAGACAGACAGACAGAGTTACTTTCGCATTAATAATATTAGTAGGGATACAGACGTTCACCGGATGTTAACAAAGAGACATTATAAATATTCAAACTTAAACATGGAATAAGTGAATAACTTGCCCGTATTGTGATTATGTTGTCATACCAGGTTTGATTTAAAATCTTTAGTAACATTATAAAGTTTATTGATTTGGGTGATCTCCTGTGCTACTGATTTGTGACGGTTAGATAATTAATTGTATTTAAGACATGAAAAAAGACCACGCAGACGTAACAACGGATAAATCTAGTTCAATCATCAATAAAGTGCAACGATCATTGCGTGGGGTCCGAAATTAGTTTGTTTTGCAGGAGCTGAATTCAATAAACCTACAAACAATTCATTATAATGAGTCACACGTCTCTTATACATAGAAGAACTTTATGCAAGTCATAACCTTGAGACTTGCAGAGGAGTGTCAGTAATTGCATAATTAACTTATGTTGTGTGTGCAAAACCACAACAGTTGGTATGACTCTTGCCATCTGTAGGTGGTCGCCATCCTATACAATAACAGCGTAGGAATAATTTCTTATGGGTTTTGCGATCAAACTAAAAACAGACAAGACAAGCAACAAAACTATACGTTCAATTAATTCTTTACGGGTAAAATAAATTAAAATATTTACATGTCGTGTTTAAATAGTTTGCACAATTTTTGTAACAATTTTAAAACAACATTAGATGTTTCAATGCTTGCATATTATGTATTTTGTGGTTTTACTCAATCCTGACGCACAATCCACGTTTTGTTATAAGGGAGTTCCCAGGAAATTTATGATAACATGAGACCACTAACGGAAAAAATCTATGACGATTTATTTCATTTTGTAATAGTCAAGCATCAACTCTGAATCTTTTAGATTTTCTGAGGAAACATTTTTACATACTTTTTTCTGAAAATTTTCATCTAATACCTAACTAGCGAACTAGCGTGTGACTTCGCCTACGTTTTCGGGATAATTCAATTCAAATCTTCATACATCCTTATAAACTTTCGCGTTTAAAATAATAGGATTTAAAAGTTTAATACTGACGAGCAATAAGATATCATGACAATTACGATTCCTGATCAAGATAGGACTAAGTAGTGACTAACACTCTATACATGGAAAGGAAAAATGTGGCAACTGCGCTCTTTACGAGCGATCGCACACAACTTTCGACAACTATACATACTACATATACTTGATGTAAACAAAACAAAACGAGACATTTGCCGTATTTGGAGGGGCATACCGAGTGAACCGTGTCAGATTTGTTTTTAGTATTGCTTCTTTTTGAAACAGAATGCATACATTACATTTAAATAATATAGTTGTTCAATTAACATATCCTTCCCTGCCCTTTTAAATAAAATAATGCATTCAAAAGTACGTAGGTACCTACATTTGACATATTAAAACAAAATTAAACAGATCACATTTGCATGCCGCACCAGCTTGTAAATTAATCTGCACTTAGATATTGTACCAAGTTTGTACATGTTTTTTCTGTGGAAGATTTGTACGTTGTCCAACATAAATAAATTACGTAGTAGATGAATTAAACGGAAAGATGATTATTGTGAGTTGTTTGATGTTATCAGGGAATCATCGTCGCCTTGTAATAATGCAAAATAATTGTGTTCGTGACCTACTGCAGAACGACACGCTTCAAAGATTCAGCCCGGTGTACAGATACAAGAAGCATTTCTTCATGCCCGTTTACGAAATATTTCAGATGGCTATTATTTGGATATTATGTGAAATTATGAACTAAAAAGCTATATTCATTCGATCAAAAGTATATATAGAAAATCAATTGAGTCTACCATTTAAAAGGACTAGTGTCTAGCATTTAAGGGGTAGTCTTCTAGAAAATCTTTCTTAGCGAATGTCTACACCTTGAAAACCACTTATCAACCAACTAAATTTCAAGGTTATAAGTGTTATTGTTTCTGACATTTTGTAATTAAGTGACGTTTTACTTTTTAGATTTTCATGCAGTTTAAACGCACAACTGAATGATGTTTCTATGATGTGATCATACTAAAGTCCTCACAAGTCTTACGAAGCAGAGTCCGGTCTACAAACAGGTACGAGTGTGAATATAAATGTTTAAATTCGAATTCGTTGATGTTTAAGTGTGTTTTATATGTTAGAACTGACTGCTGCTACAGTTTGTTCTCAGAATGCCTTAGTTATACAAACACAAAGATATTATTAAATGCCGCATTTATTTATTAAGCACCAGCTTATATGACTCTTTTCAGAAATATACGAACTTCTAATCAGATCTTAATCAACAGCAATCAATCAAGAACCCAAAAAAAATCACGAGTCTAAGTTTAGGATGGTAAAAAACTAATCTTTAGACACACATTTTAAGAATAAAATATAAACATTTTCTAGGAAACCTGAACTAACGCCGGCACACGTCAACTGTCGTGCAAGATAGGATGTCGCTGTCACTCCTGCGCAGGACGGGTCGCCGCGCACCAGGAATGGGTCGAGACCAGGAATGAGTTGAATTTATGAAATATCGATAAACAGATTAAGATATCATTTCTCAAAAGAATTGGATAAATGTCGATATCTTCATCACAATATCTCAAAATTTATTTACGTGTACATCGACCGTTTGTTTGTGATTTTAATTTATTAATGTATTCATTGCAATGCTAGTGATATATTAGGAAATGTGATTAATCGAAGTTATGTGCTTAAAACAATTTAAATAGCAATAGGCGTCGCATTTTTATTTTGAAATAATTACCAAGAAATTATTAAATATAAGCGATGACAAAAAAACAATGGGACCACTTTCACCTACATACATCATACCATCACTCGACTGTATGTAGTTAATGCCCAAGTTAAACGATTAGTTTCAGACGCTGAAATCCACACGAAGTGCGATGGAAGGGTGCCCAATTTCTTTTAAGCTGCTCAGTGTTAGCAATCGAAGAGTTTTGGTCTGTTCAAGTCCTACACACCCACTTTGTTCCCCCCAAAGGGCGACGTGCACTTGTATCACTTAAAAAAAAAACCTATTTAATAACTAATTAAGCACAACCATGTCCAAAGTGACACGCGTTACTTCCTTAAAGTGTTTTTCAATAAAATAATATCGATATGCAATACGGGTTCTGATTATCGATACTAATTTCAATATCGATCCTGTATCGATACTTGTTCCATCCCTGGCTCCCGGCACAGGAGTGCGACCGGTCGCTCCCGCTTCTGTGCGCGCGCGCACGCGCTTCTCTATCAGGTTGTGCGACTTGTTTCACCGCGTAGTCTTATTTTAATTACTTATCGTGCATAGTTCGAAGGATGCAGACAATTAGACTGGCATGAAGATTATATTGTTGCATGCAACCATCTTGTTTGAAAATAAAAAGTTGTTATGGTTTCCTTTGAAGGGAAAACAAGATACTCGTATCTAAAGTTTGCAAAGTAGTCGAAAAAATATGTATATTTATATATGTATGATTACATCAGTAACACTTATAAATAATCTCTATACAAATCAAATGATGATATCCGGTTCGGAACCTATAACAACCGAGAAGACACTGGCAAGAAAGTCAGTATTTTTTTTTTTATAAAAAAAGCTAAACTTATAACTAATCTTGCATCAAGACATACATTAATGAAGTAAGTAGAACCAACACCATTAAATATCTATTCCGAGCATTACGTCACCAACGAAAGCTTGGCGTACAAAATAACTATCACTATCACAGAATCTTGTGGCCCAAATAACAAATCCAGTCTCGGTCCTAAAACATTTGTTTCGATTAGTCCCTTAAGAAGCCGAAAATGATGGTAATAACTTCCCCAAAAGGCCCAAGATGAGCAATCATTTCAACAAAACGAACGGTAAAAAATGACACGGCTCCGAGGACAGTTGGGATCATTCCCTTTATGCCGTCGTCCTATATTCCGTGTTGAATTGTTTTAGTAGCGTCATAAACAGGCGCCCGAGTTTTACTTTCTCCGTCACAAAGAGGCCAGGGAGCGGTCTTTGTGGCGCTGGGTGTAGCGTTAGTTTGTTTGTTTGTAATTACTGCGCCATTAGCCGCTCAAAAGGGTTCGAGCTAAAGATCTGTAGTATTGTTCGCGCCACGCGTCATCCTGCAATTCTATAGTCAGATAAGATAAACGGGGCCGATAAAGTTCTTAGGTTTTCTCGGAATGCCGTTGATCACATTGCAAATCGTATGCAACTTCCAAGTTAGTTACAATTACAGTACTTACTTTATTAATGTTGAATGTATATATTGTTCAATAGTTTTTATTTCAATTTTCTGGGTGTTGTAAATAGGGAACGTGTCTAGTCAATTTGTAGATACACTGACTTTTACAAAGTTTCGGAGCATTAGAGCATTTAAAAAAAAAACATTCAAAATATATGGCCTATGTTTTATATAAAGTCCTCTTTTACGGCATTTATACTTTAAAATTGTTTATGAATGGAGTCAATAACCTGATAAAATTTAGCCTTGTAGTCTAGTATTTACAGTTCCTTTTCTTAAAGAGCACGTGGTTATCGTGTTTTATTCATTCTATTATTACGCATTATTGCCAGTGAACAACAATTTACTTATTTGTTTGTAAATGTTAAATAGACATTACGGACATTATGTCTAAGACCATTATATTTGTACTAAAATATTTAGGTATCATGATTAGTTTTCAAATTTTTGTAGTAGGTATATTAAAAAAATATTGTAGGCTGTGAGCAAGCAATGCCACTATTACTCGACTTAACTCTTGTAATTATTATATATTTAAAAAATGTATTTTTTACTACCCCCAAAACGGTGATCCAAACACCACGTCACGATCAGAACACGATACGGCAGATTGATAGGCCGCGCTAGAAAGTTCACGGCAATAGTAAACGGGTGAAATGGTATCTGAAGAAGAGCGGGTGCGCGGGCGCCTACCTGCGGCAGCCGACCGCACTGCGTACCGTTACTCACAAAAAAGCCCCGTCTGTTGCCACGCGAGGGTGCACGCTAGTGATGGGTCGATCTAGTGATCTATTCGAATAGTCAATCACTTGTGAATAATATAACGAGGACTCAAAACAAACAGGGTCTGCGCCCAAACAATCGCGACGTTAGATTCACATCATTTACATTTCATGAGGACCTCAATAAGGTTTTAGTATGTTATATTTATAAATAGCGGCCCGCCATGACTTAAGGTCTACTCCCAAAAACGAAATATGCGGATCCAACGCCAGATAGCAATATTTAATTCTTAAAATCGAAACCAACACACTTCGAATGCGAATAAAGCGTTATCAAAAAACAAAATATTATTTATACAAATAAAAAACTATGTTTTAATTCGCAAACTTTTGACTAATCTTCAAAAACGAAACCTTTCATTTGTTCGATTTTATTATTTTTATAGTACTATACGCCGTACTAGCGAACTTTAAATATTAGAAACAGAAAATTTTTATCTCCCCCTGCGGTGCGGGAATTGAACCCACGACCTTCACGTATCGCGCGTGCTGCTCTTACCAACTGAGCTAACCGCAAGTTATTGTAGGCGATGAAATTTTTCTGCTGTATCAACCGTTAGCCTTCGGTAAGTGCCCTCTGCCGAATATGTTTAGAACTACATACTTATCGGCCCGTGGTACATTCGTTTGTTTTTCGTTTTTGGGAGTAGTTGTAACTAACTACTAGCCCCTGAGTGCACGTGCTAGCCTCGTTTTACAACATTTCGCATTGAATATTCGCTCCTATGGTCGCAGCGTGATAATGTGTAGCATAAAACCTTCCTCGGTAAATGGACTGTATCTAACCAGAGAGGAATCTTTCAATTTAAACCAGCAGTACCTAGTCTTATCTCAGGAACTGGTTCGAATTGCAAAAAAATGTTTGTGTTGTATAGTCAATTTATCGAGGAAGGCTTTTAAGCTATATTACATTATGCTACGACCAATAAGATCAAAGAATCAGTCGCAAATGTGAGAAAAACGGGCTTAGTACGCGTGGAAAGCCGCGCCGGGCTGCTAGTAACATGTACAATAATAACATGAAATTTACTAATTTCTTAGAAGCTTAGTTGCCAATACGCCATTT
Organism: Glyphodes pyloalis; assembly: GCA_037074685.1. NCBI lineage: Eukaryota > Metazoa > Arthropoda > Insecta > Lepidoptera > Crambidae > Glyphodes > Glyphodes pyloalis. Next base: position 3,963,383 of record JAYKKO010000002.1, read on the forward strand.
AATAATAAAAAAAAAATTTTAGACATGGCGGTCTATTAGGGAAAAAAAAGTTACTAAGTTGAACATTCGAAAACGACTGTAGAACAACTTGTCTCTTCACTACTGAGTACGCCGGTCACATTATAACTACGGCTGACCTATAGCCAATTGTGCACAAAAACGAGCATAATTCGTGCGCGTGAAATTGTAACATCTGTCTGAGCCTCGCATGACGGGAGACGCCACATCATAAAGGGTTCCGATTGGAAAGCTGATAATTGAGGAAGTAAGCTTTTATCGGAACACTAGAGTATTTTTAGCTGTCATGTTGCTCATAGTAAGCATTAGGAAACTAACCACAAAAACCTGCCAAGTGCGATTGGGACTCACGCACGAATATGGTACGGAACCCGTACCATTAATTAGGTATGCAACATCACTACATAGAATAAAACAAAGTCACTTTTTCTCTATGTATGCTTAGAAAACTACGCAACGGATTTATATGTGATTTTTTGATTGATAGAGTGATGTACATGGAAGGTTTATATGTATGATCCATACATATTAATGTATAGAAAAGCCAAAAACATCATTTGTATTTACTTGCAACCGTGCGAAGCCAGGGCGGATAGCTAGTTGATAATAAAACAAAATATTTTGTAAATATTTCAAGAGTCTACGTAGTGCCGTTTTTGATATCATTCAATGAATGCTTAAATCTTTAAAACTTCGAAACGGATTTTAATGCGAACGCAACTGCGTTTACTAGAATGATTCCTATGGAAGGTTTATACATATGTATTTTACATACATATATGATGGTTTAAAAGTCGAATAATTAATTAGTATCTACGTAACACCCGTGCAAAGCTGGGGCGGGTCTCTAATAATAACAAAATAGAGTCCCAGGTACGGAACCCTAAAAAGGACACCACCTGATGTAGTATTCGTTTTAAAACAATCTACAAGTGAATTTAAATGAATCCCTTCGTCCCTTGAGGAAAACATGAACGTATTATTATTTATTATACCCAAGTGTGTAATATTAAAATATTATAGAGGATATAATTGATACAGCCTATTAGTATGAGTGATTGATGTAAATCACTATCATTACCCTGAAAACCTTGGTCCAAGAAAGGCACAAGTGGAAAATGTCTTCCTCCATATCCGCGTCAGTCTTAAAAGGATTTACTTCTTTAACAAACGTAGGGGCAGACTCCGACAGAGGAAACTTACAGACATGCACAATACGAAAACTACGAGGGTTTACTTTTCTCCTACCTGACTATGGATGATGGTTGCGAAACCTTATCATCTTCACCGAACTATCGGTGGAGCGCAGATAGCTCTCACCCCTATAACTACGAGAGTCATATTTTTCAAACGGAGCAAGGGCTACGCAGAGTTTGTTTTTCGACGGTACGAAACAAAGATAATTTTTATATAACACTAGCGGCCCCGGCGAACTTCGTTTCGCCTTAGAGGATTTTCCCGCTTTTCTGTTGAAATTTTTTCTGATTTTTTTTTGCTATAAACCTCACAGAGCCCGAGAACTTTCCAACGAATGCAAAACCGTGGAAATCGGTTTGTGCGTTCAGGAGTTATAGCGTCAGGGAGGAAAACCCGACTTATTTTTATTATATAACATTTATACTACAAAAAATTCGTAGCTCTTGGCTCTTGTATTACAATTTATAATAACTTACTTTACCGTCAGCCATTCATGGATTGTATGTACCGTTAACAGCACGTCAAACAAACGTAAACACTTGCATTTCAATATTTGACCTTATGCACACGCCTGAAGGGCGGTGCAAAGACCACACTGTAGTCTGAGGGGCTTTGGTCTGTACAGAGAGTACCTAAGTACTACAAGTATCTCTGTAATTCAACTGATTGAAGTGTGACGAAAATTGTATTTGTCACTGCTTCTCTTCATGTAAAATATATTATAACCTTTTTTTAACAGACACAACTGTATTTTTTTATCAAAAATGTGATTACAAACACTGTAATTAAAGAAGATCAAAATCTCAGCTTTCAAAAAGGTATTCCGTTAGCAGATTCTGTGGAATAAGCGACAATGCCGATCCGAGACAATTACAGAGCGCATGTGCTCTGAACCATTCCGCCGCTTTGTGACGACGCACCTGCGCGAGCGCATCGCACTCTGCCTTAAACTCAACAATTGGCGAATCTTTTATTCGCCGTGGGAAATGCTCGGTTTACAAACGGGACTTTAGTTTTTTTTTCATTTAATATAAAAATGTATGAGACCAAACATTTGTAATATCATAGAGCATGTTCTCCACTTCTGTGGATGTCCATATTACGCGTTATAACTGTTTCGAAAATGTGTAGAGGCATGCAGATAGCTGAACCAACACTTTATTTTTCACATTTAGTTACATTTTTGTAAATGAAATCCTTTTCGATAAAAGAATTAACTATATAGACACCAGATTTAAAATTATTGTCTAGTCCTGTGCTTTAATAGTCTATTTGTATACTCTTTGGACAAGTATCTCTGAAAATCTTTACTAAAAGAGTATTTAAAATATTGTTGGGAGTAATTTGTCACGTTTGCTCATTTGTTGATTATAAAATTTAATCGATACTAAGTTATTGAAAAAAAAAATCAAAGATTGTTGTAATTGTTTGTTTAGTTACTAACATAACTAATCGATTTAAATTCACAAAGATTGCGAATGATTATAACATTGAATGGACAATAACATTACCAAATACGAATTTGAATTGTATTCGTATTTAATTATTTGTTCGTGTTCAGACCTCGCGTGTGGCAGCCATTCGTCGTTCGTGTCAAGCGCCTTACCAACGTAGGTACATGACAACGTCGCAGGTACATGTGTACATAACACAAGTACGAAGGGCCTGCCGTTATCAGTCCTGTGCACACTCATTACGCGGCCGTCAGATTCTATCGTGCCATGACCAGGCCATTGTTTGTCTGCACTAATTGTCCTTGACTCCTGGGAGCGTCGCTTCAGTCCAACAGTTTACAGAGGATTACTGAATTCGGAACGAGGCTGGCTTTTTTTAGATTTTTGATAAATTACGATTAGTTGAATTAGTCCGTCATCGTGCTCAAAGACAATCATAGAATGGTAAACATAAAGTTATATTGTTTTAAGAATGGACCAACGTTTGTGTAACACATTAATTTTCAAATAACAAAAACTGTATACTTTTTCCAAACAGATATTTAGAATTTCAAAACAAAATTATTCATTCGTCGCATCTGACAATAGGCAAATTATTCTGTCCGATCGCTGGAAATCGTGTAGCAGCGAGGAAACTAAGCTAATATGGTGCCAGATTGCTCCTAGACAAAAATCACGACATTTTTGTGAATGTAATATTAAAATATGCTAATGTGCATACATTTAAATTAAGTAGTTCCTGGACGACCCTCTTGGATGTTAAGATACAAATAAGCTGCTATGACAAAAAAACTACCAAATTGATTTGTGTGAGATCCGAGGGACAATAAAGCTGCGTTACCGAAATTTTAGGTTTGCAAAGAAAACGAAAGACCGTCCCGTCGTTTTTAATTAGACCGCAAACAAAACTCAATTAATTACAGAAAGTTCGAGCAGAGCAAAGTTCAGCACCTTGATATTTACCGTTTTTCACAAACACGTGGGTACAAGGAAAAATAGCACCAAATTAATTAGCGCTTGCCAAATTGCCGTTCCCAATTCTGGTGTCGCTCGAGATATATTCAATACGGATGTCGCGCAAGTGACGGGACAAACGGGCGCAATCTCGTGAGGGCTTCGACAGCACGTGAACTACGCACGTGAGGCCGATGACTGGCTGCTCCAGTTTCTCCCAATAAGTCTTTGTCAGTAACGCGAGTTATAATTCTAAGTAAATTAAAAACATACAGCCACATACTTATCATCATTACTATTTTTTTATTTTTTTACGATTATTAAAAAGGCTTAAAAATTTAAAGGTGCACCAATATTATTGCGTAAAATTTTAAAATTGTACTTTTACTCTTTCTCACAAAAAACTACTGTATGGAATCCGATGTAATTTGGTCACTTATAAAATACCAAACAGGACATCCTAGATCAACGTGAACGAAGTTATGGACCAGAGCTAGTCCTATTATAATTATAAACGTGAAAGTTTGTATGGTCGTGTAGATGTATGTTACTCTTCGGATATGGATGAAATTTGGTACGCAGACAGATAGATATATAGATACTAGATTTCCATACAAGATACTTTTTATTCCAAAATAATGTAAGCGAAGCAACAGGCAAGAGCTTGTTTATCATACTCTGATTTCAGCATTGTCAACATCCTGACCTACGACAAAAACAACATTTGTTCGGATATTCCACGAAAACAATTCACTTTTAACTTATTGAATACATTTGCGAATACTTGGTTTTGTAATCAAATTGGAATGTCACGACCAGTTTCACTGAATTTCAGGGACAACGTCCGACTACGAAGCTGAATATTTGAATAGTTAAAGTCGGCTCGGTGACGCATGAGTATGGCTATTGGTACGTATAGGTAGTTTACGTTGTTTGTAAACAATATTATCACAAGCATTTCAGTACTTTGTGTAAATTAATACTTCCTCAAACAGGATGAAAATATATCATGCGTAGGCAACAAATTCTCATATTTCTCATTTACCGTGTAGATAGATACGTCAGTGCATTGCTACGTTCATATTTTTTATTCATACTTATACCATGCATATTCTTAATTTATAAGAATACTTTTACATACTTACATATAATTATTGTGGATTTGCAGAACATTAGTAAGCAAATATCTTACCTGAAACAAAAAAAAAACCATGTAATTAAGTTTAGAAAGCGTTTTCGTATAAATAAAAATGAATAACCGAAATGTATGTACGCGCGACATTTTAGAAATCTGTATGTACTAAATAAGGCTTGTATAAGTGGAAAATGTACCGCGATCGTATCTGTCTGATGCCGCTAATAAATAATAATCGAAGTGTTTATGATGAAAAGGAGGAAGGTTTACGCGTAACACGCGCTCGCAATTGATTTCGCTTTGCATTAAATGAAAGCAGCGCTAAAATCAGCGGTAAGTACTTGCGCGAATCTGAATTCAACATTCGGCATGATGCGTCGTTTCGAAAATATATCCAGCTCAAAGGATAACTGCGTTTGTTTATTTAATTGATGCGAGTGCGGCGCAAGGATCGTCGAACTGCTGAAAATAGTCGCGGCATGCGGCGCGGACACCGGGCGCCGCGCGCGAAAATAGCGACCAACGCGGCGCATGCGCATCGCTTTGTAGAATTATCTATATTTGCACTAACAACAATATTTGCGCAGTTTCTACTGAAAGCCGACAAAGGAAGTAAAACGCATACAGACCGATTAGATGTCTACTAAAATTACAATTATGATACTTTTTATACCAAGATAAAACGAATACGATTAATATAAAAATTACACTCTCTCATTGCTGTTAAAGTTTTTTACTGACCCGATGGATTAGGGTTAACCAAATTGTTAACTAATTTAATGGTTAATGTTAATGGTCTGCTCCTGCCTACAAATTTAGACGAATCCGTGCTACTGACTGACTACAGAGTAAAACAGGTTGTCAGAGCACTTAAAATAATATTTCCAACTTCTATGTAAAAGTATCTAGTAAGAGAAACATTAATATTTTAAAAAAGAGTTAGTGTAGAGTTTCAATTCGTTTTTTCTCGACATCACCAACATTCCGAACACGGCGGTAGAATACTCAAATTTTACTGACGATTTACATGTAGATTGTTAGCTTCATGAATAAAGATATTTTCTTAAAATGTTAAATCTATTTACACGTACTGTCTCGACATTTGCAATCTACTTTTATCAATTAATGCGATAAATAACTTCCAGCTATGTCATAAATGTTCCGTAACGTTTATCTTAACGAGGGTCTTTAAATGGTGACGATAAGATCTTCTACGGGTGAACGTTGTTAAGAGCTAGCATTGTCTGCGAGTAACAGAAGTAAAATTATCACGCGTATTACTCAAAAGATTGTCACCCAACATATTTTTAGGACCTTAAATAAAAGTGAAAAGAGTTCTTCTGCGTTTGGGTAAAAATAACAGTTGTATAATTAATTAATGATTTGTAACTATCCATGTGGATGTCATGAAAATTTTAAAAATATTCCAATCTGATTAGGCATCCAGCCATAGCGGAATGAAAAAAAACTAGCTAAGAGTATGACTTGTGTACAAAACTGATTCCGTCTGCTGTGTAACATCACCCTTAAATATTTATTGTATCAATTTTTAGTGCTGTCTAACTATCACGGTAAACGAGATAACCTAGTGACATACCTAGGGACGGGTTCTGGCATTTCGGGTTCGGATCTTTAAAAATTAAGGACAAAAATATAAAAAACGTACCACGATTCTTATATTCTATAATGGTTATCATAGTTACGATCTTTATATAACAAGTCGTAGCAAAAGTAATTCAATTTTAGATTCGTTTCAATTAAATATCGATTACTGCGTAATCGCAACACAAGTAGATGAATCCAATGTAAACATCTTCATCGATGTTTGGTGTGTTTAATGGCAGAGCGGCAAGTGGGTTACGAGGCGAATAAATCTCAAAGCGGCGATTGTATGCAAATGCCCGCATGGCGTGCGCCCGCGCACCTCACGGCCCTCATTGCTGCTGATGACTGCTCATCTAATCCGTTTACGCAACGAGCTCCCTAATACTTGTTATGTAATTTAATTGTTCTCAGATCAGTTTCCGTGTGGAAATCAACAACAATTTTTGAAATTGTGTAACATTGCGTGCGACATTTATACATTTGGCAACAATATGTAATATGTTTTTACATATCGTTTAAATTATAGTATACTAGCTGTGCCCGCGACTTCGTTCGCGTGTACTAAATCCTTTCATGGTCGGTTTTACCCCTTTCTCCCCTTATATTCGAAACAAAAAGTAGTCTATATTTTAATCCAAGTTTCGAGCTATATTTCTGCCAAATTTCATATCTTCAAACTTCAAAAATAAACATTTTTCCATATAAACTTTCAAAGGTGGTATTACCCCCATCCCCCCCTTATTTTCTAATAAAAATTAGCCTATGTCCGTTCTTGAGATTCAACGTATAGGTACCTATACCAAATTTCATGAAAATTGGTTGAGAGGTTTAAGCAGGAAAGCGTAACAGACAGACAGAGTTACTTTCGCATTTATAATATTAGTAGGGAATTAGTAGGGATTATGGTACGCAACGCAACCAATTTGATAAAAAAAAATTCAGAATCTACCTAATTACGTTTAATTTGTGTTTATGAAGATAGATATTATGGTAAACAAACCATTTTTATGATTCTATTCTTTAAAAAATTTCTGAAACTAAATACGAGTACCGTTAATTTGTTTTGCTCGGTAATTGTTAAGCTCGAACTGGTTGGTCAAATAGAAGCAAAGTGTCAGATTAAATGTTCTCAAAACGTCAACTAATTCTAACATGTCATGATCTTTCAAATTTACAAACAAAAGAGTCTTTTAGACTTTATTCTCTTATCTCAATTAACGTGACAAGATTGCGTGTCAATTAAATAAACGATGGCATGTGCAAGTAGATGCGCACAGCTTAAACAGCTCTGCGGATAATCACGGGAAAAACTAATGAGGCCTTGTAAAAACATTGCTATTTGCCATTGTATGGGATTAGACAAAATGTCATCCTAGTAAAGTGTTCTAATTAACAACGCATGACGTTGGTTAGTATTAAACGATGACTAAGATAACTGGTGACATCATCTACTTTTAATTAAGAATATTGTCCAAAGAGGTAAACAAAAACTACACACGTTTCTAATTTTATAAAGCTAAATACTTCAGCGCTCACTGACTCATTAATCGCAAAATCTCATAAACCATTACACCTACAAACTTTAAATCTGGTTAAAGTCCAATAAATAATAGATAACATCACATACATTGTTTTGAGTGTGTGGTAAGTAGCTTAAGCACTTGTGTTACAGAAATTGGAAATAACGACGGTACCGGGACATTTTACAAAAGTTCGTTTCCCATATTGATCCGACGTGTTTTGTTTCGCAATATTTATGGGATTAAAAGTTAATTGTATATGTTAATCTAGCATCTTATCTATTTTTCTACCAAATTTCCTCCGAATCCATTCTCGACTTTTTGCGTGAATGGGTAACAAACGGACATCCAGACATCTTCACATCCATACATTCTTACAAGCTTTATATACTCGACGTGTGCAAAGTTGCGGGCGGCCACTACATAAGTTCAGGATCTCGGGTCATGTGCACCACACATCCTAAACTTATGCAAGTGGGATTCATTGTTTTATATAAAAGTCAAGTGTCAAGACTAATCACATTTCGTAAACAAAACGCTTTACGTTTATTAAACATTTATTCAATGCAGTCCCAAACCGGCCACGTACGTGTAGTTAAAAATACGTCAGACTGCACTTTGGAATTAGTTATAATAATATCGCCCCGACCGATTTCGGCCAAGGCGGCCAATCTCATTGAGATCACCCGGCCACTTAGAATGCACGAATAAATTTTATCGCGCTCTAACCAAATGTCAAAATTCAAATCGCTGCTCATTGGTTGAAATTACGCATACAATTAAAAGTTCGATAAATCAACAGGGTCGAAGGTTTTGTCTCATGTCTCATTATGAAAAATTTGACGTCTTGAGCATGTTAGTACGGCCGGACTTTATTTATAGTGCTCAAATGTCTTTTCTCTTATAATCCAATGGGACTGTAGACTGATCTGAAAATGATCAAGCTTAGGACCGACTGTTTTACATGTTCTTACGACAACATGGATCATTTTTCCTTCCAGACATTTTAGTTAACCGATCTGAAAATGTCCTATCCAAACTGGAAACAACACACAAATATGTCGCCTCGTGGGAATCGTACCCACGACCACTGGATAACAAGCCTTGCCGTTGACACTGGACCACAGAGGCCGGTTTCTGGACTTAGTACCGCCTTTATTGCAAAAGCATAAAAACCAATATCGAACTGCAAATGTTCAACGTGATTTGCTGTTGACCGCACATACGCCGGACGTGCATGTGCCAACCGATTAACACTCAAGTTCAGGTGTGATAATCATAATTATATCATTCATCATGCAACATCATCTTTGAAATAATGCGAAAAGCATTTTTAAACCTTGACACGACATGCTTAATAGATTATAATGCACATTGGAAACATTATGTATGACTGTTAATTCCTACAGTTCTGAAAACTGGTAGGTACAGAGAGTCCACTTCCAAAAACAAAACGAACCAACTAAAAGTTTATTTTTTGAAGATTAATAAAAAGTTTGGGAATTTAAAACGTGGTTTTTGATTTGCATAAATAAATAAATATTGGACAACATCACATACATTGCTCTGATTCTCTGGTAAGTAGCTTAAGCACTTGCGTTACAGAAATCAGTAACAATGACGGTACCACGACACCGAGACCCGAGAAAATATAGAAAAGTTCGTTTCCTATATTGACCCGACCGGGGATCGAACCCGGGACCTCAGAGATGGCGCGACGCCTAAGAGGGACCCCACACTAGCGTCTTTCGAGCGTCAGCGTCTTGCCGCGCCGACGTTGTTTGGGCGTTGCGTCGACGCGGCGCCCGCTCAGCGTCGACGCGGCGCCCGCACAGCGTCGGCGCGGCGTTTGAGCGGCGCTTGCGCTGGGCGTCCTCTGCACATCGCGTTCGATCGTCGCGCCGCGCTGACGTCATGTACAGTTATTTCGAAAATGGAAATGTAAGATTTGAATAACGCACAATATAATGTTTTATATTGCAGTGATAAATTAATGCTTTCAACTTGTAAAGGAAAAAATATATTTTACCTATTTGACACATGGCACGAAAAGGCAACTTTAGCATTTATTTTCTCGAAAACTAAAAGTACTTAATTGAAAATGGGTTTCTTCGGCAATATGAGCTAGTATTTTAAGCTACATCCATATTTGCTATCAGCTAAAAAGTCTTCTACCTACTGATTCTAAAACACGGGCCGAATCAATTGAGTTCATCAATGTACTGTTGTCAAAATAAACGCTGCGGCAGGCGTCGGGCCGGCGCGGCGCCTGTGGAGCGCAGTCCTGGCGTTCGTCATTTCGACCGCGCCGCTGCGCAAGCGTTGCGTCGGCGCCGCGTCGACGTTGCGTCGACGTCGCGTCGGCGTTGCGTCGACGTCGCGTCGGCGTTGCGTGGGCGTCGACGCTCAAAGAACGCTAGTGTGGGGTTACGCTAACTCCGGCACGCTAACTCTCTCGGCTACGGAGGTCGTCAAAAATAAAGAATCTTTTGTTTTTCTATAACGCTTCATTCGCATTAGAGATGGATTGGTTGGTTACGATTAATAAGAATTAAAAATTGCTATCCGTTATCGGATCCGACATGTTTCGTTTTTGGGAGGAGCATCAGCTATTTTTGAAAGTGTTATGACGAATATGCCTACTCAGAGTTCTTATTATGGACACCAGCCGTCGGGGAGAGGCAATGCTCAAGTTTTATCCATTATGAGCTCCGTGACTTTCACCGCACAATATTGGCAAAAAAGTGTCATATGTGTTAATCTAGTGTCTTATCTATCTTTGTGTCTATTTTCATCCAAATACATTTAGTAGTTTTTGCGTGAAATAATAACAAACATACGTCCATACAGACATCCATATTCTTATAAACTTTCGCGTTTTTAATGTTGCGAGCCTAATTATTATACATATGTCCCCTATTCATTTACATTAATATACCAGCAAATAATTGATTTTTAAATAATTCCAAGTGTTTAGTGGTTGCCGTTGCTATTCGTATCTAACAACTCGTTTAGATCTTTACTTCATTAGGGTATTTTTAGTGTTCACCATATAAATGTTATTTGCGTTTTCGTTTGTGATTTGTCTTTAATAAACAAATTAAGTCATATATATCTTTACCGTGGATCAATATTTTAGAAAATAGGTAATAAATATTATACATCTTTAAAAGGTTATTTTCTAGCTTCAAAATGATTTGTTCCGTGGCCTATTATTTTTTTATTTTTGTTCTAATCTTATAAATTTTATATCTTTATCAACATTTTAAGAACTTATTAACATACTGACTACTGGGGTAAAAATGGTACAAAATGTAAATTATCGACGTATTTTTGCTTTAATAAGTTGTCTATCAAATGTGAAAAAAGTGTCAACGTATATAAAAAGAAATAGGTACTAACCCAACACTGATGACATGTAACCACCTAGGTCCTACAATACGTCACATAAAAATCTGATATTTAACAATTGAATGTCATTGCTCACTCAGTCAGCGTTTTGAAGTAGGTACCCCAATTTCACAGGCAGCCCAAGCTTCCCACACGCATCCCACTGCATTTAAATGTTATAATTAGTTAACGTGATCGCAACAAACACAACCCACTTTGTAACGTTGGAAACCAATAATCACATATTCTTAGACCCGTCAGATGTTGCACATCGGCACAATATTGAACTAACTTGTATTGCTTTGCGCGGTAATTAGGAAGCTGACTTATACTGGTTTCAATATTCGAAATACGATTAGTTGAACTATAGACGCTTTTAGCAGGGCTTCATTTGAATGATTAAAATAATTCGTAAAAGTTCAGTACTCGACAAGGAGGGTAAAAAACCGATGTTGAGTTATGGTTATAGCTACGCAATCATACTGAAATAAGCTAAATTTCTGAAAAAAAAAATTAAATTACTAAAAATTTACATAGAAGTTTATAATTACGTTGGTATAATTAAATCACCCACTACTTGCAAAAGTAAGTGCCTTTCAGGATCTTAGTTCATAACTAAAACTAAACTCATACAATTACAAGAACAAATAAATAATAAAGAAATATTGGACAACATCACATACATTGCTCTGATTCTGTGGTAAGTAGCTTAAGCACTTGTGTTACAGAAATCAGAAACAACGACGGTACCACAACACCCAAACCAGAGACAATATGGAAAAGTTCGTTTCCCATATTGACCCGACCGGGATCGAACCCGGAACGTCAGAGATGGCGCTCGCCAAAGCCAGGCCCGCTCGCTAACTAAACATAACTCAGGATACCTACAGAAAGTATAATTAAAAGGTTAACAAAGACAAGTAAACAAATGCTCAAACTCATTACCAATGTTTATGCGAGGTGACGCAGCTAAATTCATTTGGTCATCGTATAAATTACATCGTTTTTCGGTTCAATGCATATGCAAACAAACGAAGACAGATTCAAATTAAAAATGTGTGTTCATTTAAATATCGTGACTTTTTCAGTCGAGTCATTAGAAGCGGTCGTAGTTACGCGTGTAATTACGTCTATATATATAGAAAAACAATTAAACTTCTTCGCACTTGTGCATTGTTACGGCAAGAAACGTTTTCTTGTAATGAAAAGCTTCCACTGTGCCTATTACCTACTCGTATTTTCCATCCAGCTGGATTTGTCATCATTATACATCGGATTTTATGCAATATTAAAGAAACAAAATAAGAATGCGATTAAGGGCTCAAAAGACGCACTTTACACAACATATGTAAAATAACAATATGAATTATTATTCAATTTCACGCTAACGAAAATTCCTAAGGATTATTTTTAACAAGGAAACATTACAATGAGAGCTAAGTCGGGTAAAAAGCGTTTAAAAGTAAATTTTAACAAAATACCTTCACAAAACCTCCGATTTAACCTATGTATATTCTATGGCTTCTATTATAAGAGGAAGAAAAAGACATCAGACCACTTGGTTGAAGAATGCCCAGAAGGACATGAAGGAACTGAGTCTTGGGGAATAGGTTGCATAGCGGCAGACCACGTGGCGAATGATAAAAAAGGTCGATTGATAGATAGATTGATTGGATAAGCCAGTGTAGCAGGAGAAGGAGAAGGCGAGGCCAAAGAAGAAAAAGAAGATATTTCATAATTGATGGTACAATTTTTTTTAGCGAAATAATGCATTAATCCACAATAAATGCATTAGGAGGCTATATAACTAATTTACGAACGTTAGAAACTATTACGATTCGAAAAATCTATGGTTTGCCTTTGTTCAGTCGTTTATAATAAGAAAGAGATTTACTCGTAGCAGTTTCCGAATTGAATCCCATTCCGACGTTTTGTGAATAGGTTTTTTAGTGAAGATAACAAATACTAAAACTGCATAGGTACCTTCGGCTGAACGCGGGCCTATGTTATGATTAAATTTGATAAATGGAATAAAATCTTCCATTTCGAAGTGCAATTAAGTTCCCCAGGTAGCTTTCCGCTGCGGATTTCCGTACATATAAGGCTTTACTAGTTAAGATTTTTTGCAATGCAAAGTGATCCCAGTGATTACACCAGCCATTTGTGACTCACTATTTTGACGTATATAGACAAACTACACAGTGTCTGCCACGGCTAATTAATACGACAAATTACGTACTGATTAGGAAATATTACACCTCCAGTTCTTCAGTAATATGTAAATTAGAAATAGTTATCAACGTTGTTTGCATTCATAAACGTTTATACTTTAAATACGCGCCAAGAATAATAATCACGTAAAAATCGAATACTTAGTAATGCTACCGATTATAATGATAGTACTTATGAATAAAATATATTTATGACTAAAGCGGTTAATGGGAAGTTAAAATTCAGTTCGTTTTTAATTTCCTTAGAGAGTCAGCCAAAACTGGAAGAAAGTGAAAATGTACTCGGTTCAACAAATGTTGTTCGGTGTTGCCGCGCTCTGGCTACCATCAGTAATCTACTTTCGGTGAGTTTCACTTGGCAATTAATCTCATTTGTGCAAAAATTAAACATAACACCGCATCGAAAGTGGCCTTTGTATGAATACTCTGAAATAGTTCTCTTCTCACGATTAGAAATTTACAGTCCCACAGCAATTGTGATTTCAATAGACTTTTTGAAGTTCTATATATGGACCTAAGATTTAAAAAATGCCGTTTCTCCAATTGTGATACCACAATAATAATGATACCGATCATATTTCATATGATAATAAAATGTTAAGCAGCCATTCGAATACATTTTAGAAACATGCTCGGATTTTGGTCAATTATCATGAAATAATGAAGTAGTACATATAACCCGATCCCTCTCTGTCTAACTTACCGTCGTTATGTATCTAATTAGATAAAATAAGAAGTAATTAAAATTTAATGAAAACAATTGAAACATTTTTTGCTCCAACGCAATTAAGTGTTTTAATGATAACTGTCAAATCCATCATTTCCCATACATTTTGCAGTCTGTTACTTGAGATTGACATTTCTGCGCTATTAACAGTAAGAGATTTGTTTTCTATAAATTAACATAAAAATAGAACACCATGAAAACAATTAGTGACGATCTCAAAATAAATGAGGTATGATGAATGCCAAAGCCAACAAAAACTTATTCAATACAACAATGTTAATCACAACGCTTCGTTATGTTATTTATTAGAATTCCACAGAGTTCCGCGGGCTTACTGATACCGAGAATATTTGTATTCATAATAGAGCTAACTTCTTAGAAGCGAATCTAATCAAGTTAAGTTATTAGTAAACTCAAAGATTCTGGACGTATTATACGGACGTGTGGTGTAGGTAGGGTTGCCAACCGCACTCTAAAATAGAGTATTGTCCTCTATATCATGTAGGCGTACTCTATAATCTATAACACTAACAAAGTACGCTAAAATACTCTTTTTTAACAATTCCTTTAAAAACAATGAAAAATTGTTATGTGCCGCAAAAAATGCAAAAAAATACTTTTTTAAACGTAAAAAATAAATGATACTCTTTTTTGTAAGTCCGTACTCTTTTTTTACCTCCTTTAAAATCAGATATACTTTATTTCTGCTAAAAAAAGTTGGTAACCCTAGGTGTAGGTTGTCCAATCATTTAATTTTTGGACAACGTTTAATTTATGAACGGCTCGTTATATGTAGTACGGTCGTCAGCACCTTAAGGTAAACACTTGCAGTTCGATAATAGTTCTTATGCGCACGATATAAGGGCTGTGGAAAGTCCAAAGTGTGTAAGTATGTAGTTCCAAACATATTCGGGAGAGGGCACTTACCGAAGGCTAACGGGTTGATACAGCAAAAAAATTTCATCGCCTACGATAACTTGCGTTTAACTCAGTTGGAAGAGCAGTACGAGCGAAACGTGAAGGTCGTGGGTTCGATTCCCGCACCGCAAGGGGAGATACAATTTTTCTGTTTGTTTAAAATATCTAAAGTGTATAGTCTGACGTGCGTTTGTCTGTACAAAACTTATGTAAAATCTGCGACGACAGTAATTGAAATAGAACAAAGAGCAAACATTTTAACGATCCTTGTCTTAAAACGTTTCAAATTTTAGTAGTTCGTGAATAGCCTATTATGAAGTCATACATTGTCAACGCTAGGTATTGTAATAAACACAGAAAAATATTTGTAGAGAGCAGATGTTTTTCTTTCTCGGACGTCTGCAGCCAATTTACATGATTGGCTACTTTAGTGGACCTTGAGTGGCGCTTTAGTTCAGCCTGTTCAAACCATCACAAGGATATACAAATAATGGCACAAACGAATTCGTTTGTTATTGGAATCGTGGCTACAATAACGTTTCAAGAGTGCCCGCCTCTGTTTGAACGACACACGACACGGTAGATCTCTTTTGTTTGCAATAACAATTTGAAATAAACCGATATTTTAACGCCTCCTGATAAGTGCTACCTATTAAGTAATTTTAACAAACGAAGGTGGACGTCCACGTCCAAAGGATTTTATACAAACGCTTGTGACAATTCAACATTGAAATGTAATATTTGAACATTACATATTGTTATGCGAACAATATTAAAAATTTAGGATTGATGATAAATTTGGATAAGGCATCGATAAAAATAGTGCTTCTATTAAATTTTCGATATCAGTCAGTCATTTAGATTTTCAGAATCCAATCAAAAAGTACTTTTGTGTTTATATCATTAAAAATTGATGATTTCTAGATGATTTAATTTTTTACTCACTAAAATCCTCAGAATGAGAAATAAAAACTAGATAGACTATGCTCTTTCTTCCACTATCCTCCACCGAATCACCGTTAACATTAGTAAGAAAACATCGTACGGCAGACACGCATATACTCTGCAGATAAAATCTAACATTACAGTTTTATAAAGTGCATCAACGTAAGGGCACGTCCTGCAGAGGTTGCGATCGTTTTGCCGCTCACGAACACCCGATAAACAAACACAATAACGGTGACAGACAGACGGACAGACATAACATCAACTTGAAAAGGGCCTTCTCAGTGTGAATATCAAATCGCGTACGCAAATATCCTAGATTTTACAACTACATCTCATGTTACTTGGTTAGAAAGCAATGATACGAGCAGTTTGTTACAGAAATAAGTCGTAAAATGCGTTGTGTATTATCGTCGCTGATGGTTTGCATACATAATCTTATCAAGTTATCAATATGGGAAGCTCAAAATAGAAGTATCAAAATACGTACGAACAATAAATAGGAGAACTTTACTACGTCAGTTATGCAAAGTAAAATAAGGAGAGGAGAAATAAGGTAAAATAAGGATATATCCTTATTTGTTTTAGAAGTGATATCAGTAAGTAGATCCCCATGACAACCCAAATCTGTGCGAGGGACGGCTCAGCAACTTAATACTTATACCCATTACATTGTGTCCTATTCACCCTATGTACGACTACCTGTGCCCGCGACTTCGTTCGCGTGGACTACATACTTTATGGTCGGTTTTACCTATCTCCCCATATATTCGAAACGAAATCCAAATCCAAGTGCCAGATTTCAAATCTCTAACTTAAAAATAAAAAAATCCCATATAAACTTTCTAGGGCAGTATTACCCCCATCACCCTTTATTTTCTCAAACAAAAAGTAGCCTATGTCCGTTCTAGAGGGGTAACGTATATACCTATACCAAATTTCATCAAAATCCGTTCGGAAGTTTAGGCGTGAAAGCCGGACAGACAGTAGACAGACAGAGTTACTTTCGCATTTATAATATTATGGATAGTTAGAACTATGATATCGGATAAGTAGCGCCCAAGCAAGAGGTCAGATTTTAAGGGACCCAGAACCTTGCACTTAACACTCTAATTTTAAGCCAATCAGCATTTGACAACCTGAATTTTATAAAATATGCTTGACATTTCAAAATTGCTCGCTAAAATTTTGTCGCGGAGCGCGTTTTAGGCGGACATATTTATGTATCAATTTAAAAAATACAACAAGCACTAAAAAGTACAAGTCGTGGACTACGATAGCTGTTTACAGTAACTAAGTAGCTTCTAGTTTGATTCACACATGCGGTACAAACTTTAAAGTGAGTAGTTTGACATGCTTTTGTCTGAACTGACAAAGAGGTTAAATTCGCTATTCACAAGCACTTCTCTAATGCTTTTAATACGGTTGATCATGATCTCCTACTTGCTACCTTATCATCACTAAATTTATCCCTTCCTGTTTTAAACTGGATGTCCTCCTATTTACGCGGTCGCCAACAATCAGTTGCTACAAAGTCTGCCTCTTCTAACTGGGTTTACTTATCAACTGGTGTCCCACAGGGCGGTATCCTTTCCCCGATCCTCTTCTCCGTTTTTATCAATTTAATTTCCAGTATTCTTGATTGCTCGTATCACCTGTACGCCGATGATCTGCAATTGTATACTAGTGCAACTGTGGTGGAGTTATCCTCGGCTATCGATAGGTTGAATATCAATCTGGATCGTGTTCGTGCCTGGTCACATGATTTTGGGGTTTCTGTCAATCCCACTAAGTGCCAAGCGATGTTAGTTGGAAGCTCCAGACTTCTGTCTAAGCTTCGTATTTCTGACCTGGGACCGATACAATTTGATGGAACAATTATTCCCTATTGTGAGTCTGTGAAAAATCTTGGTCTTCATATGGACTCGAACCTAAGTTGGTCTATTCATGTTAGTGAGATTAGCCGCAAGGTAGTTGCTTGTCTGAGGAGTCTTTATCGTTTCAAATTTTTTCTTCCTTTCTCCACAAAACTCATGCTTGTGTATACTCTAATTTTACCCATTATTGACTACGCTGACGCATGTTATCCAGATATCTCAGAAATCCTGGTTACAAAACTTGATCGTCTTCTTAACAACTGTATCAGATTCATCTTTGGGCTTCGTAAGTACGATCACATTTCTAGTTTTCGCAGTCAACTTAAATGGCTCCCGATACGTGAACGGAGAAACACTAGAATTCTTGGCCTGTTATTCAATATTCTCAACAATCCATTGTCCCCGTCCTATCTTAAGAAACAATTTCAATACCTCTGTCTTTCTCACGACCGTTCTCTTCGCTCCTCAGACAATCTCAGCTTAAGCATTCCACGACATCATACTGAGTTCTTCTCCAAGTCTTTCACTGTGCAAGCCATCCGGCTTTGGAACACTCTGCCCACCGAAACTCGACAATCCCTCACTAAGGGAATTTTTAAATTAAAAGTTCGTGAATTCTTTTATTCCTCCCCCTCTACATAAAATTTCGTTTGCTCAATTGTTTGCTTTATTTTTTCACTTGTTTGCATATATTAATATATATTATTTTGTTTTATATATATATATACATATATTATATTGTTTAATTATTATATTTATTTATCATGAACCTATGTATGAATATTCTATTCTCGTGTGTAATTTTCTGCTATTTATGATTATTAATTTTGTTGTTATCCATACTCACATTTTTACTGTTACCGCACCCATTAACGTACTATCTGCATGACCCAACGGTTGACTGGTAGAGAATGCTCCTAGCATTAAGTCCACCTTTTGTACTTTTTTTGTGCAATAAAGTTTTTAAATAAATAAATAAAATAAGCACTTCCATCTCACATAATAGAACAAGCAATTTCAATCCTTTTTACGACTACATTTTATGTTTGTCCTAATCAAACCTCTCGTAAAGCCTCCCAGGCTAGAAACCCGTTCACTGGGCAAGTGAAAACGTATAATTTGTCGTCGTGTCATTGTCGTAATGACGGCTAATTAGGTATGAGGACCAATCGCGATAGTACCGCAGCGGCGCGTACGCAGGGCCGACCGCGGCAGCTCGTGCGAATTGGACGATCTATTATGTTGTTAAAGTTTCATAGACCGGCTGGATTGTTACGTGACATAATTTTCTGGTTACGTTATTATGGTTATTATCCTCATGTTTGTAACTACTGAGAGCTCAGGGCTACGTTCGCCTTGTTGCTTTTTAGGGTTGAGTATGCAAGCGGTAAAACGGGAGCCAGTTAATAAGAATCCGCTGACTACGGGTAAACTGTCAGACTGTCTGTCACCAGGCTTTATTCCATGAACCGTTAGACAGTTGAATTTTTTAAAAAACAATTTATTGTATGTATCCGCTAACAACAAATACTACAAAATATAATAAAATACACATTGAAGTCATTTCCTCAATATTGATCGCTCGTTTTCCTAAATATTGAAAACGACAACAGGTAGACAGTTGAAATAGGAGACTAAATGAAAGAAGAATCGAATCGCTTTTGTCTAGCATTAGGATGAAATTACTCCGGGACGCTCGGTAGTGCAAAGGAGAAGGGGATGTCAGGTTATACTAAACCTTTGCACATTTATCAAATGTACAAAAAATTTAGAGTCAGACAAGCCACTCGTCTGCGGTGATCGAGGTTCTGTACTCTCTCAAACAAAAGTTTAAATTTTCTTGCCATAGTTTTAACTTGCCCTATTTAGAAATATAATTATCAGTATTTTATGAGAAGTATGAATTTTTTTTAACGATAAAAACTAGCTAGAACTAAATAAAAAGTAAAACATCTTATGTGTTTTAACTTTTATCTATTTATCGAATTTCTCTGAAATCCATTCTAACAAACTTTCGCGTTTACAATATTAGTACAGATACAAATTTTCGAAACACTTATCATTTTGGAGTTCAACATGAATATTATTCAACATCATCAGCCTACTAGCACGTGATTTACATAGACCTCCCCTAATTTAATTCAATTTATTACAGTTGAATTGCAAAAAATTGGCATATACGAAAATATAATATATGCAATTAGGAGCGTAAACATAGCAAGCGACCGACAAAAGTAGTTATCAGTGTGTGAATTGGGACATGAGACCGCACCGGTTCTATTGCTCGGAATGGTCATTTAATTCGGGCTCTGTGGCAACCACCGGGCTGATTACAGGGTGCACCACACAACTAGTCGAATGCTGTGTTTGCTCTGGATCTACGAGGTGTCAGTGAACCGGTAGGTACAGTGCATGCAGGCCCAAGGCCGCAGTACAGTCACGCTTTAAATGTATAAACAGACTGCGTATATGGGAGCTGTGAGTTATAAATGGCCACTAAAAAGGATAAGATCGATATAAACAGTAGCGGTATCTTGTACGCTTTGCTAAAAACATGTCAGTGGAGTGATTTATTCTTGGAACATAACAGGGAATTTGAGTGCTGCCCTGATTCAGCTTTATAGAAATCGGTGTAAGATAACAAATAAATCTAGTATACCTACCTTATCCCTACTTCCCTACTAATATTATAAATGCGAAAGTAACTATGTCTGTCTGTCTGTCTGTCTGTTACGCTTTCCCGCTTAAACCTCTCAACCGATTTTGATGAAATTTGGCATAGGTATACGTTGAACCTCTATTACGGACATAGGCTACTTTTTGTTAGAAAGTAAGGGGGGGGGGGAGGGTAATGCCACCTTTGAAAGTTTATATGGGAAAATGTTCATTTATAAGTTAGAGATATGAAAGTTGGCACAAATATAGCTCTATTAAAATACAGACTACTTTTTGTTTCGAATATTAGGGGAGATAGGGGTAAAACCGACCATGAAAGGATGTAGTCCGCGCGAACAAAGTCGCGGGCGCAGCTAGTTTGTCATAAAAGTTACCTACACTAATATTATAACGGGGAGAGATTTGTATTTTTGTATGTTTGTAATGAATAAACTCAAAATCTACTTTGCCGATTCCAAAAATTCTTTCACCATTGGAAAGCGACTTTCACCTAGAGTAACATAAGCTATATTTATTGCTAGAAAATACTTAAGTCCACGCGTACAAAGTCGCGGGCGGTCGCTAGTTTAAAATATTCACAATAAGCAGCCCGACGCACACTGGTCCGGATTTTTAATATGGAAGACTTAGGACCCAATGTCAATATTTCGGGCTGAAAAAAATCATGTGGATAGATAAATGAACGTTCATCAACGTTTGTTCTAGCAGTTTTTATGAAATTGGTTATTTTTGCGAAAAAAAAAACATTGAAAAAAAATTTGTATGGAGAAAAAGTGAAATATTTTTTTTTTTCGAAAAGTTCAAAACTGTTAGCAGTGAAACCTTTTGTGTGTTATTGTATTACACTTATTCGTTAATTCCATATTTTTTTTATTTGCATATACTTGCAGCCTTGGCCAAAATATGCATCGGAACTTTCATTGTATTTATTTCAACTATTTGTGACAATTTAATTTTTTTATTGATTTATAGTCACATAATTTACGCATATTTTCAATATAATAAATTTTAAAATCCATTATTTGTTGACTATGAATGATTTTGAAAAATAGATTACAATTTAATTTAAAAAATCAAAATAATATTTTACTTCTCATGGTTAGCTGTTGCTTAAAGCACAGCTAGTGATCGAATGAGGCATTGCCTGCCTGCTAATATTCTCCTATTCCCTAATATAGCTATCACTTTTATTTTCTACTATTGCTGTCTCTTTCATTCTCTTTTGCTCACTCTTTTTCTTCTTAAGACAAGTGGTGTTCCACGCTTATAAATCAGATAAAATAGACAAGAGCTCTACTGGTAATACAAAATATTTACTTGCAGCTTTGGCGTTTATTTCGTTTATCCTAATATATATTTATTTAAAATCAGTACTTTTGCTTCTTTAAGTGGTTTCGGGAAAGTAAATTCGGTACTAAGATAAAATCCATACTAATATTATTAATGTGAAAGTGACTCTGTCTGTCTGTCTCTCTGTCGCTCAATCACGCCTAAACTACTAAATAAATCTAGTGTCCCAAAGAATATCTATACCAAATTTCATCTATATCGGTTCAGTGGTGCAGCGGTAAATTTAATGTAATGTAAACGATTTAATTTAATTTAATGCAATGTCTGTAGATGTTCCAATGTCACTAGTCGCCTTCGAAGTAGATGGAATGGGTTGAACAGCTGCTTCTTCTTCTGTAGAACGAGGATCCAAATTTTCGGTCCCTTCAAAAATTTCGGTGAGATTTACTGATTCACATTCAGGCCACTTAATTCTTGTTTCCAACCAGTTCATATGCTTCTTCATGAATGTTTTTTGCACCCTGTGTGCCTCGGTCCATCGACGATTTAAGTTCACAGTAAAAGATCTTGCAAAATTCAATAATTTTTCTGAATCTTCTTGCGAAATTTCAAGCAAAACGCAATCCAAAATTGCTTGATGCAGTCGTTTGTAATCCTTGAGGTCCTCTTGTCGCAGAAACACGTAAATGTCCAGGTTAGTGCCAAATCCAGCCATGATCAAGTTGCTAGATTATTCACGTTAAAATTTCCAGGTATGTTGACTCTTCAAGGGTTGAATGTCTAATGACGCTCCAACATGAGCTCCCGTCTGTTTTATTTGATTCATAAGCGCTCAACTAGCAAGGGTTTCAAGGAGCGAAAGAGAGAGAAGTATGGAATGAAAGAGATAGCGATAGTAGGAAATGAAAGAGATAGCAATATTAGGGAATGGGAGGGGAATATTAGCAGGCAATGCCTCATTCGATCACTAACTGCGCTTTGAGCAACAGCTAACCACTAAGAAGTAAAATATTATTTTGATTTTTAAAATTTAATTGTAATCTATTTTTCAAAATCATTAATGGATTTTAAAATTTATTATATTGAAAATATGCGTAAATTATGTGACTATAAATCAATAAAAAAATTAAATTGTCACAAATAGTTGAAATAAATACAATGAAAGTTCCGATGCATATTTTGGCCAAGGCTGCAAGTATATGCAAATAAAAAAAATATGGAATTAACGAATAAGTGTAATACAATAACACACAAAAGGTTTCACTGCTAACAGTTTTGAACTTTTCGAAAAAAAAAAAAATTTCACTTTTTCTCCATACAAATTTTTTTTCAATGTTTTTTTTTTCGCAAAAATAACCAATTTCATAAAAACTGCTAGAACAAACGTTGATGAACGTTCATTTATCTATCCACATGATTTTTTTCAGCCCGAAATATTGACATTGGGTCCTAAGTCTTCCATATTAAAAATCCGGACCAGTGTGCGACGTGGCTTCGCACGCGTATTCCCCAGAAAATCTCCAAAGATTTTTTTCTGACAATAATAAAAACAAAAAAAATATCTCATTTGGTTTACTATGGCCCGGGTCCAATATTCGTGAAAAACGATCCGTTACAATTACGGATAGATAAATTACCTATACGAGGCGTAAGCTAAAAAGGACTGACGGACGACTGATGACAGCTGATATGGAAAGTAAATTATAGAGTGGTAGTAACGATTCGTGGTCGGTTGATTTTTAAAAATCAGATAGTTAATGCGCTTGCTAGACATTTACATCTCATCCAAACAAGTTTCTAACCATGCTACTTTGAGATCTATTTTATCTCTTTGCCTGACCCACTTAATGACCTATTTCCTAAAAATATTTTATTTTTATCTTATTTACAACATTCTAACAATATTCGATGTTAACTTCTGTGGCTTAGGGCGACATCTAGTGGAAACATCAAAATTAAATAACAAGTCAACTAGATGGCGCAAGCATCGCCTATTATCTAATATGAATTTTTGTCAACACAACCATGTGCTCGATCAAACCACGTGAGATTATAAAGGTTAATCGAATAAATGTCGGTAGATATCATTACCTTTATCTATTAACATATATATTATGTAACACAACAATGCAATAGCTGAGTGAGTTTGTTCAAAAATAGTGAAATCAATTTATTTATTCTATTTTGTTTTCCTTCGCGTAAGGAATACAGCGACATCTGTCGGTGTGGCATAGAAATGTAGTATAGACCGATAGGACCTAGATGGCGCTGTTATTTACGGCCTTGTTTGACTAGGTATAGTTTTCTTTTTTACATTACATACAACATTAGATACTGAATAATGTGATTATTACAAAAAAAATATTCAAATGCAAAGATTTTTAATTTTTTCAAAAGTATTACAAATAAGTAATCCATCTGCATCTTTCGATCACTCTATCCCACGTTTGTTAATTTAGTTCAGTAACTTGAGTGTTACTTATGACAGTAAAATGCATTTATCAGTTAAGTATTAAGAAAAATAAATTGTCAATATAATAATTTCAGTTTCCACGCAATTTTCATTTATTTAAATGCAAAACTTGTAACTTTAGGTAAATTGAGTATTTTAAATTTAAAAGTTGTAGCAATGTGTTATTAACACATACCAAACTAACTAATCATCGTCCATATTTGGACTCGCAATAAACTATCGCCCTTTTCACTCGAACTCACGTATGTTTTTTTTTATATTGGACAACATCACATCCATTGCTCTGATTCTGTGGTAAGTAGCTAAAGCACTTGTGTTACAGAAATCAACAATAACGACGGAACCACAACACCCAGACCCGAGATGATATAGAAAACTTCGTTTCCCATATTGACCCGACCGGGGATCGAACCCGGGACCTCAGAGATGGAGCGAAAAGTCTGGACCGCTCGCCTCTCGGCTACGGAGGTCGTCAAAATGATATGTATGTACATTTTCAGGTAAGTCTTACTCGCGTCTTTATTCCGATTGATTTAGATTAGAAAGCGGTCAAATTTCACTGACCATAGACTATGGCATATCACTAATTATATTACTTACGAAACTAATTGTTAATTTTGTTATTGTAGCACTTAAGGCCGTATATCGGTCCAGTATTACTGCGACAATTGCTGGTAAACCTATGCACTAATTTCAGGAACTACTTTATTTAAATAAAACATTTGTGAGTTGGGTAGTACATTTATCGCTTTATAGGCTTTATAAGATTATGCAACAAATAGAAGAGAAGAACTAATGGAAAATGTGAGAAAATGGGGATAGTACGTGTGCGACGCGGCGACCGGCCGCTAGTATAATAAAAAAAAGATCACGGGGCAAATGTATATATTTATTAAGAAAGAACCTAAAGATTGTATACAAATTCAAATCTGATCAGACGTTTTATGAATCGGTATGTTGGTTGGAAAAAAAATTATAAAGTAAACATTCGTATCTAAGGGTATGCTGGCTGGAAAAAAATTGGTGTCAGTAAAGTCGGCTCACGGACGGCAGTTTGACGTCACAACGCTGAGCCGATAGCTCGAGACGATCACGTCTCTCTCTCGTTCGTGCCTCGGTCTCGCTTGCTGGCCTATATAGCATGCGCAATACGTCAAATGTCTCGCATGAGACGACAAAAGTTTTGATGCTGTTGATTGGCTAATAGCACACCGCACTCGTAGTTTCAGGCAATCAGCAGCTGATTCATTGACTTCTGTTGCGTATTTTTTATTAGCTCGTTTAATTTTAGACGCGTGGCGCATGCTAGGCCTGAAAGAGCGTATCGGAACAATGACGTCATCTTTTCCGTGCATGCAGCCCGTAGTATCATCGAGTTATTACGTCAAATAAATTCAAAAGTAATAATTGTAACCTTAGCATGCAGGTGAGCTGCAGGTCGTTCTGGTAGCGGCTGAGCGCGGGCGCGCCCTCGACGCGCACGGCGTTCACCTTGTCGCGCAGCGCTCGCGCAGGATCGACATTATGTTACCTTAGCATGCAGGTGAGCTGCAGGTCGTTCTGGTAGCGGCTGAGCGCGGGCGCGCCCTCGACGCGCACGGCGTTCACCTTGTCGCGCAGCGCTCGCGCAGGATCGACATTATGTTACCTTAGCATGCAGGTGAGCTGCAGGTCGTTCTGGTAGCGGCTGAGCGCGGGCGCGCCCTCGACGCGCACGGCGTTCACCTTGTCGCGCAGCGCTCGCGCAGGATCGACATTATGTTACCTTAGCATGCAGGTGAGCTGCAGGTCGTTCTGGTAGCGGCTGAGCGCGGGCGCGCCCTCGACGCGCACGGCGTTCACCTTGTCGCGCAGCGCTCGCGCAGGATCGACATTATGTTACCTTAGCATGCAGGTGAGCTGCAGGTCGTTCTGGTAGCGGCTGAGCGCGGGCGCGCCCTCGACGCGCACGGCGTTCACCTTGTCGCGCAGCCCGCCGCCGCAGCCGCCGCAGCGCTCGCGCAGGATCGACATTATGTTCGGCTGACGGAGGAACGCTACCACCTGGGGACAAATGTCAACATGATAAACGTTTTATTAGCCCACGACGCAAAAACAATTACAAATAACTAACCAATGTGCATCTTTCGATCACTCTATCCCACATTAGTTAATTTAGTTCAGTAACTTGAGTGTTACTTATGAGAGTAGAACATTAAGAAAATAAATTGTCAATATAATAATTTCAATTTTTATTTATTTAAATGCAAAACTTGTTACATTAGGTTAATTTAGTATTTTAAACTTTAAAGTGGTTGCAGAAATGTGTTAACTTAACCGATGGTGTGTGTCTGTCTGTCCGGAGCATCGTAGGTCCATTGTGAACCCATTTTGCTTTTTTTTTGTTTGAGTCGAGTCAAGAGTGTTCTTAGGTTTTATGGAAATCGGTCCAAGATGGCCGCCATAACAAAATAACATATTGACACTTCTGTAATATAGGTATCAAATAAAAGGGCTTGAGTAGTACCATACATTATGCCAAGATGCACAAATATTGAACTGGGGGTGTTTGTTTTTTAATTTTCATTTCTATTTATTTATAGCTCTTACAATTTTTAACCTATGAAACCGATAGAAGTCTCTTCCATTGTGTGTGTGTGTATGTTTGTTTAAAAATAAAATATGCTTTTTCAAGGGCGTACCTCAAATATAGACCTAGATGAAACGATATTAGCTAAAACTCCATATTTGTTACCACATCACTCGCTTTTCCCCAGAGCCAGTACAAAATACACATCTTATACTAACGATTCCATTCGAATCAAATTATTAATATAATAATAATATAAATCATTACCTTATCATTGTAAGCGACTGGGATTTCTTGTTGCGTACTGAGTGACTGCGCATCTGCTGCCGAAACAGGAGGCCGTGGCGGCGGCGTCGGAGCCTATGAAGAAATTAATTGTGTTAATTTAGAATTCAGATTAATAACCATCTGATATTTCATACAAGAACATGGTAAAATTGTAAGATACATTAAAAACCTGGCCAATGCTGCTTTTTTTTTAACTTTTACCATAAAACACTTTCAATAAGGCAACCCAAGAAGCAATAACAAACCAACACGTACTCCAGACAAAACAAAACCACACAAATAACGCAAACATAACAAAAATCAAGCTCTAGTTAAACCAAAGAAAAGACAAGACCGAATAACAACAACAACATGCGATGATCAAAAAATATGCACAAAAAACATTAATTGATGTAGGGATACTAAAATATGATAAGACGGATTGGGAAGGCAAAAGGGATAATGACTCATTAAAAACCAGGGATTTCATTTAGTCCGTCCGTCAGTTAGACCACGCGGTAGAGAGGTATCACGATTAATATGTGCTACTTTATATTACCTCCTCGTTTTTAAGTCAGAAAATACTGATGAACACATTACTCTCCTTTGCAGCGCGCAGTCGAGTAAAAAATAACCAGATACTTACTTACCACCACCTACTTACCTACTAAAGGGAATGATTACCTACTCACTTTCAAAAATGTAATTTCTATTGTGATTAAGTTTTTTTGGTAGCGGTAAGAAAAACATGATAAAGCGTGTATGTAACTTTATGCCACTTATGTGCATGATTTGAGCGAGGTGGTAAAGTTAGGATATAAATCGGTCGAGTCAAGTAAATAAGTGCTATCTAAGAAATTTCACAAAATACAGATTCTCAAAAAATCATAAAAATATAATAGCAATATAAACTATATATATTTTCGCAGGGAATAACGGATGTATGGGACGATTAGTAACCGAGTTAAGACAAAGTCAAACAAAAATAGTTCTAAAACAATCTACATATGATTCTAAATGATTAAATCAAGCTCGGTCGGTGTAGGATAAGAAGTGGGAGGTAGAGAGTTTCAATAAGATGGGAAAACGATATGCTTGCTGCACAGAGCAATACCAACAGCGAGAAGAGCCCGAATATAATAAATGGTCACAAAATAAAATTGAATACTGAAAGGTGGTATCAAACGGGTGTAGGACGGACAAGGATTAAGCAGAGGGCACTGCAGTAACAGTGGCCTAGCTAAAACATGACAATAAAATAGCAGTACGTATTCACAAAATGTCAGAATCGGTTCGTATTCGGAGTAAATTTTTTGTCTCCTTCTTAATATAAACGACTAGCGGCCTCCTCTTTTGTATGCGCGGAGTTAGTTTGTTGTAACCCCAAAGTAGATTATCAGCTCTGTTACACAGGGTGAAAATAGCAATCTAGAAGTGGAATTTTTGAAATCGGCATAGTCGTTTTTGAGTTTATTTATTACAAAAATAGAAATCTTTCCGGTTTATAATATTAGTGTAGATTGGACAGAGACGAAGCAAAGATTTTCAAACCAGAGGGTCTACTCCCAAAAACGAAATAAGTCAGATCCGACAACGGATATCAATTTTTAATTTTCATAGTCGCAACCAATTCACGTCTAAAGCGTTTTACTAAAACAAAATAGAATGAATGTAAATAAAAAACCGCGAACTCCCGAACTTCTTACAAATCTTCAAAAACGAAACCTTTCGTATGTTCATTCCGGTTTTGGTAGTAGACCCCCAGAAACGTTTCTGACGTTTGTGAATCAGGTCCCTAGTGTGAGGTGATGGCAGGCGAGTGAGGATAAGGATCAGGGGGCGAGGGCACCTGGTCGGGCATGACGTGCCGGCGCCGCTGCGGCAACAGCGGCGAGAAGGGCCCGGCCTGCGGCGCGCGCGGCAGCCGCGGGTCGATGAACGTCGTGCGCCGCATCACGTGGTCCACGAAGAACCGCTGCCGACAACCGACTACGTTCACCGACAAACCGACTGGGAGCACCGTACACGTACTCATACACGTACGTACTTGTACTACTATCTACTAATACTCGCAAGAAAACATGAAAGTAACTTCTCATTAGGGCACCGTGGTTCCGGTGGTGTCGTAGTTGGTCAGGTACACCCGATTTCCCATTTTGACGGAGCCGCGACTGATTGCTAATCCGCATTTATGAATCGTGTCATAATAAGACAGGCTTTAGACCGCTTCATTGTTGGCCTGTCCTTGACTTACTACGTACTTGCGTCAATCGACGGCCTCCTGTAAATGTGCCCTCTAAATGTATGGTAATAAAAGTTAATTTATTAAAAGATTAATTACATTATTTTAATTTAATAATAACAATATTGGTACAATGGATGACATAGAAAATGGGTTAATGTTTACCAATGGTATCATAGAACTTTTGTATGTAAACTTTCGAATTATTAGTGTAGTAAAATTTAAACATAAGGTTCGAATTTACACAAACAAGGACCATGACATTGACGAAAATCCCAAGCTATCGTCTGAACACGTGAATCAGTCTTCAGTGCCTATCCACTTTGCTTTAAAAAATCCAAAAAACACTTTTCGCAGCACCAAAGAAATCACTAGCTTGCCGCATGATGCTGCAAGGGATTCTAGCCCTAATTGTGGCTAGGCAGCGAGAGCAGCAAGTATACATTTTGTTACCTTCCCATTACGGTCGAGTTTGGTGTCCCAACCGAGCGGCAGGTCGCGGTCGCTGTCGCTGAACATGTTCACCAGCGCCACCAAGTCGCGGTTGTGTTGGTAACGCTCGAACGAGGACGTGTCCCGGCGGATCTTTGAGATCATGTGCTTCAGCGTCGAGTTGCAATTGTATAGAGACGACGCCTCCTATAAGTAAAAGAAGTATTCAAATTAGAATAAAAATTTTAAGAGATAGAGTAAAGAAGTTTCTGAATTTAAATCCTTTTGAAGGTTTGTGAAGGTTGGGGTGGAGTCCAGTGAAGCTCTAAAATCTAAGTAGATAGAAATACTGTATTGCATAGAACAATTACGAAAATAGATTTTATAGAAAAAATATAGTACAATTTGCTTGGACTGCTTATGGCTAGAAAGCGATGTCATTCAGGCAAGTTTTAGAAAGACGAAATATTCGATAACGACAATGGGCACGGGCCATGAAAACACATAAATTGAGACAAACATCTGAAATGATTCCGATACTGTAGGTCTATATTACGTCTCTGCCATATCGTATAGGTACGTTAATTAAATAGAGATCAATCACAGTTTTCGAATTCGTTTCGGTCATCTTGTGAATATGTGGTCTGGTGGGTAAATACTTTATGCGGTTTCATTGATTTGTAATCGGAAGACCCGTGGAACCTATTTTAAATCTTTATTTAGAAGCACTCATTATAAGGCTGTGTGTGTGACACCACTTAATACTAACTAAGCGAGAGCTATTGCATTAACCACAAGAAATCTACAATAGATTTACCAATCCCTAACAAAACAAAGCATTACAGCCATAACGGACCTGAGGTCATACTCTAACCTTTAATAAATCCAGTTAGTAATTATTTCACAGATTATAACTCTAGGTATCAATTATTTAATGACTAATAGTCGACCGGCCGTTCGCCAACGTTACCGACAACCGCGACCGGTTCGACACCTTTTAACCGCGATAACATCTAAACAGAAACGCGTCAACTTCTTACCGGTATCATACAGGTATCTCTGGGCTCACTTCATCAGATAATAACGTTATTTACAGACTTGGTTCTAGAGTGGAAGGATCAGAACCTATTCTTAACGGTCACAAGTTCAAAATCTAATTTAAAAACAATAGAACGATGATATTAAGAAGACCCCGCAAAACAAATAGCTTTTATAGGTAAATTAATATTGTGTTTGTTTTGTTTTAATTTAAATAGATAGAAATAAAAAAATAATAAGCAAAATAGTCAAGTTTGTTGTATGAAGCCTACTTAAATATTTAGAGGTGGGCTAAGAAAGGATTTCCTCGTAATTAATCTGCATTAGAATAAGGTTCAGTATTGGAATATACCTACTATGAACACCCTTTTTGTAATTACTAACATAATATAGATCAGTTAACATAGTGTAGGTTTCAAATTTACAAATATATAACTATCTTTACCCAATGTAACCCATGTCTGTCAATGTCTCAACCTAAGCAGGTAATCACGTTACTGACATCTAGCTGAAAACGGTTCGATAGTATATTTGAAAATCACAAATAAGTATTTACAATTCCAGGCGTAAACTAACCTGGTTCATGTGCAGTATGGAGTAGAAGTCAGGTCTGGCCAGGAACTCGGCGGCCGGGTGGGGCGCGTGCGGTTCGGGAGCGCGGGACGTGCCGGCGGCCGGCGGCGCGGGCGCAGGCGGCGCCTCCTCCTCTGACAGCTGCGTGCGGGTCATCGTACGCCGTATGGACTGGTATCTGTAATCGATCAAATCGGTTATTAGCAGTGAACGAAAAAATCATAGAAGCATAGAACATCTAACGCTTGAAAATGGTACCACGAAAAGTACGGCACGGTGGAAGTGACTTATAAAGTTAGCTAGCGCATGTACGAATACAGTTTCCACGGAAGCCGCGAGTCATAGGCGTGGACCAGTCACAGCGCGTGAGAGACCGACTAAAACTCCCTCGGTGGCCAAGGCTGCGCAGTTATGGGAGAGTCGGGATCCGCTGCCGACTCTACGCAGGCTCCCCCACTGTTTTAGGTTTAGCTACTTAAACTGATTTGATGCCAAACCTGCCCCCAAAACGTAGGAAACGGATTCGAATTTGGAAACCAAGTTTTGTCACTTTTTTAATTTATTATATTGAATAAATAATAATATTATAAAGAGGAAAGGTTTGATTTTGTGTTTGTTTGTTTGTATGAATTGAATAGGTTCCGAAACTACTTGGCAGATTTGAAAAATTCTTTCACCGGTGGGAAGCTACACTATCTGCGGGTGACATAGGCTATATTATATTTTCAAAAAAATTAGGGATCCTTACTAAAACTTCAATAATGTAATTAAAGGTGACCTGAAAAATTCCTTACATCGCGTGCGCTGCGAAAACTATTGATAATAGAACAAAGTCATGCACTACGACTTTGCAGAACTCATCATTATCTACAAAAAGTGTCGGGATAGCATATGACTAAATATTATAGTTATGTCACAATAAGCGGTTTTTTAATCTAAAAAAATTATTAATATGCCGCCTCTTTTAAAGGCTCTTTATTTGTACCTTGGTATTAATCCTTATCAAAATAAATTACTTTATATTCAAGATAGCTTCAATACCTTTATATAACTTTTTGAATTATTCAATTCGGACATTTAATTCGAAAGATATCATGAGTTTAATAATGCAAGTATTAGAAAAAAGTCGCTTGGTTGCCGCTCACCGCGCTCAGCTAGCCAGCATGCGATGTAGGCTCCAAGCGTCACTGGGGTAAGGGAGGAGTCAATGTAAATAAAATAAATTGCAATATTTATATGTATAATACGTACATATTTTAGTACCTATTGCACCCGTGCGAAGCCGGGGCGGGTCGCTATATTAGATATAGCTAGAAGTGGTCATGTATAAAAATAAAAATATATATCTATACTAATATTATAAAGAGGAAAGATTTGTATTTTTGTATGTTTGTAATGGATAGGCTCAAAAAGTACTGGGCCGATTTAAAAAAATCTTTCACCAATATATTGAATAAAGATAAAACATAGACTTACATAGCAAAATTTCTTACATCTGTGAATGGACTGTGGTAAATTAAAAATTGTATAGTTTTACGAAAACATGCAAAAGTGTTACCTACTTTGTAACACATAAAATTATTGCATGAAGTTATATTCACGTGCCTAGATCGTAAAACTTATTTCGTACATTGTTTGCTTACAAGGAAATACTATTACTCAGCCTATGCCATCTTGAGCTACCCATTTGTATAGAAAGCGTGGGCATACGCCAGTATTAGATTGGAACCTGTAGGAACCTGTTGCCATGGAAAGTAGTTATTGATGTATAACTACAGTATCGCTAAAGCCTGATATTATTGATATAAACGATGCCTTACTTCAAGGCTGTCTCATGAATATTTAACATTTTGCTTTTGCACAATTATTGCGACAATGC
Source organism: Glyphodes pyloalis (assembly GCA_037074685.1). Classification (NCBI taxonomy): domain Eukaryota; kingdom Metazoa; phylum Arthropoda; class Insecta; order Lepidoptera; family Crambidae; genus Glyphodes; species Glyphodes pyloalis. The sequence continues at coordinate 3,996,793 of JAYKKO010000002.1, forward strand.
GAACTATGCATGTCAGTAAAATAGGCACCAAAATTCCGTCAGATCTTTGAGGTAAAAGATTGTAAAGGGGTGCCAAAGTGTTGACTAGTTTCAATTTCCTTAAACCAACCTTCGGTCTAGTTGTCTCCTTTGCACTTCAGGGGCTGGTGATCGCGGAGCTGTTCCATTGACTCCTGGCCTTTGCCACGTTGTAGTCCTATTGATGTGGTCGATGTAAAATACGCGCCCATGACTATCCATGCGGGCCTCCCATCCTGGAAATCAAAATATGAACTTAATACAAAAGAACGGTTAAACAATGATATGATAGGCTTTTAAAACTGAAATTTACCTGCAGGTAACGGCTCTTCGCATTCAATAATTCCCCCAATCATATTGGCAGGAAAATCGCCTGTTAAAGCCATTTGTCTGGATGCTCTTTCGGGTATTGAAGGCAATCTTATTCCAGCCATATGCCTCAACGGCGTTGGTGATGCCACGGCATTGTCATTATCATCATTATCCTCAACGGGTCTTGGCCTTCTAAAGACCACATCATCTGGTGGTCCAGCATGAACTATTGTAAAGTGATTACTGTTCATAAATTCTAAATTCGGTGATCTTATTTCTGAAGTTCTTAATTCATTTGTGAATTCCACCATTTCGAAATTTTCATGTAACCTAGGGTCTGTGTTTTGAATAGGTGGAGGATGCAAGTCTGGAGGTGGCATAGGACGGGGCCTCCGGGCGTGGTGCGTCGGTGTTGGCGGACATTGCGGTACGGCTCCACCAGCTAAGGCCGCTACCCTTGTTAACACTCTTGGGTGGGGTCGTACAGGACTTTCAGCATTATTTACTGTTTTAAGAGGAGAATGTTTAGGTGTGCCTTCACATCCGAGATTTTTTAACAAATGCCTAGGTAAACTTGAATGTTTCGGAGTAGAACCTTCACAAGAGTATTTACGATTCATCAACATGGTTCCAACGCTAGGGAAAGCTTTATTTGCTTCCTCGATCGGCGATGTTGAATGTGAGGAGTTACAGGAACTCGGTGCATTGGAGCTATTATTGTCAGTCTCTCTGTTTGGCGTGTCAATATGGGAAGAATTTAAGAAAGCTGTCATCATTGTTGGTGTGTTGGCACGCACAGAACTTTGTCGGGTCAAAGGCTTGTGCCCTTTAAGTACAGTGATTTCTTTCTCTTCAATCTGATTTCTGTTGTCATCTTCGAATTCAGAATGATTACTGATATCGTTTAAAAACGTGTTTTGTGCCTTCTCTTCAGATTTAGCATGATTCGGTGTTAGACTAACACTGTCCACAATATCTTTTGGGGGACTAACTTTATCCTTCCTCGCAAAAGTTGTAGTAATATAATTATCAGGACCTATATCTTTTATAAACATAATATTATTTCTATTACTAACACTTGGCGAACCATCAGGTACATCTTTCGATTTAGTTTTTTCTTCAGCTAACCTAGATATTTTCATAGATGAAACGGTAGATTCACATAAGCTGCCATCTGTTTCAGGAGTTGCCAATGGGGCTATATTTTGACCACTTCTCCAAAAACTAGCCGTAGATGACATAGCCACCTGATTACCAGAGTAAAATTCGCCAGGTTTGAAATCGTTTATTCCGCCTTGCAATACCGCCGAATTACTTATATTGTTATCAGTAAAGAACTGCTCGTCTATATCAATCAACTCGAAAGTGAAGGTGTCTTCAGGCTTTGTTAGTTTTTTTGGTTTTCTGTGTCTCGGTACCTGCGGCGGAGACAAAGCATGCATTCTCTCGAGCGGTTTATGCGATTGTCTCGGCGGTAACGGCGGCACTGGCGATTTTTCCGCATCACTTGGCACATTCGCACCTTCTACATCATATACAAATTTCATTATCTTGCAAGGATTCTTTGGTGACCATATTTTATAATATTCAGTACCTGGCGAAGTCGGAGATTCGAACCCGCTATTCACTTTAGTTTTCTTCTTAACACCATTCAGTCCGTGACCTCCACCAGTATCAACGGGAGGTGGGCATTTCTTTTTAACGCCCGAAGACGTTGGTTTACAGTCCATAGCACTCAGAGATTCACTATTTACAGAATGAGATTCTTTACTTAAATTACTAACTAGAGATTCACTAGCATCACATTTTGTATGATCGAGATTCAAATTATTCCCATTACTTTCTAAAGCACTAATTGAGCATTTGTTGACGTTATCGCTGAGATGTTTGATGTCATGGCTAGGACCCGGAACGAACTCTATTCTTGGTGGATTTTCAGAGTTCATTTCAAAACTCTCATTGTTATAAGAGAACGGAGAGACATGATCGCCACTTCGCTTTCTAGAAATGCCCTCTTTGAGCCTCGAGGGCAATTTTTTGAGGTCAACTTTGAACCGTGGCGGGATCGTGGGAGTTTCTGCGACACACTCTTCGCCCTCGCCATTGTAGTATCGAAAGCAAAGAAGTTGCTCACAATCTGAAATGTAAAATAAATATGTATTTATAACAAGTAACTATTTCTATGTCCGTAACTACTAATTACACTCAAGCGCGTTCTAGCAAGGATGATTTGATTTAGTACTAAAAATTACCTTCATAAGGTTGATTAGGCTCATCAAGAAGCCACATTATGTCGCCGCTGGCGCATCCGGTGGCCGGCACGCGCTCGACGATGCCAGCGATACTCGACGAGTCTGCAACAAGCAAGCTCGTTTAAAAATCATACCACTCCACCTCACTAAATAAAATTTAAATGTAAATTTAACTCCTTTTACATTCTGTTTACGCACTGCATAAGACCTTATTAAAACTCAGTGAAGTAAATTTACATATTACGCGGGTACAAAAAATGTGAAAGCAAAAAGGACGCATTGCAAAATCTCATTTCAAGCGAGAGTCGTGTATCAAAATAAAAAAACAAAACAGACGCAGGTGCAAAAGACTCAACATTAAAAACAAACAACAAGTAAGCGAAGTGCACCGCAGACAGACCACGGCGAACCCTTCTGTTTTTTATCTAACAAAAATCAAGAGCGGGCGCAGTTCGCTTGTGTTCGGCGCAGGCGCATCACAAATTATGCGCCAGACGTAATCACCGGATGCGGGAGTCGCCCGCACATTTTATGCGAAATAATCGAAGCCACCGAATTGCCAGTTAATTGGGGAAACATGGCCATAAATATCACGGGGCCAAATTGATTCCGCAAGCAAATTCAGCTGGATCCTCCCGAAGCATTACCATATTTTGATTGGATTAATATACCTACGAGCGGACGGCTAACATCTTCCTGTAGTTGATTAAGTGTTATACCCGATCGTAAATATTGGAATGAGTGGAAACGTTTATGTCAAACATATTTTATATTGAATCAGAAATATACAATATCCACAAAACGTTTTAAGGTTGAGGTTGAGAGAAGGGCAATCACAAGGAACAAAATAAAATAAACTTGCTTGGAGCAGGATAAATCGCAGTATTATCTCAAAGCTGTTTCCGCTTGGAGATAATTACACGACTCTAAAGACGGCGGGAGATCGATTGCACCCATTAGTTTTTTGTTACAATAATTTGTTATCCAGCATTTGGGCAAAGCAAAGACAAGGCAGGAGAGATCGTTTGCGCGCTGAAAATTATCGTTAAGCGAGTCATTTCCTGCACGCAGTGGGTAATGGGTTGAGTAGAGATAAGTCATGGCTTTAAGTTAGCCTCGTATGGTGGTGATTACTGATTAGTGGAGTAAAGTGGTTCATGACGGTGTCGATGACGACACGCAGTGACACAGAGGGCGTCTATTTCCGGCCGATGACGCAATATCCACGCGCGCTTCCGTCCGCAGGATATGGGAGGAGATACAAGTGTACCGACTACGGAGATCAACCATGTTTCCGCGGGATTTGAGATAAACTCTAAGCGTTATGTGATAAACATATACCAGACATGCTAGGGTCCAGTCCCAGGATGATCCTGGGCCAATTCAAATCACTAAATAGATCGGAGGGCCGCACAAAAATATTTATAAACAAAAAATAAAAATGTTCCATAGTCTACCGCGCTTGGCCATGAATAAGACGCTAAACACGAGTCGAACTCACTGATATACAGTTCTTGTCTTCATACGAATACCATTGTTTATTTTAATTATTTATTTTAATAGAATAAAATGGAATACAAAATATTCTTTGCGGACCGCACCATAATAAAATAAGGGCCGGAATTTGAACATCTCTGTACTAAGCAGTAAAAGCTAGATTACAACGATACTCTTTTTACATCCTAGTGTTAGTTACCTTACGCCAAATTATTCACGAATGACGAAGGTGCGAAAAATTCAACGCAATATTTGTTTCCGTTCGTTTTTTCAGGAACTCAGAACCACTTAACATAAAAAATAGACTCTGACAAAACGTATAGAGAACATCTGTTATACACAGTTTCCTTTGAATTCTGTGAATTAAGAATAACATTTTTGAGAGTTGAGATGTGTTGGCTGGCACCAACCGCACAAACACATATCATTTTAATATATTTAATCTACTTATTGGTGAGTAATTGTGATTTACTGGTATGTATATTAAGCCGTTCAGGAACTTATAAAATCAGTGTTTCGGTTACGATTCCCGGGTCCAGTAAATAACCTATACTAATACTATTTGGCTGAAGAGTTTTTTGTTTGTTTGCACGCTCTTATCTCAGGAGCTACTGGTTGGAATTGAAAAAATATGTTTGTGCTGGATAGTCCATTTATCCAGTAAGTATTTAGGCTATATAACATCACACTGCGACCAATGGAGCAAAGAAAAAATGGAAAATATGGAAGAAACGGGGATAGTACGCGTGCGAACCCGCGGCGGGCCGCTAGTTATTGATATGTGTCAAATTTGTAATCGGATAAGTGATTGCATATCGCAGCATAGTAATTAATTAAGGCAATATCAATTTTTGCACCGATTACTTAATTTCTATAAAGGATTCTTTTAGCTTGCATTTACTTTAATAACATGATACTTGACTTGTAACTAAGAAATAGCTTTCTAATCGACCTATCCAAATACTAAAACATTACATTATTTTTGTCAATTAGATCACGTCAGCGCATAGACTGTGTTAACATTCGTTTGGCGGAAGCTCGCAGTTAACTACGGTCATCTCGGCCCCTCCTATGTGCATCTGTCTTTAACGCCCACGCCCTACTGTTTAAACTGAGTTTTTTGTACCGAGCATGATATCATTTTAAGTAGACCCCTCAGTTTCACACGAGATGTGATCATCAGAATGACGCCGACACCTCGTATCCTTCTCGAGCATAAACAACTGTCAATATACCGTTGACACGTTAAGTATGGCTGGCTTTACCACACCAAAATCTTACATATTCTTAAAATAACATTGAAGCAAACCAGAACAACATAATAGTTCCCATTTCTAAGTGACTGGAACGATCACTAGAAAGGAAATGATAGTTTAAAGGGGTCGTAGATGCGATGACAGAATCCCATTAGCGAGTGACGATTCGACAGTTTCGCCGCCTCTATTAGGGCATTGACGTGCAGCTGAGCCGTTACAGACGTTCACACGTCAGCTTTCAGCGCATTAACTGCTCGTGCAAGAGCCGACCTTAAATAAGCTTTATTTTTCACCCTCACGTCTCGAGCAGACAATAAAAGAAACGTATGCATTCACAAGTTCGTTTGTTGCCTACATAAAATTGCTTAATGGTAATGCATTTTAAAATTCCTTTCCATTCATTCAAGGCTCCATTAAAGGTCCGGTTAATTTTACGAGTGGCGACCACTTAAAATTCTCGTTGGTGGGCACAAATCGTACCGGATATCAGGAGTTTATACAGAGGTGCAATGACGGTCTCCATTAGCACCTCCGAGATAACCGGTCACGTTCTGACACTTATCGCGGCGAATGTCAAACATGTCATGATGGATGACATTTAAGGGTAGGAGACAAGTTCAATCCGCCACTGCTTTACACGAATATAAGATCGATTACTGAGAGCTAAGCTGGACTACAGTCCACGAGGCATAATATACATTTTATACATAGGGGACCCACCTTAGCTCATAAAGCAGGACGGATTATATCGAGGAAACAAAATACCGCTATGTACAATTTAATGCGGCGTTTTCTTCTTCAATGGAATAAATCTTGATTTGACAACCCGTGGTATTCGTCCAGGCTTGTGTATTACAAGACTTACGCTATATCTGTAAATTTAATGTTGTCCTCGCATGAGGCGTAGCTATGAGTGTTACGGAGATAGTTATTTTTCCATTTTATTTTCCGTCAACCATAACAAATTTTAATAGTTCAATAAATCTGTCAGATTTAATGCAATACCTATTTGTATCAGGTTTATTAAGTCAGAACAAAACTATTTTAAGACGTATATCAATTCATTACAACACAGTTCTCTTATCTTGCCTAGACCTATTAAGTGCAACCTTTATAGTGTACCATTGATTGTAAAGGCAACTGTCATTGCAATAGGTACACCTTAATAATATTTACGTTACGTTTTTAATGGTAATACTGATTTCCCATAAAATCTCTTAAATATTGCTCAGGTATAAAAAGTACCTATCTGTATTCGAGTCATGTATTCCAATTTAAGCAGACGTTTTAAGGAATTCTCATACAGTTGCTGATGGGATTCACTTCAGAAAAACAATTAAAGCATTGTTGTACCAAATTACATAGTTGTCGTTTTTTCTGTCTTCCGATGTATTTCTACAGAACTGGTGTAATGTCGTATTGTGTGTGACTCACAAGAGGCACTAATCACAATTCATAGGTGCGGGTGCGTAACTACTGTGGAAACGTAAATAATGCCATCTAAGAAACAGGTCGTGATTCATTGTTATTGACTACTACTCAATTCATTCAAACAACCAACTATCAACAACTTCTAAACTCGTATGCATGACACTAGTTAAGAAGTTTTTTTTTTTCTCCCATGTTACCGCACCCATATACAAACTATCTGCATGACCCAAGGGTTGACTGGTAGAGAATGCCCCTAGCATTAAGTCCACCTGTTGTACCTATTTGTGCAATAAAGTTTTTAAATAAAAATAAATAAATAACATTGCGGTCTTCTTATTTCTTAAGGCCCAATACGAAGAGAATTAGCGAAACTTCATGTATTTCTGTTCACTAAAACGATGACCTCAAGTAATTCTAAGCATTAAATCACTTTTTGTACGTTTATTCAGATATTTTACAAGGTCGCCGCCTTCTTGAAATTTTAAAATAAATGAATATATAAAAATTATACCGTTTTTAAAAAATGTTAAAAAATGATTTCTTCAAATTATTTTTCTTCCAAAACTCTGTAAATATATACTTAGAAAAAAATATTTTTACTAAAAAATGTTAGGATTGTGATTCCAAAGGTCGCCGCCTTCTTCATTTTTTATATAATCTATTAGTTATTAAAATAATTCATTTTAAACACAAACGCCTGATTAAATTGCACTGAATTGCATAATTCTTAGATATGAAAGTTTGCCGTTCAGGTGCTTCGATGTGTAGTGTTGACAGGTGACGGCAGTTAGTTGTCTGTTTTGAAAATAGTAAATAAATTGGTTTACACGCGTAGTCTTTACTATAACGGTGAAATAATGTTAGGAAAAGAAATAAATATTACCTAAGGGCTAAAATAAAAAGAGTTTATTACAACAACGCAGCTCGAATTGCGAAAATTCCATTTTGAGATTATATTTTTTGTAAAATACTTTTTTGTTGGGAGGCTGCTTAGGCTGCATTTTTAGGGTTCCGTAGTCGACTAGGAACCCTTATAGTTTCGCCATGTCTGTCTATCTGTCTGTCCGTCCGAGGATAATCTCAGAAACCGTTTGCACTAGAAAGATGAAATTTGGTACAAATATGTATATTAATCACGTCAACAAAGTGCAAAAATAAAAAAAATAAAAAAAATTTTTTTTAGGGTACCCGCTCTGCCGGTGATGTTGTGGTGGTTCTTAAAAATTTTCCCACAGCATTACCATTAAGGCGATGAGGTACCCCGGGTGGTTTTAGTGGGTCGGCCTGTCCTTTTTAGGGCAGGAGAGTCCCACACACGCCGTCACCTCCCTCGGGTGACGGTACGGTGCGCCAAGCATTTCCCCCCGCACAAAAAAAAAGGGTACCCCCTCTACACGTAAATTGGGGTGTGATTTTTTTTTTATTTCAATCCCAACATGTGATGTATCGTTGGATAGGTATTTAAAAATGAACAGGGGTTTACTAAGATCATTTTTTTATATTTTTTATATTTTGGGAAATAATCGCTGCAAAAGAAAATAAAATTGTGTCCCCCCCCCCCCCCTCTAACTTTTGAACCATAAGTCAAAAAGTATGAAAAAAATCTGGAATATAGAACTGCATAAAGGCTTTCTAGGAAAATTATTTTGAACATCAGGTTCAAGATAGGGTTTAATCGTTTTTGAAATTTTTGAAAAAATATTTTTTTAACTAAAGTTGTAATTTAAGGATACTTAAGTATTGTGATGCTTTAAAAACTACGGAACCCTACACTGAGCGTGGACCGACACACTTTTGGCCGGTTTTACTTATTTACAATAGCCAAACTGATCATTTATACGTTTCTAGGCAAGTGAGAAACTCAAAAATGCAAATCGTCGACGCGCGTGCAATACCGCGTATGTAGCATTTGCCTTAAAGATTAAATTTGTCTGTTATTTCATATTATTTCAATCCAAATTAGAACTTACGGGTAAATGTCATTACACGGTATTGCACGCGAGTCGACGAAATTCACATATCGGAAAATAATGAACAGAGGAAGTGCAAACACAGAGACGCCAAATAATGTCATATATTGTCATAGGGGTATGATTGACTGCTTAGAATTGTCTAGTAAGAATTAACACACTCAGGACCTAACCCCCACTATGGAGAAAACAGAATGAAGTTTTTAATTTTTTATTTTTGCAATTTTTACAACGACATTTTGTAAGACTCACAAGAACAATAATTTCAAAGTACGTAAAGTTATTTTGCGTACGTAAGAGCTCTTGCCCAAAAATTTTTTTTTCGTTTTTTTTCGTTTTAATGGCCTATGATACGCCTACACATTTTTTTTTTGTAAATTTTGGACTTAAAATAAGACTTTTATAGCACAAAATTCGTTTATTGTAGGTAAATTAAATACCTTCATATCACATGAATAACAAAACACGCGTCTATTGAACATAGCTGGGCACCGTTAATCAAATAGTTAACTTCGTTAATCGTTAATCCGTTAATAAAAAAGTTAGCTTCGTTAATCGTTAAAACGTTACATTTCTGAAGAATTAACGCAAGTTAACGTTAATCGTTAATCCGTTAAAATATAATCCAAATAGATGAATGAATGGTTATCGATTCTCACCAGGACCTGGAATCCGATTCCATGTCTTTGATTATCCGAGTCCATGGGGTTTGATCACTGCACTGCTCAGTACATTTTTTCAATTTACCTAATAGGTACTAGCTGTTACGACAACGTTCGCGTGGACTACAGGGTTTTCCATATATATGTCGCAGTCATCTGGTTGAAACAGCTATTTGATTGAATCACTAGCGTGTTTATTAAATGACGACATTTAATTGAATGACTAGGCCGAACGTTGAATGAATAAGACTCACTGAACGTCTAACAAGTTAGCGGATTGTAACATAGCCCTTTGAACATAGCGGACGTAATCAGTCAGGTGATTGTAATTTAGTTTATTTTTTTTCCACTGCGGCGTTAGTGCTCATCAAAACAAAGATGGCGTCAAACAGCTGGTACAGATATAATCGAATAGCACTGTGTTGATAATTTTTAGAGTGAAATTGAGATATAAAGTGATTTATTCGTAAAAAAATTTTTATTTAGCCTAATTGTCTTAAGACTTAAAATTGTTAAAACATTAAAAATCTTATTAGGGTGTGTTATGTCATGTCTTCATTTTTTTTTATCTAAATTTAGTTATCTTTTAAGTGGTGAACTTATGGTCACCTTAATCAAACATTAAAAAGTCAGCTATGTCCCATTCAACGACTATGCTAAATGACGTTCAGTCAAGAAGTTGAACGTTATATTAAACAATTTGACGAGTTGTCCTTTAGTCATTCAATTAAGCGTCGTGATTCAATGAACGCGCTAGTGATCCAATCAAATAGCTGATTAAACCAGATGACTGCGACATATATATATCTATTTTCATGTTCGCTGTTAGCCCTCCCCGTCTCCCCTAATATTCAAAACCAAAGTAGTCCATATTTAAGCCAAGTTTTGAGCTATGTTTTGAATGTTGAGTTTTGTGCCAAATTTCATATCCCTTATTTAAAAAGTAATTATTTTTCCATATTAACTTTTACGGGCGGTATTACCTCTTTCCCCCTCATTTTCAAAACAAAAAGTAGCCTATATCCGTTCTAGAGGTTCAACGGTTACCTACCCATACCAAAAATCATCAAAATCTGTTCAGTGGTTTAGGCGTCAAAGCCGGACAGACAAACAGACAGACTGAGTTACTTTCTCATTTATAATATTAGTCTAGATTTTAACTTGGTAAGTATAGTGATTTTTAATTAAAGGATTTGTTGTTTATCTCATAAACATTCTGCATTAATATAATAAAACTTTGAAAATGCATTACTTCCTATTTCATCTCTTTTTCTTTACTTTAAATGTTATTACATACTTTTTCCTTCTTTTCCATACACTTTTCCATAAATCTACAATTAATTAGAACATTTTATGGTTCTTTTATAGTTTAGGCAGCGAAATAAGTAACTTTTCTGGTTGATTTTTTCCACCTTGTCTCCGAAAAACCCAAATACTTTATGAAACCAATTTTTTTCCAAAATAAAATTTAGCCTATATTACTCTTGAATAGTGTCGCTTTTGAATGGTGAAAGAATTTTTAAAAACGGTCCCGTAGTTTTTGAGCCTATTCATTACAAACAAACAAAGTTTTCATCTTTATAATATTAGTCTAGATTATCCACACGCAAATGATCACTGTCAGTAATTATGGAGCGTTCGAGTATTACGTAACGTAATTTGGGGGGGGGGGGAGGGGGGACTATGTAAATCGTTACGAAGCGGTCCAATAAAAACTTAAGCCAAACCGTACGGTTTCCGGAGAAACCTTCCCGATCCGACATGTTGAAATCAAATTAACAAAATGAATCTATTCGCAGCTTTCTCACTCGCACTCGCTGCCATGCAGTGAATAGTAGGCATTGGATGAACGATTAACGGACTTCCTGATTATTAACGGAAGTTAATGAGTCCGTTAACGGTTTTTAAAGTTAACTTAAAAGTTAATCCGTTACTCAAAATGTTAACTTCGTTAATTAACGATTAACGGATTAACGAGTTAATGCCCAGCTATACTATTGAATATATTTGTTTCTTTGAGTACACCAAAATAAACGTGTTAAATCAATCTGCCGCTTGTGTCTAACCTTTCCTCTGGGTAATAACTCCTTTAAAAAAAAAGACACGATTATTCGTGTAAAAATGGAAGCTACTTTTATTAGTTATGCTTCATTGCAAACCGCAAAAATTTTAATACAGCTATCCTAATATAGAATTCTTATCTTTTACTAATCTGTAGAATAACCGTGCACCGTTTTACTACACTTGTTTATGCTTCATTTATGACACGAATAAACGTGCAGTGATACATTTCTGTTAACAAGTCACAAATTTTTCACTAGAATAATAAAATTATATGTTTTTTCTTGAATACTGAGAAAATCGATAGATTTATTTTCTTAAAAAATATATGAGCTGAAATATGTTTAACCTTTAATATAATTTATACATTAAATATATCTATTCATTACGTCATTAAAGTAATGTGATTTCAAACGTTTTTATGGTTTCCTGAAAAGTTGTAGTTTTTCGTTTGCACGTTTATTCGTTGGAGCCATCGATATGTTTGTATGTATGTAACGAATAAAGTACAAAATTGATAATCTATTGGTACTTACTAATATTACAAAGTAGTAAGATTTAATAAATTAATACGTACGCAATGCTGTCTCTATTGTATTAGTACTACATGGCATTCGCTCGTACTAGCACCGCACACTCGTGCTGCGCTAGCACGAGCTAATGCCAAATGCGTTCAATAGATGGCGCGCGGTTCGCCGCGAAACGGGTAATGTCAATTGCTTCGTATTGGGCCTTAAGGCATAACACACTGTAGGCTTCATTCAAATAAGGCGCACTGGCTAACTCTGCCTATACTTGTATCCTAACCAACGCCTCTCATAGTTACTCGTTCTAGTTTCCCAAAAAGGGCAGAGACGGAGGCGCCCGTTATCACCATCTGCGTTCACTAGTTGTCTTGGCATGTCGATAAACGGAGCTATTAAGGACCAAACGAACTTGAATCTGCAATCGTCTATTTACGTGGTCTGGACTGTTTAGTTATTGTTGCGATTAGATGGACCAGTCTTATCTGAAAGGATAGTTTTATAGTGGGAAGCGCGCCATATGTGGGTGGCTGTGGGGGCGTGAGTCGTTCGTGACGCGGTACTGGCACGTCTTGGGAGTGCAACGCATACCGTATCAGTCAGCTCTAATAGGCGTTAGCTGTCAATTAACGGGTTAGTCGACCTGAACGAAATAAAAGCCTGTTCACCGACTAGTATCAGTATAACATTAATGTTGATTATAAATCTTATTTTTTAACAGATACAACGCAAAATAGCTACTTGCAATCGCAAGTAGCTATAATTTCTAATCAGAAATGAAGGGCCGAGATCAGTGTCGGCTAGATAAAACCGATTTTTTTCGGTTTTATCGTTCCGCTGGAAAAGGTTGAAAATGAAGAACTGAATACAGAGTTCAGTGATGTGCTATTGGAGAGGCCCTTATCCAACTGCGGACAATAAAGTTAGAGAAGGTATGTAGTAAAGACTGATTGATTATTTTACCACCCTTAAGTGATGTATATAAAACTGACCGCCCCGATCTTATATGTATTTACTTCGTTTTTAGCAGTGGTTTTTTGGGTACCATATCTCTTAAGCGATAGATCTTCTAAATTCTACAAAATTAAATTGGTAACAAATTTATCTAAAGAGCAAGATACGCCACAGGTATTACTTAAAATTAAATTTTAAAATAAATATTTCTCATTCCCAATCTACGCATGCCTCATGTTTAAACAAAACAAAATTTTAGTCTCATATTCGTGATAGCAATAAAGAAACGAATCAATTCGAATTGTGTAAAGTCAGTATTATTAGCATACAAGTCGTATGAATCGCCACGGGCGCCCATTGATAGGCGAGCGGCGCGCGCGCAGGGCTCTCGTAATCTCATTCATAGCTCGAGCCGCGACCTCGCCGCGGCCGCACGCCTCCTACACCGCAACATCCATGTCACAGATGCTATAGGGAGAACATTTAAAGAATGCCTTCGACAAACATGGTCATGACTTGCAAATTTACGTAGACGAATTGGCAGCGTAAAGCTGTCGAGGTATATCATTCTTCAGACTGAATGTAGATGAGCCCGTTGACCTTTAAATGCTATGAAAGATCCCATAATAATATGAGATACCTACTAGCTAGCGACTTCATTCACGTGGACTACATATACCTACTTTCATGGCCGGTTTTACCCCAATCGTGGTTTAGGTGTGAAAGCCAAGTAATTATATTTGGGTGGAAATATGATTTAAAATCGTGAGAAAAGTGATCCGCGAAGGTGTTCAGAACATATTTTTCCCTACCTATAGGGTGTGAAACATTTAATAGATATTTTTCCAATATGGAATTTAGATTAGCTCTAGTAGTTAAGCTACTCCATGCAGCCGATGAATTTGTATTAAGAAATAAATGCGCAAATACAAGCAAACAGATGGCCGGACCATATGATATCTTATAATGTTAAATGAACTTGCCTATTAGGTAATAAAGTAAACATGGTATGCGAGTAGTGAATTAGGCAAGCGCTAATATTTGCGAACACCTACATCCGCCAACCTGCCGCATGCCGATATTACGGATGGCGGCCAAAACTCAGTCAATAAACTCCCACGGCTGTTTTATTACTACTATGAAATAGAGCATCTAACGTTCAAGTCACCTAACTATCAAATATGGTTCTTATTCTGTGGTAAGCTAAAGCACTTGTGTGACATAAATCAGAAACGACGGTAACAGAACACCTAGACCCGAGACAATATATCTTTCTTCTTCTCATTATCAGTTTGTAGAGGTTAGATATATAAAAAATATATATAAAAATGAACAGCACAATCATATACCTACATAGCTGTCTAATCTGTGGTGAGTAGCCAAAGCACTTGTGTTACAGAAATCAGAAACAGCTACCGGTACCACAACACCCTAACCAGATACAATGTAGAAAAGTTCGTTTCCCATATTGACGCGACCGAGAATTATACCAGACACCACAGATATAGCGCGACGCCTAAGTTCACTAAAAAAGTATGGGATATGACAGCTTTGACAGCTATCGAATCATCAGTTACTGTTTATGCTTCAGCCTAAGACTTCTCGATGGAGTATTTTGTTGCGATCCCTGTCTGTCTGCGCTAGGATCGTAAATCACCCAGGACATACTTTATTACACTAAACAAATGTGATTAGTTTAAGTATGGGTGTTTGTATGTATATCTGTTACAGTTAGATTAAAACGTAGCACAGACTTAGACTTAATTACTAAAAGATCAATTTCTTTGTTCTCAATAGGTTGAAAAATGATTCGAATTCGGCAAATTATACGTAAGGTTAGACAGTAGTAACAATTAATACCTTGTCTCGTATCAGAAAAGTTTCAGAATAAGGGTTAGATGTATTAATGATATATTTCTTTTTTTAAATAAATACGGGTAATCAAAGAGAAAAAAAAATACTGTCTAAATGTGCAATATCCACGTAACTGCACTTATACAACCGTGTTACGTACGCAGCACGAAGACTGAAGATTTTAATGGAAAATGCAATTATGCAAATGAGCGCCGACATGTCGTTACTAATGGTGAACAGAGGCCGTGAACAATCCGAGGTTCGAATGGGCGCTCAGTGCATTTGAAGTGCGGAAATACATAAAAGGAGGCAAATATTAGCGGAGGCATGACTTGAATGTGTTAGACCGGGCTGGCATGGCGCCGGTCTCAGGTTCCAAACGGCATACTTGTTGTTGTCTATGCAGGTGTGTGTGACGTGTTGTGTCGCCCAAATTTCGCACTCGGTGCTAGTGAGGGCGTAGGGCGAATCGCGTGTCACGTAGGCGCTCGCTCGGCATGCGCGCCGCGCCCACCGTTACGCCGCCGCCATTATAAATCTCGTACGATTCCGCGGAATTTATGGGAACGTTGCCAGCGACATCCTCGTCGATCGACATCGACCGGTTATCGACTGGGCAAGTGCCCACTCTTGACTCTATGCCTATTTATCGTAGAAGAGGAATTTATGTTTCTATACAAACATTGTATATTCTATACAGAATAACTATGTATCTAATTTTGAATTTAGCCCCCCTATTCACAAATGTCAGAATTATGTTACGGTGACCAGTTAAATTAAGACGGAAACAAAGCACAGTTTTCAAATTCGAATCCATTTTTTTTTTAATTTGGAAGCTGTTTATTGGGTGACGATGACGTGGGATTTTTTTTTATTTTTGTTGATTCTTTCTACGCTCATTTTGAATGGTAATTTTAGTAATCTCTTTTGCTATCTTTAGAGCAGCAGACGATCCAAGACTTATACTTCTTATTCTGATCTTTTACATACAAATCGATCATTACTATAGATTGACGCACTAGTTGAATATTTATTGATATTGAATCCGGGACGTAACTCTTCAAAGATTGTTCGAGGAGTGTTATGGATTAAATGTGCTAATGCCTACACGCATGCAGAATCTGGATTGCAGCATCGGCTTTAAAGGGATAGTCGACAACATACGAGAGCCTAGAGTCCGGGACTAACGACCTCCACGTTTTCAAAACGAATACAAATGTTCAGATTTATGCAGTTCCATCGCAGAAGACGCTATTGCACCATTATTTATGTTCGTATTGCATGTTAACCAAATGCATGTATTTACAGCATCGCTACACGTTCAAAACGCCAAAACGTACTGACGTAGTACATCCTTCTAATACAATATAAAAATCGATAGCCACATTCACATGTCATACACTATTAAAATTCTATAGTAGCACGTGTTGAACCGAATATTTGCACGCACTTCCTGTAGAAATTCAACTGACGAAAAATAACGTACCTTCAGATCGAAGCCATTGGTGAGGTACCTTTGCGAACATCATTAATATACAGAGGTTTGGCTTCACGGCGCGCCGGCGAGGCGAGTTAGCAAGTGCCAACGCGGATATTTATTAGCGAGCTGATGTGATAGTGCCATTGACCGTGAACGTACTTAACCAAAATGTCAAAGTTCATCTCTTGAGGATTTCCGCATGGATACATTACACCTTTGCGACGTCTCTATTGGACTCATTGCGACTGCCACGACAATTATCAAGCTTTAAATTTTAGTAAAATATTTAAAAAGGTAACGTGGGAACCCGTCACATTGTTGCGTACAACAAACAATGCCTGTGCAAAAAGTTAGCTCGCACGCTGCGAAACAAATTATGTTATTGTTCACCAAGCCCATTAGCAATCTCCTTTATTTTTAATTACCACCTAATGTTGAAAAAAAATCACACAGACATTCTATCTTTAAGTTACAAGGCAAACCTAAGTCAAGATAACTTTAAAGACATTGCAGTAAATTATATTCCACCTTATAATCCTATTCAATTTATTCAAAGGATATATTTATCGCTATCTTCTTTCAGTATACCTAAGAAATAAATCACGAAACCATTCCTTCATTCACCAGTGTCCAAAGTGACAGATACGTAGTCTTAAAGCATGCTTCATCATCAGCGCTAGCAATTGAAAAAGCATTAAATCACACGCAAAGATAATTCAGAATCAGCCCTAAGGCAATTCCTGCGGTTATTTTATTGCTTAGCACTGCACGGGAATTATATACCAAACAAAACCACAAGAACATTAAAACGGAATAAAAGCTGATACATGAACTAAGATAAAGACCTCAAGTCTCAGGTTCAGAGCGAGTCGTGTAACGGAATAGACTGCAACTGTAAGTAGAGCGTTGCATTCCCACATGATAAACTGCTGTTGTCTACGCAGGGAACGGATTTATCTTTTTGCAATTCACTTCCGTTAAGTTTAAAACACAATGGTACGTGAGAAAATGCGTGGGCGATTTTATGTGTGACCCGTTTTCGAAATGTAACTGTTGAAAACAGCAATTTCAAATTTGCAATGACATAACGATCTGCGTACACGTAATCGATATCCTGCCGATTCCCACGCGAATGGCCGCGGAAGTTCATATCTTTATGGCAGAAGCTTGTAAATATTGTACAATTGTACGATTTGAGGTGACCTCAATGGAAAATTTACAGTAAAAACCAATCAACTGTGTCTGTATTGTATGGTACCTATATTCCTTCAAAATGAAAAAAGATTTCAAAATTGCAATTGCGTTATTGATAACTAGCTGTTACCAGAGACTGCGTTCAGTTACGCCTCTGGATATTAAATTTTCTTGTAGTTGCATGTCTTCATATTTCTACATTAATACATTTATTAGCTTTAGCGTAAAATAGTACAAACAAACACCCATAAATTCATGACAGAGGCGTTAATTCGTTTTCGGCAATTTTATTCCAAAAATCGTACTATCAAATTTTCAATTTACACTTCGTCTGTTCAGAAAATGAATGGGGTTAAAAGTTATTGATTTATATCATTAGTTGAATTCAATCACTTTGACCCATCCTGGAGCATGGTTTACAGCCGGGTGTCGCGTTACGTGCCGACACCTTACACCCAATACCTATCTGGACATCTCCGGGGGGATTGAATTGCGGACGGTTCCTTAAATACAACATAATCATTACTTCTGTGGTGTAATAAAATCTGTTGCTACTTTAGACGGGCTGTAAATATGTTGTTATCTAGATTGAAAAAGCACCCTTGATCGCCACTGTTGGAAATAGGGGTTATCAATTTATCATAGTCTATTCCATGAACATGGAATTCTCCTATGTATTTTGACTTGTTGTAAGGCTCTAGAGTCCTATTAACGAAAACAACCAATGATGATTATGAACCAGATAAGATTTTGTGTACTATGGGATTTGATTTTACATTATAATTTACGTGTGTTGGAATATCAGCAGAACAAGATTGCATAACACAGATAAGGGTCAACGAACCAGAGATAACAATACGTAAATGCCATTTAGCAATACGCTCTACGGGTCATTAAAGAAATCACATAATACTAGTAGTAATAGTCAAACCGTTTTCACTTCGTCAGTCAAGGAAAAAACATTGTGCACTTTAATTTATAATAACACAAGTACACGATCTCCAGAAGCGTACTGCACGACTGTAGCCTTCGTTGCATATATAAAGTACTATCGTTTAAACATGCAACAACTAAACAAAAAATATTCAGAACGCATAAAGAACAACAGTTCCAAGGACGAAGTCATGATCGCCGGTCGATAGAGGCGCTGATTTAAATAGCTGTGCATGTAACCGGACGTACGGCATCATCGGCGGCGTTCAGTCAACGAGCGGTGCAAAGCAAACCAACCACTATTTGAAAACAGCCTTTAATCCGGTCCCATACGAGTCAGAAACGTCAGCAACAAAAACAATACTCCAGACTCATGTCAAGCCTGACCTTGTCGCGTGATGGACCACCCAAGCCAGCCAAGTCTACTAGAAAATATTCGACAAGCAGGACTACATTATGGACTTTGCATTAAGTCACTTCATGTTTACCGTCAGAAATCACTCGGGCTTTTAAGTTAATTAGCATAATGAGGATGTTGGCTCGAAAGGAATGCACTAATATTTAACATAAAAATACGATGTTAAAGTCTATATGCAGAGGAACAGCAACGAGAGGGCATTAGTATGCTAGGAAAATTTAAATGCCTATCTAATGCAGACATCTAGGCACACAATTTGGCACTCGGACAGCCGCTGCGGCGTCGTCACATCCGGCCCGATGACCGCGAGTTGCGCAAACGCCTGTCAATATAAGGGCATTGTATGCAAAGCGCCAGCGCCTGCGCACCCGCTGCCAAATACTAATTCACCAACGCTAACGGTACACATGTCCTGACGTTGCACTAACCGTGTCTTACTAGGGAAAGGTCAAAGCACTTTCAAACCAAAATCGACTCATTTCAATAACAATAAGAACTTGCGAATAAAAAATTTAAGACTTTAGCGTTCCACTTTAAACATTTAAAATAAGTTAACGTGTCAAAACGCGACATTTTTAGTATTTAATAGGAACTACTTACTGCCCGACGTTTCGGTTAGGTTGAACCAAAACGTTGTGATGAGCAGAATGCGAATCGCGAATATTTCGCAACTAGGTTTTTGTAGTTTCCGCAATATAGCATTTATTTAATATCTAGTTAGACTGCTTCAGAAGGAGGATTGTTTTCCTAGTGTACCTATGCATGTTGATTTCTATACATATTCCGTGCTGAAAGTGGGACTGGTTTGAATGAATTTTACTTATTTATGAGGTATCATTATTCTCTATAGGGTCACTAAAGGATACATTTTAAAACTATGAAAAAGAAATAACGAATTTCAGGTGAAATTTACCTAAAATGAATTTAAAAATTGTTGTTAAGTGGTTTATTATAATGATATTAATACTTGCACTTCTGTTTAATGAAACATTAAAGTTCAAACTTGACTTTAACGGTGTTCGGCGAGCAATTTGCAAAAGATGTATGGGATAAGACAGTTTTGACAGCTGTCAAATCAACAGCAACCGTTAAAGTTATTGGTGCTATTAAGACTAAACATTTTACTACAGTCACCGACTGCATAAAGGTGCAATATAATTAAAAAAAAAAAAAGAACGCAGCACTAGTTCTTGTGTGGTTATCTGTTTATGTAAGTATTTTAATATTCAGTATTATTAATTGTTGCTGGAGACAACATGTTTTTTGTAGTAAAAGTTCGCAGTTGGGATTTTATTTGAACTAAGTCCGAAAGATTTTTTCCGTTTTATAGGACCTTGGCACAATGTTTTGAGCGTTAAATTTATTAATAAGGATACTATTTCAGACTTACCCACGGTCATATTGAATAAATGTTAAACAATAAGTTTCCCGATGAATGAAATTTTGAGCAAAGAACCGGATACACACAGTAATAAAATACGCATAATAAGATTAAGCTGGACTCCACAAACACAGTAACAAAAAGCTAAAATCACACACCGGGTAACAAATGATGTTTACCCGAGATCAGGCGCACAAACACGCGAGCCTTTGAAACGAGCTTACTACGCGTATCCTCACCGCGATATTGTTACGCGCCACGATTAACGTTCTTAGTAACCAGCGCCATCTAGTGTGGAAAGGCGGGACTACAGAGAGTCGAGACGCGTACGCCAGAATTTACTAGAACTATGACCTTGACCGCGCGTACGGGCGGTCAAGGCCGGACTGCGCGCGAATGTTCCGGATGTTTCTGCGTTGGAAGGTTCGGGAACGGCCGCGGCAATATAAAAGGCCGGGATTCACCGCGACCGGGACAGTATTGAATTAGCGATACAAGTGATTACTTCGAAAGCGATTTTGAAGTGCGACTTGGAAGCGATTATTGTTTTAATTAGTGCGTTTTAAGGTTGTAATTAGTGGCGTTCAATTAAAGTGTGACTTTTGGTAATTTTTATCGGCTGTTTTTATTGTCACGAACCCGAAGCTCGTAACAATTGGTGTCAGAAGTGGGATTTAAATTATGCCGGTTTTACCCAAGGACGACACGGAGGGTATCCGTACCCGGAGTCAACGCCAACAGGAGACGGACCAGAGACGTTTTGGTGGAGCTTTGCCGCAGGAATCGGAGAGCCAGTTATTAACCACGGAGGCTGGCCCGTCCACAGCAACACCAGCAGCATCGGCAGCACCAGACCTTGCTGCCCTGATGATGATGCTGCAGGAGCAGTCTCGCCGACAGGAGGAACAGGCTCGTCGCCAGGAGGAACAGGCTCGCCGACAGGAGGAACAGGCTCGTCGGTTGGAAGAACAGCTTAAGCGAGACAAGGAAGAACAAGCTCGCCGACAGGAGGAACAGGCTCGTCGGTTGGAAGAACAGCTTAAGCGGGACAAGGAAGAACAGGCTCGCCGCCAGGAGGAACAGGCTCGTCGATTGGAAGAACAGCTTCAGCGGTACAAGGAGGAACAGGCTCGACGCCAGGAGGAACAGGCTCGCGGCCAGGAGGAACAGGCTCGCCGCCAAGAAGAGCAGATGCTTCTTTTGAAGGACCTTCACGCTACCTTCGGGAAAGACATAAAGGAGGTGAAAGATAAGGTTGCTCAACATGACAACCGCCTGTTGGAAGTTGAAATACGGATCGACCAAGTCAATAATCGGGTTGACTACGTAGTGGCTGATGTGAAGAAGACCGTGATGGCAGACGTTAAGAAAACGCTGGATTTTCTTAAACTTGGAGAAGCAATCGCAGCTCCCGTAGCTACTACACCTTCGCTACGTGGATTCAAAGTGCCACCGTTCGACGAAACTTCTTCATGGTCGGCCTACAAAATCCAGTTTGAGGCAGTCATGAAAGCGAACGGCTGGAATAAAAATCAGGCCATGACTGCCCTCACCCTAGGCCTTCGTGACCAGGCCTTAACAGTTTTGGAAGCTCTCGGTAAGGAAGTGACTTACGAGCAGCTCCTTGAGGCACTGGAGGCTCGATATGGCGACGCTCACCTGGAACACGTGTTTCGCGCACAGCTCAGGGACCGCGTGCAACGCAGTAGCGAAAACCTGCAGCAGTGGGCCCTTGAAGTGGAGAAGCTGGTGCGTAAAGCTTACCAGTCCGTACCAGCGCTTATTGATGGGAACCTGGTGCAGGCGTTCATCGACGGCATTCGCGATATTGAAGTTAGAGCTGCTGTCAGACTCGGGCACCACGGGACGCTTAAAGATGCCTTAGCTCATGCACTGGAGGTGGAAGCTGTGCGGCAGGATCATCGTTCCCATCGCATTAGGGAGGTTGCAGCGGCTACAGTTCGCGACCGCAATAAAGGATACAGCCCTAGGTGCTACGGTTGTGGGGAAAAGGGCCACCTTCGATCCAGTTGCCCTAAGCGGACTGCAGAAAGAGAACTACGGCTACCTGCAGACCTGATCATCAGAATACCACCTGATGCTCCAGGCAGTATAATCGATTATGCGAATAACTGGCGGTACAAAATGAATGACATTTGGGAGCACGTCAGACAATCGGGCCAGAAAATGTCGGGAAAGATGAAACCCCTTTGTGACCGCAAAGTGAACAGTAGAGTGTTCGACGAGGGTCCACAGGTGAGGTTGCGCAATCCAGTCCACAGCAGAGGGAGATCTCCTGGGCTTCAGACTAGATGGGAGGGACCGTACCGGATTGGGACTGGGGGCAATGACGTAACCTACCGGAAACAGAAAGGTGCAAGAAGCACTCCTAAGATTGTCCATGCGGAGAGATTGGCGCGTTATTTTGGAGCCGAAAATGCTCGGGACGAGCATGTCTTAGGAGGGGGCAGTGTTACGCGCCACGATTAACGTTCTTAGTAACCAGCGCCATCTAGTGTGGAAAGGCGGGACTACAGAGAGTCGAGACGCGTACGCCAGAATTTACTAGAACTATGACCTTGACCGCGCGTACGGGCGGTCAAGGCCGGACTGCGCGCGAATGTTCCGGATGTTTCTGCGTTGGAAGGTTCGGGAACGGCCGCGGCAATATAAAAGGCCGGGATTCACCGCGACCGGGACAGTATTGAATTAGCGATACAAGTGATTACTTCGAAAGCGATTTTGAAGTGCGACTTGGAAGCGATTATTGTTTTAATTAGTGCGTTTTAAGGTTGTAATTAGTGGCGTTCAATTAAAGTGTGACTTTTGGTAATTTTTATCGGCTGTTTTTATTGTCACGAACCCGAAGCTCGTAACAATATCAAAAGGACCGGAAGGATTTCAGTGGTCTCGTTCATCTCCCCTTGCAAGAAAGAAACCGTACAAATTAAAAAACTGATTAGGCATGCAAGCATATGTGCTCACGCAAGTATACACACACACAACCAAGTACCAACACATGTATTATTATAATTCCTACTTTAATTTATTTTTTTAAGTGTTAGAAGAAATGTGATACATTCAGGCTTCGCCTATTGTGGGAGTCACTGTGTAAAGCTCAAGATTTTTGGTAAATAAACGATTTTTATTTATTTATCTTTATCATCACAGATTGATGTGGTCTCACTGGAGGGCACTTAACCTATCACCAACTTTAATTAAAAATAACCGGTAGGATTTTAATAGTTTTCTTCATTTTCCCTTACAAATTTATGACATCTATTTTGTCAATCACAATGATGTATTTCTCTAAGTGTTCATCATGTGAACCGATATTTTTCAATAGTTCAGAAACAATTTTAAATGCTCCAATGTGTACTTTTTACAGCTATCATCAGGATCATTATTCTATTTATCATTCATTTCAGTTTCATTCAGTTCAAAGTAAAACAGTAAAAACAGACATTTCGTTAAGTGGATAACATATAATGTGGCTAAATTCTCAACTTATTTTGAGGAGTCACAGATTTTGCGTGAATAAACTTCGTTATTTAAAATCCATCTTTTCGAACTCGAGAAGCAACGGTCGTGTGAAACGAATCCTGACCGGCACCGGACGTCCGTCTTTGTCGATATTCCCATTCCACATCAAAGGGAGCCAACGGGTTCATAGCACATTCCGATTTCAACCTTAAACACTACGTTCCTAAGATTATTTTAGCGTTCGTGATAACACCCATCGTAAACCTGCCCTAATACATCTTGTCACTTGAGGAGATGATTAAACTGTAGTGGACAGTGTTACAATAGCGGATGCGGAAATAACTCGTAGTGTTACAAATTGTCCAATCGGACGTCTTAGAGCAAGAGCGATAAAAATCATGGAAAATAACATTAAAACGTGATAAGCGTAAAACAAGTTTCATTAGATTACAAAATGCAGCTTCTTTGAACTGGAGCTTATCACGGATCTATGAAATCATGTATTATTTCTAAGAATAAGAATTGGCATCTATCAAATCACATCACATCTAAAAATTCACTACAAAACTATAAAATAAAATTCCTGGACCCAAAGTTCTATGCATGATGATTATGAACTCAGATTAATCAATCGTTTGACCTTCGCGATGACAGCAATAATGGTCTGTATTTACCTGTAACAAACAAGCGAAAAATAAATTTAAACGTGCCAAAATGAGGAGGTGCAGAAATAGATAATGATATTCAAAAATTGTCACTTGGTGCGACTCGCGAGCGGTCAATCGCGCGCACCGTAGGCGTCGCCCACGTCCGATCCATTTCCGCTGGGACTTCAGACACGAAACACGCTGTTCCCTCGCAACACGCGCACCATTTTACCCCGTCTGATGGTATCTCGCCGAACTGTTTGCGTTCACACGACAAACAGTACTAACACTAAGCTGATACTTCGAACTCCAGTTTAAAATTCCAATCGGTGCAGCACTTTATCGCTTATAAGAACCGATGACCTTGGATGAGGTCTCACGCGGCGGACGTGGATGGTCGTAAAATAAAAACGCAGCCGCAAAGACAAACAGACAGACGATTATAATATATAGCAAGGCGCTCACACGATTGACGGCCGATAGCTCCTCAGAATGTCGGCATCCGGCATTCAAGGTGACACAACCCATCCTTGCAGATCCGGTCCGCATGAAGGCGATATTAGCAGTTCCACATATATACAATAGAGGCCCAGATAAAAACGCTCAGTACCTATTATAGCCCGTAGTAGTCGGCTTACATTAAAATAAAATTAGATAATTCTTTCTGAAAGCGTAAATCAACTGGCGGAGCAGTTACGTCAATCATCATTACGGTGGACGGAGAGCCATTCACGATGAAGCCCTAAATCAAACGAGCTCTGATGGAAGAGAAGTCGAGTATTAATACAAATCCATTACTCAACTGTTGATACGTTATTAAAAGCTCGTTATATTGGTCTAAAAGGTGATCTCCGATTATTCAATGCAGATAACATCGGTTATGTAACGCATCTAACGCGGTGACAGTACAGAGCTGGCAGTGTGCACTGGATTGTCGTTAAATTGAATTAGAGCAAACCACCGGCAGCATGCGCCCGCGCAGTTCGACGACCGATCGCCCACCACATTCTTGATACGTATTGATTCTATTGAATCGATCCTTCGTAACAGATAAATCTCGTTGTAGGAGTGACATCGACCTAATTACAACAGGTCTCCTAAACCTGGACTGCCCTATCTGAATAAGCATAGGATGATGTAGGAAAGTTTAAATCCCTATGCCATATTACAGGCAAATTTACAGTCACGTCTTCAGAGAATGAGTGTGTAACAGCTGTTTTTTAATCACTCGTGGGTAGGGTGGGTTGCATAGAGGTTTATTATGAGACGAGGCGTGGGCTCTGAACTGAAGGCGGTAATAGAGCTTCATTTAGTTGGCTCTTGTTACTTTTAGAATTATGATGTCGCAAAGGCTTTATGCATGGTACTTTTATTATGCAGCCTTGCATAACAACCAGAATAGGCTTAGACGGGAAGTCTACAATCAGAAAGTGACTGCAGGTTACGCATATGCGGAAGGCAACCAACAATTTTACGTAAATAATTCCGAGCAAAATGTTGGTTTCTATTACTTTTGATTATAATATTTTACGAACATAACATAAATGTTTATTGTAGTACTTAATTTGTTCTCTGTAACATTATCGAAACTTCATATACGCAATAGCCTTCAATCATACAAATATGTATTGTCTCATAGTGAAACTACAAAACCAATTTTGACTTAAATGTGTGACAAATATATTTTATTTATTACTGGTAAATAATGACATTTTTGATGAAAAGTGCATCGAGTTATCAAATGACTAAGTCACGTTCAATATTATGATGACATGACAGCCAACATATAGTTGCCAAGTCATAGGGTAAAAGCTGATGAAAATAATTACGTATCTACAAAGTACAGACAAAAGCGCAGACTACATACTTTGCAACGCCCGTATATCGTGCGCATAAGAACTAATTTCGACCTGCAAGTGCTTACCTTGACGTGCAGTCGACCGTACGTGCATAATGGCCAAAATGAACACGTAGAGCGAATAACAAATGCAGTCTATTAGTTGGATTCTTTTATTTCCACCCCAACCGTAAGGCGTAAGCCTTACCTCCCTCGCCAGAATAAATTGGTAGGTGTGATTGATTACACTACATTACTGCTTGCATTAGAGCAGTCTCTTGAACTCTTGAGCAAGCAAGCTCGTGGACGGAAGTTCTGACACCGACGCACCGCCTTCGCCGTAATATCAACCAATTCTTATATGGATTAAAAACCGGCTAAGTGCGAGTCGAACTCCCGTACGAAAGATTCCTTACCATTATCTACGAAAACCGGCAAAAATAACTTTTAAGCCTCCCTAACTATTTATT
The DNA here is from genome assembly GCA_037074685.1 of Glyphodes pyloalis. Taxonomy (NCBI): domain Eukaryota; kingdom Metazoa; phylum Arthropoda; class Insecta; order Lepidoptera; family Crambidae; genus Glyphodes; species Glyphodes pyloalis. The sequence continues at coordinate 4,023,427 of JAYKKO010000002.1, forward strand.
TTTTTTATAAAGGCTAATATTGGCTTCACCCAGGCTGATGGTAAGCAAGAGAGGAACCTACATCGCGATGAATTTGATACCGTTATATCCTATGCGTCAGATTATACAGAAGGCCGAGGAGTATAATCGGCCTCTGTGTCTAGCGTATGTGGACTATGAGAAGGCCTTCGATTCAGTCGAGACTTGGGCGGTGCTGCAGTCCCTCCAGCGGTGCCAAATTGACTATCGGTACATCGAAGCGTTGAAGTGTTTGTATAGAAACGCCACCATGTCAGTTCGAATCCAAGATAGAGGCACGAGACCGATCCCACTGCAGAAAGGTGTCAGACAGGGGGACGTAATTTCCCCGAAACTGTTCACCGCTGCATTGGAGGACGTCTTCAAGCTTCTCGATTGGACCGGACTCGGCATCAACATCAATGGCGAATACATCACTCACCTTCGATTCGCAGACGATATCGTGGTCATGGCAGAATCCCTGGAGGACCTTGGCACAATGCTCAATGACCTCAGCAGTGTTTCCCAACGGGTTGGTTTACGAATGAACATGGATAAAACCAAGGTAATGTTCAATGTCCATGTGACTCCGGCACCAGTATCTGTTGGGAATGCGATTCTCGAAGTTGTCGATCATTACGTCTATCTGGGACAAACTATCCAGTTAGGCAAATCCAACTTCGAGAAAGAGGTCAACCGACGAATCCAACTCGGCTGGGCAGCGTTCGGGAAGCTTAGGCATATCCTCACGTCCAAAATTCCCCAGTGCCTGAAGAGAAAGGTCTATGACCAATGTGTGTTACCAGTGATGACTTACGGAACTGAGACGTGGTCTCTGAATGTTGGCCTCATAACGAAGCTCGAAGTTGCGCAGCGTGCTATGGAGAGGGCTATGCTTGGCGTTTCCCTACGTGATCGGATCCGTAATACGGAGATCCGTAGAAGGACCGGTGTATTCGACATAGCCCGAAGAGTTAGCACGCTGAAGTGGCAATGGGCAGGCCACATCGCTCGTAGGACCGACGACCGTTGGGTAAAGAGGGTCCTCGAGTGGCGACCACGTACCGGACGACGCAGCGTGGGGCGGCCCCCAACACGATGGACTGATGACATCGTCAGATGTGCGGGGAGCCGCTGGATGCAGAAAGCGCAGGACCGCGCGTTGTGGCGTTCTGTAGGGGAGGCCTATGTCCAGCAGTGGACGAAAAGAGGCTGATGGATGGATGGATGGATATCCTATCCGTTACCATCACCATACTGGCCCGCAAGAAGTTTCTTCACACTCCTTTTGAAGGAATCCATGTCAAAGGAAGGAGGAAATACATGAGCCGACAAAGAGTTCCACTTATTAATGGTGCGGCGAAGATAAGAGTTACCAAACTTTTTGCTTCGCAATGGAATATTTTCCACGGTGAACCGATGACATCGTTGGCCGGCTCTTGTAGTTCTGTGAAGGAAAGGGAAGGGTGGGATAAGGGAAAATATTTCCTCGGAAGCACCATGATGGAGATTAAAGTATTTGTTGACATTATGGCAACAAAAAAACACAATCTGTGAAAATAACAGCCGAATTTCACGGTTCATGACAAACGGACTGCAAAGTCTTACTTAACCTTTTAACCGCTGGACCTTCAGCGCACAAAAGATGCCCCTACCGCCGACACTTAATTCCACCTTTCCACAGTAGTGTTGGGAAAAAAATTCACGATAATGCAATTCTTTGACAGTATCAAAACTGTTTTTAGCTAACTGAAACTATATTTTTGGTGAAATAAACATTTCTGAAACTAAACATGTTTTTAAGACCTTATTTAACAACAACAAACAAAGCCTACCCAATAAATAATAACTTTGCAAACATTAAAAATAGATCGATGATTCAATCCCTATCGTGACCTTGAATTCACAAAATGTTGGATATATCCTACTGCGGCGCTGTAATTAAAGATGTTATTCTTATTTTTAGTGATGTGCATGTAGGTATCGATATTATAAAAACTCGGCTATTTATAGGTAGTCAATCACATTCCGTTTTTACGTGAGTAAATTGTTTATTTCAATTTCAATTGTTAATTCTAATAAAAGCATAAATATTTTACTACTTTTTAAAATAATCATTTACATAAAAATATAGGTACAATATAATAACAATATTAGTTCACGACGAATATGAAAAAACATTTTATCGAATATACCAGAACTTGACCAAATTAAACAGCACCAGTAAGCATAATTTTTTCCATTACGTTCATCTGTTCTCTGTTCGTCTACACTGCGATTGTGATAATAACAGTATAAATTGTACAAGACAGGTAAATACGCCTATACATTTTAAGCTTAAAAGCTTTAGTAACTGATTTTAACAACTACCGTACCTTATAACGACATCCTAGAAATTATTGCAAAAATAATGCTCTGCATTTACCAGACAAGGAATTGAAATTGGTTTGGATAATCATAGGACTATTTATTTTGTAGGATATTCACCGTAAAATGATATTACTCAAATTCTTAATTTTCTTCAAAGCCTTCCAAGATTCTAGTTAACTTTTCTGCACTCGACATGTTTAGCGTCTACGGTGACCACAGCTCACAGAATACAATTAACTTCATACTGACTACCCACCAACAAATAAATATAGACATGTCGATAATATTATCAACTTACCCTCACTTCGCCAATATCTACTCCGCCTGTGACGTCATAAGCGGACGGATATTTCCAACTCCGGCGTTGACACGTAGTTTAATATTCGTAACATTAGTGATGTGCACATCACCTTTAAGATACAATGTTTATTTGATGATTTTAGGATAAAATCTGTATTTATGGATTAAGAACCAATAAAGTAATGAGAAAATAATATAATTGACTTATTTTCTATTATATCCAACATACCCAGGTGGCAAAATATCTTACTTTAAAAAATACATGGTGAACTTTTACCACAACACTACTGTTGGAAATATACGACTGTGGCGTTACTAATACTAGTACTACTAACAATAATTTAGCGACCTGCAGGATGCTAAAGTTTATTGATATTTTCTTAGGTTGTATATAAGTATGAGGCTGGAGAGTGTTATAAATCGAAGGTGTATACGTTAAAGAGTATTTATTTATTATGATGACTTTGTGCGAGTCAATAGTTTGAATAAAATTAGTCAAGAAAGTTGCAGTCGTATATATACGACTGTGGCGGTTATGAATTGAAATCTTACTGTCGGATATATACAACTGCGGCGGTTAATGGGTTAATAATAGTGTTCCCTTTTTCGATTTTACCGTTTGCGTACGGAACCCTACAAATGAAAAAGAAATACATTACTGATCCTCATCTTTCGTAAGCAGATTTAAGTAAGTAGTTATAATAACAACTTTCGCCGGATCTTATTCAGCTTGATATCGTGATAATCTGATTAATCTCTACTGAACGATATTTTGATTACACATTAAATAGGTATCAATTACTTTCATTTTAATTACGGCTTTCGAAATACATTATTAAAATTATTTTATTCATAAAAAATGCTGTAGTCAATTGAAGATTAATTTTATAGATTAATGAGTACAGATTCTGATACTAAAATGTTTTTATTTGATACGCTTCATAACCGGAAAAAGAATTTGTGAATTCTAAATATTGATTCCTTATATGTATAAATAGCTTGAGTCAAGACTTCATTCATACATGAAGAAGATCCAAACGTTTTTGTGTGTTAAATGCAACAATAAAATTATATTGCGATTTATCAAATTATTCAGTTTTTTTCAAACTACCAGTCCCCAAATCGTCAGAAAAAGAGTTCAAGCAATTACCGCTTCATTTTTCAACGTAATAAGTTTGGTATACGCCATGGAAACATAATACGAAGTAGGTACGAACGATCCGTACACCGTCTACCACTTTCACCATATCGCACCATGTTTGTTACACCATGTGCCATGATGTCATAACAATTCATAGAGGCAGTCAGTCCCACATTTGAATGAAGACGTAGTTTGTAAGTACATATAGTAAAAATATCATGAATTAAATAACGATAGAAGCAAATATCAGCAGTTTTGCACTTAGGTACGTAGTAACGTAGGCATTTGAAAACAATGACTTTGTGTGTTATTTACATCAAATGCCTTAAACAATTACTATTATTTTAAACGATCTCGTTGTAAGACCAATTACGTAGAAATATTTAATTAACTACCAACTGAACTAGAATACGAAAAATGCGTATCACGCTGTCTGCAAAAAAACGTCTGAAAGCATAAATGTTGCAAACATTTGAAATATGAGCGAGAGTGAGAGTTTTAATTTTATAATATTGCATATCCTCAAGTCGTAAAAGATATAAGCTTTCGACTTACTTGTTTGAAACTCGGTCAAAACGTCTGTGGTATATTTCTTATTAACTTGCATTTTGAATTATCTTGTATCGAACATGTCAATAGGTTTACAGAAAATAATAAGAGCCTTTAACTAATACACACGTTATAAGACATCGACCACTTGAGGTTTGAGAATGTGATCAATATTATTAGATAGGCAAGTGTTGATAAATATGGGGCAGCCACCGTACATCACGCTAGGTAAGGTTGAGCTAGTAAGAGTATGTAAATATTCAGACTAAAGGAACTCCTCTATCAAGAGCTAATTAATCATACTGCCAAGAACACAAGCTACTTTCGGTTGGTTACTGAAGTGTGTTTATAGCGTCCGCCTTCCTGCCGTGGACCGACGAAAATACCGTTACGCCCGCACAACCAAACTCCATTGATTTACATACGCAAATCATGACGAATTGCCCACAATGCACGTCCGAAATACGCCGGTACCTCTGGCCGGCACATATCAACGTGATTCATCATCAATTTCCTCCCACATACGAACCATATCGGCATGAATGAAGATGTTATCCTTACGACATATAGAGTGGAACTGGTCGCGATTTCTGAAGGCAGTTGTTTTAGTCGTTTTAGTCAGTTTCTACAGAAAGCCAGTATAATTATACAATAATGATGACATTCCAAACGAAATGGATGTTGCATGGAAGCTAGCACCTATTGACTCTTACTGGGCAGATTTTTACACATCACATAAAATTCTAGCTGGAGATGAAACCTATAAATAAACTAGCGTTAGGTCAACGCCAACTACACATTTACCAGACAATAAAAATAAAAATTTCATTTTATCTACGTAAAACATTTTCAAAAGTCAAGTAACGAATATAGTGTTTATTTGTATGCCCCATAATGAATAAAGTCATGGCGGAAACACGGCATTCAACAAAAACAAACTATTGCTGCATGGCGAGCCTTAAAAATTTTACACTCGTTAGTGCATCCGGTGAATTACGATTGCGCGTGGTGTCTTTTTGCTCTCGGCTGGATTCTAAAAAAACCGATCAATCGGACAGCATAGCTCACGGGAGGGAGAATATCCTGTCGCGGCGGGAGCGTGCAACGGAGCCGCGGTGGGGAGGTTGCGCTCAGGCATCCATGAATGGCCCTAACGAACCCGCTGACCTTGGCAAGGCGGCCCTTCGACCGCCCGTGGTCCTCCCTCTGCCAAGCGGATTGCTTAGTTCGAAAACGTTTAATCTGATCTAAAAATAGATAAAGGAATAGATGTGATGCCTAAATTGGAGAGTGCAGTCCTTACCCTGCGAGATAAATTTTCTTACTTTTTTTCTAAGCAAAAATAAATAAAGGCGTCATAGATAAATCAGTCAAACTAAACTAACATAGGTATGTGTTCACTTCTACTATGTTAATCTAATTTCATAAACAATATAATTATTTGAATTCCTTACATACAGGAAACGATTGAGTTCTTCAATGTAATATATAAACGTATTATATGTCCGTAGAAGCGTACGCGGTAAACATCTCATTCACGATCATTTGATTGAGTTTGAATGAGTGACGTGCGTTGTGTATACAATTCGCCTCGTAACAGGAAGTAAAGCGTGTCCAACCATATCAAGGACGTTAATATTGAAACTAGATTTGCGACAGCATTCATTATAGTAACGTAACAAAATACAAATTGGAACATTCCTGCAGGACCTTTGAAACAGCGCTCCCTTAACGACGGAATGTTTTTTATTGAATACGTTTCCGTCGACGGGCCGCGAGGCTTTGTTTGTTGTTTTGTTTTGTAAATTGGGCAGGTTAAGGCGAGGATGTGACCTTGAGCAGGCTGGAGCGACATGGTAACCCATTTCACGGTGCGTGCCTGCGCGTGCGCGCGCGCGATTACGGGACGACCTAATGATGCCACTTGCAACATCTGGACTCGCGTCACCTCTACTAACAAACTATATCCAATTTAAAGTATTTTATATGCAAATTAAATTTATCAACCTACCCTAATACCCACTCTGAAGCACACTATACTGTTAAAAAAAACACAGGGCATAGAAAATATAAATATGTTAATAACTCAAAATTCCTAAAGATAACATCTAATGTAAAGAGGTTATTATACAGCATACGGGCGACTTGACCTTATTAACAGTACAAGGAATTCAATGAAGTTGATATATTGGTGTAGGGTCAATTAATATCAATCAAGCCCTTCGTCCTCAATGCTCCAGAGCGGTTACTGATGGAAGCAACACTATTTGGTGCGTAAAATCCAAAAAAAGTTCCAGCGAACGATTAGACAAATGAAACAGTTCTCAGGCAAACTGCGGATCTCCTCCGGGAAAGACGCCCCGCGACAAATTGATACGCCACAAAACTAGTGACCGTTCAACCATTTCGTCGAACAAACAACCGTTGTAAAAAAACAATAACAACATTGTAATCTAGCAATATTGACCTTCATATTTTCGACCAATAAAGAAAACAAGAATTAATGCAACCGGTTACTGAAGCACGGTAAGTGCCGATCTGGTCCCACTAAACTATGCAAGCAACTTTCGTAATACGCACACACTGTGTGATATAACGTTATTACGCATTTTTTCTTGCAAGCAGTTTAGCTCCAAATCAAAATGTACCAACAACTTGCAGTTGAATGGAAAATAATGACATTAATATGAATAAGATTTCTACCAAAAGTCACTACACAGTTCCAATTGCTTGCACAAGTGTAATAAAAGACATGAAAGGCATTTTGAAACGCAACGTTGGGTAAAGATGATGAAGGGTCAACTCGTGATCTATGATTGAGTACGGCATACTTGCCGCTGCGGAGATCCTAATTCGCCTCAAGCACGAATTCCGATTCTCGGTACTGCAAGTAAATGCCAGAGCCATTATCATTTTGCGTCGGTAGAATTGCCGTTGCAGATCCGTGAACGAACGGTGGCCTGGATTCGTAAATATCAAGCTCGAGCATACATGATCGTATTTATTAACTGACGAAGATAAGGTTTAGTAACCGGATCACATAGCGGATCTGTGTCCTGAAAACAGAATAAGACAGGGAGACTTCCCGACGCGCAACGCGCAGAAACAATGCCTCATTATAGCTCGCTGTGGCTGTCACCAGCGGCTGAACTAAGGAAGTCGATATCTATTAGCCCGGCACAATAGGTGAGCGACATCCGAAGCTCATTACTGGCGTTCGTTTCCGTTGGCTATTTGCAACATGCCGCTAAATCGACTCTTATCGAACAATGGTAGGCTTATTATAATTTCTGGTGCAACTGGTTATCACAATATAAATTGCCTTTAAGTGATCGATTGAGTGTTAATGTCAATAGTGCAGGACAAGCTTCATCCATACAAAGTTGGTCGTGAGTGAAGCGGAGCGGCGGGGGGGGGGGGGGGGGACTGGATTCGGCGCTAGGAGATGAGTAAACATGAGCGGCCTTGACGGGCGCTTGTTTACGGATACTAAATGTCTTGGCAAATGAACTCAAATACGTAGGCAGGTATTTATGTTATGATACTCGGTTTTGGTTTTAATCAATTGTTTATGAAAGCGTAAAATAGTTAAGAAAATGTTCCAGACCTAAGCTTTTTCATACTTTCATTATTTTTGTCATATCATCGTAAACATAACCATGTACCATCTAAATATTATTCCGTTTTTTTAATAATGATAATGATTGGAAACAGCCTTTTCATCTTCACTAAACTTTTGGGGGAGGGCTCAAACACTAGACCTTAAAAGTTCCGGTTGAGCCAGCTACTGTGGCATATTCGATTTATTGAGTGACTCGACCCCAAATTAAAATAGCTCCCTAAGTCGGCGAGATTTTAAGACAGTAATTTTGTATTATTTTTTAAGGTTTTATTTTAACAACTACAGAGCCAGTTCTATACAAAGTTGCATATGGGCTATATGCCCGATCCGTTAGCTTTGCCCTCCAAAATTAAATGTATGAAAAAACCAATGAGCTTTAGCATCATTTATTCGGCTTCTTCATTACCGATGATTACTGAGTATCCTTTTATCTAACTCAGAATAACCTTATTCCTTCTCTCTATCTCATTCGGTTTGTCAACATGATACAGGGAGAAACAACATACAAAAACATTGCATAGACAAGTATAGTAAATTGCATTACGTAACAGCAAATATGAGCTCACAGTGCAATCCATTACAAGCAGTGTAAATAGAACGTGAGGACGCACATGAGCAGCCGCTAGCGATCCATAGCAGCAATCCTTAGGACATAAAATAAGCAAACACGACTTGTTTAGTGCAAACAGTGCAGTAGTTATCTCGATGTATAGCCGAGGCTTATCTGTACACACCAGTCGCCGCGGCACCACAATGGTGCTCAGTGGGCACAGCACAGAACGTGCTGGTGGTACTATACAAATATTTACCCCGTCAATATTTGTTACCCCGCCCGCTTCGCTGACACTCCCCTTCGTGAGATAGACAATGCTCAGCGCAAAACAAAAAACAAATAAAAAACAGAAAACTATTTGTTGACTAAACTTCAGCAAAAAAAGAAAATATACGACTTTGAATGGACATCAAACAATGGACCAGCGACTGCAAGAAATGCCGCGGTCGCTGTTTTAATGAATACATTTTCACAGGGCACCAATGTGTCGCATGGCGGAAAACGCATAATGACTTCCGTCGAACGGACACCGAGAAACATCGAAAATATACTAAAATATACCTACTTACTTCAAAATATACTCATTACCAAATCAAATACACGCGCGCCCGAAATAGATTTGATCTATCAATAACAAAAGCCATTGAACACCGCATACTATTCGACCCTAAGCGCACGATAATGACACACTTCGCAAAAAGAGTAAGCAATTTTCACTTTATTTATACAGCCTTGTCAAGAACAAGAAAAACTAAGAACTTTCTAAGTTCTTAGAGAAGGCAATATTGGTGCTCGCTCGCCTAGTGGTTGCAGCTATAAAACAGAAGCAGGCAGTATTTTACGATTAACGGTGACTCTGATAAGCGGATATGGGAAGTGCGGTCGACATAGCGCAAATGGTCCACCGTCCATCGGCCGGCGAGTCGCGATTCTAATTCTGATATATCCTGTCGGTTTCCTGCGCGCTCCTACCGGAACTCTGCCACTTTCAGCACTTGATAAATAAATCACACCGCAATGGCATCGTTCACTTTCATCAATGATAGCCTAGACACTTATATTTCAAGTAGTACACAACGTCATAAGTATAAAAAACACGTATTGATTTCCATTAAAGCTACCTAGTAAAACTATCCGTTGGATTGAATTAGCTGATCACCGTTAATCAAATTAGTAGTAATTTATTTATAGTAATATTCTAATAATCGAACAATCAAATAGTATAAATGCGGTTAATGTCAACTGGTATAATTTTAATGACCATGACTGTAGCAATCAATTAGCTATACACTCATTAATTATGAATGAAGTAAAATGCAATTTATAATATCAAAACAGACATCAAAATTTGCGTAATTTTACACGGAGAAGAAGAAAAAATGTAGTAGATTCTCTTATCGCGTTACCAATTACCTATAATCAAAAATTTTCCGCAACCAATTATAAAGTGTGACTAGATTTGGTTGTTTAATTGTTTTTTAATACAATTATTTGCATGTGTAAGTGTTCTTTGTCGGATATAACGCAGTCAATCCAATATCTAGTCGGTTTAATGTCGAGAGAACTCTCGTGTACAAACTGCCTGCCACTGCGCAGGTTTAGAGTCTATTGTTTCCACGCATGCGTACGATCTTACCATTCACTACACCTAAGGTGTATGTTGAAATTTCTAGGAACACGTATTGTTGAATTCTCAGGACGGCACCTTTGCACATACGGCATCTACGTATTTATGGGACATCAAAAGCCTTTCTATGAAAAATCATGTTTATATTGTATATACATTCAGGAAATTGTGAGGAAATATTTATTCCTGATGTGAGTCTGACACAAAGGCACATTTATATACATAGGGGAGTTAGTAACATGAGTTGTGGACCGTAGCCGGTCACAGTCGAGAAAACCGTCATGGGAATCTGGTACGATGTCCAGTTCACAAATGGTAATGAAGATAGCATAACTTGGAACCACGGTTAGTAACTTCCAACTGGTACAAAGATTAATTGCGGTGAAACTCATGAGAAAATTTCTTTGCCTGCGTCTAGTAGAACAAATGGTTTTCATTTGGGTAACTTTATTACAATTTTAATCATTGAAAATGTCTTGAATCACAACTGTCTTAATCTTAGTTAAAACGGAACCAAAATACACAATTTTTATTTTTATTATGCAAAAAAAAATACCTAAATACATTACGTTATTTTTTTACGAATTAGTACCGTTGACGCGTGTTCCGTTGGGTATCCAGCTACTGATCTTTGATGCGCTATATACATATATTTATTTTAAAGAATAAAGAATCATTTCCATAGTATTTCAAAAATCGAACTATTTTTTGACTGACTCATCATCTCTATCTCTATACAACATCAATATTATTAAAAGCAGACTACACACTTTGGACTCTGCTCCGCCCTAATGTCGTTGGCATAAGAGCTAATATCGAACTGCAAGTAACCTTGCCGTGCTGTTATCTACACTAATATTATAAAGAGGAAAGATTTGTACCTATTTTTGTATGTTTGTAATGAATAAGCTCAAAAAGTACTGGACCGATTTAAATAAATATTTCACCAATAGAATGCTACATTCTTCCAATTTGACATAGGCTACAAAATTAGGGATCCTTGGTAAAATTTGAACAATGTAACCGAAGGTGTAGAAAAATGAGTCTTAAAATGTATTTCGTCGAATGCGCGGGAAAATCCTCTAAGGCGAAACGAAGTTCGCCGGGACCGATTGTATAAAATAAAAACAAAACAAAACACGAGCTAAATGATAATCGCTGTGCCAGCTCCTAGTCTCAAAAACAATAAATGAGTTAAAAATACAATAAATCAACGTCTAAAAAAGTATCTCACAAGAGACCGAAAGTCACGAGTTAAGCAGACGTGTCCCGGTCGCGATGTCCCGGACAGGAAGCTAGGGCGAGGCGCGGGGGCCGCTACACGATATCCCTTTTACGCAGATCAATTAACGGACCCCGGCGGACCGGACGTGCATACACGCAGCACATTAACACCTCCACCCTTCACTGCTTAATCTTTTTATGGTCCCTAACGTCTTGGGAAAATTTACAGTACGCCAAAAATTTTGCTGTACCCTTTGATCAAAGATTTCGTAAATAGTTGCAGGACAATATTAGTTCTTATGCGGACGACATAACTGCGATGCAAAGTTCAAACTGTAGCCTGACGTGCTTATGTACGGTAAACAGCACGCAAAGGTAAACTCTTGCAGTTCGATATTACACCTTATGCTCTCGACACAAGGACGATGCAAAGTCCAAAGTGTATAGTCTCATGTGCTGTTGACTGTACCGAACCGGTGTTGCTTCAATTTTGGTTTGTATTCATTTTGACGATGCATAAGTGTCACTTGTAACCTACATGAATAAATGAATTGATTGATTTGAATTGACGTAGATAAGTGTCTGTATATCGTCAAAAAAGACAGTCATATAATGTAATCTAATTAAACACTTATGTGACTATAAGTATGGAAATAAATAATAATTTTTTGACGACCTCCGTAGCCGTGAGGCGAGCGGGCCTGACTTTGGCGAGCGCCATCTCTGAGGTTCAGGGTTCGATCCCCGGTCGGGTCAATATGGGAAACGAACTTTTCCATATTGTCTCGGGTCTGGGTGTTGTGGTACCGTCGTTGCTTCTGATTTCTGTAACACAAGTGCTTAAGCTACTTACCACAGAATCAGAGCAATGTATGTGATGTTGTCCAATATTCATTTATTTAATTATTGACGTAGATAATGTTAAGCGCGCGGCTACGAAGCAAAAATGAGAGTGCGAAAATGCTTAATTCTGTTTGAAGTTTTTAAGGTCACACTCACAACTATGCTTATTAAAAATATTTTAAAGGCTATAGCAGATACTTCGTCACGTCCTAATTAAAGTAGCAACGGAAAGGACGCTTTGATCACCTACGTGACTTCATTGACCGGATTGCTAGAGCGATCGTCCTTGGTTTCACTACTTAGGTCCAGAGTCGTCTACGGCATACAGGACAATAAAACTCGCCGAGTATACACCTACATGTCCATGTTAAGAACATGAATGTAAATTGTATTCAACACGCGTCGGGCTCACGTTGCGTTGCGTCCGAGTCGGCGAAACGTATGTAGATGCGAGAGCGGCACGACCACTATATGACGAGCTCCGTGGCCGCTGCGAGCGGATTTATGAGGTCTCGGGTTCGATTGCCGGTCCGGTCAATAGGAAAACGGACTTTTTTAAATTATCTTGGATCTGGGAGTTGTGGTACCGTCGTTTCTTTCTAATTTTTTTAACACAATAGCATTATCAGTTGTTCGCATCCTCGCACTGGTACTTATTCACATTTTCAATTGATTTTTGCTGGTATTGGCCGCTGGGTGACGTTATCTAGCCTTAAAGCCTGTTTCGGGAAATACACTATTCATATTCAACACACAATTCTTTTTAATTCAAACTAGATTGGAGCGTTCAAACAAACTCTTCAGCTTTAAAGTATTAGTATCCCTACTAATATTATAAATGCGAAAGTAACTCTGTCTGTCTGTCTGTTACGCTTTCCTGCTTAAACCTCTCAACCGATTTTGATGAAATTTGGTATAGGTATACGTTGAATCTCAAGAACGGACATAGGCTACTTTTTATTAGAAAATAAGGGGGGGAGGGGGGTAATACCACCTTTGACAGTTAATATGGAAAAATGTTTATTTTTGAAGTTAGAGATATGAAATTTGGCACAAATATAGCTCGAAACTTGGATTAAAATAAAGAATACTTTTTGTTTCGAATATTAGGGGAGAAAGGGGTAAAACCGACCATGAAAGGATGTAGTCCACGCGAACGAAGTCGCGGGCACAGCTAGTAGATACATAAATATTAAAAAAAAACATTGCTCCTGTACCCACTACCGTACAGCGACTGCGGTAAGAAATGTAACGAAGATACGAGTTATCCATCACGCACCCTTGGAGCATTCGCTCGAGGCACGGGACCACGTGTCAAAAGCTTTAACATTGTTGTCGCCGAAAATAGACATTCTCGTGTGTGCATTTTAGAATACCAAAATATTGGAAACTTTGGCGGCTATCCCGAAATTAGGTGTATGATGAAAATCTTAAAACACGATGTGCAGAAATGTTTATAAAACACAACAATGTTTATCAGGTAAATATGATCCCATAAAATATTATAAACGATGGAGCTTTGTTTTAATGCAACATACCTAGACGAAAGTAGTTTTTAAACAGGTACCATAATCTAGGTGTTTATTTATAATTTTAATATACATATATTAAACATTCCGTTGTTTCATGAAAGAACGGGTTTAAATTTTAAAAGCGAAAAACTTGTAGTTTACCTGGCTTATTCGATTTTGAGTAGTAAATAATTACATTGTCCATGTAAAAGGCCGTGTGAAACACGAAAGGCTAAAAGCACGAATTACAAACGTAAGCTGGTGAGAATAAAAATATTTAATCTATTAATAATGAAACCGGAAGCATAGCCCGTGCCACCAATTACAAGAGCAAAGTATGGCGGACGTATGCTACTTCCGTTTTGGTTTCAACGGATTCCGCCCTAACTGAGGAGGGCTGTTCCGGAAAGGACATAAAAAACCGTCTAAAGTCAACTCAGCGAACCCTTGTTCCGCTCGACAGCTTCCGTTCCATTCATCAGAATGGCAACGAAAATGTTTTTATTTATTATGAATTAATTACTGAAGTAAAATCATATTTTCTATGAACATAAAAGTTTACATTCGATATTTATAGTAACAAAAATTGTACAAACATTAAACAGAGAAGAATGTTTTAATCATGTTTGTATTATAATTTTTCAATCCCTGTCCAACTGAAAAGCGACGTGATAATCAGCATGATGAGTCTGTCTGTTTGTGTGTCTGTCTGTCTAGGGTACCGTAGCTCCCGAACGATTTTTGATTGTGTACTTTTTTGTTTGAAAAGTCGGGAGTATTTTTAGCTATGTTTGACGGAAATCGGGCGAAGATAACCATCGCCACAAAATGACGGATGTAAATTTATGACACTGCTCCCATATACATATATAGGTATCAAATAAAAGGGATCGCTACCAATAACATGAACAAGTCGACCTTCATCTACAAAATTTCGAAATTGGAAACAACAGAATTCACTAGGCCGCAGTGTTCCAGATTTCAGTGTTCATGAGGAATAAAAGAAACCATTGAAATATCTGACATTGCATCTGAAAGTTCAAGTTTTTCTACAGAAGTCGCGAGGCGACCAGCCGCGAGCGCATATAGGCCATTACCGGCCGACCGTATAAACTTCGAACATAATTTATAGCTTCCTTTCAGCCTTTTTCACTCGGCAACAATACCCCGCTCTCAGAGTGTGAAGTTAATGTCTTTACGATGTGTCAGAGTAATTTGGCTTAACGAGCACGGAGATCCAACGGCAGGCGACATTACGATTAGGAAGATGAATTAGTAATAATTGGATCTAAATATGAGAAAACAGAATTACTTACGTTTAATTGCGAGGTATTCTTTCGTATATGATTCAAGCAGAGTTTAATTAAAATTGAGGCTGTACACACATCAACCGGAGTCTCTGTCGCGTTTCTCGGTAAGGCCGACTCGTGAGAAACAGTCTCACAATTTCTTTCACTTGTCGCAACACAGCAGTTGACTAATGGCGGCTTGGGTCTTCAACGAAACTCCGTGAGAATAATTCAACGACCGCGTACAATAACGCCAGTTAAAATTCAACGAAATCTTTTGCGAATAAGAACATGACATAAATTAATCGCTATTGTTATTTAATTAATTAATATACACCTTTAAACATTTATTAGTTTCTATATTCGATTTTAAAAGGGACATGCCCTGCCGGCAATACACGAACTAAATTAAATTAAATCATACCTCCGTAAAAAGTATTAATATTATCGCACTTTATTGCACATACATAAATGAAATACAGAAAGATTGAAATGGTATGATTAGTAAATCAATTAATAAACCAATTGATGGTAATTATAATGTACAGTATAGTATTGTAATTTGTAAAAAATAGCAGTTTTCCGAATACAATCTATACATTTTGTGTAGATAAATAAAAACGAAATACGCTTTATTATTTGAATAATAATTTATAAGCAAAGCCCGCTGAATCGCAGAAACTATTCAATTTTAATTTGAATAGTTTCTGCTAAAGGGGTTAAATGGAATGGAAGTGGCGTCCGCCAAGAATCGTGACGATTTAATTTCCGCCGAATAACGTTCCGTTCCGAACCCTGATGGATTACTGCTTACGATCGTCTTACGTAGCAATACTCTATAATCTTTTAGTATGGCTTCAAATACAACTTTTCAATAATAAATTACATGCGTTCACTGCCGTCCAGAGCCTAAGAAATAAATAACCCCCTAAGAATGGGTTATTATTTTATTCTTACAAGTTTGTTATATTTCTGAACAGAATTAAATAGTAGCTCTTAAGAAAAGAAATACTTCATTTCTGGATTTTTCACATACCTGAATCTATTTTATGTTTTCGAAAGGTATGGATACTGACAATTCGTTGTGTCATGGTCTTTGAATGCAACAAATAAAATGCTGTAGTTTCGATTAAAACGACAGAAGTGCGGATTACAGAAATGTCAATAGTTTTAGAATGTGCTCGATTTCATATTGTATTTAGGACCAATTTCTATTTGATAAGATTAAAAACGGTTTATGTTTAAGATTGACGAACGACGATATGGGAAATAACAAAACGTGTTTATAAGAATTAAGGCAGATTTTGCTACATTCAGTTTGCAGTTAGGCACTAAAGTATATTTACTGCGTTAAGGTTTAGGTATCAACGTTAACTAGAATTCTAGTTACCATACGTATCGGAGATTAAATGTGGTAATGTGGGTGTAATGGGATGAGATGAGATGAGCGAGGAGTGTTTCAAGCGAGGCGTGTCAATTTAATATCCGCCGGTGTGGCCTCTATGATGGATGGCTACTTTATTAGCTCCTCCCGCAGCTGGTGAAGTTACGACTTCCATTACTTTGCTAGTCAATACCTTAAATACGTACCTTCTATGTTAATAGTACTACTTTTCAGCTATTTCATTACTGCACTATATTTCTTTATCTTTCTTCACCACTCAGTGCAGTGTCCCTGTTCACAAATATTACGATCCGATGTGTGTAGGTATGCACCTACATCGTCGAAATCGGATTCGGATTACGAAATTATGTTTCATCTCTTTCTAATATGAACGAATAAACAGATACAAAACATAGACTTTGCGAATCGGATATGTTTTTGATATTTGTGAACTAGCGTCCTTTACGGAAAGTATATGTTCAGTGTCAGGTCAGTGTCAAATACCTACTTTAGTTAATAAAGAGCCGAACCATAGTCTCCTCACGTTTTAGAGGAACGGCTTTCATATATCAACAGAGCAACTAGATGGGAATGTCCCCATAATTTTATATTATTGTCTTGGCCAAATCTGCTTCATAATTTAAAGAAACAGTAATAACTTTTCCTTCTATGATTGCTTTTTTTGTAAAATTACCTGGTCAAACAAATGCAATCAATAGGCGTATGGTAGAGGATCAATCCAATGCGACAAGAGTTAAATTTTTGCTTGCGATAATTGACACGGGAGGAATAGACTCAGGTAGAGCATGCTAAGCGTCTTTTTAAATGGCCTATTGTGTTGGGACGACCGGCGCCTAAAATCGGACGATTTTTTCATCAGCATGAATCAAACAAAAACTAAACCATCTGCCCAATTTAGATTTGACGAAGAATCGCCGATTGGACGTTACTTTTTGGTAAACCTTAATTATACTACACTTTCTTTCTTGTAATTAAATCCTTGTGTATTTTAAATTCAACTTTGCAAAAAGACGGGTAGGTGTAGACGTGTGTATGTAGTAGGTGAATAATATTTTCAAATTTTAAAGATAGTGCGCAATATCAAGTTATTAAATATCTCGTATATATTGTATGAGCATTAGAGAAAGTCGATTAGTTAGTTACAATGCCTAGTTCGTTGTTGCTCACAGAATATGTGCTGGATTTGAAGATGGTTTTGTAGCGTATTCCACCTACTTCGTTTGTATTACGTGGGCACCCACCTACAAAAGCAACCCACTGTCATATTAATTGTCGTTCTGTACAACCTACCTACATACGTGTCACTTATTCTAAACTGCGCTTAGCCTTCACAAATTGAAGGAAAAATATTTTTCTCACTCACCGTGGACGTTAAACCGAGACTGTCGACGTCGGCTTTCCCAAGGGCTGGATATCCTCAAAGTACAGTGACCTGATTGTCACAGCACCAACTTTATCACCAGTAACGTTACAATCAGTTGCTCTATTAACACAATGTCAATTGTCCATTAACTTTTCACAATCAAAACTAGCACGATTTCAAATTTCGAAACGTCAAAATTTGAAACAGAAACATGCGCTCGCGTGTTGGCGCGTTGATCAACGGCGCGACTGAGCGCGAGCGGCGAGAAGGCGGCACGCGCCGGTGGGGCTTCATTCACAAATCGAGTGGCGGGGCAGAGACGTGCGGGGCACACCGTGGACTTGGCTCATTCATGCGACCACCGACTACCGACCGCGCGACCTGGTGATCTCTCCTCGGGCGCCCAACTTTTCAAAAAAACCTCAAATAAGTACGCTCAACACTAAAGTTTTTAATTCGATAAATCACAAGGTCGTCATGAAAACATGCAACTCTATCTACGAAAGAGACCCGTTTCCTGTTGACATCAATTTTGTGCAACTACTTGTATTTTGCCAACCTCAACACCGTACCTAAATTATTAATAAAACAATTTCCAGATATATACTACAATCCGCAAATACGTCAGGTATGAATTCCTAGTTCAATAATTTCATACTCCTTTCCTGTACATTCCAATAAGATCGATTTCAAACTTTTTGACAAATACGGTTTTTATTTATTTATTTTATTTATTTAAAAACTTTATTGCACAAAAAAGTACAACAGGTGGACTTAATGCTATGGGCATTCTCTACCAGTCAACCTTTGGGTCATGCGGAGAGTTAGTTTATGGGTGCGGTAATAGTGACAAAGTGCATAAGTAATCTAAAAAATAAAAACATAATACGCTTTTATGTGCTTAAAGTTGAGAAAGTGAGCAAGAAGATATTTACATTCACACGAAAGTATTTCAAGAGTTTCAAACTCAGTAATTTATGACCTATTACGAAATAGTTTTAATAACCTAGCATAACCATTTTAATAAAGCGAAAGTTTATTAAAACTGCAGTATTTTATATAAGGAAAGCATTCTTCGAAATATTCTACATTCTAATTCAATTGCCTAATACTGTAGTTCTGTGGTATTTTACGAAGAATATCGTTACCATTCGCATATGCAGGCACTGATGACACTCATTAAGTCCTGACAAGTTAGATGCAGTTGAAGTACAGTAATGATGGTTAACAAAACGGCAAATTGCAAGAACCGGTGTTGGTGAAATGATCATAAGTGGGTAGATGCAGCCTGCGGTGCACCACGGGTTATGTAACGACTTGCACAGCACGTGCCCTGCGTTACCACACCATATTGCGATATGAAGAACCTATTTTGTATCGAGCAGTGTATTCAACTCCGAGGTGACATGTTTTCACAATAAGCAAAACAGTCAAGGATTATTAAAAAACCTATCTAAGATTCTGTTTCCATATATTCGACAATGCTACGTAATGCCCTAATTACGAAATCCAAGAGATGACATTCATTAAATAATACGGTAGTTTGATAGAATCCGAGTGTACTCGTTAGTGTAACTGCCAATTAAGCATCAAGTATCTAGTAAAAGCGGTATCAATTTGCAGCGTATTTCTACTGGCGACGGAACTGGTTAGGTGGGCGCAATTAATCCCGTACATGTGTAGGCGAGGTTTGCACTATCGTCTTATTTTGCACATATGTATAAGATTGAATCTTTTGATAGAAAACACGTTGTGTTTAACTGTTGAAAATTCATAATAAAATGAAGAAGTGATCTTTGTGGCAAGTGGTTAGTTAGCGCCTGGTCGACACAAGAACTTGTTTCCTTTTGTCAATAAATGCAATAAATTGTTCAACAAGAAGCTCTGCCGCAATCCGCACTACCGTTACAACTTACAACGTACGTTAAGTACCTATATCGATGCGACAGAAAAAACATATTCCAACTTGATAAATTTTCTACAAAATGATTACAGGATTTGTATAAAGACTAGAATAACAGTCTAAGGATACGCCAATTGAAAAATGCGCATTAAGTAAATTTAATAGAGCATTTTTAAATTTCTGCATTAGCACAATTTAGTTTGTCAATTGGCTACTTGACAGTTTTTGAAAAAGTATTGTAAAATGTGCGCCCGTTCATTTTATATCCCAAGCAATTCGATTTATCTGGAAAAAATGTAAATAACCAGAGAAAAATAAGATTTTGTGTAACACATTTAAAAAGCGCGCGAAAACGCCAAGTCACGTCACTGTTGAAATTATGACGTCAACGTTGTAGACAACGAACCGATACGCATAGGAACGACTTAATTTAGATAAACGGAAAATGTTTCAATAAATTCTTAATACGATTAAAGACACAATAATTCAATTTAATCGGTAAAATAATCATTATTTCGCCACATTAAAATAAATTATTTTCGCCGACAGCTGTCATTTCCGAATTGCAATGGTGGTTTCCGTTTCGGTTCTTTTGTTCCACAGATAAAAAAAGTTAAATTTATTTTGCAAAAATAAAATACTAACTATGCTTTTAATTAAAAAATAAAAATGTAAAATTATTACTTTACTAATAAGCTAACATATCTAACACTTTTCATATTTTATTGTTAACACTGTCAAGTAGCCAATTGCTGATTTGTAGAAAATACGAGTGGAGATATTGTCAGTTAATTAACAGTACCGTATTTGAATAGCATTATGGCGATATTACTACTTGTATATAAACTTGTTTTTGAAGAAATAGTCATAAAAATATTAGAATATTTAATTGTTTGGACTATATAGCATTAAATATGTACACTAGACATAAGCTATATTATTTATATATATTTTTGCATGTTACCATAATTGTAAATTTTGAAATAAGTAACTATCGAGTTTCTCGCGAGATTGAAAAGAATCAACATTCCGAACACGGCGCTAGTTAAACTTAATCTAATGATTCATAAATGCTGTCTTAAAAGTTTTCATGAATAACGACATTTTCTATTCTATTCTATTACCTATATGGATATTATAAGGAAGTTAATTAATTGTTTTACACATGTTTGTCATTTTACCAGTACCTACAAGTTATTTTCGTAAATTACAAGCAAAACAATAATTGCTCTACAATTCCATGAAAACTACTATATCCAAACCTTTTTCGATTCCCCTTTTTATTAAACTTCAACATTTTGTGAGTTTAATGATGAGTGTCCTTAAACAGAAGTTGTACAGGGTACCTTAAGCTTGTTTTAAAGTAAACTGCCGCGGGTTATTCTCCGAACGAGTCGTTCAGAAATTGATGCTTTCCTCCACCCATTATCTGCTTTACATTCATTAGGGCATAAAGGGAAAAGTATTTCGCAATGGGACGCAGTTAGGAGAAATTATAACACTTGATCCTCGTAACTTTTTATGACGTGATATAGTGATTTGCCGATCGCGTTATGAGGCTTCATCTAGTTCCACCATTACGCGTGACGGTCACTGAGGAGTTCGGCCAGTATATGTATAGCTCGAGTGACCTGGTCCTTCGATACTCAATGTGGACCTCTCCTTCGATATGCAAAACAATTCCGGTAGAGAATGGAATGTTTGCCTTCAGTAGAGGTATTTTTAACGTATGTAACGCGTTCGCAAAAAATTTTTTTTTTTTACGCTTAATCTCAATGATATGCTTCCAACACGGTAAGGACCTATTGCTATTATATTGAAACAACTGGATCTGTATATCTTTGATGTATCTTGAATTCAGACTATTTGTCTTGTAAAAACAAAAACACGTCAGACTCCACACTTTGGTCTTTGCAGCGCCCTTAATTCGTGCGCCTAAGAACTTATATCGAATAGCAAGTGTTCACCTTGCCGTACTGTCGACCGTACTACAGTTTTCCCAGGATAAATTCTCGAAGCGTTGCTAAATCTTTACTTCTATACAATATACTCTATACTAATATTATAAAGATAAAGAGTTTGTCTGTTTGTTTGTTTGAACGCGCTAATCTCAGGAACGACTGGTTCGAATTGAAAAATTATTTTTGTGTTGAATATACCATTTATCGCTTTAGGCTATATAACATCACGCTGTAACTATTATGAGCGAAGAAATAATGGAAAATGTGAAAAAAACGGGGAAAACTATTCATCCTTGAGGGCTTCCGTTGCGTGCGCTACGAAAACGGTTCAAGATACCAAAAATATATTATAGAGCCTGAGAAAGGACATAGGCTACTTTTTAATGCCAAAAAAGGGTTGTTAGGGGTTGAAAAGGGGGGTGAAAGGTTTTATGGAAACCGAAATCCACGTGGACGAAGTCGCGGGCGGCCGCTAGTCTGTACTAAAAAGAAAAATAACCGTACCGAAAGGTACCAACAAAACGAAGTCTAGATGAGGAACTGCGACATTTAATGAGAAATTGATATCAACATAATAGGTATTATACATTCAGAATAAAGTAGATTCTTGGATACATACCTGCTAGACATAGCGCAATATAGTCCTTGTCGGTTGCAGACCCTTCTTGCAGATTCCATGTCACTGTAAACTTTGTTCCTTCTACTGTCCACTTGAGTCTACCGTTAACACTAACGTTGGCACCATAGACGGAATCTTTGTCGTCTATCACACTATTTATACTTTCTTTAACGTTTATGGCACTTTCAGAGAGCTGGTCGGGATTAGCGCTAGATTTACCGGCACTATCGGGTTCGACACTTTCAGTAACTTTTACGGTTTCATCACAATCTTCGTTCGAAGTGTCGTCACAATTGGTAGCACATTCACCGGTGTCGGCTCCATGGTCTCCTGACATGACTTCTCAGTCTTCCTTAATTATACATCGTGACTAGACAAAGAAGAAAATAAAAAAGTTTTGATTGGATATGGAAGGGTTGCAGCAAGGTGTTTTCCTAGGTCCGTAATTTCTTTTCGATAATCGACCGATCACATTTTTCTTACATTTTACAGACTTAATCACGACAAGAAAGCTAAAACCATTGTGTTGGCCGTCGTGCCAAGGGGGTGTAAGAAGACTGGCAGTCAGCAGGATGCGCGGGGGGCGGCCGCCGTCGCGACGCCAGCCCGGCAGGCGCCGACGGCGGCGCGACGCGAGGCTAATATGCGACCTATTCACTCCCTACTCTACTAGTTACAGCAAGAGATACAAATTAGACAATTATGGACCTTATTACCAAATAAAATAAGGATAAAACATTTGTAACATTGCTGTTCCATGATCTTCTTCTTACTTATGTATGAAATTGGTTCTTGTGAAGTGTATGTAATGAAAATATTTTATGAAGTATTAACACTGAGCATAGTTATTTTTGTTTAAACTTTACAACTACTTGTACCAATACAATTTTGGAATTCATTTTCACATTGAAAATGGATTTTAATTGATTTTTGATTAAACTTAAGTTAATTCAAACCTTAATCCAAATTAAACTTAAGCTTTTAGTAACATCAGTTTTATTACTCAGCAACCGGTTGATAGCACCTGTCTTCTCCATTGATTAAAAGTACCTACGAATATTTGTAATAAATATTACAAGTTAAATCAAGTGGAGTGACTTACAAAGGCCACAAGGAATGTTTGTGAGTCCAATAATGTATGGTTTAAGTCAAAGTCAATCTTTTTTATTCGTATAGATTACATTAGTAATAATTATTAACGGTCTTGATATAAACATTGTTTGTTTTATAGGTTACTGGTTTGGCCAAGTCCTTTGAAAAAGACTGCCCATTATTTCATTGCTTTTCTCTGAATCTTACACCAGTTCCATACCACACAAGATCCAAATTCACACACACAAATAACTGTTTAATGAAACTTCCTGAAAGTTAATTGTTAAAGAATAAAAATATACGGTCGAATTGAGAATCTCCTCCTTTTTTTTTAAGTCAGTTAAAAATAATTGATTGCATGTTAAACATGTCAGTCAATTAATAAAAAATGAAATTACTAGTGGCAGAGGAATATTAACACAATTTATTATTTTAACAAAACTTGCAAAGCGATTATACCAAGATGAAACTTAATCAGTGAAATATGTTATTGTAACACTGCCACTAATATTTTAAAATTTGTCTGAATGTATCTACTCATGGATGATTGCTACTCTTCATTTCATGCAAAAACTACTGAATGAAATAGGATAAAATTTGGTCAACACATAAATGAGATACTAGATTAACTTTTATTTAGGGTACCTTTAACATGAACTACAGCAAAGGCAAGCAGGGATTATTTTATAAATTACTGAATTAGATTTTGTAAAATCTTGGATTTGTTAATTGAAAGGCCCAATAATGATGTCCTCATCATCATTTGGTTCAATTTAAATACAAATAGCATACTTGAACTAAGTAGTACACATAACAATATTCAGATAATTTTTTGGAAATCTACTTATCAATAATCACTGATTTATGAGTTCTCCAAATGTTGATAAATTAACAGATTTGAATTTCAAGTGTCCATAGATTTAACATCACTTAGTGGGTAATCATAATCCTTAAAAGTTTTACAGGACCAAATGGTAAAAAATGGTTCCTCATCCCCAAGAAACACTTTTTGTTTGTAGTCTTTCACTATACTTCCGGAACGAAAAATATTACATTCCTGTAATTTCGAATGTTTATCTAACCAACTACAGTTTAAGGAGAACTTTTATAAAATAAATACTGCACTATCTTTGAATTACCCTACTCCATTAGGTAACCCAAATATAGCAATCATGTAATAATCAGGTAATGTTCAAAATGAGGAGATAATTTTTGAAATAGATTTATAGGGTCTTTACTTTTAACTCTTTTGTTTAATTCATTCTAAGAAACTTTGAAAATTTTATGTTACTCTAATCGATAAAACTATCAAAATAAAATAAACGAATACTGCAGAAACACTGTTAAATTGACTTGAATACTATTACGTAGATATATCAGTCAGTCACTAAGTCACATGCCACAAAGTACTTCTTGAAAAACGGAATAAATCTTTACCCAGCTAAACAAAATCGCCTAAAATTCTTTTTCAATGTTCAATGCAGGCAAAACTCAATCAAACCGCAGAGATTGACATTGACATTGAATGTTGCGTCCTGAAACCAAACCCAGATTTAATTTTATACATCATTTAGTTTTTGTCTTTCGTTTTAATCTTATGGTTTTCATTATTGTATAAATATATCACATAGGCTTCCAGTAATCTTTGCGTAAGCTTTTTCTGAGGCTCTGGACTAGGTGCGATGTATTATATTATAATTCAACCCATAGCTTACGAAATCGGATTATTTAATTTTATTTTTGTACCTGTAATTTTTATTTTATTTCTGAACAAGTGAAAAATATTTTAAAAGTATAGTTGACAGTAACACTGACATTGACATCATCTTATTGTTTCAGGATTTTGTCGTTCGTTAGGTATTTCTTTGAAAAAAATACAGTTTTATGTTTTAACTAACTTACGTATTTCAAAAAAATAAACGAATGAACACAAACATATTCATTGTGTTAATTAATTAGAGCATTCGATTAATTGTCAACAATAATAGGACCTTATGTTTGTATTTTGGAACTGTTAATCGTGTGATTTCAAATGTGTTGTGGTTTCATTGAATGAAGAACCATATCTTGCTTCCAAGTTTTCAAAATTACCAATTAAAATGACTTCAGTTGCTCCGTCAGACTCGGAATCGAATGTTAGTGGATTTATCCGGTACAGTGACAAAGATATTAAATACCTGTATACTTCCATGATAGAGGTAAAAATTTCTATTATGTTTGCCATTACTAAATAAACATAAGTCCAATAAATTTTCTCCATCTGATCAAAAGGTTGTATGTAATAAAAATGTTATAATATCCGGTATAAATATTCACTGAACTGAAAGTCTGTCCCTAAAAGGGTTCAGAGCTCATTCTTCTGTGGTTAAAAATTAAATTTTGCCATAAATCAATGATCACTTTTTCCCATGTTTGATTTAAGTTAATTAATATTTGTTAAAGCAATAACTTTCTTATTTAAATGTAGTATTTTGTTAATTTAACATTTTTTTTTTCCAGAACATGGAAATCATCAATCAAGACATATTACAAATTGAAAAGAACATGAAGAATCTTGTTAAGAAATCTGGACCTTTGGAAAGTCAACTGTTAGCTTTACTACAGTCTTTACCAAAACCAAATATTAATTTAAGTATGGAAACAGAATAATGATATTTAATGAACTGAACCTAACCAATTGTTATGTTAAGTTTTAATTAATGTCATAAATTATAAGACAATAAATGCTACTCAGCACACCAGTATATTTTTATTTATGAATTTGGTGGGTGTTGTGGTACCGTAGTTGTTTATGCTTTCTGTAACACAAGTGGTTGAGCTACTTACCACAGGATCAGAGCAATGTATGTGATGTTGTCCAATATTTATTTGTTTATTTATGAAGTAACCGGAGATGCTGCAATATTATATTTTATTAAACATTACAAACTGGCTAAACCTACAATCAATAAAACATACCACATGAGGTTGTAATAAGATTCACTTCATACTTTCTTACATATAAAAAATGGTAAACAGCAGATTTAACAGACAGGGCAGAGGGGGTTGTGGTGTGGTATTACCAAAGAAAGAAACATTCATTGGACCCTATAGGTGTAACTGGTACTCACAATGCTCCAAGCATCAAGTCCACCTGCTGTTCTTTTATGTGTAATACTTTTTTTAATAAATAAAATGATTTCGTTGGCCTTAGATTTATTACTTTCTATGGCATTAGAATCTCTGAACAGGGAGATTTTCCAGATCAGTATAGTTGAATTAATAAATATGTATAGGAGAATTAGTATCTTAGACTTGATTTTGCTTGGTGAAATCCAATTATAGTGCCAAAATGCTGTATACTATTCATACTAAATAAATAAATGCGAAAGTAACTCTATCTATCTGTTTGTCGGACCAGCTTTCACGCCTAAACCACTGACCCGATTTTGATGAAATTTGCTATAAGGATACATTGAACCTCTAGAACGGAAAAAGGCTACTTTTTGTTTTAAAAATAAGGGGGGATGGGGGTAGTATCGCCCTTGAAAGCTTTTAAGGGAAAATGTTTATTATTTAAGTTAGATATATGCAATTTGAAGGAAAAACTAAGTACCTATCTATAGACAACATTAATCGCGATTCTGTTGACTCACCTTCAATTTAGACCAAACAAAACCAAAATTGTGTCAAAAGATTATGTCAAAATTTGTAAACACGTCACGTTTTAGAGGCTAATTACCGGTTTTTTGTAAGATTTTTTCTGTATTTTAGTAAAATAACTGTTGTTTGAAACATGGCTACAATAACGACTCGTGCCAAGTCTCCTACACGCGCTGAAGCTATCGCAAGAGCTTTAAAGCCTGGTCCAGTGTTTAATACAGGAGTTCTCTTAGGTCAGTATTTCTTATTTAAAGATATTATTGCGGTATCTATATTAAGTTACCAGGGAAAATTCGAATAATACGCGCTTATGTGAACCTCCTCCAATTTCTAATTCCCCCTACAGCCTACGCAAAGTTTATGAGTACCTACCTAAACGTATAACAAAAACTTAGATGGGCCTACTTACTTACCTACTATGAGGTAGGTTTTTAGAAACTACTTGCAAAAAGAGAGTAATCAGTGAAGATTTCACAATAAATGTATCACAATCATTATGGTAGTCTCCTCCTTACACCTTACGAACGACCATGAACATTTCCCGCCCTCGTACGACCACTGAGGCTTAGGTGAGTCTTCTTTTAAATCCGTTAGACGAAGGACCAACTAATTTCATAGCTGCCCGGAAATAAGGATAACAGCTTTCTTTTTTTAAGAAGACACTGTGTTCAGTCTGAAAAATTAACCAATAAGACATCATCAGAAATCGAACTCCACGATAATAATAATTATTATCGTGGAGTTCGATTCAATTATTGATGGAACCACCTTTTCTCGTTACGTGCTCCAGTATAGTAGCTAGACCATGAATTTAAAGAATAAAAGCTATTTAAAGTATAGCTTCCTTAATCACTAAGATAAACAATGACAACAGTTTTAGTCATCTTCTTCACTTTTTTACTAAACAGGAAACTGGGTTGAAGATCGAATAGAGTGTCCTAAAACGGGCACTTTATACTTTCCTCCCAAAGAGAAGATAAATTACGAGAAAATGAAACCAGAATCAAGACAGCCGGATTTCAGGATTAACAAACTTACTAGTTTGCAGGTGTTTAAATTTCTTAAACTTACTTAGATACCTAAGTATAGATAGATAGATATAACTTGGTATAACTAGCGACCCGCCGCGGGTTCGCACGCGAACCTACTACTTATCCCCGTTTTTTTTACTGCTTCTTCACTCCTGTTGGGCACAGAGTGATGTAATAAAGTCTTCCTCGATAAATGGACGATCCAAAACAGACATATTTTTTCAATTCGAACCAGTAGGTACCTACTCTATTCGCGTGTTCAAACAAACTCCTCAGCTGGATACTTAATTCCTACCTATAAAGTAAGTATAGAAAAAAAATAGAGCAATAAAATAGTTTGACCATTTAGAACCATGTCACTTCAACTTCTAGGTAGGCATATTTAAGCTACAAATATATAATTATAATAGGCATTGTTTAAGCAACAAAAAGTGTACCTGCCTACTACACACCATCACCACCATAGGTTCCTACCTATTTGATTCTATGTGGCAAAATAAACAATACTGTTAAACTTACCTACCTAAGCTAAGTATTTTGTTTATGTAATGTGTTATGCGCTACCCTAATTAGCGCTCTCGCATCTTTTTAAATAAAATATTTCTGCGATGCGAAATTATTACTACCTACCTACACACTGCAGGCTACTTACATCCAAAACCACTTACATTGACTTACTCATCACCCTGATGTCCTAAACCACGTTCAGTGATTATTTGTTCGCTAGGGCAACGTGTATTCCATAATCCAGCACGACAGCCACGACGCGTGCGGCAACTACGCCACGACGAACGACCTCGTGTACAACCACTTGCCCAAACCTCTGTGCGGGCCCAACCAACGGCACTACAGGAGGTGCGCTCACCAGTTCTACCCTCAGCCGGATCTCATGAAGTGTTTCGTAAGTGGAACTGATATTTAGGAAGTCAGGAAGGAACCATAGTTCCATAGTTGGGCATACCCAACGATAGCTAACAAGTAGAATCATATTTAAATGAAACACTACCCGCCCACATACTTGCCGTTGCGTACCTACCTACATTCAAAAGCACGTCTGTCTGTTTCTTTACATCGATTTTTTTTTTAATTTGGGCTCTGGAATAAAATGTACTTTTCTTAGATAAATAGGTACTTTACTAGGTAAGTACTACTTTTTAACCGACTTCAAAAAAAGTAGGAAGCTCTCAATTCGGCCATATATATTTTTTATGTGTGTTCGGGCATAACTCCCTGGTTTCTGAACCGATTTTCTAAATTTTACGTAGGTACTAACCAACTTACCTAGGTAAGTAAAAGTAAGTTAACAACCTCCTTATCCGAGAGGCGAGCGGGCCGGTCTTTGGCATAGCGCCATCTCAGAAGTCCCGGGTTTAATGTCCGGTCGGGTCAATATGGAAAATGAACTTTACATACTTACCTACATGCTCTGATTCCATAATCAGAGCATGTAGGTAAGTATGTGATGTGATCGAAAATATAGGAATTATTTATTTATTCGAAATCTTAGTTAAGAAGTTATCTATCTATTTAATGTCCCAATAACAGTATTGTTTTAACATGACATTAAGTTATCGTTACACATATACCTACGCTTAGGTAATTACCACGCTAGCAAAATTCGGGTAGGTGAGCACAAACGAGAGTAGTTTCAAGTAGAGTAGGTAGGTACGACTTTTTATAGGTACGACCTGGAAATCGAACCCAGAAATCATAACCCCGTCCTAAACCATCGAGATTTAAATAAGCAAGTAGGTACCTACCTAGCCAGTTCGAATCGATACATCGAATTCTAAAAGTACATAAAGGAACAAGTGTAGGTACACTGCACTTCTGGTTATTTGGCTTCACTCCATGATGGGCGTTAGATACGCCCTCGCTGTAATTGGTATATAAAGGGGTCATTAAGACAAGACTGTATGTGATCTGTGATTTTAATATCTAAGTAGGTATTTAATCTAGAAGTTAGGTACATCAAGGTCATTTCGATTTCAGGGAAACGTTACAGAATGGGGGCTTAGGAAATACAAGCAGTACGAATGGGCTTGCACAGACGTGTCGGACTACTCCTCCAGCCTGTACGAGGACACATACGTCCCTCCAATGCCCCACCAGTATCTCCAGAGATGTGAAAGGAAGGCACGGAACTCGTAAGTGAATTTACTTACTAAGGTCTCGCGATTTTAGATTTAGGTATAGTTTACTAGCTCTTGTTTCCCGCGACTTTGTTCGAATTTTTCAGTAAAAAAGTATATGTATTATTCTTGAACCCTTAAACAGGCAAAGGGAAAATAGTTATCACCTCAAATTGAATCTTTGGCCTTAACTTACAGAAGAAAACCAATGAAAAATTTCGGTTCTCCATGCTTGGTTTAGGATTCAGTTAATGTTGTATCTCACTTAATACTTTCTACTAAATTTTATCCAAATCCATTTAATCGTTTTTGCATGAAACACTACCAAACATACATCCCGACATCCATCCATTCTTACAAACTTGAGCGTTGATCAATCACTGGTATAGAGTACTAGATTCAATGAAAAGCAATTTACAATTATTCTTTTTTATTTGCAGGAGTTTCACAAAAAGTTTCCAATTTAAAATGACAAAATCAAAACAATGATAACATCAAGAATCATTTTTTCTCCACTTTTTGCAAAAAATTACTAGTCTTTACATATCACATTTTGTTCGAGAAGAGGACAGTGACGTCCGTATAAAAATTGTAACAATAGAATAATTCTTAATGCTTTCATATAGCCATCACCTGGCACCAACACGAGATCAGCAAATAGTCTTAACGCTATGTTTAGTCTCAAACTTTACAACTAATAACCACTTACACTACTATGTGATATAACTTAACAAGATTTTCCTTAAATAACATTGGCAGTTCATTGGAACTTATAGAAAAAAAAACATATCAAAGAATAAAAGGCAAAAAATTACAATAGTCAAAGAAATGTTAGAAATGTCAACACAACCGACTAGTTGAACAGCATTAGCGGGACGAAAAGGTGTTAACTTGAGGCAGTTTGATCAGTCCAGACCCGCCTGGGGCTTTGAATGTATCATTTTGTACATGACTTTGCGGTTGGCCGAAAATGTTAGAAGATGGCCCATTTTGAGCAAACCGAGGAAGAGGTATGTGTACATGGCCATTATATTGCATTTGGGGAAAAACTGGCGAACTAACGCGAGTAAAGTTTTGAGGAGTCTGATAGCTGCTGAAGCTTGCAGCAGTATTGCAATTGCGGAAGGGATCGACCACCATAGGCTCCCCACAGACAGACTCCTCGCGGGAAGGCGGTTGCGAGAATAAGTTGCGTTGGTTCATGCTCGATGCTTGAGACTCAAAACCAGAACTTTGGCTGGAGGAACGGCTGCCGTCGATGTTGAATATCTGGCGTTCACCTTCAGTGCCCCAATAGCCACCGGCAACCCAAGAGGTACTATGACCTAATTTACTGGGTGATATCAGAGGCCTAGTACGATTTAAAGGAGTTGGTGCGATAAAACACGGGGTAGCTGTGAATTTCCTGAGAGAAAATATAGAGTTACCATTTTTAGCTTTCCTAGGACTACCTATACACAAGGAACTTATACTCTCATCCAATTCAGAATCTGAGTCATCTTTTGTAAGCTTCTGATACTTATTGAAAGATGGTTTAATAAAAACAGTGTCAGAAACCGAACTTGGGCTCTTACAAGAAACAGTATTAACACAGAAGGAACTTGGATTTTTAAAAGTACTAGAACTACTACAGAAAGTGGAGTTAAGTTTAGTTTTGGACCAAATATTGTCAGAACGAGGTGTAAACGATCTGCCATTAATAATGCTGCTATTTAACAGGTTTCCTGTTTCACTTGATGATTCTGAAAAGTTATGAAGTCCAAATTTATTCAGAGAAACATCATCATCAGTATCCAAAGATATTGTGTCTTCATCATCAACTATTGAACTCATGTTTCCATTGACAAGATTCTTCATTTTCTTTGGTGTTATTTGACTTCTTGGAGCTCCTTTGTTTGTCTTATGCTTCATGCTTTTGTAGACCAACAGAACTGCCAGGGCACTTATAAACTGTAAAGTAAAAATCAAATTAAGTACATACATTTTTCTTATTTTAATAAATAATGAAGTAAAAATGTCTCCATTACCTTAACTAGACTGGTGAATACTGGATCTATATCAGCTGGATGCTGCGCTATAGATGTGACTACGAATACTGACCACAGTAAGTCAATTAAAATAGTATATTTCAAATCATTGATATTTCCAATGTGTCCAATGATTTGTATAAAACATACAAAACCTCCTAACAATTGCTGTGTCAATGTAAGAATATTTTCTACATCATTGCCAATAATATTTTTTGGCAACAGTTCAGTCAGAGATACACTATTTATACTGCATAAGTAATGTTCAAGCGATGGGAATGTCAGTATGATTTTCATTTTTAAAATAGTTATAATTCTTTCTAAAAGACCTATTATAATGTCTTTTATGTTAATTAAAGTGACAGATAGGTGTTTGTGTTTCATTACATTCTTATAACCTTCCACTGTCAATATTAATATAAGTAATCCAGCAATAACCATTGAGGTATTGTTTATGAAAGACTTAAGTATTCGGCTTCTTTTCTCAGACTTCTTAACTTTCTTATCTGGTGTTCGTGCTTCCATTAGTTTGGCTCCAAGCAATGTTTCCTTTTCTTTATGTAATTTCATTTGAAGCACTTTCTTGCATGGACTACATAATTTGTATGCTTTTTCTAATTGTACCCTGAAATTTAAAACATGCATTGCTTAAATTTCTAAATATTGGAAAACATGATACACATTGGCCTAATCAAATCATAACTAATCTTCAATGATAATCAATATGGAATCAAATACTAGGGGATTTAATTACTGGACAAAAACCACAACTATCATAGCGTAGAACAGGATAACACTAAAAAACTTTAACAGCCAGTCAGACAAAAAATAATTTCTCATGAATGAGCAGACATTCACACCTAATATAATTTATCACATGAATCTTACAACTTGATTTTAATTCATTCAATATTCTATTGACATTGGTATTTATAATTTTACATAAAAACAGTTTTCACACTCTTATCAATGCCTAAGTAAACAATCCGCTCTTGATTAAAATTAATGTAAATTTCACCACAGGTAACATACTCACTTATATGAATCTATTTCTTCGTCAAACTTATTCTCATTCATTGGAACAAAGTTGGCAAGTTGGGTCACCTTCAGCTGCTGGTTAATATTACACATTTTGCAGAGACCATTCTTAGGCGGAGTTTTATGGAATACTTTTGGAGTCCTAAGAGATTGATCAGCAGCTAATACCATAGGTTTGTTGTAGTCACCATCCTAAAAACCATTTAACAATTTATTGCATAAATATACAACGTAAAATTTTGTAGAGTTGGTAGCTAGTTTTTACCACCACGCTATGATTTAATTTTACAAATGAACTTAGACATTTATGTAAAATCTATTCATAAAATCTCACCTTCGTGAATCCATTGTACTGTTCACATTTCGGACATGTCCAGCAGTTGCGATTTGAAAATTTCATCCAAAAGTTATTATTGCAAAACCAACAATTTACATGCCATGGTAACGTTGACCTAAAATTTTAAGAATTTAGTAGCATTTATCGCGCGGGAAAGCGGCTATCATACACTTGGAACACTTACCGTAATTTGTAAAGTAGTTTGATGACTAATATGCTACACAAGATAGAAGTTATTGTTATAAGAACTGTCTCCATTTTATTAATAAATTTCATTTATGGAGCTCTAACTTTTATCACAAAATCATGTTAATATCTTACTTAACCTAAAAGCACGCCCACAAGCCGAACATTTCGCGTTTTATTGTCAAAAAACGGCATGACATGTCATGTTAAACAAACGTCACCGCGACTTAGGTGACAGTTTTGTGTAAGAAAAATGAATTTCCATTGGTGGAATTCCGGTAACGACGATGTACGATTGGTGGCTGAAAAATAGACAAAAAAACTAGAAGAGGGTATGTTGTCTTTGTTACTTTCGCGTAATATCCAAGTAATATCATTGTGTAATGTACGACTTTGTCCATAGACCAATTGACGTATAATTTATCTCCCTGCAGAAAATAAAAGATCCCCTAGCCAACATCATATAAACATAAATATTAAAAAAGAAAATGTCACAATTTAATCAATGATTTTTTTAGGTTACGTGTCAAAAACACGTTAAATTGTTTTAATTTTTGAATAAATTTTGTACTCTTTATTAAGACAAAATGGTTTGCAATAGTGACGCAATACATTATTTGTGCAATTTTGATGATCCACTGTCAAAAATAGGTATTTTCTCGTACTATAATTATATACAATATGTTGTTTTTGCAACTAGTAAATTAATGTATTTATTTGTAGAATCTGAGAATATTACGAAGTTATGGGCAGGAGACTGGTCTATAAATAACTCTGATCTATGTGAGGAGGTAATAGCATCAGGATTGGAGGTAGAACTACTCAATGTAGTTAAGAAATACCGTGATGTCAATAATGGTTTAGACAACCTACTACACCTTGCTATAAACTCAATATTGACATTTTGTGATCAAAACTGGAACCCACACCCTAATAAAATAGCAATAGAAGAATACCTTCATTTAAAATGGCCAGATGACGTAGATGTTGGTTTAAAGCTGCAGAGAGATTCTGAACCAGTTTATGGGAATATTATGTATCCAGAATTATTGTACCTCTCACATCAAATTTTCAACGCTCTGTATTCCACAGAACAAAATTTGGTGAGTTTATCGTTTAAGTGTTGTTAAAAAAATTATTTTAGCTGAAGGATTATCATATGCAAAAATATAGACATTTCACACAATTTTTTTTTATGTATCAGAGCTAATTAATTACTATTGCATTGGATATCCTTATATAAATTATTATATGCTCATGAAGTGACTTCTTGCTTCCAGGTCCATTTATGGTGGAGTTTTCGAAGTAAAGTGCTTCACCAAAGAGCCTTAGAGGACACAAGTGCAACCTTATATTCAGAGTTGGAACTGATGATGGCCAAGTTAACAAATGAGTTGGCAAACCTTCAAGATCAGCCAAGACTTCAGGTGTTGCTGTGCTTGGAGATAGCTCAGGCCTACCTCATTTACGGGAGGGTGCAGAAGGTGGAGGAGTACCTTGCAAGGGCTAGGGATGTGGCCGGAATCAAGTTGGAGTTGACTGGTAGTTATATCAAGAAGCTGATTCAAAATTTACTTATTAAAACTTTATTGCAACTGAACTTAAAAGGCGGACTTACTGATTAAGTTACATACTCAACTAGAGAATAGTACTGGTTTGAGGCGAAAATATTGTGACTGTGCAATGTGCATGAAATTAACACAAAATATATGAAAATAAACAACATTTGGACTAAATATAAATAACTAATATTATCAAAGAAGTAAATATACATATTAAACATACCTACATATACATATATGAATACATAATAGTACCAAAACCTATGACAAGAAATAATGTAAAATTTTAGAAAGCCTTCATACTTATACATAGTTGGCGTGCAACCCAAATGGGTTTATTTAGTGGATTAATCAAGAAATTTCGATGTTTTGACACTTACAATAGGCAATCAAATCATTGATTAAAAAGAATTCCCCATTTACAAGAACCAAAATCAGGGTAGTCTTCCTGCATCCAATCTAGCAATGTCCTGTCAACTTTTTTTTTTTTAAAAAGAATCTAATCTAGGTATCTCACATTTAGAAAAAAATGCAATGATTCCACCAATTTCAAGTGTTTACAGAGACACTCCAATAAAACTGACCACATAATTATAGGAGCCATTTCTTATTGAAATATGGTATTTAGTCTACGAACACACAACACTTGAAGTACAACACAACATTTGAGGAAGGAGGAAAATAAAATAAAAGTTGAATCTGAAATATGTGAACATTTAAACCATAGACATAACAATACCAACTTATTGTTTGAACTGTTTTATTCACACCATTCTCAAACTCAAACTCAAACTCAAATATTTCTTTATTCAAGTAGGTTACATATAACACTTTTGAATCGTCATTGAATACAATGCAAAGTGATTCTACTTCCGGTTCGGAACCTATATCTTCTTCCTTGTCTAGTCATTTGATTTCTACCTTATCTTTTTGTCTTTATTAAACAAATGAGTGCCCAATAACCAATTTGTCTTCCTGGACTTTAGCCTAAAAATTTATTTGTTGATAATTTTTTGCAACTGTTTATTATTTTAGCCTCTGTGACCTTATATATTTGAACATTTTACTGAAAGTCCAGGGGCTTTAGCCTAAATATTGATTTGTTGTAATTTATTGCTCCTATTTATAATTTTAACTTGTGTGGCCTAACATATTTGAACCTATTG
Organism: Glyphodes pyloalis; assembly: GCA_037074685.1. NCBI lineage: Eukaryota > Metazoa > Arthropoda > Insecta > Lepidoptera > Crambidae > Glyphodes > Glyphodes pyloalis. The sequence continues at coordinate 4,059,917 of JAYKKO010000002.1, forward strand.
TTGCAGGTGTGTTAGGTAAGAGGACAAAATACCAACAGCAAGTATTGCCCCAGTTGGCCCTCAGCAGTGAACTAGACGCCTCATTGGATCGGCCATCTGCAGAGCAGAGCCACGGTACATCAGTGCTACCACCTGACATAGAGTTGCAGGACGACGTGCGCCTGAACAAGATCAATTACATGGAGAAAGTCACACAATCTGAATTACCGAGCCTGGAACAGACTCTTGTTTTACTTACTGTGTGAGTTTAGTATTTATGTAATTTTAGAGACAGTTTAATATCTAACATAGGGAATACTTTGGTACACATGTATGCAGCGGCGTCACTTGCATCTATCCTGTTCAAGGCCCGTGGCAAATTTATCAGATGGGAATTCTAAATAATTGAGGTTCTCCTCTGACTGTTGTATGTTGTAAGACAAATTGTCTTACAACATACATATGTTTAAATTGTTTACTGTTATTATCTTTTGCTTCAAGTAATCCACTTTCTTAGTAATGATTGATGAAAAAAAGCATATTCCTTTTATTTTACTATGAATATATCCATTACAAGTTCATCATCAAAAGCTATCATTTGCAGTGCTTACAACAATGTAATGTTTTATACAGCATGTTCAAAGAGTTTATTACAGCTTACACTATAAATCTGAATCTAATCTTAGATATAAAAATGATGGATTGTATTGATGCCTCGATGGTTATATATTATGACACCAGAAATAGTAATTTTGTGAGTTTAGAAGAAATTAATTTTTTAAAAAACTGAAGTATTATATACTTTTGAAATGATTTGAGCAGGCAATACACTCAAAAGTCGCAGCCAAAAGACGACTTGTTGACGGAAGAGTTGCAGCCGTACTTGGAGCTGGTGCTGTCGCAGCGGAAGGGTCCGTGGTCGACGCGCGTGGCGGCGCTGTTGGTCCGCTGCCGCCTCGAGGCGACGCACAAGAGGACCGTCGAGCGAGCCATGCTGCAGTGCGAGACCATCGTCAACGACAAAACTGGAGTTGCTGTCACTGACAGGTCAGTGATCCTAAGCAACTGGGTTCCACAGAATACCAGCGCTGTAGCAGCGGTGTTAGAAATAATGCCGTTACAGCATTTGCTGAGGTGGAACCCAATTGACCATAAATTATGTGTGCATGTTAACTAGTTTGTACTTTTTTGGTTCGGTCAAAAATTTTCTTTCTTTCTTTCTTTTTCTCTTCTTTAGCAGCCCTTGCAGGCCATTGAACAAATGCCTTTTTGACAAGTCACATAGAGTCCAGTGAGCAGAGCATGCATGGAAGCCAAAGGTGTTATTACAGGGCGGCAAGTCGCCAAGGTGCCATCGACCCTCTACAAAATGGGCCCCTTTGTCATCTCTTATTCTACCAAATCATCAAGTCATCATATGTGCATACATTTTTCTTATTTTATTTATGGAGAGGTTCCATACAATGAATTTGCTACGGGCCTCAAATGGTTTAGTTGCACCCATCATTATGAAGGCTGATGAAACCGCTGAGCACGCTTTTAGAATTCACTATCCTTGATACACAAACACCACATGGGGGAACTGACAACACTAAAAAAAATATTAATTCTTTCATCTATGTTTCTTCTATTGAGGACTGTAAATAATAATCAGCGAAAATAAAAAACTCAACTTCTATTTGTAGACGGAGCAGCAACTCCTTGTGTCGTTGGCATAAGAGCTATTATCGAATTGCTAGTGTTTACCTTGACATGATGTTGACCATACAGAAGTTTTGATATATTATTGAATAAATATATTACTGTCTGTAGGCTGTCGTACCTATGGGCGACGGGCCTGCAGCCCGCCTGGACGTGGCGGCAGCAGCTGGCCGACCTGTATCTCAGCCTGGGGCTGGTGAAGGCGGCGCTTGAGGAGTACCAGCGGCTGCAGCTCTGGGAGGACGTCATCGTCTGCTACACCATACTGCAACTCAGGCACAAGGTAACTTCTTCCTTATTTACGAAGTAGAGAACTGATTTTTACATTTTTTATAGGGCTTCACGCCGCACTAGCGAAGTTTTTATATTTTATAGAAACGGAAAAATGTCTTCTCCCCTTGCTTCGTCGGGCTCTAACGATGACCTTCACGTATCGGGTGTGCTGCTCTTACAACTGAGATAGTGATACGTGACGGTTGTGGGTTCGAGGCTCCACACCATAAAGGGAGATGAAATATTTCTGTTTCTTTAAAATATATAGGAAATATTACCAAGTTAAGTAGTTATATTTTAAATCGATTAATTTAAAACGAAGTAGGCTCTCAAATCGACCTGTATATTCGTTTATTTTAAATTTATGACCAACTAACTGTTACCCGCGACTTCAATCGCGTTATTTCGAGATAAAGAGTATCCTATATAGTGCCGGTTCTAGCATTACTGGCGCCCCGGACGAATTTCCGCCAGCGCCCCTGTAAAAGCGTATACCAATACATCGATTTAGGGGAATACATCTGGGTCAGCTTTCTAGCGCAAGTCCGAGCGCCCTGGGCTGTTGCCCTACCTCGCGCCACCCTAACGCCGGCCCTGCCTATATGGTAATTTAGTAACTCATCTCATCTATCTTCCTACCAAATTTCATCGGAATCCAATCAGTAGTTTTTGCGTGAAAGAGTAACAAACACAGATCCAGACATGTATGCATTCTTACAAACTTTTGCATTTATAATAGGATGATGATGACAGAGTAGCCCGAAGAATTTTTTTTTTTTCGTCTAATTTCAACGGGATAAGAGAGGTAATAAGGAAAGTGTTTATGAGGACACTTAAATTATCTTTCTAGGTTTTCGTATATGTTTTTATCATTGAAATAACTTATGAACTTTCAGGCAGCTGAAGTGATAAAGCAGCAAATTGAGATCAAACCTACCGTGAAATTGTATTGTCTGCTTGGTGATGCAACAGGTATGTAATGTACTTGCAAATATATAAATTCAGTACATATTCATTGGCAGTTTTCATACAAATACTGTTTTCTATTCTGAATAAGTTGTTGTGTTCTGCGATTTCATTTCGAGAGACTACTAAGTCCTACCTCACTGTAGAGTTTTCGCCTTATTTTTTATTATTTGGTTACTTACAAAATACAAAGTTATTACTACCCTTACAATTTATCAGACCTAAAAGACCATTCATATTCTTAAAAATTCTAGCTCCTCAGCTATACATCTATACTAATGGTTTTAGCAGAGGCGTTTTTTCGAATGCTCGAATGTCAGAAACTACTGGTTCAAATTGAAAAAAAAAAATCTTTTTTTTTTTATTATGGTCTCTATCCCGCGTTCAAAAACAACGCAGTGATTCCGCCAATGTCAAGTGTTTAGAGAGACACGTCACAAAAGGAAACTGCGCGGTGATTTGAGCTATTGGTTCCTGAGGTCTTCATTAAGAACCTAAAACAAACACGAACAACACGTTAAAGACGACACAACATTTATGGAAGGAGGGTAGAGGAAATCATAGTCTAATATCATACATACTAATATAGTTACATACATATTTAATATATTTAGAAGAAGAAAGAGTTAAGATAAAGTTAAGGTTTAAGAGGGCGGGAAACTTCGGAGGGAATAATATCATAGAGAGATAGAGGATACTTTTGACAGTTAAAAAATATGTGGTCTGGGGTATTCTTGGGGAGCGTTCAAGTATTACGTTACGCAATTATTGAAGGTTTTTGCCATCATGTTCATGTGTGCTCGGCAACACTTTCGCTTTTTTATTTTAATATCCATATGCGGAGATTTGTAATTGCTATAGATCTCTATTCACAGCAAACGTAGTTATAGTATCTATTTACACTGTAAATCTTCCAAATAAATAAATGTCATCAGTCGTCTGTCGGTCGGTTTTAGCTTACGCCTTGTATAACTTATTTACCTACTAGGTATACGTAGCATTAGATGAAAGTGTCTGTGTTGTAGATGACGTGTCGTGGTACGAGAAGGCGTGGCATTTCTCCGGGGAGCGGAGCAGCCGAGCTCAGCGGCACTGGGGCAACTTTCTGTTCGACCACAAGAAGTACGAAGAGTGTATACCTCACTACGAGAAGTCGGTTGAGATCAACTCCATACAGGAGAGCGTGTGGCTGAGGCTTGCGTGAGTATTTAAATTAAAAATATTTTAAATATTAAATAACTATATATTGGACAACATCACACAACGACGGTACCACAATACCCAGACCGCGGGCAATGTATAAAAGTTAGTTTTCCATGTTGACGAACCAACCCGGGAATCGAACCCGGGACTTCAGAGATGGCGCGACGCCCTGATTGATCAATTAATACGTCTCTGCATTCATACGCACCTGCTAAAAGTAAAGGTACTGATTGCAGATAGGACTCGGAAAAAAAACAATTTTGATTATTGATTTTTTATTATGCATTTTCAGATTGACCTCATCCCATCTGATGTTAAGTGGTAATGAGGACCTCATTACCACTTAACATCATTAGCTTAAGGGCGACAAGTACAGCATAATACATCTGTTACTGGACTTGTCGCCCTTACTTTGAAGGCTCGCTGCTACTAATGTAGCACCCCCCAGGAGCTCTGGAAACCTTAATAACACGCAGGAACACAACAACAGGGTAGTGATTTCTCTTTGGCTGCGGTCTTGAAGATATTCGCCAGTCGGGGTGCTCCAGTTCAAGCGATAAATCGCTATGAATTAAATCTCCATTTGTGTTTGATCACGCAGGTTCGCAGCTCTGCAGCGGGAGCAGTGGGCGACGTCGGCGTGGGCGTACCGCCGCTACACGTACCTGCAGCCCAACTCGTTCGAGGCGTGGAACAACCTCGCGAAGGTGTACGTGAACCAGGGCGACAAGCCGCGCGCCTACCGCGCCCTCATTGAAGCGCTCCGGTTCAACTACGACAACTGGAAGGTACACACTCCTCATAAAAATATACATAAGCGAAAGCTGACTGACTGACCTATATATTGATCTATAAACTACTAGCGGTCCCGGCGAACTTCGTTTCTCCTTAGAGGATTTTCCCGCTTTTCTGATTTTTCTTTGCTATAATCCTCACGGAACCCGAGACCTTTCCAACGAATGCAAAACCGTGGAAATCGGTTTGTGCGTTCTGGAGTTATAGCGTCAGGAAGGAAAACCTGGCTTATTTTTATATAGTAGATATTATCTACTATAATATGAATATCTACTAGATAAGGGTTAGAAACTTGAAATTTTGCACAGGGGTTGCATTTATAGAGTAGGGGAGCACTAAGAGAGGATTTTTGTAAATTCACCCCTTAAGGGGGTAGAACGTGGGCTCAAAGTTATTATGAAACTTTGCCATTTTTGGAGTTACTCGGATATTCAGTACTTATCAAGTTCTTTATAGAAAGTCATGAAATACATGAAAAATATTTTATCGAAAATCATCAACTAAAATAAAAAAACGATTAAGAAACTCAGAAGTTTTACATTTTCTACCAGTTGTGGGAGAACGTGGTGACTGTGAGCATGGACACCGGCCACTTCGAGGACGTGATCCGCGGCTGCCACAGGCTGATCGACCTGGTGAACAAGTTTGAGGATGTCGAAGTACTGTCGCTGCTCGTGCGCGGGGTACTGCAGGACCACAAGGACGCCGACGGGAACAGTGTTGCAAGGTCGGTTGGTAGGACATTTATTTATTTAGAAATCAAAAAAGATAACAATTAAGATAAATGTCAATGTGACAAGACAAAAAACACAAGGACAAATAGATTTTACATCTAGATTATAATCCTAATATGGTTAACACATCATTATGTACTTTTGAAAATTTAGTTAAAAACAAAAGTAAAGTGAGTACTTAAATACAAAATTTTCATATTTTAATAGAGACTTTAATGGTAGTTTTTATGAAGCGAGGATTCACCGTTGTAGTCTGGATGGTATGGTGGTTTCAGTATAATTGACTACTTGACAGTTTTTGAAAAAGTATTGTAAATTGTGCGGCCGTTCATTTTATATCCCAAGCAATTCGATTTATCTGGAAAAAATGTAAATAACCAGAGAAAAATAAGATTTTGTGTAACACAATGATATTTAAAACCATAGATATGTTATACGTTCATAAAACTAACGAAAAATCTGTGCTGGTCGAGTGCGACTGCACACATGCGCAATTCTTATTAACCACATTCTTAGATGACGTGAAAGGGATGGCTTAATTTAAACCATAAGAACAAAAGAGATAAGTAATAACTCTCTGTTAGGCACATGAGTCAACTAAATGTCACTTGTTGATCAATCACTGCTCTGCACTGGACACTTGAACAAAGACTAATAAAAACAACGAAACAGAAGGTACAAACTTTACGTGTACTCTTGTCTCTTATTTCGTGTCTTTTTATTTCAAATATTTTAGGTAATTCAAAAATAATGTTTCTTATTGATTGACATTACTTAAGAATTACATTAATTATTTACTCGGGATTCGGTTTAATGCGAACGTTCGGTTTTAAAAATAAAACATAACTATAAAGGAAAAACAACTTTTATTACAAAAAAATTACACATTTAAGAAAATATATACAACTAGCGACCCGCCCCGGCTTCGCACGGGTACTATAGGTACTAAAATATGTATGTATTATACAAATAATCCTTGCACTTATTTTATTACTTTCACTCCCCCCGTACCCCAATGATGCTTACATGGAGCTTACATCACATGCTGGCTAGCTGAGCGCGGTGAACGGCAACCACGCGACTTTTTTCTAATACTTCCATTTTTAAACTCGTGATAGGTACCTATCTTCCCAATGAAATGTCCGAATTAATCAAAAAGTTATATAAAGGTATTGAAGCCGTCTAGAATATAAAGTAATTTATTTTGATAGGGATTAATACCAAAGTACAATAAAGAGCCTTTTCAAGCGGCGGCATATTAATATTTTTTTTAGAATTAAAAACCGCTTACTGTGACATAACTATAATATTTAGACATAATAATATGCTGTCGCGACACTTTGTAGATAATAATGAGTTCTGCAAAGTCGTAGTACATGATTTTGTTCTATCATTAATAGTATTCGCCGCGCACGCGATGTAAGGATTTTTTTTAATTAACTACCAGAAGTAACAAATTTGCATTCGGTACACAATAATAAATGAACAATACAAAAAGGCTGTGATAATAAAAATAAACACAAGCATGCCGTAGGTATTAAACCAGATATCGCTTCTGTGTTTTCTATTCGTATAATCTATGACCGAACACATTTTGTCCTTTTCACACTTGTAAAAACAACAATGTACTTTCTCTTTTACCTGTGTGAAATTAATTTTAAGTAAAAATATTTAAAATTTAATGATTTATGTTATTCTTATTATTCTTGTTTACTTATATGTTATACGAGATCCCCTTAGCGTTATTTACTTTCTTATCATAGTTTGTACACTTTCGAAACACACACGATGGCATTTTATCGGATTCACAGTCACTGACAGAGACGTCACATTTGTCGTATCGCTTTTCGCAGACTGGGGGTAAGACGTCCTAATTAGGACGTTTTAGCGTCTTCATATTTGGCGCATATCTATTATTTTTTAAATATCATTGGTGTAACACATTTAAAAAGCGCGCGAAAACGCCAAGTCACGTCACTGTTGCAATTATGACGTCAACGTTGTAGACAACGAACCGATACGCATAGGAACGACTTAATTTAGATAAACGGAAAATGTTTCAATAAATTCTTAATACGATTAAAGACACAATAATTCAATTTAATCGGTAAAATAATCATTGTTTCGCCACTTTAAATTAAATTACTTTCGCCGACAGCTGTCATTTCAGAATTGCAATGGTGGTTTCCGTTTCGGTTCTTTTGTTCCACAGATAAAAAAAGTAAAATTTATTTTGCAAAAATAAAATACTATCTATGCTTTTAATTAAAAAATAAAAATGTAAAATTATTACTTAACTAATAAGCTAACATATCTAACACTTTTCATATTTTATTGTTAACACTGTCAAGTAGCCAATTGGTGAAATATACCTATTTTATCTAGTGTCTCGACTAGTAGCTGATCCGAGTTTTTTGTTTTCGGGGCTTTTATATTGCACGAAATTTCCGGCGCCCCTTCAATTCTGTCGCCCTAAGCTGTCACCCTATTTTATAGTGCATTACGCCACACTAGCGAACTACAAATGATTTAAAGAAACGAATAATTTCTGTCCCACACTGCAAAGACATATAGGCCTAGCATGCGCAATACGTCAAACGTCTCGTATGAAACGACAAAAGTTTCGATACTGTTGATTGGCTAATAGCACACCGCTCTCGTATTTTCACCCAATCAGCAGCTGACGCACTTGACTTCAATCGATTTTGACATTTGATAACAGCGCGATAAAATATAGTCGCGTGGCGCATGCTAGCAGGCCTGGAGAACTAATTTCTGACAAGGAATACTGTACCGTTCTGCAGATGAATGCGTTCAAACAAATAACTTCTTCCACTAAGCGTTCTTCATTCTGTTAAAATAGCAGAAACGTTCCATTAGACCGATGGTTATAACATACTTTTTGCTATAACCATCGCCAATTTTCATCAAAATTCGTCTGAGCGCTAAAATGTTGATCGTAAATATAGGCGGGTGAAGTCGGTTTTTTATATGTTTTGTCCCGCCTGGAAAAATGCAAGTGCAGAGTTGCATACCTCTTACCAATCTTACAGTTATATTAAGAGTCCCGGACCACAGCCTTCAGCATGCTAAAAAGCAAACGGTCCACAGCTCTCTTCATATATACCTACATGCGATTCTTATCTGTTGATCATGTATAAGAAAATAGGTTTCAATAACTGAACACGTTTCTTTTAACAGGTTGAGAAAAAGAATACTGGAACTCTTCGGCAGAATCACTTCCGTGACGCAGAATAAACCGGAGATATGGCAACTGTATTCCGACCTCAGTCCTACTTATTTGCTAAAGGGGCAGCGACTTCTCAAAGCTTATAGAGGTTATACTCAGGTAACTAAAGATCAAGTTTAGTTCTCAATCTACGATGAACTAGTGGGTCGCCACGGCTTCGCACGGGTAGCTTGGGTTACATTATTGGATATTAAAGCATATGTTGCACATTAATAATGTAGCTAACTTAGGTGGAAATTTCTTTGGAATCAGTCCAGTAGTTTTTATTTTGTTTGGGACATACTTTGACTTCATAATTGAAGATAATGATTTTTATATCATAGAATGTAGATAAATTCAGACATTTACTTTTAGTACCTCAAAATTGTATATTACCCACTGTGGTAATATTTCCTTATTTTTATGTGTTTTATGGACCAAAATATTGTGGAAGTGTAAATTAATGGACATTGAGCAGTCTTAAAATGTTTATTGGTATTAAGGTTTCAATTGTTTGGGTTCTCAAAATGGTTCAAAATCTCATCTCATCTTAGTTCTTATTAAAATTCACGATGTTCTTTCCAGAGTGGAAACTGGGCAAACAATCCCGAGTCCTGCATGAAAGTGATAGAACTAGCGCAGAACCTTCTAGAGTACAGCTTGAAGGCGCGGCAGGAGGCCGAGGACAAGGACAAGGTGCAATGCGACCAGCAGCTGTCGTCGGCGCGGCTCACCGGCCAAGCGGTCCTGCGCGCCGCCGAGAAACAGGACTGGCCCGACACTAAAGACAAGCTTGAAGAACTGCGACAACTGTTTAATACTGTGACGGATTATATTAAATCAAATATTGCAGTGTAATAGCTGTTGTTATTATGATCCCACTCCCTGGTTCCTTTTAAGACTCCAACTGATGTCTTTTTGTACAAAGGGTTATTATTAGGCACCCGCTTCTTTAAGCAACTAATTTGGTGGTGATTTCCCAATTCTAGGATGAAATCAGGTCATCTAGAGAGAAAATTGTTATCAAAATAAACTTTTTATTAATTTTGTAGAAGTAGGCTTTATGGTTTTAACTTCTTGATTTCCATCTTTCTTAAAAATTTAACTGTCATTCCTTTTGACATTACAATGACAATGACGTAATGCGTTTCGATTAGATTACAACTAACAAAAACGATTAAGAAAAATATTTTTCATCATATATAATCAATGAATTAATATATTCAAGTTAGTATTAAGTTAATTGTTATGCAATATACAGTAAATTTTTTTCAAAAAGGTTGCACTGAACAATTTTTCAATGATTTTAGCTTAAACTTTTTATTTGTTTGAAGACACAAAACGCATCCATTATTCATTGGAAAGGAAGGGAGGTGTTTTCGTTGGGATTTTCACTTTTATTATAATTAATATGTATTTTATACACCGTAATTAGAATGTGTACTTAGAAATTAGTTCTAGAACAATGGCAGCAGCTAACGGTGATGAGATTTTGGAAGGTTTCCTATGTCCGATTTGCAAGGCTGACTTGAAATCGGCAACCCAATTAACGAGCCACTTTGAGAGCCTCCACTCGGAAGAGCAGGATGTCCTGAAGTCCCTAAAAGATATATTTGGCAAAGCTAAGAAGATAATTCTCAATAATGATGATAATGACTTAAAGGAGACTTTTGATCGGGCGTTAAAATTTAATTATCAAGAGCAAGCATACTATCATTCTGAAGAGCAAGTAATTGGCGCTTCACGTAGTTCCACGGACTATTTTAAAGCTGTACGTTCTTCTAGGCTGGAGAGATACGCTACAGAAACTAACAAACTTCTAATAAGACTGGATAAACTAGTATGCAATATGCCTTCAGACCAAAACCTGAGAAAGCAACATGAACAAGAAGTGAGTAAATATCATATGTTTAAGACTAAAATTAAGTAGTATGTTCATTAAATTATAATTTAAATTCTCTTTTCAGGTTGTTCCTTGGCTAGATGGTTCTTCTGTAAAATTATGTCCAAATTGTGCAAAAGCTTTCAATATAACCAGGAGGAAACACCACTGTCGATTGTGTGGCTCAATTCTTTGCCATGACTGTTCAGTGTTTTTAGACATAAATATTGCTAGTAAGTAATTGTTAATTCCTGTTATTGATCACAATTTATAAGGGTTATTATGGGGTATATAACACTAATTATAATTTTATAGAACAATATATTTATTTAACTTTCACTCGTGACTCTCGTTTGTATTGTTTTGGGAAATTTATATGTATATGATATTCTATCATCTCATCCATCTTTCTACCACTTATCCTCTGAATTCTTCAGGATTAACAAACATCCATTTATCCATTAAAATTTTATATTTTAAGTAGGATACACCAATGCAATTATGAAGTTAAATATTGAACAATTTATTTAATCTATTTTTAGGAGCAATTGTTGATCCTTCGGCTCCTAAATGCTCTACAGAACCGGACCCAGAAACTGTAGAAAAAAATGGTCTACGCCTCTGTGACCACTGCTACAACTTAATAGAGCTTCGTAAACAAGTACAGGAGAGTCGGAATGCTAAAACAGTCTTGGTGACTGCATACGAGCAGATGAGGAGTTTGATGGAGCAAGCTAGGCCTGCGGTGGCAATGTATGAAAAGGTAACATGAATTTATAGTTTTCTTTAACTAAATTGCTAATGATTATGTAGTTGTGGTTTTTGTTTTCATTTAAGAAAGGATGTAATTTGATGACTCAGAGTTGAAATTTTTATTTTTGACCTTTTTAAAAGTATGGAAGGTTTTTGATTATTAAAAAGTGTATTCAAGATTTTTAATTCTTTTTAAATAATCAACGGTATTAAGTTATTAATCATATTATTTTTTTGAGTTATGTTCGTACAGGTAATTAAATTTTCAAGGTTATTATTAAATAAGTAGGTATTACTAACAAACACTATCATGAAAATTATCATATCATTGTGACAGTTTTGTACATGAGTCATATTAAAAAATGATAACAAAGATAATGAATTACATCAGTTATTACAGTTTTTAAATAGGATTTAATTTTGTTAAAAAATCTATAGTGATAATTTCAAAATCATAGTTTTTAAGTTTTTTCTTGGGCAAGATTTGGCATCGTTCTGAATTCACATAATAAAATTATCTAAAAAATATGATTTAATGTAAAATTTTGAGTGTTTAAGTAAATATGCATGATAAATGATACCACCATCGTAGAATAGGCAGACAATTAAGAATTTATTTTTTGTAGATGTGTCAAAGCCTCTTTGATGGTGAAACTACCTACAATCTGTCGGATGTGAATGCGATGCGAGGTCGCATCGGGAAGTTGGCAGAAGGCATAGACCTGCTAAGCAAGCAAATTGCAGGGTATCCCGCTAATCCTGGTACGAGGCAATTGCGCCTTCAAAATGCTATAAGGCAAGCTGCAGCGCATTTTATTAAGGTACCTTTATTATTGTACATATTCATGATTACTAAACATAGATTAGTGAAAATTATCTACTATGAGAACCAAATATTACTATTAGAAGCATAAATAAATACATATTGAACATCATCATATACATTGATTCTGTTGTAAGTAGCTAGAGCAGTTGTGTTGCAAAAATCATAAACAAATTTTAAGACTTTCGCATTCCATTTTAAACATTTAAAATAATTAACGGGTTAAAACGCGACACCATTTTTATTTAGTAGTTAATACAAACTACTTACTACCCGACGTTTCGGTTAGGTTGCACCAACCGTGGTCACGAGCTGACTGACTGACTGAGTCAGCTCTACTAAATAAAAATGGTGTCGCGTTTTGACCCGTTAAATTATTTTAAATCATAAACAACGACGGTTCCACAAATATACAGAAGAGTTTGTTTTCTATATTAACCTGATTGTGAATCAAGACAGACACAGATGGCGCGACGTCGAAGTCCGTCCCGCTTGCCTCTCGGCTGCGGAGCTTGTATCCTACTAATAAGTTTGTAAGAATGTGTAGATGTCTGAATGTAGGGATTACTAGATGTATGTTCGTTACTCTTCCACGGTAAACGTAATTAACAGACTTGGACGAAATTTAGTAGGAAGAGAGATGACATACTAAATCAACATAAAGAATACTATTTCTCCCGAAATAACGCAAGCGAAGCGGCGTGCAACAGCTAGCATCAAGATATCTCCTTCATGTTAACGGAACGAAAGTTAAATTCAATATCGTATAGGAGGACCTGCTATCCCTCCGCAAGTTGCCAACGGAGGCGCAGATAGAGGAGGTCCGCCGGCAGCGGTACGAGCGCGCCCAGCGCCAGATACAGATGGAGCGGCAGCGCATGGACATGCAGGCGGTCGACGACACGCCCGGCCCCAGCGGGACACTGGAGCAAGAGGACGACGACGACCCGCTACTGGAGCAGATGAACATCATCAGGGGGTACCTTAAGGAGGCTAGAGCGGAGTGCAGATTTGAAGAGGTCAGTTCTTTATACAAAACTAGGTGACCGGCCAACTTTGTTCCGCCTTAGAGGCAAGAAATTAATTTAAAAAAAAGTATCCTATGTCCTTCTCCTGTTTCTAAAGTATCTCCCTACCAATTTTCAGCCAAATCTGTTCTGCCGTTCTTGAGTAATAAATAGTGTAACTAACACGACTTTCTTTTATATATTTAGATTTAAATTGCCATTTTTGATAAAAACTTTTTTGTTGATGCGAAGTTGTGACCTAAAAACAAGGCTTAAAAATGTGTTAAGCCTTCTTTCACACTCAGTCGCTTCGTGGCCGCGCGCGTGCAATTACCTCAAAAATACCTATACCGGTACCTATACTATTGAATCGTAATAAATCATCCTAAAAAAAATAAAATGTTCGTTTTCCCGAAAATGTTTTACGACTTCTGACTGAATTTGTCGATAACTTTACTTTAGGGCAAACATCTATAATTTTGTTCTTCTATTATTTACTCAAAATGCATGTCTTTTTTCAGGTAGCGATATTAGAAGCAAATCTTAAAGAACTGAAAAAAGAATTCCAATTCCAGAAGCTCTCGAAAAAATCCTAGTCATCTTTTAATGCATTTTAAGCTTTATCTTTGTTTTAAATATTTATGGCACGTTTTTATCACATAAGTATACCTATCTGTTATTTATACCTCTTTAGGTATAAGAATAAATCTATTTATAAACATTATAGTATTTTATTACACGATCATTCATTACTTTCTACAATCAAAGAACATTAAGTATAAAAATATAAAATCCTAAGAAATATTTACAATTACTATCTTAATAAGCGTGAGGATTGGTTTATTGTTTAGCGTACCGTTCTCTGAACTTTTCTAGTTTATCTAATTGTTTCAACATCTGTGGTCGTGTGCACAGCGCCTTCTTAATGGCTTCATCGAGCAGTTTGCGCTGATAGAAGGGCGGTATGGGCGTGTCTTCTAGGTGAAACGTGTGCACCCTGCCGGCTGTATCACCCACGAATACATTATCGCCAGACGCAGAGAACTTTATATAAGTTAGCACTATGTTGTTTGGAAAGGTGTACTCAGCACACGGCATGTGTGTCTTCCGCCGCAGGTCCCAAATCGACAGGACGTTGCCGCTTATAGATATGAGAACCGTCGAATTGATAGGACAGAAGGCGACACCGTAAACCGCAGCTGGGCAGTTCAGAGTCATTATGAACTCGTCCATGCCCTCCATCCAGAGCCTCACTGCGTTGTCAGCGCCGCAAGAGACCAGCAAAGTCCGCATGAAAGGTGAAAACTCCATGCTGTACACTGGGCCCGCGTGCGCTCGGAATACCTCCATATGCTGATTCAGATAGTGAGTGGAACACTTGTGGATGCATCCCTCGTCCGTTCCGACCAGGTAAACGTGGTCGATGTACGGATGCCACTTCATGCACAAAGCAGCCGGGTACCTGGTGATCGGGACGTCCACCTTCAAGCAAGTTTTGGCCGTTTCCAATCCCTTCATTTTACCTTCCACAGTAGAAATTCGCATCATCGGTGTGCAAATGAAATCGTGCGTTTTCGTGCTAGTGAACTTGTTGATTCTTCCGTCCTGGCAAGCGGTCATCACGTATTCGGTATTTTGGTCAATGGCACGCCAGTCTGTCACCCAGATAGGCTCGAAACAGGGGTTGGTCTCGCGCACGCTTTTAGCGACTTTCTTTACAGGGTACGAAGTTATGTCTAAAATGAAAACGTCGCCATTAGCGAAACCCGTAGCTAACCAGTTGGGTTTCTTGTCTGAGAACGATACTGATGTCAGAGGATCTTCGAAACGATATAACCTCTCCGGTTTGCAAGGATTTTTTGTACACCAAATAGCGACCAATCCATCATAGTTCTCTGCGTGGGCGAACTTTCCGTGAGCCACCGCTAAAATATTTTCGTTCTTAGGGTTGAACGATATACTTGTAATAGGACGGCCTGCAGTGTCATCGCATTCTAAAGTCCAAAGCGGTTTCATCGTGTAAATGTATATCAGGTCTAGTGATAAGGGATCGATCCGAATAAGTCCGCGGAACTTTTTCTGTTGATCAGAGTACTCTAAGGTAGACAGAACTCGCTCCGTCAAGAGCACTGCATCTAAGAATTCAGCGGTGGGCGCTATTTCATCAAACGTTTTGCCCTTGCCCTCGTCGTCATCTAACTTATGTTTTTTCTTCCGCAACAAAGTAGGTTCAGCGGTCTGGTACATCACCATTTCGTCGGGCTCCTCTTTCGGTTTCACGCGCGCCAGTCTGGCGTAAGTGTCGTGCATGTCCCACATAGAAGCGAATGCAATAGCATTCTTCTTCTCAGGTCTCGTCGCCAACGTATGTCGAGTTTGTGTGACGCACTCCTTGGTCTGAGTTTCTTCCACGACCATTTTTCGATTCTTCCCTTTACCTACAGTAATGTATTGGTAATATTCATTTTCCTCTTCTACAATGTTGGCTTCTGTTGAACCCTTTTCATAAGAGTAAGAGGGTAGATCAAAAAGGTATGTCGTTTCAGTTTCTTTGAGTACGATGAGTATTTCTGGCGGATAAGACATGACGGGATATTCTTTCGGCAAATAAAATGCAGAAGGAGCTATTTCTAAATCCGTAGTGTCCGGTATAAAACCTTCCTCTGTATTGTATGTGTGATCGATATAGATATCGTCAAGGGAGATGGTAGTTGCGTAAACTTTCATACCCATGTCGACGGCGGACTTCGACTTACCCTTAAGTTCACCCGTGGACTTTGAAGACTTAGTAGACTTGGAGTCTTTGAGTGCGATCTCGCTTTTTCTCCGCGGTTTGCTCTCGAAAGCTGCGTGTGAGAAAGTGTCCTCCATGGTCACGAAGTCCAAATCTACAATGTTGTCGGGCGTGACGTCAACGCCGTTCTCGATGACGCGGTAAATTTGCCGCTTTTCCATAAAACTAAATCCGGTTTTGCTGATTTTCGACTGGGACTCCTCAAAACTGATTCGCGACACCTCGAACGCTGAGACGGCGTTGGTGGCATCGCCTGCTCCGTGCGTCGCGTCGACTGCCGACATGATTTTACTTTATGAAGAATTAAAAACGATAAAAACGGATTCTGATTTAATTTTAAATATGAAGGAAATATAAAACTATCGACATTTATTGTTACCACAAATGAAGTTTGTTGATGTCAGATAATGATGACACGCGCTTTCAATCATTTTTATTTTTTACATAAATGGAAAAGATTATTGTATCGGAAGAGGCTATTCGTTAATATTAAGTAGTTCGGTACTAACGGTCGGACTGTGTCACACGACTTCGTTCGCTTGGACTACCTACAGGATTTCGATTTTTTTTCATAAAGTTAATTATTTTTCTAAAATAAGGAGTAACTTATTACCTACCAGTAAAAATCCCGTCATAATCGGTCGAGCCATTCCAGAGATTAGCCGGCACAAACAGACATTTATATGTTATTGGTATAGACACATAGCGACACATTTCGTAAAAGTTTAGAATAATAAGAATAGAATTATCAGCTCATAACGGATTTTACGAAAGTCCTATGCTTTTGAAGTAAGATACTTGACATTTAAATTGTATGCTCTATAGATGGGTGGGGGTGTACTTTTAATGCATCTTTGTAAAGCTATAGTAATTATCTCCACGATGTTATTAAGGCGGCTTGCATAAAATTACCGACTCGTGAGGGCTGCGCTGCCCCAAAGCTCGTATCGCACCGTCTCGCTCCATGTCGTGGCTCGCCTACCCGAGCGGACTTCCGTTCACGACCAACTACGGCTTCTCATTACGTTACTTTGTTGCGCCGAAGTATTTGGACCTTGCAATACAATATAGGTAAGTACTGCCAGTCTGCAAATTAGAAAGAAACGGTTATGAATGCCTTCGATCAAAGATTTTTAGACGCATAGTTGCCACTTAAAACAAGGCATAAACCGGCAAAACAAGGCATCAAAAATTATAAGGGGAAAAAGGGGCAATGAGAGTCAGATGACAATGGTGGTCAGCGTTCTAGTTCCTAGACGACAGTAGCTGAACAAACGAATATTGTCCATAAAGACTCGTTACGTCACAACTCGCGGCCCCCTGATCGCCCGTCCAGTGCGCGTCCATCGTTTGCACAGGAAGGCCGTTGCGCAGTTTCGCGCTCATTTCATGTAATTTTACGTGTGCAGAAAATAAGTGGTGAGTACATCAATACATAAATTTTAAATACTTAGAGTAGATTATTGTGTGTTTTTAAGGTTATATTATTGATTTAAAAAAGAAAAAATTAAATGAAATTTTAATTTGCTACAAATTAAAATTTCATTTAATTTTTTTACACTTTTAGTACGATCGGGTAATAAGAGTCACTGCAGTGCGGGCAATGAGGGTCGACTCCAATTTGCCCGCAATCATTTAAAAATACTTATAATTAGGTAATTCTCATTAATTTATATTTCAGAAATGCCAAAAATACGTGTCAGGTCCACAAATAAGGCACAGTGGTCATCTGAAACACTATCAAAAGCTAAGGCTCTCGTGAGGGAAGGGTACAGTGTGGGAAATGCTGCTAAACTAATGAATATACCTTTTTCAAGCCTCCAAAAGTGTTTAAAGAAGGACGATTCATCAGTACCACGTCTTGGACGACTTCTTGTATTCACAGCAGAAGAAGAAAAGGCATTTGCAGACCGGATTTTTTTTTTATCTTCTATTAACCCAACCTGAAGTAATTGTTCAAGATACCTCAATCGTCATTTTATCTACATCTGCTCCAACAACTCCAATTCCACCTACATCATCTGCAATAATAGATCCAATGCCGTGTAAATCATCGGTTACAACAAATTTAACACCATCTACATCGTCTGCAGAAATACTTCATATGCCATCAACATCATTCACAGCAGTTGATGCAATACCATCGACTTCGTCAGCAACGTGAGCCCTAGATCTGCTTTCGTTACCTATCAAAAAGATTCCTGAAAAGGCCATAAGAAAAGGACGGATAAAGCAACATGTAAAAATTATGACATCAACAGCCGTCAATGATAGCCTTGTTGAAAAAGAAAATAAGAAAGCATCTAGAGCAGCAAAAGGAAAAAACCTTATGCCGAATGCTAGCAAGAAACAGAAACCTAAGAAAGACACTGCGAATAAGGCCAAAAGGCGCGTACTTCAAAATCTAAACAGTTCTTCAGAATCCGATATTAGTCTTAATCAGATATGTGACGACGACGATTTGAATAAATGTTTAGTATGCGATGAGTTTGGTCGCAACAACGAATTATGGTACAGATGCACTGTTTGTGGCTTATGGGCACACGCTAGGTGCACGGGATGGGACTCGCCAAAAGGTTACGTATGTGACATTTGTTAGGGTAGGCTGACTCTCATTGTCTTCATAGTGACTATGATTGCCCTCAGATATGGACAATGGTGGTCAAAGACGTTTTTTTTTAAAGTTTATTATTAATTAATATATGATTCCAAAGGTAATGAAACTGTCTGAGATTGAAAGTGTAATAATTGAAATACTTTAAACGTTAATTAAAATAAAGATAAAGTAAAAATTGTGTGTTTTATTCCATATCTTGCTTAAGTGACTCCTATTACCCCCTTTTCCCTTTTTTGTCGCGCGGGTGACATGATTAAGTCAAAAATATTTTTTTCCATACTACACACTACATACACATGACATGAGATAGTAAGTATTATAATAAATTAGATTAGACTATTAATCTTTAAGCCTTATTAGCTATGCTTGTTGTAATAAGACACACACGGTAGGTATTTTGTTTGTATTTTGTAGCGAACAATGGATCTACAAATATTTTTTTGTAGATTAATGCAGATAACAAAGACATATAATTACTTAGATACCTACACAGTAACCGAGGGATCGGCTGATTTTGAATTACTTGCCAATCATAGAAAAAAGAACAGCTCGTTGGTCCGTCGAGTTTGAAGTTTTCGTAGAATCTTTTTAAGCTCCAAGACTGCTGATATTTACATTGTGTATGCAACGTACAGTTAGGGTTATGCAATGATTTATAGAATAACTCCGTATTATAAAAACATTACACTAGAGCTTTTCTCTTTAAGTTTTTTTCAGCGAATACCTGCTAATGAAAGAACTTTTTCAGCTACGTTATAGTAGGTATCTCAAGAGTGTTCTACAGGACCAGGATGTGAGGATATACGTGTACAGGTATAATATATGTAAATTAAAATTTTAACATATGTTTATTTTAGAATACCTATTTTGACTAAACAATCAGAATTCATCATTTAAAAACCTATAATAAATGTATTTTGCTTAGTCATTTAAAGGTCTACATGAATGATACAATGAATCACGCCTTTGTTTTAACGAGACTGCAAAGCGGAACACCATTTACAGTTTTTATAGCCTGCTTATATTTGTAACGAGTGGGTTGATCAAGGGTCCGCAATCTGTCCCAGGGCTTTCAATTGTGCAGATTAGTTAACTGGGGAAAAACATTACATAAGTAGATACATCAATTATTATATCGTAGCTATTATTAGTCATGGATTAAAGAAAAATCTTCTTACACAGTTTATAAATCATATTCTGTGTTGCATGATGCATGTTACCGTACGTTTTACATTAATTACTTATTCTTCACTCTGAATGTTCGTTTTCATTATGTACAATCTTTTTATATCACAACACAATGTTATGATACAATTTCGCCTTACGAGCGCGAAGTGGATCTTGTCTTATTATTACCATAGGAACCTGCAAATTATTACTGATTATGGATTGTATGATTATACAATAATGATGGATTATGAAGCAACGCAAAAATCAGTAGTTTATTATACCGAGTAGGTAAGTATATCATAAACATACAACAATCCTACGAACGCTTTATCATATGAATAGCAAGCAGGCAAAGAGGGCAAGAAGTGCCAGAGTCACGGAACGGTCACTGGAAGGTGGGGACGCTGGGTGTGGAAACCTCAAAAGCAATGGAATGTATTGGAAGAAGACTATATTTCGCATTGGAAGGCGGCCAGTGGCCTGAGAAGTGAGGAAGAGATGATTAAAGGTAAGTTCGATTTCAATTCATAGTAACAAGAAGTCTCCCTTTTTATGTGTCGTGAAGTACCTACTTACCTGCCTAATACATTTTTCTGACATTCTTTTCAATTAGGTTTGTTTGCCGATAAGGACTGGAGATTATGCGATGGCTCAATAAGCATTCCGCATTCCCATTCTGGACCAAATCTGATCACAACGAGAAAGAGCTCCTAACTGTGCGAACATAAATTGGCAGTCCTATATTGTTTTGTCAAAGAGTTTATCCACCTCAGGACGCGCATTTAGTCCGCAGTCCTGTCTCCCGGACCAAATCTGACCGTCCACGCGTTTGACCTTAAACGGTACAGAGCTTCTAACTGCGCGAATATATTGGCAGCCCTACTAAGGCACATATTGTTTTGTCAAAGAGTTTATCCACCCCGGGACGCTACCGGGGCGCCGGCCAGCCGTGACGACGCCTGCTCGTTATCACGAGCGGCTGCATTCGGTACGCGCGCGTGCCGCCGTGCACCTGTCCACGACGAAACTGGACCAACATGAAGAAGATCTTCAGGAGGTTCAGAGAGAGTGAGTCCTTGGAAATTTGCTTTTGTTGTGATTGGGGGGAGCGAAGGACGGCGCTTAGTAGCGGCTGATGGTATACCCTTGAAACAGTGGCGTAACTATATCGCTCGGGGCCCGTGGCAAATTCATCGAATAAGACCCCGCCCCCTTTTTCCTCTATAATATATAACCTAATTGCGAAACTTGACTAATTAAAGATAATTTTAAAAGTACACAATTTTACTTTTTAATGTTCCCGTCTCCGGCCTTTCTGTTCAGCAAAATTGTCAATGATGTTATTTAGTATTCTTCTCTGACTGACTTGCCACCCTGTAGCTACGGCACTGCAGGTATAGAAACTTTGTCACCGTTAAGATGACGCGACTTGGCACTTTTTCTGCCGAATGTTATGTTCAAAACGTTTTCTGACTCACTACTCAACACCTACGGCGAACTCTGGACTGTGGTCTAGGTGGTTCAGGTTAGACCTAATTTAGAACTTACACTCTAACACAAACATTGGGCACTGCATGCTGAGGAAATTTTCTTTTTATGAAATTTGGAAAACCGTTTCTTTTAGTTAGGGCTGCCAGCATCACGATTTCGTTGTCTTTTCTCGGTTATGTTTTAGTTATGTAGATAGAGGCATGATAGATCCGGGCCTACCTAGCCACAACACTAACGGTAAACACTTTCAATTAAATTTTAGTTCTTATGCCTATGATATAAGGGCGGTTGAATATTCAAAGTGACGTGCTTTTCACTGTACACGTGACTTTAAGGTTTTATGCATGGACATTATGATTACGTCTTCCAAATAAGTGATAATGCCCTAAGCTCTTAATCCGGACATTTGCGTAGGCAGATAATTTATATAGGTAGGTATATTTGCATAATAGTGTTTGTAAGATGGCAAGACATGACAGTACCTATCTATGTATATAGATTTGTAGGTATATGTAACATTTCTTAGTTTGATTGTTACCCAAATGGGTAGTAACACGCGATTTTATATCGAATACTTTAGTGCGCCCTCCAGTTTCTTATCTCGACCGGCATAAGATCGTAAAGATGTAACCGTGATCAAAGTCGTTCACTCCGCTTTCATACTCATCACGACCAAACGCATTACTTTTAACGTTCCTTTTTTGCGAGTCAATCAATTACGGCTCAGGGCTCGCGTTGCATAATTCAAACTCGTTTATTAAATCGCGTTGTATCGCGTAAATTAATCGTCTTCATGGCTAGTTCGGCGCAAAAGGAGCAAAGGAAACGATCAGATAAGCGCTAGAGCCGGGTTAATTCCTGCTGGCCCCGCCTACTTTTCGTCGGACGCTGTGCGTGTATGCGCGTGCGCTCATCGATACAACGTGTATCGGTAATTGCATCTCTTTGGTCGGAATAGGCAACAATAAAATGCGCCGTACTGACCAGTGATGCTGGCTGAGGATCCTGCGCCTCCGGAGTACACAGGTGCGGGTCTAAGAGGCCTTACAGAAATTAGAATAATTAAAAATGCAGTCACCCAAAAGGGGCAGGGGCAGGCAGCGCCACCCTGGAAATCTCGCAGAAAATATATTAACTCGAATAATCACTAACCAGAGCCTTTTGTACTAATTTTTTAATAAACCGTACAGTAAACCTAATGTCTTTATGTAGAGTGTATGATAATACAGCCGTGGACGACCTGACCTAAAAAAATCTGATTTGCCCCATAGGGCAATCTGATAAGTAGCGATGGCGCTCATTAAGGCAGGACATTGTCCCGCAATCGTCTGTTAGGCTGATGATTTAAGTACCCGGTCTACTAGACGACCGATGCGGACAACACAGCGCGACCAAGCCTAAGGAAAATAAAAAAATGCGTTTCTTAAATTGAGCTGACTGAGAAGCATGCACGCTTTGGACGCTTATCCTAGCCACTGCGAGACCTGCGAGAGATGACCTTAGAACTCACAAGATTTGACTGACAGCCAAATGTTTCAACCATCGCGACTAAGTACGTTGTATACTTATGAATCGATCTTAAAAATCTTAAAGTCATCTGTTCATAATCGAGAACAAAAACCTCTGATTGACATGTTCTGCCGATCCCTCATATTATTTTCGTTTCACTGACATCGAAATGGGAACCCTGACGTTTCAGCTCAACCATTCTCCGTTACAACGCGAAAGCTCACTTCATTTAAGAAATATGCTCCTTTTGAGTACATGATTACACACCTGAAAACTTCCAAGAATCAGTTACAAAAAACTGCGCGAATTATACAAAAGTAGGTGAGGTCGTGCCCACGAGAGGCGAGCGAGGCGTCGTCGTTGCAATTTCGAAATTCTTCAGTTGGGCCATCACCGTGACAGGGCGAGTGTCCACGGGCGACGCAGGCGCAGGCGCGGGCGGGCACGGGCCGGGTCGAGAGGTCGCGCGCGCAGACTCGCCCCGCCCCCCTAATTGCCGCGCCCCACGCAAATAAATAATTTTTATTCACCGCTGAGATCACGCTCCCTCTTGACCTTAAATTACTGTACGTAAAGGTCTTTTTTGTTAAATTTTTAATCGGTTTCCCGAATGCCAGCGGAATACCTTCGTGGGCACCGAAAAGCAGCCAACGTGCGATGATCGCGCTTTTGTGATACCATCGGCTGCGTCGAATTGTTAATGATACGTTCTCTGCCTCGCACAGATGTAATAATTAAACTTTTTGAGATACGAGTAAGTAGGTAGTTATATAATTTTCAGCATTCCCTAATGTAAGGAAAATAATTATTTTCTCTTAATTAGAAGAAAACTAGAACGGAGTTTGGAGTCCTGTTAGAGGGCGCTCTTTCGGTTGTTGCTTAAATTTATCAGGGGGTGAGAGCCTTCTGCTTCTCCGGAAGTTCGGTGATGATGACAGCCTCAACACCACCAACATCAATTGTCAGCTAGAAAATAATTTTCGGAAGACTAAAACGCTCAAATTATTGCTGCGTATGTTTAAAATTTCTATGATCGATCCAAACAGTCCGCGTTTATTTTCCGAGATATGAAATCAACTTCAGCAAATAAATAGCGTGACGAGGATTTGACTGAAATATTTATAAACAAGCATCATGGATGGACAAGCAAGGCACTCTTACAAAATTAATTTATCTTAAACCTTTCTAGCTTCTGGTTCTGGATGCTTAATGTTATTTGCGTAATGTAATAATTTGCATTAGCTCATTCAGATTGCAGATGTAGATTTATATTTACGATCGCCAGCGTCATAAATTAAAACATCCTTATACATTGAGAGTATTCAATCCCTTGCACACTTGATAGTTTAGACGATATGTTCAAGTCCTACCTATCTTGTAAGTTAAGAGGGGGTATGGTGCCGGAGTAATGTCGAATTTCACCCGCGCACCTCACACGCCCCGCACTCGTCCCACTCATCGAAATCATCACCGCGTCATGTTTTGCACTGGCACAGTATACGCAAAAAAATTAGATAAATCTGATAAGAATTGGCTAAGTGCGAGTCGGATTAACCAAAGTTTGCACACAAAATAAATATATTAATCATAATAATTTTGGTAGTGGTAAATAACTCGAAAAGGTAAGAAAGTTTATAATGTTATTGTGTGGCTCTAATTATTTATTCTATCAGTTATTTTTAATACTTACTAATAATAAAATATGACTGAGATAAAATTTGGCAAGACGAATCAAGATAGCGGACATGATTTTTAATACAAAAATAATAATAATAATCATTTAACTTTTCATCTGTATCCATATTATATTACATTTATATTTAACAAATATAGTGGTTACAAGTAATACTTATGCATCGTTAAAATAAATACAATACAAAATGAAGTTACCACCAGTTTCTTATTGGTAAGTAGTTATTCCATTATTTACAATTTAGGACTATAGAAATGTTATAAATATAGTGTGTAAGCAGACTGTATGGATATCAGTCATGTCTATATATTTTAAAATTCATTTATCAGTTTGTAGACACCTAGTTTTAAAAAACCATAATTTATTTTTATACTCAACCCAACATACATAAATATTTTTTTCTGAAATTTGTTTAAAAACGTAATAACATATTTTGAATTCAAAGATGAGTGATGAAGTAACGAATAAAAAGTCGACTTTGTTAAATAATTATTTCAGTGAATTACACGGTCTAAGGTCATCACGAGATCTAAGGCCATAATATGTATAGCTCTCTCTTCTGTAATACAAAACTATTTTGTATTTAATCTAATCTAATTATTTTTCCTACTGCAAATACAGCCAAACTAAGTCTTGCTTGAGGCGCACTGATATGAGGTCCCATTGTTAGTTTTTAGTTTAAAGTGATTCCTAAAAAAAATTATAAATAAATAAGCTTAATCTGTTTATATTAATTACAATATTATCATCTTTACACTAATGCATAATTTGTGAGAATGAATTATTTACATCGTCATACAATTGTTAACGTCAGCTTTAATAATCAGAGATTTGCAAGAAAGTAATATAGTCTCACATAGACTTTCGGTGAAGTAAGGGATATTATTAATAAGATCAAGGTTCTAATACAGAGCCGTGGAATGTTCCCATAACTAGTGCTGCGCCAGAAGAATTGGCTCCATTATCATTAATTTTTGTAGTCTGCCAGTTGAATTTTTAATTGAATTGAATTTTACCAACTTGTGAGTATTTGTCAATTTAAAGAAATGTGTAAAAATAGAAATATGTAAAAAAAAATATGTAAGGGCGAACATACCTACTCTTTAGTGATCCACAGAACTTTGTCATTAATATAGTCTTCAACTTTGTAAAATAAATTTTAAAAGACAACTTTTAACAAGTGTCTTAAATTTGTCCCCAGTTAAAACAACAATAATTTGAGGCCATTTATTTAAAAAAGTTATACTTAAACCAACAAATAAATTACCAATCTTAAAAGTCTATGCTTAGGGACCACAAGCTTGTGTTTATTTCTAGTGTTAATGCTAGGAGAGTCTGATTTTTTTAGGGAAAATATGCAATTTTTTTTGTATACGTACATTAAACAGTTGAAAACGTATTGAGATAAAACTGTTAGGATTTCGAATTCCTTTAATAATTTTCTCAACGAGTCACGTGGTACTAGCTTGTAAATAGCTCAGATGGCCCTTTTTTGTCACACAAAGATACTACTGGATGTCGGCCACAGATCCCCATAAAGTCAGACTATACGACATGACGCTGTGAAAATAGGCAAAATGTACCAATCTTGCCGTCTACAAATCAGTCAGTTACAGCATATGCCGCCCAACTCAGCGTAACAAATAGTCAGATAATGCTTGCCTTGGGTCTATTTATTGAGTAAGGCATGTATGAGTAACCATTCAAAGTGGAATTTATAATTTATTAATTAATTAATGACTCGAAAGATATCATACTTTGTAAGACTAGAAATGTATTTTTTATTTAGAAAAATAATGACATAGCTCTGTTTACTTCTATTCGTTCACGCTTGAAATCCCTACTAATATTATAAATGCGAAAGTAACTCTCTCTGTCTGTCTGTCTGTCTGTCCGTCTGTTACGCTTTCCTGCTTAAAACTCTCAACCGATTTTGATGAAATTTTGTATAGGTATATGTTGAATCTCAAGAACGGACATAGGCTTCTTTTTTATTAGAAAATAAGGGGGGATGGGGGTAATACCACCTTTGAAAGTTTATATGAAAAAATATTTATTTTTGAAGTTAGAGATATGAAATTTGGCACAAATATAGCTCAAAACTTGGATTAAAATATAGATTACTTTTTGTTTAGAATATTAGGGGAGAAAGGGGTAAAACCAACCATAAAAGGATGTATTCCACGCGAACGAAGTCGCGGGCACAGCTAGTCCAAAATAAAAAAAGACACAAACTAACAAAGTTCTTGTTGAAAGGTGTTTTTTAAGTGCTTTAACCGCATGGCTTAACTAGCTTTGGTGATATTAAAAGCTAAAAGATATAAACTATAAATGCCTATGTAAAAAATGGTTAGTTCGAAAAAATCAATAAAAATAGATTCTGTCACATTTTATTTTCCTACTAGTACTATGGTGGTATTTACTATTATGTAAACAAATACATAATAGAAACTCATACCGACATCATCACGTGGTGTCACGTGGTTGAAGTATCGATTTATTTTGCATGTACTGCATGCACCGCCATTACTTCAACGCTTTTTGACAACACAAAGATAAACAAATACAATAAATGAATACAAACCTTCGGAAATATGTCATAAATTGAAGTTTTAACTTATTCTGTTCTCCTCTAAAACGTTTTCTTTTATCATTTTTGTTTGCTATCATTTTTTTGAAATATTTTTGAGCCGGAGCATGGTGACATAGACCTCCCGTCTCAACAGAGCAGTCACGACTGATTGATGAAACAAAACATGCTGACATGCATGTGTCAGGTGAAATAGAATGACAATTTTCTACGCGGAATATAAACGTAGTAAGCGCCAAACTAGTTTTTTTTAAATATCTCGCAAAATAAATTAAATTTTCAAAAACCGCTAGTACAGTCCCTCGAAAATATATTTTTCTATTATGTATTAAAATATAAATTCAGTTGTATGAATAGCTTTGAAAACAAATCGAATCTAGTTAAAAATTAGACCTAACTTTGTGATATTTTTCTATCGAGAAAATATTACAATTTCATGTTTCTGCTCAGACCAGTCCCTGCTAAATATAGTCTAATATTCATATTAAAAAACTCAAATTATTTAAAGCTTGTTTTCAAGTGTAAAAATCGAATCTAAAATCGACAATTTGGCATGGTACCCCCTCTTAAGGAAAGAGTCAAATAAAAATGATCAGGCTGAAAAAAATTATGTAAGCTGTTGAATTAAGACCATCATAGTAGGTACCTACATTTGTTACGGAATATTATGAAACCATAAAAAAAAGTCGTATTGTATTTTACGACTGTTAATTTTTATCTGACCGGGATTAAGTCGTCAAGACGGTTGTAGTCATGAGTTTTCTTTTCAATAAACAGAGCTAAGTGTATTAATATAAGTGTATTTCGTCTTAAAGTAGGTCTTGCGTGCGAAGTAACATAGCGTGGAGACGATTGTTAAAAGATATTTAAATAACTTCTTATTATTTTTCTGCTATCTATTTACTTCCTTCTCCGTGAAAGCTCATAATTGGCTTGGAAATCTTTCAAAACTAAAGCCTTGTAAGGCCTGTGAGGTCATTTTTCATTTGCATAAATGATAGTGTTTTTAAAATCGTTTTATTTAGTTACGTTCGTAGTGGATCGGTTACGCCTATGAAAATTAAAAATTGCTATTCGGTAAGGGAGCCGTAGGTATACCTATTTCGATTTCGGTAATAAGGCTCTGGTAAGCAGCCATTTCCCTATACTTATATTCTAATATAAAAGAGGTGGTAACGGAAAACTACTCATAGGGCTTATTTTCCTTTACGATGTCAGTAGCAGCATCATGATTGATGAACCCGCTACACTGTCCAGACCAGTCAATATTTCTAAATCACTATATTCTGTATTTTATAAAATCATCCGAAATTGTTCCTCAGCACATCAGCTAACACGCAACAAAGGAATGAAGATGTAATGACGGCCGTTTGTAGCGCAGTACATTCTTCTCAAATTGCATTCGCTTCAAAGATAAACTATGCAAGATTTAGTAATCCGACACGATTAAAGGCGGTCACTGAAATAACGTAAAATGGAAGAGACATCGCTTCCGTGAGCATGTCCGCTTGATGACCATAGCTTTAGAATTTAACATGAACCCTTGTCCATTAGACAGCCCCGCTGGAATTAATGGCATGCATTTTTACATGAGTTAAAAATCAGTTTAGATAATAACAGTTTCAATCGTGAAGATATTCCAGTACGTTTTTTAAAGACCCTCCAGGGTTTGAACGTAACCATTGGATTACCTACGCACCAGTTTGGTGTGACACAAACGCTTTATAGTAGCGCTCTATTTGTCAAAAAATAGAACGGTATTAAAGATGTCATGTTTTTAAATTAATGGTGGAGAAACTTCTTTTGGCCATGTTAAATTGGTCTTGTTTCGCCGAATTTTGCACATTGTCATGTTTTAGACGCCCCCAAGATTCACAAAGCACTGACCTTAGTTAAAAATGTACGCCTCATCATTGTAAGCAAAAACGCATAAAATGTGTATTCCCAGCGTGCTGTTTCCAGTGTTCGTATGCCATGTCCTTATCCAACTGTGGTTGCGTGTGCGCATCACTCACCCATTTTCTAAGATGTCACCAGAAGGCGAGCGGTCGCGCGACCAATCGCCAGTCGCCGCGATTACCTATTGGACACAGTCTAGTGTTTTGCGCGTCAGGAAAGCGTTCCACTGACCTCAGGGAATCATTTCGCTTTCTATTGTTGATTATTTTAGACGCGTTATATTTACATCTCAATTTTATTATCGCGACGAATTAGGAAATAAACTTGTTTATTTTATTATGCAACTCAATATTCTAGACCAGACTAAAACGTATGGTGATTATTCGCTCAATGGTTGAGACCAGCTTCCATTCGCAGACTTTATTATTAGCGATAGTAGGTAGATATCTTATGTCTCATCAGGAAAAAGGAAGAGAAGTTAAGAAACTGTTTTGCAAAATGTTAATGATCTATGTTAATACGAACCGTATGTTCATTAATTTTACATAATTACAACTAGCCAAAATGTGATAGCTCGATGTTTTCGCGCATTTAAAGTATTAATTCGAAGTAAGTTACATGAGAATGTTATCAGTCAGTTTATTTCTTCCGTGTTTGTTATATGTTAACAGGAAAATAAAAAGGGTGGTGCCTACTTAATCATTACACAAACGTTCGATGCAATAATCTGGCAAACAAATCAAATAAATGAAATCTGGTACGTTGAATTCACGCGCGAGTCATGAAAGTGTTGATGTTTGCGCAAATATATTAAATCCGTGCAAGTTTATTCATTTTATTTCATCACCTTTAGAGTTTCACCCTAGTAAAGAGCCGGTAATACAATTCACATTTCATAGAACCTAAATTATCCAAGATATATTACAAGTTCGTGTCCTGTAAGTATTCTCATGGTGCGGTGAGGAGCGGTCGGGACCCGACACTCAGACGTAATGCGCTCGCGCAATTTCGCCTTTTCGCCGATTGCTGCACTGCGTGCACTCTGCTGCATAGGGGAAGTAGGGTCGGCAATGCCTAATGACTAGTTGCATTAAAGATACATTACGTGTCCCGGCAGGAGGTTAATCTAGACTTGAATCGACGACCTCTCCGAGAGCGCTTGTGAAACAGTTTTTATTCCATTTTCCTTACTAAACGGGGAAAGTGCGCTATTTCATTTCAAATTGCAGACGATCTATGATTATCTGAAAGCAAGAGTGCTATTGATTGCCATATTGTTGCGTGGTCAGATTACCATAATCATTGGCAGTATGTTGTGGCTACTACGCCCAAAATTACTTTCACTACGACGCAGAGCGCGCGCGACTAAAACAGAAACAAAATCGCATGGTTGCCCGGTCGTGTTGTGCGCGGCCGCAGCCCGCTCGGCGCGTTCTCACGGTACAATTATCGGTTGCCTACAGTCTACACTTACCCTTAATTCCATCCCACTACTACCAGTTCCGACAGTGATTCCAGGACCCACAGCTGTAAGTCTCGACTCGTTGCTAATTTTCGCTAATTTTTAAACGCACGACCGAGGTCTCGGTTCATTCGGCGATGGCGCGGGAAACAAAGGCGGTTAGTTTACTTTCGGAACGATAAATACTCTAATAACATGCGCAATACGTCAAATTTCTCGTATGAGACGGCAAAAGTTTCGAAACCATTGATTGGCAGATATCACACTGCACTCGTGTTTTCAGCCAATCAGCAGCTAACGATTTGACATTTATTAAGAACGCGATAAATAATTCGCGTGGCGTTTCTTAAGCGAATATATCTAGTCTTAAAGTTAGTTAGAATAAGTTTCTTTTTTATATTAAATGGTATTATCCAATTTAATAACTAGCTAGAGTTATCTAGCGAAATCTATTTCTGCCAATGTCGCATGAAAATTGACATAATTTCACAATATAAAGATGTTTGCTGTGCTATAGCCGTCGTTGAAGGCCAATAATCCAGATTAAGCTAAAACATCAGGTCTTAAGTAAGTTGTCCACGTGCTCTAGCCGCTTGTCACTCCAAGAGCATTTGAATTAATTCTTTAATTTATCACTCACTATTGAGCGCTACTGTACGACAACAGCAAAAGTAAACACTTGCAGTTTGAAATTAGATCTTACCCACACGACATAAGGGCGTTGCAAAGTTCAAAGTGTGTGGGTTCCACTTGTACACCAGCGTTACTGCGGTGTTAGAAATAATGCCGTAGCAGCATTTGCTGAGGTGGAACCTAATTGACCATAAAACGTTCAGTGTGTATGTTATTTTGTTTATAGTAGACTAGCTGTGCCCGCGACTTCGTTCGCGTGGACTACATCCTTTCATTGTCGGTTTTACCCCTATCTCCCCTAATATTCGAAACAAAAATTAGTCTATATTTTAATAGAGCTATATTTGTGCCATATCTCTAACTTAAAAATAAACATTTTCCCATATAAACTTTCAAAGGTGGCATTACCCCCCCTCCTCTCCCCTTACTTTCTAACAAAAAGTAGCCTATGTCCGTTCTTGAGCTTCAAGGTATACCTATGCCAAATTTCATCAAAATCGGTTGAGAGGTTTAAGCGGGAAAGCGTAACAGACAGACAGAGTTACTTTCGCATTTATAATATTAGTAGGGATATGTTGTTAAGGTGGATATTTATTTCTTACTCTGACGTGCTTTTGTCTGTACGAATAAACACAAACTTTACCAAATAATAAATACTAGCGACCCACCCCGGCTTCGCTCGGGTGCAATGCTGACTAAATAGTTGTATCTTATTCTTGTAGGTTTCAGCGGAATGTATAGGCGGCAAAAATTAAATTATTTACGACATCACATTAAAAACCTCATAAATAACAGTATTTCTCCACTATTTAATGGATATTATTATACATATAAACTTTTCTCTTGAATCACTCTATCTATTAAAAAAACCGCATCAAAATCAGTTGCGTAGTTTAAAAGATTGAAGCGTACCTACATAGGGATATAGGGACAGAAAAAGCGACTTTGTTTTATACTTTGTGATAAACCATTTGTTTACGTACACCCTCCAGTCCGGAATAAGTCCCCTACTACAATTTCTGCAGAAATTGTATGCTGTAGTCTTGAGACTAAGATGAAATACCAATGGTTATAAGAACTGGAATTTTATAAAATCGTTTTATCTATTGGCACGGCGGGCAGGGTTGATTGTAGGCAGGTTTATCACAAAATAAGTTGATAATTATCAGTTACCAGCTAATACTGTGGGCGTTCCTAAAATATTTCATGGACCAACATAATGACTTATCGATAATCATCTCTATAATAACACGCT
The DNA here is from genome assembly GCA_037074685.1 of Glyphodes pyloalis. Classification (NCBI taxonomy): domain Eukaryota; kingdom Metazoa; phylum Arthropoda; class Insecta; order Lepidoptera; family Crambidae; genus Glyphodes; species Glyphodes pyloalis. The sequence continues at coordinate 4,092,375 of JAYKKO010000002.1, forward strand.
TATACCGATCACTAGTTCAAAGTTTAAGTGTGGTAAAAACATAAAGGATTATATTTCAACTTGGTTTTTTAAAGTTAGCTTTTGCGGGTTCCGTACAGAAATGTATGTTTAAGGTGTTACGACACAGCGATTACCGCCTTCTAATTCTACTAATATTATAAACACGAATATCTATAAGTATCTAATGATATCTGTATTTAAGATTGTTACTTTTTTGCGCAAAAACTATATACCTAACGGATTTAGTTGAAATTTGTTGGGAAGAGTGAGGACATAATATGTATAGTAAGTTTTATTTATCCATTCTTTTATATATTATATCTAAATATTTAAAATAGAGTATAACATTTTGCTGCATGGTTCACATTGTTGTATAACATTATCAAACAGTCTGTAACCAAAAAACAGGGAAGGTCGATAATATAAGTACCTATCTACTTTGTTATAACATGTTGTAATTCATTGAATAACTTTTTTTACATAAAGTTGTAAACACCACTAAAAATCCAAAACTATATTTTAATTTGTTTCGTAAAGTTAGACAACAATTAATGATAGGTATGCAACATTGTGAAAAGTTATATAACTATAATTGCTAACATATAGCAGCACCTTTAGCGTATTTCGTTAAAGCATTAATAATTATCTCTACGTCGTTTAGGGCCTGTCCGCTCGTGTGATATATTGCAAGGTTTATTGCAAGTTTGGCAGAGTGTAAATTTATTATCTACTACTCCATTTTGTTTCAATGACTTAGGCCCGATTTTTCAAGTGTCAGATAAGAATTTACAGTCATTTTTAACAGTCGAATAAAGCACGACTTATTTATAATGTCTTACTTAAAACAATAACATATACAAAACTTAATGGCGTTTTAAATTCAAACAGCTGTTGATTTTTATCGGTTTGTTAATTTTTATTAAATAAAACTGTTGGACCGATTTTGCACAGGCCTTTTCGCAGGCACATGTAATGAGTAGCAGCTGAAGCTACTTTTATTTTAGAACTTTAATACTTTTACTAATTATTAAAAGAATATCCTCACGGCCGAAGTCGAGGGCACATCTAGCTAGACTATTCCTTCGGAAGCGAAAGTGACAATGACACAACACAAACTCGCCCGTTCGTCACCTGTCCCCAACCCTACGGTCGTCCAGGAGCAGTAATTCCGTTGGAATTCGAAAAATATCACGCATTCCTTGTCCCGACAAAGGGTGTGCGCGTGCGCATAGTTGTCACGGTGGACGCGTGTACGCACGTTTCGGGGTTCGTGAGGCGCCGCGCGGGGCATTCCCGCCATAGCGACGCGCTCGCGGCCGGTCACTCGCTTTGTCTTCCAGTTTCACGGTACGAGACGCACGATATGTGAAAAGAAACGGGCTGAAACGCTTGGAATGTTCGACATACTTAAACCTTTAAAACTTTTATGCTACATTGCATTGTTTTTCTACTTTATAATAACAATGTAGTAAACTGAACGGGATGTGCATACTAACTCATTCTAAAAATATGTTTATTCTACATTATGTTGACATAATCAAATATTAATGGCATAAGTTATCTTTCTGTTCAAACTTTCTTCTAGTTTCTGTAAATGCTTTGTGCAAATTTTGAGAGCTTCTGCTCATAATGTATTCATTTATTTATTCACAACAATCTTATAAATCTATATTTGTAAGTAGGTAACTAAACTTATTTCGATAGAGTGCCGATCTTAGCAGTGTCTATCTTTTTTATTATTATTTTTATTTTTTATATTACACTTCAAGATTGACCTCATCCCACCTGATGTTAAGTGGTAATGAGGTTCTAGCATATCTTAATCCTGTGCAATCAATTTCAAGTAATGTCATCTCTTTTGATAATGCTAATGCAAAGATAATAAATGTAATGTGACAAATAAATGTGTCCGAGGAATCTTGCATCAAAACCAAAGCCGAAAAGTCTAAAATAAATTCTAGACCTCGGTGGCGCAATGGCTAAGGTAGACGACCGAAGCGTGAGAGGTCCTGGGTTCAATTGTCCATCAGGGCAATCTAGGAGAAGACATTTTCAAATTGACTTGGATCTAGGTGTGCTAAGCTGAAGTTGACGACTTGATGCCGTCAGTTAGGTGGTATCCCTCTCAAGGTACCTACTCATATTACGGCTTAAAGCACCTTAGTATAAGGTGTATTGGACTTTGTACCGCCCTTATATCGAGCACATAGAAACAAAACTGCAAGCGTTTACCTTGATGTGCTGTTTGCAGAGAAAATTTTACTTTTTAGTTTCATACAACTTGATTGGCGTGATTGTCTGACTTATTTTATTTAACTGTTATAATCTCGACAACGCTAACGTGTCGAGATAATCTTTAACCGATCGAAAGCAATAACGATGTGAAATAAGTTTGTGATAAGATCGCGACAGATCAGCCGCCGTCTCACTTTCCGCATTTGAGGAATGTAAAAAGCACTAAATGTTTTACTGGTGCCGTTAATATAATTTCGCGCACGGGATTAACGACAACAGTTAATTTTAAAAATCGTATAAAATAAACTCTGTAACACGCCATACAATAACTTGACAGCCGCACGCTCGTACTAGTGACGTTAGTTCTACAAGTTGTCAAGAGATGGCGCTGGGAGTAATTTACATCGTGGTATCATTGTGATTTTCCGTATCAATAAGCTCTCGCCATACTTTGATAATGTAATAATTCTAACGCCTTAGAGCCATGCCGCACCGCCGCCGCACCGTATCGTGTGGCATGGCTCTTACGCTACCGGGTTGCTTCTAACAATTAGGACAACCACGGACGTACTGAGAAGGAGTACTACCGATACTTTTTAGTTACCGTTACCGGCTAAGCGCTTTTACGATCAAGTAAGACGCTCTGCACGGACCACCCCCTTCTGTTGTTAGAAGGATTGTAAACAGTTGTGTAGAATATATCTTTACTACACCTTCTAAGCTGCTGTTTTGCTCCACCTTCGTAGCATTCAGCCTGTGACTACCGTACCACAAACTGGCGACCAACGTGGGGCCCGAAGAGGAACCGTATTACAACTCTTTTTTTTAATAGTTTTGCTCGCACGCATCTAGTCTTCTTATATTTCATATCCTCACGAAAGTACACAACGAGAATAAAAAAACCTTTTTTTATATTATACTATGTAATACGTTTGGGCATGAAATAAAAATGATCGTAAACGCATAAATTTACATTATAAATCTGTGAGGATATTAAATTATATGTTACTTTAAAACCACTTTTAACTTTTCTAAACCGGTGTTAATCCATAATTTGTTGACCATTAACGCGATGCACTGGATCTCATGGGGGAATATTGGGAGACGTATTGAAAGGACAAACTAATAAGTTTGTAATACTAATGATAATTAGTATTATAATAAGTTTTAGTAATATGATGGTAACATAACCTAAATATTATTTAGGAATTACTGGAAAATCATTTCAAAATAATGAAATGGTCACTAAAGCAGAATAACTAAACAATATAAAATTGTTTACCTTAAAATTAATTGATAATCACGGAAACATGTTATTTAGATTTTTTGGTTAAATATTGTATATTTCTAGGTTCAAATGTATTATAGGCTTTAGAAACAGTTTTTAAACAAAAAATTAAAATACATATTTATAATAACGGATACATTTTGTAATTCTTGGGGATATATACTATAATCCTCAAGTGACACATCTAAACATAGTATATAGATTATATTTTTCCCTTTTAATTGGTCGAAACGATTTCGAAGTTCAACAACTGCCACTTGGCCAAGCCAGGTGTTCATGTCTGATGTATTCAGGAAATATAAATGCCGTTTAACTATTCTCTTCCTCATGGACAAAGCCATTGTTTAGACTTGCAAAAATCAACTGAATATGCATCTTTAGTACGTAACGTGAATCTGGGGTGAATGGCGCGAGGGGTATGCAAGCGCAATGCGCATAAATGCGTCGCGACGAGCGCGTAAGCCATTATATTACGTGCTGATGAATAGAGCGGCTGCATAGGTCATTCTATTCGCAATCAAAGGTAAAACAGTGAGATAGGTTTGACGACTTCGGTGGCGCAGTGGCTAAGGTAGGCGGCCGAAGCGTGAAAGGTCCCGGGTTCGATTCCCGGTCGGGTCAATTTGGAAATCGAACTTTTCTCAATTGACTTGGGTTTGGGTGTGCTAGAATGATACCCCCAGTTAGTATCCGTCGTCTGGTACTCATAGTACAAGAAAAAAACCTTAGTTTGAGACCAGGTGATTGGTGTGGTTGTCTGGCGCATTTATTTATTTATTATTTATTTAGGTCTTAAATTGGAAATCATTAATTTGGAATTAAAATTAAACGAAATAGAAATCATGTTTATTCATATAAGCTTTACAAAAGCACTAAACTAACTCACAATATTTTAAACTTGAAAGTTTTTTTTCGTGAATGTTTTAAATTTGTTACTCTTTGACGCAAAAACTACAAAATGGATATGAATGAAATTTGGTAGCTAGACAGATTACATACTAAAATAATATAAAGGACACTTTTTCAAAATAACGTAAACAAATTCCTCGACTGATAACTGGGGATGAAAGTTCCTTGTCCAAATTAAAATGACGTTGATCGAACCGGGGATCTTTCACGTTTCGAGGCCTGAGCGCCTTGGCCACAGCGCAGCTGCGCTACAATTTACCCACTGACATATTTTTTATACTGTGATTCAGGTAACGTTTGAACATAACCTTATTAATTTCTCTTTAGAAAAACAAATATTCATTAGCTACTACGCGGCAACTGTTCGCGTCATTATTAAATGAATACAGCAAGACAGCATGGAGGTTTGATAACTAACTGTCGATGTATGAAGCACTTGTAAAAGCAAACTCAGCAAACCTATTTAATACTCGCTTTTTCCCGCGACTTTTCACATTATTTCGGGATAAAAATATATTTGTTATTGCAGTTTCTTATTTGACCATCTACTAAATTTCGTTAAAATCCATCCAGAAGTTTTTGCGTGAAATAGTAACAAAAAATCATACATCCATACAAACATACTTATATACATGTATATAATATTAGAATTAACTCGAGTTAGCAGCTAGTATATTAAATTAGCAGTTGTTAATTCCTTCCATACATACAAATTTAATAATAGTAGAATATTTAATTAAGCTTAGATATCGAAAACAAATGAAGGTGTAATTTTAATTAAGCGCATCTACTTATTTCACCATACAAGTTCCAAGCGTGTATAAGCTTCCTAAAATAACAACGGAACACAAAACAATAGTGGAAATGCGCAGTGTTACAAAGCTAACGAAAAACAAACACAGGTGTCGAAATACCCTGAACGTCTAATTTAAAAGCGTGAGAAGTGTTAACCACCTGCCCCCTCGCCTAGAACGCATTGTCTTGCTCTTAGCACCTAATTACAGATTCGTGACGACTGGATTTACAATTTCTCTCTTCGCGCTCAGTTGTGCGAACGCCACACCGAAATCTATTGCACTATTATTATGTAATTTATTTCCTCTTAATATGAAAATGATGAGCAATGAACAAGCTAATTTTATTGTATGGCCAAGCTTGCAATTATGATTTGCAAACGTTCATAATCTTAGCAGACATCGTAAGTTATCGCTCAGGGTAGTAAGCTGGGGCTAAAAGTTATTTAGAAAAAAAAAATGTTTTTAAGGAGTTTTAATTAAAATGATCTATTTTTTAACTAAGAGATCCAATTAGAATACAATTGTGTTGAGTCACTGTCTAATATTCAAGATCGTTATATCTCTATTTTAGTTAGAAAACTAAAGTAACAGTTTGAAATGATTTGTTAAGCTAAACTTTTAGTTTCACACTGTTAATTTAGTTCTATTAAGAAAAAATAACAATTAGTTTGTGGCTACAGATACGGCACGATTGCAATACTACTACAAGAAAAAAATATAGCTAATTTTAATGTAACACTTATTTTTTATTAGCTAAGTATGATTGGCGCATAGATTGAAAGTAATCTCACCGATAATTGCTTTACAAATATGACGCAAGTTCAAACGAATGCATAATGAAGGTTGTTCGTGACCGAAGGTTCGGTATGGCTGCGGATCGTGCACTGCCGGCCGGCGCGCCGACGCGGGCAGGGGCAGCCGTGAGAATGCGGGGCTGTGGAGGGTGCGATAGCGTATCAGCGCGGCGGCCGGCGGTCGGCAGCCGCGGCAGCGGCGGCGCAGTGCTGGGCGCGAGGCCGCGGACGGTGGGCGGCGCGCACGCAGCGCAGGACGCGCGCAGGAGCCGCACCCGCGACTCGCGCATCCCCCCGGGAGGCCATTGTTCCGCGCTACCACTCGCCCACTCTCATTGTTTTGACTGCGCCTTTATTATTTATGCCCAATAATCCGCTCAGCTGACTGTGGTAATAACACCCATATTAATTGCATCCGCTGAGGAGTTACGATCGATTGTAATTCAATTTATGATTAATCGGCTGCATTTCGCTTGCAGAGATCTCGTTTAAAGAGTTACCGCCGCCGTACAGAGAGAGCGATGACAACGGGGAACGCCATCGGGACTTTAATGATCCGGTACGTTGTTAATCGATATTAATTAACTTAAACGACATTAATTAAGGAAAGGATCAAATAAAGCTGTGTCCTTTTCAGATCGCCGCACCCGCGTATGACGTTTTAGACTTGTTGGCGAATTGCAAGATAACGTCAAAAGCCGATGAGGAGCAGGAATCTGACGTTGAGTACGCAGAGATCAAAGAAATGGGCCTGTGGCATTCCACGCCTCTGGCGCATCGACACAAGTCGAAGATATCGCTGACGTGGGTGCTGAAGGAGAATTTGGAAAACACAAAGTCTCCCCCTGAAAAGCCGCCGAACGAGGAACAGAATAGGAAGACAGTTGGCAAGAACGTGGATCGGCATCAACGGCACAATCAGAAATATAATGAAAACGAACGCTACAGAAAGTGCAAGTATAGAGAAGTGAAAGACAGGGTCGTGGGGCGTAATGAGTACTACCACAACATGAGGTTTAGGAGTGCGTGCGAGGAATTTGTGAATGGACAAGACACGTTCTCGGACGATACTAGTGTCGCTACGGAGGAATACACGAGGAAGAAACACAGACACCGTCACAGAAGAAAGAAGAAAAACAGCGGAAAATTTGGATACGACATCAGGGATCTGGACAGCTTCCTAAGCGAGGTAAGAATTGTACAATTTAATCACTACCGTCCCATATAAGTCGATTTTCGCTAAGCGATGAGTCAATACCTAAACCGTGAAATCTGTTATCTCATGAAGCCAAAAATAATTAACAAAGTATTGTATAATAACCCGTTTTAATTTACGAAAAATGTAATTCATCATTCTTCGGCGGAAGGCATATTGAGTATTAACGGGGTTCTGCTACAAAAGAATTTAAATGCACTTGTAAAATCCGATCATCATTACTCATTCCTGCAATGTTATTATGACATTATGGTATACATTCCGTTTTTTGTGCCTTACTCGCAGCGAGCGATATTGAAGTGTAGGCCGCGAAATTGGCGCAAAATTGGACAAGGCACAAATTGCTCTTCATTTTTGAAAATATTCGGAAAGGTTTAATAAAGGTTTCGGTTTAGGATTTTCGAAGTCAAATGATTACTGGGTGGGCAATACCGCCGGGATAATAATCCGTATTGTTATGTTATTTTGGCCTATTTTGGTGTCGCGTTCGTTCTGGCTAAGAGTTAATCATTAAATGGACGGGCCCATTCATCAATGCGGTTTATTTAAAACAACAATATATCTTGTTGAGGTTAAACGTTACCGTGTTAATTGCGCGAGATCATTCGACTCGGTAATGTTATATTTCATGGGAGACTTTTAAGTTGTCTTGTACATTCCTTTAATTTGTTTCTGACCTTTGAGCGTCTATAATTCATTCCGGTCGTTGTTGGATGTAAGTAGATAATGTAATATGAAATTAATTTATGAAGGCGGTTAAAGCATTTAAAAAAGTTCAAATATACGTTTTGAATAAAATATTTATGTTTAAACAACGTAGGTAACTTATTTGTAGAAATGGCTTTATCTGAAATGTGTAATCTGTATAGAATCATTAAACTTGTAGCATGATAGCTACACCATTCGTTAAGCATAATAATATGAAATTTAAAGATTATAGAGCTGAGCTAAGCTGTAATCAATAGATAATCATCAAAGTATTTTAATAAAAAACCTAGTACATAACTTAATTAATGGTGTATTTATTCACGAAAAAATAGACTTGTTTAGTTAATTATTTGTACAAAGGAGTAATAGGTTGGTAAAAATAGCACCTAAAAATTTGGATAGGTAACATCAAAATTAAAATATTGAATTATGAGTGACGATTCGGGAGAATCCCAGATCCTGATGATCTACGATAAAACCAGGTGAACTAATAAGAGGATACGAATTCAAAACTTGCAACGGACCATAAATCATTAAACAACTGACCTCAATGATTTTAGGAATTTTAATTTTACATTCGTGGACCATGTTTTTCGTTCATAAATGGAAGATAAAATGTGTTTTCGTTTTATTTTTCATGGTACTTAAATTCGCTCACGAATTCGGCCGACCTGCGGAATTATCTGCATTGCAGTCTCAGGGTAGATGATTAAAAAATATATAACAGTTGGATTGATAAATATAGACACATGAATCCCTACTAATATTATAAATGCGAAAGTAACTCTGTCTGTCTGTCTGACTGTGTGTCTGTTACGCTTTCCTGCTTAAACCTCTCAACCAATTTTGATGAAATTTGGTATAGGTATACGTTGAATCTCAAGAACGGACATAGGCTACTTTTTATTAGTAAATAAGGGGGAGAGGGGGGTAATACCACCTTTGGAAGTTTATATGGAATTTTTTTTATTTTTGAAGTTAGAGATATGAAATTTGGCACAAATATAGCTCGAAACTTGGATCCAAATATAGACTACTTTTTGTTTCGAATATTAGGGGAGAAAGGGGTAAAACCGACCATAAAAGGATGTAGTCCACGCGAACGAAGTCGCGGGCACAGCTAGTGTTTCTTATATTATGTAAACAAAACTTAATGAGATACATTGAGTTAAAATTTAGCGCGAGGACACTTCTTCAAAGAGTTACGTAAACGGGGTGTGTGTCCACTGAACATTTATGCGCAGTATCAACATACATTTTTATTTATTTGTTGAAGCAAAAAATATGTTTTCATTGTATTTTGAAAATCTTACTGACGGACAAAATATAAACAACGCTTTTTTTGCCAAGTCGTCAACAATTAGATTTAAACTAAACCATACTAATATTTTAAATGCAAAAGTAACACTGTCTTTTGTTTGTCAGTCAGGCTTTCACACCTAAACCATTGAACTGATTTTGATGAAATTTGGTATAGGTATACGGTGAACTTCTAGAACGGACATAGGCTACTTTTTTTTAAATAATTGGGGGTGGGGGTTATGCCGCCCTAGAACTGGCAAAATGTTTATTTTTTAAGTTAGAGATTTGAAATTTGGCAAAAATATAGTTCGAAACTTGGATAAAAATATGGACTACTTTATGTTCCGAATCTTAGGGGAGGGTAAAACCAACCAACACAGTATATAGCTGGTTTATCTATACGAAAATAAATTTCATACTGTATCTAGGCCTGCTATCACATTGACGCTTACGTGATAATAAACCAATCACCGCTCGTTCCAGGCGTCCATAGACCGGCCGGGCAACATTCCCGTAGTGGTGGCATACCCGACCACTCTATACCAGACGCAGAAGGAGTCGCAGCGGGAGCTGACGCTGCCCCTGGGCACGGTGGTGAACGCAGTGTTCAAGAACCAGCAGTGGCTGTACGCGCAGACGCCGCACGGAGATGAGGGTTACGTAATGTACAACGCGTGCTTGCCTCTCGGGATAATACCAAGCAGGTAAATATTTTAAGAAACAGAAAAATTATTGACAAATTAAGGTAGGGCATACCGATTTATCGCTCGAACTCGAGCAGCCCGACTGGTGAAATACCTCCACCTTACAGAAGACCGCAGCCAAATAACAATCACTTCTGTGTTGTTGTATTCCTGCGTGTGGGTAAGGTTTTCAGAGCTCCTGGGGGGTGCTACATTAGTAGCAGGGGTCAAGCCTTCAAGGTAAGGGCGACAAGTCCAGTAACATTATTATACTGTAATTGTCGCCCTTAAACTAGGATCTCATTACCACTTAACATCAGGTGGGGTGAGGTCAATCTTGAAGTGTAATATAAAAAAAAATAAAAAATAAAAAATTGACGACCTCCGTAGCCGTAAGTGGGCCGGACTTTGGCGTCGCGCCATCTCTGAGGTCCTGGGTTCGATCTCCGGTCTGGTCAATATGGGAAACGAACTTTTCTATATTGTCTCGGGTCTAGGTGTTGTGGTGCCGTCGTTGTTTCTGATTTCTATAACACAAGTGCTTAAGCTACTTACCACAGATCCAAAGCAATGTATGTGATGTTGTCTTTAATTATTATTATTATTATTAATCCCCGGTTCCAATATTTCAAAAACTATTATACATAGATCCATTCTAGTTACGGACAGTTATAAATTATACGAGGCGTAAGCTAAAAACGACCGACAGACGACTGATGACAGCTGGTATGGAAAGTAAACTATGGAACGGTATCAACGAATCGTAGTTAGTTGGAGAAAAACGGATTGTCATTTTTGACACATTCATTACTAAGGGATACATTACATTTTGATAAGGGAATTTTTAAAACCAAAGTTCGTGAATTCTTCTCTTCTTCCACTTCTACATAGAATTTCCCTTGCGACATGAATCACTATCTAATATCTAATCTGTATTAGAAACTAAAATAATTGTACATAAATAATGGATTTGACGATATTTAAGCTAGACAGCTAGCTTCTAAATATCGTCAAATCCATTCTGTCGTTTTTGCGTCAATCATCCATACAACGAATTATCATATCAAACGACAACGAATTTTTCATTTACTCACTTATATCTCAAGATGAATTGTACAGATCCGATGGTAATTTTATTAATTGTCTTATCTCGGGTTTACTAGAAGCGAAATTGTTAAGTGGCGTTAAACCACTTGTCGCATATTAATATTATAATTGTAGGTACTAACGCCTAAATACCACTTAACCGTTCTAGTCCCGGAATTCCTGACACAATTGACAATCAATTGTTCCTTGACGTACCAATGAGCTTCAGAGTCCAAGAGGGTTTGAAGGATAATAATTATTTTTGTGCCAAATTAACTGGTGCATAGCCCTCGTCATTGTTTACCAAAATAAATATTTTCTTTATATATTTATTTTAAATGTATGAATCCAGAATCATCTTCCTGAAGATATAAAATGTATTTAAAACACCAAAGATCTAATTAAATTCTGGAAAATTTTAACTCATTTGGCAACAAAGTTGACAATTTGTACAAAAACACATATCGCCTTATCATCTGTGATCGTGGACAGAGCTCATAATAACTAACAACAGTAAATTTAATCTGAAAAATCATGTTCCAGATCATCACCCGCCAAAAAGACGCCATGCTGGGAAAGCAGCACCGACATCTACCCGCGACCATGCGGCAACCTCACAGACACAGAGAAGGAGCAGCTGCGCGGGCGCACGCGCTCCGAGAGCCGGTACCCGCGCCCGCGCCGCCGCCCCAACTGCGCCGAAAAGGACTTTGACACCCTCTACTTAAAGACCAAATCAGTCTGCTCAAACATCGACAGGATACATGAGAAAGACAAAGTGAAGAGACAGACTTTGTTAGTGGTCAATTGTGACTATAGGGGAAGTGTGTTGAACAAAACTTTGTCAGTGCAACAGGGTGATGTGGTGATTCTTGTACAGGGGACTGGCGTAGAGTCAGACGTTGATGCAGAGTGGTTCTATGTTAAGAAGAAGGATGGGAGCCAAGGTTTCATACCGGCGGCTATAGCTGGCCACGGCTACATTTGAACACATGAATAAAGTTTTATGAATATGATAACCAACAATGGTTGGTTATCACATTGATAAAACTTTCACACACACATTTCCTGCCACAGAATGCTGTGGCAGGACTAATTGAGAAAATAGGAAGTTTGTAAAAACTGACATGATGTCATTAGAATTATGTAAATGGTTTAATTAATGAAGAAAACTAATAATTTATATCTTTTGAATCAGGGTCTAAAAATGTTTTTTTGCATGAAATGATTCGCACTAAAGCCCTTTTAATTGAGATTTAATTTGAGATACTTCTTTCAATAGATATAAATACAAAGAACTATAGTGACTATTGCCTGTTAAATTATGCATTTAAAAGTATCAAAATGGCAACTGTTAATAAAAATACTGAATGTTTTAATTTTATCTGTGTTTTATTAGAAATCAGCCTTTCATTACATTTGCTTATTCATTATTTACTTACCTTATCGAAAGTGCAAGATCTGATCCCGGTATTTGAATGATGTGCATAAGTCAATCTCTGGACTTGATCCAGCTATAGCTAACACTTTATTAGGACTGGATCTCAAGATTGCTGAATACACCGTTGTAGCAGACACTGGAAGTTCTACTTTGACTTCACCAGAATAGCTCAACTGGTACAGATGTTTAGCTGTTCCACCAGCTACTATGCAGTCATCGTGGAAGTAGGAAACGTGTATGCCGTGATCTGGTAAATCGAAGACAGTTACAGCATCCAGGGAGCGTATGTGCCACATAGCTAGACGAGGACCACCGCCGCATACCTTAAAGTTTAAACAAAACTTTAGACGCTTACATTGAGGTGGCAATCACACCTACCACCACACGCTATCACACCGCTAGCATGGAGGATGTTTTTGAGCATTACGCATAATATCAATGAATAGATCAGAAATAAATTTGGTAGATAGAAAAATTATGTACTAGAATGATGATATAGGATTTTCTTTATCCCAAAATAATGCAAATGAAGAAACATATACATAGTTTAAAAAAAATCAAGGATTTTTAAATTAAAATATCTACAAGGGGACCAATATAACTGCAATTTCAATTTTGGAATAATAGTTAGAGTTAGGTTTGTGTCTATAACCACCACAGAGCTATATCAGAATATAATGTTTAATTATGGTTTTGATTTATTAGCACAAGGTACTATTTCTTAGTAGTAATACTTATGATATTCTACATAATTAGGCCTAGCATACACAATACGTGAAATTTATCACATGAGACAACAACATTTTTTATACTGTTGATTGGCTAATAGCACATGGCACTTGTGTTTTTGCCAATCAGCAGCTGACGTATTGATTTTGACATTTCTTAAGAGTGTTATTATTATTTAATGACAATATGTAAGATGTTACAATCCAGTACTTACAATCCAATCATCTCCTACAGCTGCAGAACCGACCCACTTTCCAACATCAGGTCGGCTGACCTTACTGTTTGTGTGAGGCTCCAATTTGTTATGAGATTTTTCAGTTCTCACATCCCATAGAAGAACATTGCCATCCTCTCCAGCAGTTACCAACTGACCTCCTCTAAAAATTTACAAAAACAAATGATTAAATGTTTAATTGTGTCAGTGTTCAATTAAAATGATTAAATATGATTATTTTTTTAGAGGGTTCTTTTTGACATTATTTATTATAGTTTGGTTTCATTACATATGGCTTTTTAATTTGGTATCTACTTGTATTGATATTCTTACATTACCTAGATACTTCAAATTCTAGTGTTTTGTTCACTGTTAGAGATGACTGAGATTAAGAATCAACTAGGAAATTGCAAATGTATGCAGCAGTATGCTGTCATTTTAGGGATTAATATGTCAGAAATATGATTGTATTGATATATGGATTTGTGAACCTACTATGTATTGTAGAGGATAATTGATAAACAGAATCTGTTTATACATCTGATGTATAACAATAAAATAATTAACTGTTAAACAGATCATACTTACTTTCCATGGACAGAGTGTATGTAATCATTATGTCCTGACAAAACAGAGATTTGACTTCCATCTTCAAGGTTAAAGACATAGAGTTTATTATCTCCACATCCTGCGTACAACTTTCCCTCATCATCAGGGATCCACAAACTGTTCACATCAATCTGTTCTATGGAGGACTGTGACGGGATCTTGATTTTCCACGAGGGTTTGCTCAATTTTGCGCTTACAGCGGCTTTCCAATCCCATCCCAATATTTCATTAATAGTACCCACTATAAGAAACTTCTCAGTGCTTGCCAAGCTACATATTTGAACACCAGATTCGAGATTGTGTATTTGTTTTGGTTTCGTGTAGTCTGGTGTGATTAATTCAATGACGGGATTCAATATACGATCAAGACTGAAAATAAATGTTTATTAAAACATGCCATAAGCATTTATTCGGTACATAAGTTATTTCATGAATAAATAAATTTACTGTGCGAAATATACATACTCAAACACTGCTAATTGGCCATAGATGTTGCCGGCGACTAAATACTTTCCACATGGGGAAAAGGTTTGACACAAAACTGTATTATATAATATTTTATCAAGCATTTTTATAAGCTATTGTATTTTACATTTAATCTTCTACTCTAGAGCTATCCTCAAAAATTTTAATATTTCAATCGTTTACAAACAAAAATAGATTTAACCTCAAAACACATTAATATGACAGCTGAAAATTCATAGACAAAAAATATAATCAACTCAAAAATTAATGCAAAGCTTGTAAATTCCAACCCGAACAGTAAATTCAAATTTTAATTAGAGGGAGTCTTGCAGTCAATTTCGAACACATCTTCGTTGATTTGAACAATCACTTGGATGTAGAACGGAACATCGCGTGTTTGATCTGAGTATTCAATTGATTAAACAAAGTTGACTCGAGTGGAACTGTGGATCACTCCTTTAGAGTGGAACACATGCAGTGCTCATAGCTCACATTTCAAAATTAAAAAAAAAATTGTAACCAGCCAAGATGGACGTGTAGTTTTATTTTCTGTGAATATTCTCTAAAAAAAGGTGCTTGTAAATGGTAAGACGAAAGGTAAAATATAATAATTATCGCCTAAATCAATTATTTATAATTTTTTAATTAGATTAAAAAATCCGCTTAAATTGTGTTTCCAGTCTCGAATATGCGTATTGCCACCACTTAATAAGATCAATTTTATTAACTGATTTTAGGTAAATAGACCACAAAAATGTACAATGGTATAGGGTTGACTACGCCCCGAGGATCCGGTACGAATGGTTATGTGCAAAGGAATTGGGCTTCAGTAAGAAAAACCAAAGATTCGGTGAACTACCGGACTGAAGAAGAGATAGCTAAATTGGACTCTGCGTCTAACAAACAGCCTAATCGTGAGATCTTAGACCATGAAAGGAAGAGGAAAATAGAAGTAAAATGTGCGGAGCTGGAGGACAGTCTGGAGGAGCAAGGGTGAGTTTATTTTTAATAATCCAAATACTTTATTGACTCACACTATAATTTCTTTAGAATAACCAGTGATGTAATAATCACATATTTTCGTATTTAAATTAAACTTGTTCTCCAATTAGGAAAAGCATTTAAATAAATGTTAATTTAACATTATATTATTATTTTGGTAAATCTAGATTCATAAAATTTAGAAAAATGTTTGGTCCGCAATATCAACAGCTAACCATTTGCATCTTACTTGCCACCTCATACTGTGCAATTTGCAGTTTTAAATTTATATCTAAATTTAAAGACCAGCAAATGTATTTCAATTCACTGCACACACAACATTGAGTTTGCATGCATTATTTGTGTCATTAAGTTAGCCACTTACTTGTCTCCTAAATGATTTATTATCAAAGTATTACGTAGTAAACCAGCTCAAAACTATGAGTTGACAGTCTACTTCAGACTGATTCGTTGGCCTTTATGGAATCTTTCGAAAGCGAATCAAGGACTACATTTATAAAGTGGTATAATTAAATTATGACATTTCTCACACAACATTGGCAGGAACAATTTTTGTTATTAAAAATAATTAAAAAAAACTTGTTTTTTTTATAGTAAGGTGGTTACTAAAATTGGGTTAGTAAAATATCCAGTAATGTGTTGTAAATTATATTTAATTAAAACAAGACATAAGACAGATAGGATGTTGGCATCATTCACAATTAATTTTAAGGTATCAATGCCTTAAATAAGGATTTACGTTATATCAGTCATATTGATTTTTTGCAAATTATCTTTAAAAAATTATTTTATAATGCTCTAGAATTTTATTAAGGTCATTGTGTAGATAAGAAATAATGTTGTTTTTAAAAGTGTTGCAGTTGACTAGGCAGTCAACATCATTATTGATATAGACTTTAAAACTTTCGCATTCCATTGTAAACATTTAAAATAAATTAACAGGCCAAACTCTATAACAAATTTAGACTTCTAAATAAAATGCAGACTTGCCTGCCGTTTTGGTCGGGTTGCACCAACCATGGTCACAAGCTTACAGCTTGTACATACATAACTAAATAAATATATGGGTCAAAACATACAAGTACTAAATATGTTGCCATGTTAGAACTCACAATTTTAAAAACTGGAGGTATGAAACCAAACTCCTCGTTTTCTGTGTGTGTAGCATCTCGAATGTGAGTTAGATAGTAAATTTATATGCAACTAGCCGACCCGACAGACTTCGTCCTGTCAAAAAGATTTGGAATGTGGCTTTAGTTAGAAAACGTTTGTACTGGAAAAAAAGGGCTGTCTTTAGAGGTTTCCCGGCAATATGTCGATTTTTCCTGCCGTGAAAACCATCCTTGGACTTCAACGAACATTTAAAAAAAATAATTGTCAGAATTGGTCCAAGCGGTGTTGAGTTATGCGGTTACCAACATTTTTATTTAATAGATAGCTGTGCCCGCGACTTCGTTCGCGTGGACTACATATTTTTATGGTCGGTTTTACCCCTATCTGCCCCCCCCTTACTTTCTAACAAAAAGTATCCTATGTCCGTTCTTGGTGTTCAACGTATACCTATGCCAAATTTCATCAAAATCGGTTGAGAGGTTTAAGCGTAACAGACAGGCAGACAGACAGATAGAGTTACTTTCATAAAAGAACTAAGTACCGTAGGAAGCGTTAGTTTGTCGACATTTGAATCGATCGCTTTACATAGATCTATCTATGCGATCAACTGTCCATCAGAATTCTTGTAAATATTTGATGTATTGAGCTATGCTAGCTCAGTATATCAATTTTCTCACAAGACATGACAATGAAGATATTATTAATTAGCAAATGGCAAACATGCAAATCTCTTCAGCCAATCTGCAGTTCACAAACTGGATCGTAATCATGACATTTGAAGAGTGATCGATACAATTTTTCGTGGCGCATACTAAGCCTAACGCTTAAATTAAGGGGAGATACTTCTGCGTTTCCTCAAAAGTTCAGTGAAGATGATAAGGCTTTGCAGCCATCATCTACATATAGTTAGGTAGGAAGAGAGAGGTAGGGTATAGCGATTTATCGCTCGAACTGGAGCAGCCCTACTGGTGAAATACCTCCACCTTGCTCCTGGGGGGTGCTACATTAGTAGCAGGAGTCAAGCCTTCAAGGTAAGGGCAACAAGTCCAGTAACAGCTACTATACTGTACTTGTCGCCCTTAAGCTAGGACCTCATTACCACTTAACATCAGGTGGGATGAGGTCAATCTTTAAGTGCAATATAAAAAAATGGAACAAAAGGCCTAACTAACAAATTTTTCGGTGCGATCGTCAACTAGTTACAAATTGGCTACTTGACAGTGTTAACAATAAAATATGAAAAGTGTTAGGTAGGTATGTTAGCTTATTAGTTAAGTTATTATTTTACATTTTTATTTTTTTATTAAAAGCAAAGTTAGTATTTTATTTTTGCAAAATAAATTTTACTTTTTTTATCTGTGGAACAAAAGCACCGAAACGGAAACCACCATTGCGATACGGAAAGAACAGCTGTCGGCGAAAATTATTTATTTTAATGTGGCGAAACAATTATTATTTTACCGATTAAATTGAGTTATTGTGTCTCTAACCGTATTAAGAATTTATTGAAACATTTTCTGTTTATCTAAATTAAGTCGTTCCTATGTGTATCGGTTCGATGTCTAGAACGTTGACGTCATATTTGCAACAGTGACGTGACTTGGCGTTTTCGCGCGGTTTTTAAATGTGTTACACAAAATCTTATTTTTCTCTGGTTATTTACATTTTTTCCAGATAAATTGAATTGCTTGGGATATAAAATGAACGGCCGCACATTTTACAATACTTTTTCAAAAACTGTCAAGTAGCCAATTGTATGTAAGAGAAACATCATGGATCAAAAAGGCATCACAGATGCCATTGGGCCAAATTATTAGTACAAAATTAGGTAGTCGGAAGTCTTGTTAGAGAAAAAATATTGATTTTATTGGTGGTTAAGGAAAAGTTTAAAAGGTTTACTACAAAATATTGAAGAATTTTTATTTAGCAATACAAAAATTCATGGGACATCTAGTGATGCAACCAAAACCGCTTTAAGTTTCAGGGTAGGGATTGAGTCTGCTGAAGCTTGTTAATATTACAGGTTTAAGAGTCCAGTTTGTTAGTTATTCTGTGTTTGGACATAAAGATATAAAATGTTCGGACAGTTTATATATACTAATACCAACGGCTCGCCGCGGATTCGCACGCATATTAATTTGTTACAAAAATGCATACTTTATTAAAATAACAGACAGAACATTGCATGTATAGAAGATATTAATACAAAACCTTCTACCATCATTGGAATTATATGTCATTTAACTGTTTTTAAGTCTACTAGTTGATATAAAAATAAAGTAGACTAAATTAAAAGTTAATCAAATAACCTACATATTTCGTTGATACATCTCATTTAGATCTGGCCGCCTGCCAACTATCAAATAGTATTGGCGTTAATCCATGGCATTCGTATTTATTTGTTATGGTGTTAGGATTTAGATCCTTTGATCTGATTAATTATCCGATTTGTATCACATTTAATCACGTTTGCTAGATTTATTGGGAAGTAATGTCAATTAAAGCTATGTATTGTATATATTTAAAGACAAATTCATAGTGACATTAACATGAATTCTGCTTTATTTTAACTCGTCATGTGTTCTGAAATCTTATCCACTATACATATAAATAAGATTGACGAGTCTGTTTGTAATATCGAAATAACCGCTTTTTACTACATATGGAAACCAGAAAAACATTTGTAGAATTTTTGTCTATCTGTCTGTTCCGGCTAATCTCTGAAATGGCTGGACCAATTTTGACGGGACTTTTATTGGCAGTTAGCTGATGTAAGGAGTAACTTAGGCTACTTTTATTTTAGTAAAACTAATTCGAAATCCTTTAGTCCGAATTAGTCTATCTATTTAGTTAATTAGCGAATATGGTCGCTGGCAAAGCTTGTAGATAATTAAAAACTAACAGCAAGTGATAGATAGAACGACTATAAAATTTATTTATTTATTTGTTTATTTTGGATTGCCAGAGAAAATCACATTAAAAACTTAAAAATTAACTTTCACAATATACGTACAAAATGTAATAATCTATTGAAGGCAGCCACATCATGCTTAAACCAAAACGAATCAAATACTATATTAAATTAAAAGTAAAAATTTTAAAGAATGGCCCAATAAATTACAGATACATAAATATAAATATATAGGGGTAAATATATATAACAACAATATTTTTCATCATCAAACTATGATACCTATTCTTCCCTTATCAACTGGTGGATTTTCAATTTAAACTGCCGGAGAGAGTCGTAGAAAATATCGACATTGCTCTTGCAACACAGCTTGTTATAAGCATCAGTCAGTCGGTACAATGCAGCGTGTGTCTGGACGTTTGGGCAAGTGGCTTACTGAAAAGTGGAGCTGGTTGCGTGAAATTTTGCGAGGAATTCTTATATTTATTTTACTGAGAATTTGTGGACTATCTATTACGTTTCGAACAGTCTTAAAAATGAACATTAGGTCTAAAAGCTTTCGTTTAGATGAGAGGCTGGATAGCCTTTTAAAGAGATGGAGTCGATCAATGTAATTTCCAGCTTAAAATAAAATGACAAGAGTTCGAAGTACATGAAGCACTTTACTTGTTGTATAATTTAACTACAGAAACAAATAGGCATACAATCTCTAAGATAACACTTTTTGCCGGTTGATTTAAAATCAATTATGCCATTTCTACATTTAAGAATTCTAAGTAGCCAATAATCGCTTCTAAAGAAAATTTCCATGAATACTAAATTATAAGCGGGCGATTGAAACGATTACTTAAATTGGTATGTTCTTTGAAATCCGTGTCGTAGGTATTAGGTAAAAAAGGTAAGGAACTCGCACGTTTACCGTATTTAAGTCACAGAGAGCTGGTTATTTTCTAAATATGTAAGTCCGCAAGACTTGACCTGACTGACCGATTTATAAGTAAGTAGTTGCCAGACGCTGCGTCGCACGCTTATATCCCCGTTTTTCCACATTTTCTATCAATTATTCGCTAAATAATATATAGCCCAAAAAGAGGTAGGGCATAGCGTTTTATCCCTCGAACTGGAGAAACCCGACTGGTGAAATACATCCAACTTACAGAAGACCGCAGCCAAATAACAATCACTTCTGTGTTGTTGTGTTCCTGCGTGTGAGCAAGGTTTCCAGAGCTCCTGGGGGGTGCTACATTAGTAGCAGGGGTTAGGCCTTCAAGGTAAGGGCGACAAATCCATTAACAGATTCATTATGCTGTACTTGTCGCCCTTAAGCTAGGACCTCATTACCACCATTCTCCCCCCGAACACCGTGAGGGGAGTAGACTGAGCCGGGTAAACGGCTGTTCCGCCGGCGGTGTTGTGGAAGTAAAGGCTTAGCCGATCCCCCACAGCACCGCCACTAAGGCGATTGAGGTCCAACCGGGGGGTTTTAGTGGGTAGTCCGAGGAAGGTAGGCAGGTGGGAGTCCCACACACGCCGTCACCCTCCCTCAGGGTGGCGGTACGGTGCATCAAGCATTTCCCCCCGTTAAAAAAAAAAGGACCTCATTACCACTTAACATCAGGTGGGATGAGGTCAATCTTGAAGTGTAATATAAAAAAAAGCCTAATAGCCTTGCTCGATGAATGGACTATAGCAACACAGAAATATTTTTTCTATACGAACTATTAGTTCCGGTAATTAGCGCGTTCAAACAAACAAACAAACACAAAACTCTTCACATTTATATTATTAGTATAGATTTGATACGTACTAGATAGTTTAAGAAAAAAACTATTAAATTAGGATTTTAAGAAACTATCATTTGTAATAGCAATTTTGCAAGATGGGTTAAAGAAAGAAAAATATTTATTAGGTACATACTGTTTATACAAAGTTAACTTAAATAATGTGCAGGAACTAATATAGAAGGTACCTAAAAGGTATCCGCTCAGCATATGTCGTGGTGACGCTGTGGACACCACGACGCTGGTATTCTACGGAAACCTGAGGCAGAGTAGGTACGGCAACCAGCGCTGCATCGAAATACGCTACAATTGTCTTATATCTAAAATAATAAATCTAATACTAAAAGGCAGAAATAAACAATGGGTATTATATATGAATCGTACTAAAACCAAAAGGAAAAAAAAGTTATTGAATTAATGAACTTAAACATATCAAAATATTCATATGAATAAATATACAATAACATATGTAATAGATATAAATAAAGAAATAATTAGGTTTTTTTTATTTTATTAATACATGTTGGTTTAAGCTAAGTAGTATATTATGTAGATCGATTCTGAAATTAATTGTTTTGCTTTTTTGTAATTCTTTTAGATATCTTTTATATTTAAACTTAAAAACATTGGTTAGTAATTGTAGCCTTATTTAGGCCAGTTTCAAAGCCACTATTATAGGGTATATAGATCAAAGTAACACGTAATTTGATATTGTTAAAAATGTATGGGAATGCCTAGCTTAAATGGTTGAACTTCTTAACGAATTTCCCGATTTCCATACGACGTGACGAAGTTGTCGCCAATTGGCTACTTGACAGTGTTAACAATAAAATATGAAAAGTGTTAGATATGTTAGCTTATTAGTAAAGTAATAATTTTACATTTTTATTTTTTAATTAAAAGCATAGTTAGTATTTTAATTTTGCAAAATAAATTTTACTTTTTTTATCTGTGGAACAAAAGAACCGAAACGGAAACCACCATTGCAATTCGGAAATGACAGCTGTCGGCGAAAATAATTTATTTTAATGTGGCGAAACAATGATTATTTTACCGATTAAATTGAATTATTGTGTCTTTAATCGTATTAAGAATTTATTGAAACATTTTCCGTTTATCTAAATGAAGTCGTTCCTATGCGTATCGGTTCGTTGTCTACAACGTTGACGTCATAATTTCAACAGTGACATGACTTGGCGTTTTTGCGCGCTTTTTAAATGTGTTACACAAAATCTTATTTTTCTCTGGTTATTTACATTTTTTCCAGATAAATCGAATTGCTTGGGATATAAAATGAACGGGCGCACATTTTGCAATACTTTTTCAAAAACTGTCAAGTAGCCAATTACTAGTTTCAGGGCTAGGTAGCCCATTTATTATGGAAGGCTATATATTATGTACTATATATTAGCTAGATCTATCTCACTAGCTGTTACCCGCGACTTCGCTCGCGTTATTTCGGGATAAAAAATATCCCTTGTGTTAATCTAGTATGTTCCTCTCTTTTCCTACCAAACCTCATTCAAGTAATATTACTAGGATAGAATAAGACCAAAATTTTGTCGTTAAATATGTAAAAATCGGTGTTTTTGCCCTTTGACAAACGCAAAACGCTGAATAACTGGTATGCTACTAAGTACACGTTAGAATAATGAGAAGCAAAGAGATGTGTAAAGAGTAATTAAAAAAAAATCAGGCCATTGATCGAATTCCCTCGTTCAAACAGGGAACCTGTACATTTATTCTGATTTTGTTTATTGCCACTGCCCACTTCTGCTACAGAATCATGTGTTATTATCGATCTACATAAACCCCCTACCCTTTTGTAGTAATAGTACAATGCGGCTAGGTCCGCACCCTCGTTTAGGGTCGCCGGCCCTACGCAACGTGCGCCTGAGTCCAATCAATAATTCAGCAGAGCGGGACTCTGCCCCGCTGTACTAACCGCTCCACTCTCGGTTTACGGCCGCGCGCCGTGAACGTCTTATCGCAAACTTTATTGTTTTCAAAAAGTAATTCTCCCCGATTACGACACACGGCCGCGTATCATGCATTGGTACGTACAGTACGAGATGTTTCAATGAACATTTATAATAAACTTTCATTGCGTTGCATTTGTTCAGACGGAGCGGTCCACGGCTCTCGGGGCGGTGTTTTGTTTTGTTTTTGTTGGCGATGAGTATATCTTTGGTGTGGTTGCGCAGGTTGCCGAAGGAGGAGATTGCTGCGCGTGTCGCCTCGTTCCGGGCGAAGTTGGCGGAGACAGGGGCGGAGAAGGAGGTGCCCAGGGACGAGTTTGGGAGGGTAGCGTGAGTATTGTTTATTCATGATTACCTGATGTGTGCCGTTTTGACAGCGCGCTTGACGTCGCTACGTGTCGCGGTACGCACGAGACGCCTGTCTGTGTACAAATGTTCTTAAACTAGTGTTTGTGGCATTGAGACTGTATTCTATTTTTGCGTGTAATTTTAGAAAGTGTAGCGCGTGTTTTTCTTACAAAATTTTACGAAAAAATAACACGTCAATGTACTCGGATGAATCTGTAAGCATTTTGTTGCTAGTTTCAAAGGCGACTGATATACGCAGGTAACAAATTTCTTTTTCCAATGGTTTATAGTTCTAATTAAACGTCCTAATCAGACTAATGAAGATAAAAATGTTAATGAATACCTTACTTAATTGGGTTTGTGCTATATTCTCAGATATTTTTTCTTATACGAATGTCATTACAGTTTTACAATTTAAATGTATAACCTTCACAAGTCCTCTATTGCAACTAATTTGGGTTTTATAATGTAATTTAAACTTGGAAATACAGGTTTATAAACATTTGTGCGTTTTTTAAGTGTCGGTAAATTCTTAAAATGTAGATGTACCTACGAAAGTAAAATTTCAAGTTAATCTTCTAAAGAAAATCCTATTCAGCTTTATTTGATTTTGTCCAAAGCCGAGAGGTAAAACTTAGAAATACAGATGTCACATTAAAAATGAAAAAAAAAGTTGCAATAACAAATTTTACAATGGAAGGTACAAAAACAGTTCTTAAAGTAATGGCACATTATATTATGTATGACACTGATCTAAAATAAATACCTAATGGTATATTTATTTTAGTTTAAACACCTGAACAAAATATGAATTTATTGTATCTGTTTAAAATAATATTTTTTTAAGTGGTTTGCGTCAATGACTTCTAAAATGTGTTTGCATTAAAGTAATAACTTTTGTTAACAGCGTGTCGCAATATATGGGACGCTGAGTAAATAAAGCAAGTCCTTTACATCTGTGGCCTGCTTGAAAAAAGGCTTATTCGTTATTTGAATACAGACAGATGAACAATTTTAATTAGTTTAAATTTGCGATGTATTAGGGAATTTTAAGATGCACAAATTTAATATCAAAATGTTGTAAAACTCAAAAACTGTTTTTAATTTATACTTTAACCGGACGTACGCCGGTGAATATGAACATTCACAGTGGGGATACAGTGAATTAAATATTTTAAATGAAGAAGTGAATCTTAGATTCAACGATTTACAATTTATGAATGTCAGGGTGTCAGGCTTTGACTAAACAAGAAAGTCAAAGGCAGGATCATAAAAACGAATGTACGAATGAAATGTACAATCAGGCAGAATGCATTATAATTTCGCTCATAAAAATTCACCAAAACCGTTCAGTAGTATTTGCGTGAAAGAGTAACAAATACAGATACACACTGACATTCACAGTAACCTAAACATACATTGTAAATATCGAAATGTAATAATCAATCCCTTTTTAGCCTAGCTCCTAGAAAGCGATAACAATGATATATTATGCAAGATATATTGTTGTTTACATGTGCGAATCTTCTGTCGGTCCACAAATAAATTACGTAGAACGACGACACTTCGTTACGGTAGATCTGACGCATGTCATTTGAGCTTTGCTCTCTATTCGCTATCAACAGGGTGCCTCTGGGTGTTGCCGCCCTATTTCATTATGTAAGCAGGGAACGAGAATCTAAAATGACTGGGCTCCAAGTAAATGAAACACTTTACTTTTTATATCATTGACCTTAGAGAAACAAATAGACATAACGGCAAGAACACTTTCTAAACGCTTAAATTATAAATGCGCCAGACAATCACACCAATCACGTCGTCTCACTAAGGTTTCCTCTTGTACTATGAGCACCAGACGACGGATACTAACTGTACTAACTGGGGGCGTTATCCCAGCACATCCAGACCCAAGTCAATTTAGAAAAGGTCGTTTTCCCAAATTGACCCGACCGGGAATCGAACCCGGGACCTTTCGCGGTATGATTTGTAGCTTTCTCGTTCTGAATATATACCTACTTCTATATCGATATTAAAAAGAGGATCTTTTAATTTTGATGTTTGTATCGAATCGTCAAAAATTATATAAATGTATTTAATGATGTATCATTAAAAGTATTCAAAAGCTGACGTGAGACACTTTTTCACTCTAAAAGTGTGATGAAATCGCCGGCAATAACTATATTTTTAAGAGGGCTAGGGCATAGCGATTTATCGCTCGAACTGGAGTAGCCCGACTGGTGAAATACCTCCACCTTACAGAAGACCGCAGCTAAATAACAATCATTTCGGTGTTGTTGTGTTCCGTGCGTGTAAGTAAAGTTTCCAGAGCTCCTGGGGGGTGCTATATTAGTAGCAGGGGTCAAGCCTTCAAGGTAAGGGCTACAAGTCCAGTAACAGCTTTATTGTGCTGTACTTGTCGCCCTTAAGCTAGTACCTCATTACCACTTAACACCAGGTGGGATAAATTCAATCTTGAAGTGCAATATAAAAAAAAATAAAAAAATATTACTCTGCTACTATTTATTAGAGATACAATTCATTTTACTAATTATTCGTTCTTGTATTATTATCAAAATGTTCAATATCCGTTTTCCAGCCGTAGATATTTATTTATCCTAATTTAAAGTCAATACATTTGAGGTAAATAATGTATATCAGTATCATATCAATAGTATATTAAATGTGCTTGTTATTATGTAAGTTTTACATTAATGTTTTTTTTAATCTACTTCCTATGAAAACCTGAATTATAAGAATTTGCATGCACACATTCCTATGTAAAAACAATATTGGAGTGACGGGACACCGCCCGAGCGGTCAACACCTCTTGAGACTGTGCTTGTTATTATTTTATTCTATCTCGTTGAAAAACCGCATTATATAACAATTTTATCATTGCAAAATAAGATTAATACTTCGAACTCTGAAACTATTAGAATTATGCAACAATTAAGTGACTGTATTTAGTACTAAGATCAATAACTGTGTTTGTTTTTGCAAAAAAAAGAACGGTTAAATTACGAATCTCAGTGCGCCGCATCACAGTGCCGTGACCTTGAATTTAACAAGTAGAAAGTGAAGACTCACTTCGTTGTTAGCGGAGCCGTTACCAACAACCGCACCTGTATTTCAACCTAAACTTTATCCTACTGTTGGCCGAGTGGTGCGGTACGTTAACTCGTACATGCTAGAGAGTCAAAGGCCGGGAGATCGAATCCACGAAAAAAATCCTTTTTGTTTGTTTTTCTATCATATATTATCTTATCCCATATAAATATGAGTACTAAGTGTGCTGGCTGTCTTAAATTAATAATGGACCTGCATTATATGGAATGCGTCAAATGCAAGAGTACTTACGATTTGCCCTGTATAAATATCGCAAAAGAAACATTCGAAAACCTATCCCAGGCTTATAGGGAGGAGTGGATGTGCCCCATATGTGTATGTACCATGCCCAAAAGCGGCAACACATCAACCCCACTACGTCAGCTTCCCCCGGCAGGTCAACTAGACGACACGTACACATGCGAAAACGTAAATATGGGAAGAGGGAGCCGTCAGCAGGGAAACAAAAACAAAAACCCCGCTGAAAAGATCAAGTCCTCCGACTCGGAATGGTCATTGCTCATAGCGGAAATACGACAACTGCGTCACGAAGTAGCCCAAGTGAAAGAACAAAATGTGGAGATTAAGCAACAAATGGCTGACATGTCCACTAATCTTAGTATGACTGTTCAAGAAAACTCAAAGAAGCTACAAACCGCAACACTTGAGATTGACAATCTCAAAGCTACTGTCGGACTGCTCCAACAACAATTAGCAGCGCGTGACCAGGACGACCTCCGAAACGACTTGGAAATCGTTGGACTTCCAGAGAACAATAACGAAGATCTATATAAGATAGCGATATCGGCGTCCCAGACCATTGGTGTACAGCTGGCAGAATCGGACATCGGCGATGCTTTCAGAGTGGGCCCTAGGAAAAACAAACCCTCGTCACCTCAGAAAATGCCACGTCCAATCGTTGTGCGTATGCTAAGACAACAAAAGATCGACGAAATACTTAAAGCTGCAAAGAACAGGCGCAACACACCTCAAGGTAACGTGACGGAAGCACAATCCATGCCTCTTTTCTTCAATGCTCGCCTCACCAAATCAAACCGGCAGCTTTTTCGTCATGCCAGAAGCCGCACTAAGGACTACGGATTCCAATACTGCTGGGTGCGGAACGGCGGCATATTCATTAGAAAAGCCGACGGTAGCCCAGCCATACGTGTGTCATCGATGGCCGATCTGGATGAAAGAATTGGACCTGGAAGGCAGCCGGGCGCAGAAGAGGCAAAGTCGCAAAACGTGCTACTTCGTAAATAATCAATGCCCCATTATTGGAATTTTAACACTTAATACTAAATCTGATTTAACTCGCAGATATCTCCCATTTTGCCGACTATTTTTCTCCATCACAATAATTAAAACTCAATCATCACATATATACTCACCCAATTACACATCGCTACACATACTCATGCACAAAACATACCTACTCACATACAGAGACTATAAAATAAATACTGACGGATTGCTCCCGGGCGTGTGCGGTCGGTCGAGGGTGTTCAAATCAATTATTTTTTATAACAAAACCCTTAGCAATGTGTGAACTCACGCAAGACATTGATGAAACACTTTCGATAGACTGCCACTCGCTCGATAGCATTGATGTCTGTCATACTTTTCTGTCCTCTGGCCATAATTTTAAATGTCTTACATTTAACATACGAAGTATCCAACATAACTTCAACGCATTCTTGGTGACGTTATATCGTAGTGAGGTCAAGTTCGACATCATAGTTCTGACTGAATGCTGGCTGAATGATATGACTCTGGTACCCGACCTTCCTGGATTCAACGCCTACCGCACTCATAAATACATAAACAAAAACGGAGGTGTGGTTGCCTACGTTAACGAATCCTGGAAGGTGGATGTCAAAGAGTCTACCTGTGAGGACAGCAACTGCCTTGAAATAAATTTTAACTCCAATTTATTAATCCTTGCCATATATCGCTCTCCATCTTTTACGAATATTGACAATTTCTTGTCCTCGCTTGATGACGTTTTGTCTAGTGCCCGTAACAAGAGAGAAATAATATTAACGGGTGATATAAACCTAGACATATGCTCCACGCCACTAAAAGATCACTGTATTGAATACATGTCTTTACTGGCGGAACACCAGCTGCTCCCAGCAATTCACAAGCCGACTAGAGGAGATGCTTGTTTAGACCACATTTTTGTAAAGGACCAAAGTCTACCAGTGGGCATGGTTTGTGCATCTGATATTACTGATCATTATATCTGTGTCGTAGCATTGTCACTGTTACATAATAAACCGAATACAAAACGTACCAGACTGAGGACAAATAATCTCGCTGTGATAAGGGACCTCGAGGCGGTGGATTGGGGATCAGTCATAGCTAGTAACGATGCTGATGAAGCTTCGTTTATCTTTGCAAGTACTATTGACCAAGTCATTGGTGCCAACACAAAAGCTGTTACTACCAGCAGATCGAAAATTATCCTAAAGCCATGGATCACACCTGGCCTCATCAGATGTCAGAGGCATAGAGATCGACTTCATCTCCTAGCTAGAAGAAACCCACTTAACGAAGTGATTCAGGTGTCCTATAAAAGATACAGAAACTTTCTACAAAAACTTCTCCGCAAAATAAAAAGTGGATACGAAAACCAATTATTATTGAATAATAAAACCAACCCTAAAAAGCTATGGAACTCTATCAAAGACATTTGCAATCTGAAAAAAACTCAAAATTCTTCCATAGAATTATTAAAAACGGAGAAGGATACCGAGTCATCCCTCAATCACTGCAACCAATATTTCACCAATGTTGGTAAAGAATTGGCACAAAAATCTCTTAAAAAACTAGCCACAACACAGGAGTCACTTGCAGCGGGGACAAAAATTTTGAATACGCCTCTAAAATCCTTTTTTATGACCCCGACAGATGAAGACGAGGTGAATAAACTAATCAGCGACCTTAAACTCGATAGTTCCCCAGGAATCGACAATTGCTCACCTTTTCTTCTTAAGCAGATTAAAAATCTGATACTTAAACCGTTGACTCACATATTCAACCTAAGCCTGGCTTCTGGGGTATTCCCAAGAATTTGGAAAATTGCTTTAGTATCCCCTATATTCAAAAATGGAGACAAAGGGACCTCTAGCAACTATAGACCCATTTCCTTGCTTCCGATCTTCTCAAAATTACTTGAAAAGTTAGTTAACAAACGACTTGTTGCTTATCTAGAAAATAACAACCTAATTTCAGACCGACAATTCGGGTTCAGACGCGGTAAATCCACGGAAGCTGCAATCACGCTTGTATCAGGCATCGTGTCGTCTGCATTGGACAAGAATAAATGCTGTATTGGTGTATTCCTTGATCTTGCCAAGGCTTTTGACACGGTGTCAATACCCATACTTATTAAAAAGCTCAGTGGCGTCGGAGTGAGGGGGCCGGCTTTGAATTGGTTCTCCAGCTATTTATCGGGCCGTTCTCAGCGTGTTCGAGTAGACAATACAATGAGTGACGAGATGTCTATTGAGTTTGGTGTACCTCAAGGAAGCATACTTGGACCCACTCTATTTCTCGTGTACTTGAATGACATAAACAAGACTCAAAATATCGATGAAGAGATCATATGCTTTGCCGACGACACGGTCGTGCTCTTTCAAGGACACACATGGGACCAAACATTTAAAGCAGCCGAGGATGGGGTATCGCGTTTAGCGCTCTGGCTCACGAATAATCTACTGACACTCAACGTGACCAAAACGAAGTATATCGCTTTCCATAAAACGCGCGCTTCCCGGCCCCCTGCCTCTAGACTCCTGAAACTACACGTCTGTTCCCAATCGTCGTTGGATTGTTGCTGCAGCTCACTAGATCGAACAACCCACATTAAATACCTAGGCGTAATTATTGATGAAAACCTGTCCTATAAAAAGCATATAACAGACCTAGCATCTAAGCTGAGAAAGACTAGTTACGTCATGAAACCTCTTAGACACTCTGCCCCTAGGAAAACCCTTATGCTTGTATATAAAGCAATTTGTCAGTCAATTATTATTTATTGCATAGGAGTTTGGGGTGGTGCTGCAAAAACTACCATGATTGGACTAGAGAGAGCACAAAGATCAGTTTTAAAGGTCATGCTGAATAAACCCTACAGATATAACACCGACCACTTGTACAGAGACAGCGGTGTGTTACGGGTAAGACAACTATTTGTGCTTCGCGGCATACTAAGTACACACAGGAAAGCATTAGCATTACCAGACTATGAACTCCGCGCAGCTCAGCGAGTGTACAAGATCCCCGTGCCCGGATTTCATACTACCTTTGCAAAACGACAACCAAGCTTTCTCCTGCCGTGGTTGTACAATTCAGTAAGTCGCAAACTGAATATCAGAGCACTATCTCCTCCTAGTTTAAAAACTGTTCTTGAATCCTGGCTGATGGAGCTTGACTACACTAAGACAGAAGACCTGTTGAAACGCTAAATTCTCTGTAAACACACACACACACACACACATACACACATATACAGACACAATCATTCCCATAATTACACTTTTATTTCACTTCGGCAAGATCGTTTTATTTCTTTTTTTTTTCTTTCACTTATAAAATATTACTTTTAACTATAAATAAGTACGTAGCTCAATCCCAATTAAATTAAAAATTTTATTTCCAAGACTGAATCAGGCTGAACCGTTTGAGTTGGTGTTCCTAAGTTAAGCTAAAACCTGTAAGTGTGTCTGGCAGCTGCGATACAAGCTTAAAGCTTAGTGCAGAAGCCGTTAGAAATAAGTTTATATATGTAACTGTTTTGGTAAATAAATTTATTATTATTATTATTATTATTATTATTATAATATTGAAAGGGCGCCACACTAAGCACGAATATTGTTTCGACAACCTTTAAAAGAAAACAATTTATCTCATTCGTATTGTAGTATTTATTGATATTGAAAAGGGTAAGGAAAATGGAAATAGTTCGCGATTTAAAACGATTGTTTCTGGTTTCCGTAAACAATATAACCTTTATTGGCTTCCCGTAGTACTACGCGCCCGTATCTTATTTCAATTTGTAATTTAAACCTAAAACATTCGATATAAAAGTTTCACGGTTTGAAAATGAATTGGAACCGTGGAATTGCAGATTACATTTTCCAGTCGATTGGATAATAGCATTAGTAGCAGGTTGAGGATCCATTTGCGAATCAGTCGTTTCTTTATTATTCATACGTCCGATAATTCATTTCCACGATATTCCGTAGACATTCCATGGAATTAACCGGCAATTGATTGGCAAATTCATTATCCTCGCTGCCAGTATTAATTAAACAAGATTAATAGCCAATGGGAACCGTGTAATTAACAGCTACTGACGAGAAAAAAGAAATTGCGGCTACTGCCTTACGTTTTTTGCTTAAATTAAAACAGGATGATGTGAAGTTTGCTTTTAGAAGTACTCTTTATTAAACTTTTAATGAATGGATAAATTACTAAAAGTACGCATTCCATATAGATTAAGACAACACAAAAGTATTGTAAAGTATAAAAGATAAAATAAACCTAAGAAAGGGCTCATAGGAAGGGAAACAAATCATCTTAAGTAAGATACTGGTTCGCTCTTAAAATTCGGATTGTTATTTACAGATCCGAACTGTGCTCGTAAAAACGTAACGCTTATAATCTAGTACTTATACTACTAGACAAATGAGGTCTTGTGGTTTAAGTACTAGAGTAAATTGATAATATTCACAAAACATCAAAAGTATTGTTTCAGAGGTTAGGCAATTTGACTGTATCGTACGTTTGGATCGATATGTAATTTGCGACAAGCAGAACAATGTTGAATTTAGATTTTCATACAGTTTTCATATCGATTTGTTACATATGTTTTTTTACTAATAGTTAAGAATGGCAGGGAACATAACCATGTTTTTTTTTTCAATCTTTCATCGATTAACATGGGCCAATCTCAGCAGCTTATGAATGATTTCTTTTGTGCCTTTCTAGTTAACTAATTGGCCTTTATTTTGAAGTGGAACTTCATCAAGTAAATGTGGCTACTTCTTACTGTTACGATCGATATAATATCTACTTACTATCAACATACTTACCATGTTTTTGTCACAAATGTTCCGTTTTGAATTTGGAGAATGAATTCAATTGTATGATGTTGGAGGCTAGCGTTGTTTGCGTGGATTTTTCAAATAATTTAGTACCGATGCGTCATATGCCAGTGACAATCACATTATGGTTGACATTGACGAGTTAAATTTTGAAAATAATACAAACAAATATCTGGAAAAAATCCATACGTACTAACTAAGCATTATTAAATTTATTCAAAATAAACGACAGCAATATTTGTCCATTCTTACATCTATATGATACGTTTTTTACTATTGCAAGCAAAATTTTTAAAATGTATTTGTACGAAAAAAAACGGTGGAAAGAGAGATAAGATAGGTACTAGATTAACAAATAGGATATTTTTTATCCTAATATAACCCGAACGAAGTCGCGTCACTAATTAGGTCGAAAGCATGTCAGACTGTAGTTTAGCGTGTAGTAGGGTAGTCTATACACTTCCGCCCTCATATTAGGAGCCTCATAAAAGAGGTAAAATCTAACTACGAGTGTTTACCTTGATGTACTGTTCATCTTTTAAGAGAGGTAGGGCATAGCGATTTATCGCTCGAACTGGAGCAGCCCGACTGGTAAAATACCTCCACCTTACAGAAGACCGCAGCCAAATAACAATCACTTCTGTGTTGTTGTGTTCCTGCGTGTGAGTAAGGTTTCCAGAGCTCCTGGGGGGGTGGTACATTAGTACTAGGGGTTAAGCCTTTAAGGTAAGGGCGACAAGTCCAGTAACAGCTTTATTATGCTCTACTTGTCGCCCTTAAGCTAGGACCTCATTTCCACTTAACATCAGGTGGGATGAGGTCAATCTTGAAGTGTAATATAAAAAAAAACTTAAGTTACATAAAATAATGTCTTTATTTCGTTTTCTGAAATCTAATGTTAAGATTCCTTATCAAAGAACAACAGAAAGCCTGAACTAAACAGTTTGATTCAAATCGTTGAGGAAGGTTCCATGGCGTGAATTCCTTTGTCCTGCGTTATTTCCGGCGCGGCGTTATTAAAGCCCCTCAAAGGGGAGGGCCGTGGAAAGCTCCTGAAAACAAGCTACTTTGACGCTAAACGGGTTCTTACGTTAAATGTTACGTTGGTATTTTAGTAAACCTGAGGGGCTACAACGAAATACATTCTGAAGTTCGGGCCGTTATTTTTAGCGAATTTATTGCCTTGAAAAATTGGCTTTCATGGAAAACAAACTTTTACACATCTACTTTTGAAGTCTCTGGTATATTTTTTTTTTTGTTCTCCAAATATTGAGAACCGAAAAGTTGGCATCAAGTAAAATGTCCGCGGATACTATTACGAAATATTTCCTTTCCAACAAAAAAAATCGGTTCATAAACAATAAAGTTATCGACGAACACAAAAAAAAATATTTATTTAAAAACTTTATTGCACAAAGACAGTACAAAAGGTGGACTTAATGCTAGGAGCATTCTCTACCAGTCAACCATTGGGTCATGCAGATAGTACGTTTTGTTTGTTTTGGTTATGGGTGCGGTAATAGTAAAAATGTGAGTATGGATAAAAACAAAACGAATAATCATAAATAGCAGAAAATTAAACACGAGAATAGAATATACGGTCGAATAGAAAAACCTCCCTTTTTTAAGTTGGTTAACAACATCTCTCGCTCATCGGCATCTGTTACAACTTTACTTGAGAAAATTTTATTTTTAACAAGCTAGACAACAAAATAATTTACCCGTCCTAAGTTAAAATTCCTAGACTAGATTTTACATCAGAGAGACAAAAAAGAGTTATACGTCAAAGAACATTGTGGCAAAATCAAGTGGCATCTATTAAATTATACGAGCGAAATTATCTACGGAACTTGTTAAAAATCTGCAAGAAATGGAATAAACCCCTGTACAATCTTCAATACCTTTGATAAACCGTTAACTTGGGCAACACATCATATGAGATCTTAAGAATCTTTTACCTAGCTTTACAGCTACAAGCATCCGATGTAGTCCAAAGTATCGACGTGGGTCGGTCTGTGTGTCATATCGATCCGGCTTGACGTCTGCCGCTGCCCACGCCGCGCCACCCCGACCGGGTTTAATATGTCGCCGTGAACGGAGCACCCTTCCCTTAATGAACTTACCTATAATGAAAGAGCTCGCCGCTTTATTGTTACGTTCTGATTTACAATCGACATATAGTTGTAATGTACTGCCATTACGTCAAATGCTAGGTAAGCTTTTGTTTACGATGAAGGAAGCGGAATAAAAATAGGTTTCGGTCCGTCTGTTAGAATTTATAAAAATTTGAGACACGTATTTTTGCATTTTCATAAAAAAAAGAGAAATAGGTAATTTCACAGCCTTCGTTTTTTAATTTGGGCGACAGAAATACTGACCGAGCCACCAGTTGCCCAAGCGTTAGTGGCTCACTTTCTAAATTATTATGAGGCCTATTATTTAGGTTATGATAATATTTTTATCGATTAAATAGATTAAATAGATTAAATAGAACCCATCAAAAATCACTGGGATACACTGAATTGTCGCATGACGTCATTAGGTACATTATTTACCCACCAGTTACGCAACGAGCCCAAATCCCGCAACTTGGCATCGTTTTTAGTATTTTTTTAGAGTTCCGTAGCCGAATGACAAAAACGAAACCCTTATAGATTCGCCATGTCTGTCCGTCTATCCGTATGTCACAGACACTTTTTTCCGTAACTATAAGATCTATACTGTCGAAACTTGGTGAGCAGACAGTGTAGAAATATCAACTCTTTTCAAAAAGAGGTTAGGCATTTTTGCCATATGAATAATCTATTAAGTGATTCAGTATAATCGTTTAATGCTATTTAATACATATTTATTAATTTCGACCTGATGCTGTAACCAGCCTGGTCTCCAAAGAACCAAACCTTTCGGAACTCAAGATGGGAATGTCGTATTTTTGGTTCAAAGTGAATCATATATCTTAGTTTCAATGAGTTTTGTACTTCCTAAGGGTTTATATTTATAGTTATACTCTTATTAACTATAAAAATAATATATTATATAATCTATAGGTAGTGTCTTAAAGAAAAATTAATAGATTTTTACATTAGGCGTATAAAATTGTAATGTTTTCAACATTAATCAAGGTTTTCATTGATTTGATACGGAATACATATTTAAGTTTAAAAGTTGGTTTACCGTGGGATTTAATTAAAGAATTTAACGTTGATATACATTAAATAAAACCGATTATATTATTTAATTTGAAAATTTATTACATTTACCGCAAAATTAACTTTGTAATCGCATAGGTTACAAACATATAGATTGGGTTTGTGTATATTGAAGAATATTAAAATAGTTTTTATTCTTTTAAATATGGAGCTTGTGGTTCGTATATAAGTTGATATCGTAGAATTCGATGTTTATTTGTCAATATGAAGGGTATTCATGCAATAGTTTTGAATCTACTCATTTAAACTGAATGTTATGGAAACAAGCCTTATTATATATGTATGAAAACTCAAGGTTCTTACTTAAGCGAGCACAAAATTATAGATTCGAAATGGACCGAATGGCTTGAAGCAAGGGATGGGATGACCTAACTTTAACTTCACTTATAATCGGACGACATTTCCAACAATCGAAATCTTGTAAGAACGTATAGATGTATATATATGTACACACTAAAACTACTGAATAGATTTAGGTGCAAAACGATCTAAAGAGAGGTAAGATGCTAAATTAACATATAGGATTCTTTGTATCCTGAAATAACGCTAACGTAGTCGAAGGTAAAAACTTGTACTAAATATTTTCATGTTCATTGTGGTAACTTACATGTAAGCACATTTAGACAGTTCTAAATGTGCTTACATGTAAGTTACCAAAACCTAACAGTGAACAGTTTCACAGTAAACCTTTTTGAACAATTTTGTTAAAACATTACAAAAATAGTACCACTTCTGGGTAACTAACAACGCTCTAACCACTCTTTTACACACGTGTGTTTTCGACTAACATAACCATAATATATTTGAGACATTACTTCGTGGTTTTCTCTATGATATTTGTAATTTAATAGCATGCCGGATGTACCTAATAATAATTGTCATAAATAGGGCGCCGAGTGCAACACTCTCAAGAACCGTGCAAATGGCATTTACAGCTGTAACGTATTCTGAACTGTCATTATTCAAAATGTAAAACGTCGAAGTGTGTACTGTCTAATTTACAGAGCGCTGGGCGAGTCCCAGATTAAATGCAATCTCCGTGCTTGTAGGAAAGCGTAACTGCGTACTAATAAACACGGGCAGACGCACACTGGTCCGGATTTTTAATATGGAAGACTTAGGACCCAATGTCAATATTTCGGGCTGAAAAAAATCATGTGGATAGATAAATGAACGTTCATCAACGTTTGTTCTAGCAGTTTTTATGAAATTGGTTATTTTTGCGAAAAAAAAACATTGAAAAAAAATTTGTATGGAGAAAAAGTGAAATATTTTTTTTTTTCGAAAAGTTCAAAACTGTTAGCAGTGAAACCTTTTGTGTGTTATTGTATTACACTTATTCGTTAATTCCATATTTTTTTTATTTGCATATACTTGCAGCCTTGGCCAAAATATGCATCGGAACTTTCATTGTATTTATTTCAACTATTTGTGACAATTTAATTTTTTTATTGATTTATAGTCACATAATTTACGCATATTTTCAATATAATAAATTTTAAAATCCATTATTTGTTGACTATGAATGATTTTGAAAAATAGATTACAATTTAATTTAAAAAATCAAAATAATATTTTACTTCTCATGGTTAGCTGTTGCTTAAAGCACAGCTAGTGATCGAATGAGGCATTGCCTGCCTGCTAATATTCTCCTATTCCCTAATATAGCTATCACTTTTATTTTCTACTATTGCTGTCTCTTTCATTCTCTTTTGCTCACTCTTTTTCTTCTTAAGACAAGTGGTGTTCCACGCTTATAAATCAGATAAAATAGACAAGAGCTCTACTGGTAATACAAAATATTTACTTGCAGCTTTGGCGTTTATTTCGTTTATCCTAATATATATTTATTTAAAATCAGTACTTTTGCTTCTTTAAGTGGTTTCGGGAAAGTAAATTCGGTACTAAGATAAAATCCATACTAATATTATTAATGTGAAAGTGACTCTGTCTGTCTGTCTCTCTGTCGCTCAATCACGCCTAAACTACTAAATAAATCTAGTGTCCCAAAGAATATCTATACCAAATTTCATCTATATCGGTTCAGTGGTGCAGCGGTAAATTTAATGTAATGTAAACGACCTTCAATTATTTTTTATTGTACTGCGAGAATTGTGCAATAAACTATTTCTGGTTATTTTGTTATACATTTTGAAGTTGATTTATGAATAACTAGTGGCCATCCGCGACTTCGTCCGCATTAATGTCGGTTATCGCGACGCTATTCACGCGGACGAAGTTTTAAGTAGCATAGGGTATGTATGTAAATGTATTACAAAATAACTAAAAATTGTTTATTGCATAATTCTTGCAGTACAATAAAAAATAAATTGAAGGTCGTTTTCATTACATAAAATTTAATACATTTTTTATCAATTTAGTACATAATAAATAATAATAAAATAAGTAATTAAATTAAAAATAAAGTAATTAACTAAAACTATCTATACATAACATACAAATTAATATAAATAACTTAAAACTACAATTGAAAATAATTGAAGGTTGTTTACATTACATTAAATTTAATACATTTTTCATTAATTTAGTAAATAGGAAATAATAATAAAATAACTAAAATGAAATTAAAACTAAAGTTATTGACTAAAACTATCTATATATAACACGCAAAATAATAGTTATAAATAACTTAAAACTTATTCTAAAGGATCTGGCACATTTTCTGGAGCTTCTTCATCAACTTCAATTTCTTCTTCAACTTCTATTAATTCATCTGATAATATCAACTGCGTAGCTTCTGGAAACATCCTTGATGACTTAAAATTGGTGTATTTAGGTTTCAGATGAGATATATATGGATCTGATGATATCAAAAAATTGTGTATAATGTCTTCATTATTTTGCAGTCTTCCTGTTTTCCTCGTGTGTCGCTCTCTGGTATTTCGAACTTCATCGATCGTTACGGCTTCAGGCCGAAACGATCGACGGGTGATCTTTTAGCGTATGTGACGCACCTCTGGGGGGAGGCAATCGACAAGCATGGCGAATCTTTGGCAATCAGCCTTGACATTGCCAAGGCATTTGATCGGGTCTGGCACAAAGCTCTTCTCTCTAAGCTTTCGGCATATGGACTGCCCACCCGGCTTTGTGACTGGATTTCCGGCTTTCTGCGTGACCGTAGAATTCGCGTCGTGTCTGACGGATGCGCATCGCGGTTCATGACTGTTAATGCTGGAGTCCCACAGGGCTCCGTTTTATCGCCCACCCTCTTTCTTCTTCATATCAATGATATGCTACCGCTTGGGAACATACATTGCTATGCTGATGACAGTACGGTCCATGGACGATACCTCGGTAAACCTTCAGCTGGCAGGGCAGTAACGGATGAGAAACGAGAGAATCTTGTCGTTGAGCTGGACCGGGTGTTGAGCCTTATTAGCCAATGGGGTTCACATAACCTGGTTGAGTTCAATGCTAAGAAAACCCAAGTGTGCGCGTTTTCGACAAAATTGTCCCAATTCCTTCCTCTCCCCATTCTTCGGGGCACTCCACTTTGCCTGCGTAACAGCCTAAGCATGCTCGGCATGGATATCTGCTGCAATCTTAATCAAGGTCATTACATCGAGAGTCTCATCTCATTAGCATCCAAAAAACTGGGGATTCTGAACAGAGTGCGTCGGTTTTTCACGCCGGACCAGCTTTGTCTTTTATATAAGACTCAAGTCCGGTCTTGCCTGGAATACTGCTCGCATCTCTGGGACGGTTCCGCCAAATACCTCATGGATGCCCTTGATAGGTTGCAGCGACGGGCTGTGCGCATAATTAACGATGAAGAGATTACTGGGAACCTTGAACCTCTTCAACTACGTAGGGACGTTGGTTCATTAAGTGTCTTTTATCGGCTTTATCATGGGGAGTGTTCCGAGGAACTATTTTCCCTTATCCCACCCTCTCCTTTCCTACACAGAACCACAAGAGCCGGCCAACGATGTCATCGCTTCACCGTGGAAAATATTCCATCACGAACCAAAAAGTTCGGTAACTCTTATCTTTGCCGGACCATAAAGAAGTGGAACTCGTTGCCGGCTCATGTGTTTCCTCCTTCCTTTGACATGGATTCCTTCAAAAGGAGCGTGATGAAACATCTTGCGGGCCAGTATGGCGATGCTAACGGATAGGATATTTTGATATCAAATCCGTTGTCATCGCGATGTGGGTTCCTCTCTTGCTTACCATCAGGCTGGGAGGAGCCAATATACTGCGCTACTATAAAAAAAAAAAAAAAAAAAAAAAAGTCCTTATTTCTTGCTTCTCCTGCTTCTTCTGACAAAATTCCGATAGGAAGGCAAGAGAAATGTTTGCATATGTCAGCGCCATGTATCAACATTTTGTGTATGCTGGAAGGCATATTGTACCAGGGGTAGTGATGTACAAAGATCTCAGCAGTCTCCTTGCAGTATTCACGGAAACTATCGATATTGACAGCCTTTCCACAAGATAACACTTGCAATATAACTGCGAAGTGCTTTATCAAATCAGCATCAATCTTCGTTATTTGAGCACTTTTTTTGTATTCCCGAAAAAATCTTCTGGCCGTGTTTCCGTCATTAGTAGTTCCAAAGCCCTGCTTTACAACATCAATCAAAAGTCCCATTTGTTGTTTGAACTCCGATTGCACCATATCCTTCCTTAACTTCTTAAGGTTTTTGTTGTCACCTCGTGCACTCCACATTTTGAAATCTAAATTATATGAAATATGTAAAAGACACTCCATGCTTCGAATCCACATATGGAGTGTTGATAGTCCATATTGATACACATCGTCCCGTACAGGTCTTGAAAACATTTCTGAAAGATTATTCATCTCACTAGGTTTTGCAAGACAAACATTGCACGTAGCTGCAGATGGAGTATCTGTAATAATTGTAGCCACTTTCCCATCAATCATTGTCATGTGCAACTCATGAGTAACTTCCAAGTTTCCGCAACTTGAAATAGTCAAATTTCGTATTTCTTCCTCCATTGCCGCTTGTTCTTGCTTAACAAATTCGGTCGTTTCCTTCGCAAACTGAAATTTAATAGGTCTGCAATAAGATGTTGAAGATGGGTTTGGATTATTCCAAATAACAACATTGCCGCTCTCGAGCTTCAAAGGAACGAGGCTCGTCATGAACACAGAGGAGTCGTCGAATTCTGCCAGTTCACTTCTTTGCTTGTAGTTGCTCTGTGCTGAAGATCCATCGAATCCCCACTTGGAGGTAAGCTTCAAGTTTTCACTGCACATATTTAAATCATCACCAACGACTTGCAGTATTCTTCGAGTTGTCACGTCTAACAGTGCTTGTAGTTTCACCTTCACTAAATGTTCTGATACT
This sequence comes from Glyphodes pyloalis, assembly GCA_037074685.1. NCBI lineage: Eukaryota > Metazoa > Arthropoda > Insecta > Lepidoptera > Crambidae > Glyphodes > Glyphodes pyloalis. The sequence continues at coordinate 4,133,751 of JAYKKO010000002.1, forward strand.
TCAATATCTCTGGTATCTGGATAACACCTCTGCTTAGCTTCCAACAACTTGTAGTAAGACGGAAGCTTCAATTGCTGTGACAATGCTGACCGTAAAGTAAGATACTTCCACTTTGACAGATCCAATGATGCAGTAAGGGCCAACGCTTGATCTTCCTGCATAGTGTCCGTCTTCTCGTTTGTTGATAAAAGTGATTCGACAGCTTCAACCTTTTCAGGATTCTTCACAAGGTGATCGATGATGCGAGCAAGACCTTCTTTCCCATTAGACTTTAGCTTCGTGACAAAAGCAAAAGTCAGTTCCTCTTCCGGATAGTCGAGTAATGTACCCGATCGCCTTTTCTTCTGCTTATTCCCCAAGTCTTCAAATGGCTTCCTTGATGCAATGTCTGTAGATGTTCCAATGTCACTAGTCGCCTTCGAAGTAGATGGAATGGGTTGAACAGCTGCTTCTTCTTCTGTAGAACGAGGATCCAAATTTTCGGTCCCTTCAAAAATTTCGGTGAGATTTACTGATTCACATTCAGGCCACTTAATTCTTGTTTCCAACCAGTTCATATGCTTCTTCATGAATGTTTTTTGCACCCTGTGTGCCTCGGTCCATCGACGATTTAAGTTCACAGTAAAAGATCTTGCAAAATTCAATAATTTTTCTGAATCTTCTTGCGAAATTTCAAGCAAAACGCAATCCAAAATTGCTTGATGCAGTCGTTTGTAATCCTTGAGGTCCTCTTGTCGCAGAAACACGTAAATGTCCAGGTTAGTGCCAAATCCAGCCATGATCAAGTTGCTAGATTATTCACGTTAAAATTTCCAGGTATGTTGACTCTTCAAGGGTTGAATGTCTAATGACGCTCCAACATGAGCTCCCGTCTGTTTTATTTGATTCATAAGCGCTCAACTAGCAAGGGTTTCAAGGAGCGAAAGAGAGAGAAGTATGGAATGAAAGAGATAGCGATAGTAGGAAATGAAAGAGATAGCAATATTAGGGAATGGGAGGGGAATATTAGCAGGCAATGCCTCATTCGATCACTAACTGCGCTTTGAGCAACAGCTAACCACTAAGAAGTAAAATATTATTTTGATTTTTAAAATTTAATTGTAATCTATTTTTCAAAATCATTCATAGTCAACAAATAATGGATTTTAAAATTTATTATATTGAAAATATGCGTAAATTATGTGACTATAAATCAATAAAAAAATTAAATTGTCACAAATAGTTGAAATAAATACAATGAAAGTTCCGATGCATATTTTGGCCAAGGCTGCAAGTATATGCAAATAAAAAAAATATGGAATTAACGAATAAGTGTAATACAATAACACACAAAAGGTTTCACTGCTAACAGTTTTGAACTTTTCGAAAAAAAAAAAAATTTCACTTTTTCTCCATACAAATTTTTTTTCAATGTTTTTTTTTTCGCAAAAATAACCAATTTCATAAAAACTGCTAGAACAAACGTTGATGAACGTTCATTTATCTATCCACATGATTTTTTTCAGCCCGAAATATTGACATTGGGTCCTAAGTCTTCCATATTAAAAATCCGGACCAGTGTGAGACGGCCGAAATGTACATTTGTAATTGATGACCCGGGCGCGTTATTAGTAACGCCAGGGGTCGCCTTTTGTAAAGTTTGGCACAGTCATTGCACGCTGAAGTTGCTAAATAGTAAATACACATGATGTTTGTCTGTAATAAGAATTAATGATATCACGGCAGTAACAATGAAGTCCTTTTTGAAGTTTAGGTTGAAATCGCAAGCGAATTTGCACCGTTATAATTAACGGAAGACTTTAAAAAAATCAACGGGTCAAAACGCGACACCATTTTTATTTAGTAGTTAATACGAACTACTTACTGCCCGACGTTTCGGTTAGGTTGCACCAACCGTGCTCACGAGCTGTGTTTGACCCGTTGATTTATTTTAAATGTTTAATATGGAACGCGAAAGTCTTAAAAGTTTATATTAACGGTAGACTGTTTAACTTCAATTGACTTGTGAACAAATTCTATGGTCCTAGGACGTCAAATGTAAATCTGAACCGGCTTAAAAAGAAGTTTTCTCAATTAGACCGTATATTTTTTTCATGTGCTGCTCGCGGTTAACTTCGTCATTTATAAACCGATTTTGATAATTTTTTTTATTGTAAAATACGTAACCCGACGACCCGGTCGACCGACACAGTTCGAAGTTAGTTCTTATGCGTACGACATAAGGGCAGTAGGTACAAAGTCCAAAGTGTGTATTGTCTGTAAACTGTGATAGGAAACCAGGTATTGATGATGGCGTCCTAGAGAAATCAAATGGAAGTTAAAGTTTAAGTTTTTTTTTGGAAAGTTATACAATTATTATCTCGAAATTAAGTTCGTGTATGATGGCTTACGGATTTTATTGTGGGCCCTCAGGAACTTATCAAATTTCTCTTGAATAGGTGTGTTTACAACGATTGCAATGGTTTGTAGACTTTTTATGATGGATGGATGGATGGAAGGTAATCACTTGCAGTTTAATATTAGTTTCTATTCGACATAATATGGGTGATAAAAAGTGTATAGTCTGACGTGCTTTTGACTGTACCTACAGGAAAAGTGATAAATTAAGCTTTGATTACATAATTAAGTGAGGGCACACGCCCTGGTTATGAAAAGTTTTCTCTTCATTTTCGAATTAATTTTTAAATTGTTGTTTCTTATGGTTAGTTAATATAAAGTTTCTAAATTTCCCTATCCCTGTAAATGAATAGAGATCATTGGCCAATTAATTGGGCATCTCTAACTAATTTAAAGTCTTAAGATCCACAAATGAAAACACGAGCAATTTTATAAGTAAAAAAAAAAAAATAAATAAAAAGTGAAATTAAGTAATTTAACGCCCGAATTCCAAACAGCCCAAGCATGTTTTTTGCAAAAGTGCCGCTCGTTTAGCTGTTTCCGTGCCAAAACACATCGACGCGCCCAAACTTTGTAGTGATTACGGCGTTACGGCTAAAGATAGTGATATATGAGGTAGTGGCACGAATGCTACTATTTAGCGTGGTCTCGCTTGGTCTGGACAGGATAAACAGCAGGCTTAGCGCCTCATATCCGCGGGATATCGACCGCGGCAGGTGCCGGGCCGCAAATAACATGCACGTCTTCTTTAATTTCAGTTACGTCACTATTTTGGTTGCCAATAATGCTAGTAAATTAATTTTGAACTCTGTAAAAAGCAATGATTCCATTTAGACCGTCAGTTACATTTTCATAATACAGTGAAGGCATATTGTTTGCTTTAACAAGTAAATAAAAATGATGATACAGCGCATCATCGTTTTGTGGAGGTGTGTGCTTACGTCACTAATTCGTAAAAACTGCGAAGAAGTGACGTCGCGCTGGTTTTTAACCCAATGCATCTTAGTGTAATTTATTGGCTCATATTTTTTGGCGATCTAACAGAAATGTGATATTCACCTACAGTATATGACTAGAAAATGGTTCAAGATGTTTTTTTTGCATAAACAACCATTGAACATTGAATATTATGTAGAAATGATAGGTAGTGCACTAGTACACGCTGTGTTATTTCAATGGTAGTACGATAAAGAAAATCACCGTGAAATGTCGTTTAATGTTCAATGATTGATATCGTATATTTCCATGGAATCTGTCTCTACATAAGTGAACGTGTAAAAGCGCTTTCTGATTTAATTTTCTTGTAAGAAGTAATAATTTGGATTTTTTAAAATTACGATGAAATATTCCTTCTAATTTTTTAAATCCCAAAAGTCCCTCTTTGCCCTCACGAACACGACAAGCACTGATTTATGATATTGCGTCAATTTAAAAAATATGGAGAGGATATCTTTATTCAAACTCGGTTAAGATTACAGCATCCTTTTAGAGATCACAGTCCTATTAATTTGAAATTATCGTAATATAAATTCCCGAATTCAATTTGAGCTCGAAAATGTAATATGTCTCTCGCTCGCTCTTTGATTATCGCACAAAGGGCGAGGGTGCGGAGCGGGCGGCCCTTTGAGAGGCGTCGCGACCGGAGATGCGATGTTTGCGCTGCGCAGCCTGCGCGCGGCGCGCTTCCGCCCTCAGTAGCGCCGCCGGCCCGCCGCCGGCCGCTGCCATGTAGCGCCCAGCCTTACCAGTCTTCCATGACCTAGCTTAGCACCTAGTTTTAAGAAAACAAGTCTTCCATTAGTCGTAATTAGGTTAAGATGCAAAGAGGCAGGGCGACGCGCCGCGAACAAAACAACAGGGTTGTATTCGAACGCCTCTGGCGCGGCACCTTCCAAGCTGTGCTCGCGGGCCCCCAGCGCAGGGCGCGCGCCTCCTCTCACGACCCGAACCCGGAGGCCAGCGTGCCCCCCGTGGGTGCCGCCCCCATGCCCCTGCAGGGCCCCTCCGCGGTCGCCGACACCCTCGAGCCCGCGATCAGGACCATCCTCGCGGGCCTCAGGAACACCTGCTGCTGCCGGTGTAACTGTTCCCAACCGGAACGCAACAGCTTTAACGACAATTTGCAGGTCTGTCTCTCCAATGACGAGGAGAGGAAGTCCATGCGGTCCGTCATAAGGTGTGCACATTTTATCGATCGGCTATCGCCTATGTTAGGTATTCAGGTCGTTAGCTGCCATGTAGAAATGCTTTAATTAAATCTTAGGTACCTACCGGTATGCACCCACATGTTAATTGGATTTGAAGCGATTTCATACTCGCTCAAAGAGTAACAAAGATTTTAATAGGCTTTACAGTTTGATTTAGATTAGTGAATCAGTATGATACGAGTGATTGCTAAATTGTTTAATGTTTCCCCATTTTTAGCGCACTTAGGTGCTATCCAGGTAAATATTAGTTGTACTATGAAGCTTGACTAAATCCGAATTGATAATGCGTATGTCGAGTGTGTTGAGAATGTGATGAGAGTGTGTCTAGGTGAACGTGTGTGGTGTCTAAAGTGTATGTTTGGTTTACAGCGTTCGCGAGACTCATGCTATCGCGGAAGCACAGCAAGAGAAGAACGCGCGGTTGCGTGACGCTTTCGGCATTTCGCCGCGGTTCGTTGAGGGGACCAGCCTGGATCCGGAACGCAGGGCACGGGAGCAGGCCCAGAGATACCCCCTGGTCAGGACGCCCAGCAATGAGAGGGAAGAGAAGGACACACACACATCAAAAAGGAAAAAGAAAAGAAGGTACGAATATTTTATACGAGTACTTTTAACATCTAATGACAAACCAGATCTAATGATTTTGGGTTCGATTCACACCTAGAACAAATATTCGTGTGATGAATGTTTACATTTGTTTGATCTATGTAAGACTTCATATATTTATTTAAGTCTGTATTGTTGTACAAATGTAGTTCTTTGGGATCAGGTCAAAAATGTGTGATATAATCTGATATTTTTTTTATTTAAAATACTAGATGCTTGTTTCATTCTCAAACTAAATGTTACTTGAGCTATGAATAGTTGCTTGTATCAATTTAACATAAGCAAAATGCTTGAAAATAATATGAAGAAGTTCTATCACAATAACAATCATTAAATAATCACCTTGACTCAATATCATCGAACAAAAATATTTTTATAATTGGAGACATTAATATTAACCTTATAGTAAGGTATAGTGAAAAGTCAACAGAAAAAAAATCCGAGTCAAATATTTGGACGTTTTATCGTCTCACGGACTACCCCCAGGTCACTGCTTACCTACCAGACAAGATAGTTGTCTGGATCACGTGGCCTTAAAACTTGATAAGACCACGAACTCTGCAATTGTTACCGTTCTAAATACTACCGTAACAGACCATTTTATGGTCAACCTTAACGTATCAAACTCAGATACTAATTCAATCCAAAGGGAAAGACACATAAATAAAGTAAATTATGAAAATGCGTACAAATCACTGATCAATATTGACGTTTCCTATTTATACACGTGTAAAGATCCGAACATTTTAGCAAATAAGTTGATTGACATGATCAAATCAACTATACTGTCTAACACTAAAATAAGTAAGGTACCAGCAAGTAAACGAATTATGAAGAAGTGGGTAACAGAAGGGGTCTTACGATGTATTAGACTGAGAAATAACATGCAAAGTAAACTGCGTTTAGAACCACATAATAATATATTAAAAATTACATATAAACGTTTTCGTAATTATTGTGTTTCACTATTAAGAAAGCTTAAGAGACAGTACAACAAAAATAAAATAGATGAATCAACTAAAAATAATAAAGAACTCTGGGCTACTAGTAATGAAATTAGTAGTTTTAAGGCTCCGAAAACAACTAATTTAAAACTGTTAAATATATTGCCACACCCCATAGACTCAGTAAATCGTGTCAATCAATTCTTTGTTAGTGTTGGTAGAATGCTGGCAGAGGATATCATCTCCCAGTTTGGCTCACAAGTCAATCATGTGGTCAGCGCTACTTCACTGAAGTCTTCGTTTGTTTTATTAGACACTGACCCCGAAGAAGTCGCTGGAATTCTTTCGGGGCTTGACTCAAACAGTGCTCCTGGCTGGGATGGAATCTCAACCAAATTCGTGAAAATAGCAAGATACTTTTTGATTCCACTTATAAGTCGTTTAGCTAACCTGTGTTTTGAGACTGGAAGGTTTCCATCGGCTTTTAAGCGATCAGTAGTCACACCGGTGCACAAGAATGGGGACAGAGGCGATGTGAATAACTTCAGACCTATATCGGTGCTTCCATGTTTTTCTAAAATATTGGAAAAACTGCTGAACAAGAGACTTATTAGTTATGTAACTAAATACAATATACTTTCAAGCTCGCAATACGGTTTTAGAAAGGTACTATCGACACAGGATGCAGTTATTGATTTAACTAACTTAATTACTGAAATGGTTGACAATGGTAATAAATGTGTCACTGTGTTTATAGACCTTAAAAAAGCCTTCGATACCGTCTCTGTCCCTATTCTTGTGCGCAGGTTGGAAGGCATTGGTATAAGAGGAACGTCCTTATGTCTCTTCAAAAATTACCTACAGGAACGGACACAAGTAGTGAAAGTTGGCGATTATCACAGTCATGAGGAAAATGTCTCTTTCGGCGTTCCAAAGGGAAGTGTGCTGGGCCCTACACTGTTCCTGTTGTATATAAATGACCTATGTATGTTTAAAATTAATAATGGTCAAATTTTTTCCTACGCGGATGATACCGCCGTTGTATTCTCTGGCCCTTGTTGGGAAACAGTACAAAGAACAGCCGAAATGGGTTTGGCTGAAATAGCTAAGTGGTTGAATTCAAACTTGCTTACCCTGAATACATCCAAAACAAACTACATTTGTTTTACCCCTAGTCGGAGATCCCAGCCTAAGCCCGAGTTCCAAATTAAATTGCATCGTTGCGGCAATGTACAAAACTTAAGCTGTGTATGTCCTTCTCTTCAAAGAGTAGACTCGTTAAAATACCTAGGTGTTATCGTTGACCAAAGATTGTCCTGGCGCGGTCATATTGATTTGGTTATTAGCAGACTAAGAAAACTGTTGTGGATTTTTAAGATGCTGCGGCATGTTATGAATAATCAATTGCTTAACCGAATTTATATTGCCTTAGCTCAGTCAGTAATAACCTATTGTATACCAGTATGGGGTGGTGCTACAAAAACCAAGCTTCTCGAACTTGAAAGGTCCCAAAGATCACTTATTAAAATAATGTACTCTAAACCAAGGAAATACTCTACAGACAATCTTTATAAAATTAGTAATCTACTTTCAGTCAGAAAATTATATATTTTAAACACTGTTCTCAAAATGCATAAGAGTTTACCATTTGATCCAAGTAAATTAAGTCAGAGACGTAGACAGGTTGTAGTTCGCCCTAGTAGGATTCATACAACATTTGCAAAGCGGCAACACAATGGTCAGTCAGCTATTATTTATAATACAGTCAATAAGAAGTTAAATATATACCATAGAAAGATGTATGAGTGTAAAGATATGGTTACTGAATGGCTAAAAACTTTGACATATGAAGAGACTGAAAATATATTAAAAGGAATTATATAGATTAGAATTTTATTTTTAACCATTGTTATATACACACACATACACACACACCCACATACACATACACATACACACTATACAATTTAGTTCTGTAATTTATTATATTATATTTTAGCTCTAAATTATCCCACAATCTTTGTCTTCAAAAAAATATTTTTTTTTCTTTAAACTACATTAAGTTTATTAACGGGCAGTGTTGTAAGAGCAAGGGTCAAGAGCGAAACAACCCTACTACAAGTATTTTTAAAATTGCTTAAATGGGTTGCTTCACTGTTTGCTGAATTGTAAAAATCTTCGTTAATAAAAGTTTTTTATTTATTATTTTTTATTATTATCAGAACCCAAATTTAAATTAAATAAATAAGAATATTATTAAATGGAAATATTTGTTTATTGGCATTGAATATACATACTCCAAAATTACTAAACCGATCTAAAACAATATTTCATTGTTGGAACGCTACACAACTCCGGATGAGGTAGACTATATTGTCATTTTTTTTTGTCATCAGCACGTCACCAGAAGCAAAGAAGTTAAAGAAGAAGAAGTCGAAGAAGAATAAAAAAGAAAAGTATGTATTGGTACACCGTTTCTACCTTTGTATAGGAATCGCTTTATTATTAGCTATTTTTTTTTAATATGCCATAGAGAAGATCTTATAGATTGCCTTTGAATGCAGACAGGTGACACTGCAACTGTCGAAGAGGCAAGTATTTATTCAATACAATATTATTATTCGTTAATTTGTTTATAATTAAACTTATTTTCATACATTTTATTTGCAACTTTCAGTGAAAAAAAGATGTTATGGAACATAATAAATAGGTATGGTACTCAATAGAACCCTTACGCTTTACGTCTATCTACTGCTATTGTTAACTGTTTGATTCTAAAACATTACGTCCATAGGGTTTTCGTGAGTAATCATGACACATTTACATAAATTATATTATTGGATTAGCTGTTACGCTGTAGATTCGTTTGAATAGGTGATACGAAGATAAGTACATGTGTTCATTTGAAATGTTTACACGTGTTATGCGGTTACTTTTTTTTTGTAATTTGTAACTTTGTTTTATAGGCAAGAGTCGAGTAAGAAAAAGAAGAAACGTTCTAAATCTTCGGATTCTGACAGCTCCAGCAGTTCGGACGCTGAGAGCGACTCTGCTAGCTCCGACGATGAAAAGCAGAAAAAGAAAAAAAAGGTATTTGTTACTTTTCAATTTACAACACCAACCTGTATGTTCAAATATTGATGCAATAATTATAGCTTCTGAATTTTTTTACTGAATAGGAGATGGTACATTGATCAAGGATTATGTTTTACGCATAGATAATTGCCGTCAAAAATATGTCAGGAGCTAATGAAAACGACATACCTTCAGTAAGACATTACGTTATTTGTCGCAATGTAACTTCATGGGATTTTCTCTAAATTTGTGCAAACATAATCTTTGAATGTTAAGTTTATTCTAGTTACTTCGTTTTGATGGGCTTTGGGGTGACACCAAATATGAATCTGTATTTACACTTTGAACATGTAGACCTTGGGACTGTTCTATCTATCATACGACACTCAACTGTTCACGACCCCCCTACGGCTCCTCCGGACCTGCCAGTGCGTCATGAGACCTGATGTAGCACTTCGCTTCCTTTTATTTTATGTTTTAACGACGATTCTTTGGCACATTTGGCCTGAGATGAAACAAAACTTATAATTTCTGGCACTTCTATGCATCCTAATTTGGGCTTAACAAACATTTTTGTGTAAATTACTCCTTACGAAATCACTGTTGACCCTTCTCCTGTATTAGAATATTCTTGTAGTTTCGAGCGAGGCTCGCTTCGATTGCCTGTAGCTACTTCCCCCACACATTTACAGATGGTCCTTCTCAATTATATTGTATTATGGAGGGGCAATACGATACAATTTTTATAATGCGATTTGTATTATTACTTCATTTTATTTTGTTTTATTTTCTGTAAATACAAGAAATAGCCAGTAAAAATTATCTGTTTAACTGTGCATCATTTCATAGGATAGCCATCTTTATCTGAAGAAATAACGTATACTGTAAGTATATCACAAAACAATAACACTCAGTAAGAACACTATGTTAGGTGAATACTAAAATTGCGTATAACGTGATCATTTAATGCATTTTTAATTATGACATTTGTGACTAACGATTGAGATCATATCTATGAACTGTGGAGGCGGGTGTGAGGGATATGTGAGCACAAGTCATTTACATGCATGGTGTTTGTAGTCCTTAAAACAGATGGTGGTTTAATGTTGTTCTCGCGTTTCGCTTCATGTGTGCTGCTAAAATGTGATATATTTGTAACAGTTGCACTAGCCGAAGTCTCGTCTTAATTATTCGAACGTTTAATGCTCTAATAGTACAGTATGAGAGACAGTATCGCATTTTAAGCACACATCGAGTGGTGCTATCCAGAATGTTGAACTGATGAAATGTAACTAATCCATAACATTCTCCCTTCTCATTGACCAAAACTAATTAAGGATGCTCCACTGTTTAAATGGTATACCACCACCGTTTGTTAAATAAGGTACGTTCCCCAACGTGTTACATTACCTTTGATTTTGTGTATTATTGATGTATATATTTAAATATGATATCATGAAAATATTCTATCGATATTGTAATGTGTTATTAACATAGTATATGTAATCAATCACACTGGTGCCAAGATAAAAGTAATTCTATTCCTCATTTTATGTTTATTATTATATTATATTTACTTTGTATTTTATTACAAAATATATTTACACGAGAATGTTATGGATAGATTCATAAATAACATTCTTTGAAACAAGAAATACATTATTTCGGATTTGTACCCACATCATTTATTTATCTTGCTTCCATTTATAGCTTTAATATTTCATTTATTATTCTCAATATAACAGTTTTTATTAATTTAAGGCCTTTTTTGATTTAAATATTGTTCTTTGTTTAGAGTGCATGTGTATAAAAGTGGCATTATTTTATGGAAATTCTTCATCGGGACTTTGAAAGGCTGAGTTCAACGTAACGTTTGTGAGAGTCTCTGAAGAATTTCGCGTATCTTTAGTAACATGTTTAGTTGCCTTTACCACTATAGTATTCTTGTATTGGCACTGGTGTTTTGAGCTATCTCCGTAGGACTTTGGTTTTATATTGACTCATTGAATTTTGAACAGAAAAAGTCGAGTAGCAGACGGCGGGGCACCAGCGAGGCGTCTACGAGAGAGAAGTGAGTTAAATATTATTGATTGTCATATATTTATTATAAATACGTGAACGTATTTAATTTCGCCGAATCAATTCTAATAACGATACGGCACTCATGGATTCATACATTATACTAATTTAGCAGAAATGTATGATTTTTCATCAATGATACTAAAAATATTGTGAAGTTGAGCAATACCCACAGGTGTAATTATGATTTGACAAATCAATTTAGTTTTATTGCACATACACGATATTGGAATAGTATTATTGTTTAATGCCTCAGTCTATTCATAATTGTACATGGTAGGTATATGACACGCTACATATATAACACTAATGCTCTTATGAAGAAAACCACTTAGATATAAAAATATAATATGGTTTTTAATCTTCTTTCTTATTTAATTTTAGCCTGTAAAATCGCTGGAGGTTGCTTAAGTTTTTATTTCTGATCACCTTTCGTTAAATTGTAATTATTAAATTTGATTATCTTAATTATGCTCTACGTTCGGACATGCTATGTGAATATGCAAGATTATTCATTCTGAATTCACATGAATAGTGTAGCTTCTGAATGTCAAATGAAGCCATTTTAAGCGTTCGGAATGTGAAAAAGCAACTGAAATTTATTCTGTTAATTCCTCACATAACCCGTGTGAATAAATTTTATTACAAATTCCGTACATATTTTGGCTATATTTTTCAAGTTCAACATAAACTTTAAGAAAGAAAAAAATTTCCGAAATCTGAAAATTAATCGTGATGAAAAAATGCGAATCAAAATAAGATTTCTTTTTACTACTACTTCAATTGGCATCGTTTCTCTTTCATACAATTTCACCGGTAATTCATATGACACTAGTTCCAGCAAGTTTAAACCAAATCACGAGTAAAATCAAACAAGATAAATTATGTTGATCGTGTTCCAGTTGAGATTGTACAGTACCCTAAGAATTAACAAAGGATGTGTGTATAATAATCATTATCAGTTGTTCAAACACACTAGGTAATATGTGATTATGTAAACATTACAATTGCTAATTTATTGTTGTCTTTTATGCGATGAAAAGACGGCGGCAATTTACGTTGCCACGGCAGTCTGACCTTCATTCATAAGAAGAAACATCGTCTCATTCACAAAATGTGTTTGTTTGCAGCTCTCCCGTAAAATATTTGAAAGAAAAGCCACGAGAACGCCGAAGCGAGAGCCGTGACAATGAAAGCCAGTACAGAAAAAAGGATAGAGATAGAGAAGACAGGAACAAGAGATATGAGAAGAGAGATGAGGTTCCGGCAAGAAACTCGAGGCAGCCGGAGGGAAGCCGGCGGCGGGAGCGCAGCCGCTCGCGGGAAGAGCGGGACTCCTCTCCCGAATATAGGCAGCGCTCGTACATCACCAAGGTGGAGAACAAGAAACGGGAGCCCTCCAAAGATGGCTCCGAGAAAGCCAAAGCGGTGAAGCGGTCCAAACGCGACCGCCGGTCGTCCCCAGAATCAGATGCTGACCCACCGCCCAAAAACAAAGAAAAGCGGGACAAGAAACAGTATAACAGAGACAGGAGTATATCCCCTCCACCTGAGAAGAGACGACGCAGGAGCCCATCCCCCGATTACGACAGAAATGAAAGTACATACTACAACAAAAAGGAATTGGACAGAGACGAAATCAGAAATCGTAGAGACAGTTCCCCGCGCGAGGACAGGAGGCGTGACGCTCAGCGACGAAGTGAATCTCCCAGTTATAGAAAGAGACAAGAGGAGTCGTATTACAGAAAAGATAGAGAAGACAGATATGAGAAAAAGAAAAGAAGCGATAGAGAGCGGTATGAGGAGGATCCACCTAGGCGTAGAGATAGGGATGATGATGAGGTTCCGAGACGAAGAGAGAGGGATGATAGTGAGCCTGTAAGGCGGAGAGAGAGGGAAAATGAGGAACCTGTGAAACGAAAAGAGAGGGAAGATGTTGATATACCGAAACGGAGGGATAGAGATGATGAACCTTCAAGGCGGAGGGACAGAGATGATGAGGAGACCCCGAGACGGAGAGACAAAGAAGATAATGAAGAACCTCTTAGACGAAAAGATAAAGAAGATGATCCTCCGAGGCGCAGGGATAGGGACGACGATGAACCTTCTAGAAGTAAGAGAAATAAGAGTCCAGCTCGGCGGCGTGAACGCGACTCCTCAGCGGAATACAAAGAGCGATCTCCAGTCAATAAAAATTACAGAAACAGAGAATCTCGCAACGACGAACGGTCGTACAAGAACGCCAAATCCGACAGAAAGTCGGTGTCCCCGGAATCGGAGTCAGAGCCGGCATCGAAACAGAAGACGGACAAAAGTTCAAAAGGTAAATCGGGATACTACAAGGACCGAAGCGCCTCCCCGAGTAGGGAACCTAAGCGGCGGAGTCCGTCGCCGGACTACAGGAGGCGGGAGTCGCCTCGGAACAGAGAAGACAAAGTTAAATCTAAAGTAGAGAACAACCGGGAGGGCAGCCGGCCTCGAAGGAAATCGCCGTCGCCGGAGCAGGTCTCGAGGCGCAGGCCTTCCCCAAGCAGGTCGAGGTCGCCCTCCCAGTCGCGCAAGTCGTCGAAGAAAGAGAAGCGAAAGGAGCCCAGCTCGAAAACGAAGAAGTCCGCAGAGAGGGATAGACGTTCGGCGTCTCCCGGCAAAGATAGAACAGAGAGGGATAGAAGCGGCCGTCGGGATGCAAAAGAGAAGTCTCGGTCCAGGTCAGTCCAGAAAAGCAGGAGTACTTCTAGTCTGAGCTATTCGCCGGCGCGTCGGAGTCCCGAGCGCTACCGGGACATTATAGAGACGTTGCCGGACAAGGATAAACGGAAGTACATAAAATCGCCGTCGGACCTGCAACCGAAGAAGAAGAAAAGTTCGGGGAGTTATGTGCCCAAAGCGGTTTGCTTGAGGAGCTCGTGCAGCGAGAACGAAGCGTCCGATAATGACTTCTTGGAGCTGAACGAGCGGGCGCGTCAGGATGAGCATGACTTGAGGGAGATGAATAAGTTGAAGGAGAGGTTAGCAAAGATGGCTAAGGCTGTGCAGAGTAGGAAGATGGAGGAAATGAACGGGCCGGCTGTGCAGGCCGGGCCGAGCGAGCCGCGCCCCAAGGAGGCTGAAGACGAGCCCGTGGAAAAGGAGAAGAGTCCGCCCGTCAAAGAGAAGTCACCTGAGGTTAGTAGCGCACGTCTCTAATTTGAATTTTGCACTTTTAGATATGCAGATTGAGGTAGATTAGATTCAGATTTAAATCAGTTTTACATCTAGAATTTTTAAAATTCCGTTAGTTTTCAAAAAGTGATTTTTAAATTTTTCGTTGGTATCATTGAAGTTGTCTCATATAATTGTTTGAAATTGTATAGTGCAACTGTTTTTATAAAATATTTTTCCTGATCGTTGAATCGGTTTTACGACATTTAATATGTAATCAATCAATTATTTGCTCAAATAGCGGCCACCCGCGATTTTGTATGTTTGGAACCCTCTATTTTAATCTGAAAAGGGGTTGATGCCTGAAAATAAATTATTAGTACACCTTAACACCATCTATAGTCATCATACAAAGTTCTTACTCCTATTTACCTCCTTAGGAACAGATTTTATGAAACGCTGATGAAAGTTTCATAAAATTTGTTCTTAGCGGATGTGTACAGTTAAGTGCACTAACATGTATACAGCTTCATTCTAAACTGAACCGTAACGTAAAGGTATAAGAGTTCGATTGTTTACATTTAATTGCTTGTGACCAACAGTGCCGACTGATGAACGTAGACCTTCTTTAAAGGTGTATTTGTATTTGTCTGATGTGTCGTGACGTGACGCGTCAGAACGGCATCGGTTTCACACATTTAATACAAGGTATCACAACACAATACGCATTACTAGTATGAACGTTGCTATACTAACATAGTATGAAACCGATAACAGGACACATCAGACAAATATAAATCCACATTAATTCGTGGCCCATTTCAGTTTGGTAAATGTTTGAACAACGGTTTCAGGTGGAAATAAAGTCGAGTCCCAAGGGCGGCAGTCCCGTGCGGCCGCGCGGGCGCGAGGCGGGTCGCAGGGCGGGTCGCGGGGCCGGCCGCGGCCGCAGCGCGTCGTGGTCGTCCCGCTCGCGCTCCCGCTCGCGCTCGCGGCGCTCCAGCCCGAGCCGCTCCCGCTCCCGCTCCCGCTCGCGCTCCACGAGGGACCGCTCGCGCTCCTACTCCTCTTCGAGGTTAGCTTCACAAATACAACAAATACAAATAGTTTTGTAAGGAACGTATGTTCTTCACTCAAAATGGAAGTACTTCCGCCGAGCTAGTTGCCTGCTCGGGGACCAAGGTCCAACTACCTTTTTCTTTTTTTCCTACAATAGATGGTGGCCTCAGATGGCCTTTTCATCTTCACCGGGCTTGCGGGGGAGCGGAAGGCTCTCACCACTAAACATTTAAACAAACAAACTGGCGGAGGGCGCCCCATAGCGGGGCTCGCACCTCGGCTCGGACTGTTGTTGGGAGAGAGTAATCGAACATATGTTATAGGCCAAATGAGGTCTTATGATTGTCTATTAAAATAGCATCATAAACAACATAATTTTATTTTAAAAATTTACTACACAATATACGAGCGTCCATAGCTATAGTATATAGTACAGTATATAGACATTACTATAATATATAATATTAGAGTAAATAAAAGATAAATATAAATCAAACATAATATATAATAAAGAATACATAATACATAATAAATTTCCTCCAATTGATTAGTTATTCTTATTCTTAAAAAATAAGATATCAAAACTATTAGAATAAAATTTGAAATTTATACAAAAAATCTACTGAAATTAAACAAAAGTGGATTACTCGAGGCATTAAAGCTTGCTTCAGGAGAAAGAGAAGTTTACTTTGGCAATACAGATTAAATAAAAGTGGGGATATTAAATCTAAGTTGATAGGATACTCTTTACGACTTAGGAAAATCATACAATTTACACAAAAGTCGCTAAATGACCACTACATTAAGGAGTCACAAAATAAATCAAAGGCAACTTGGGAAATAATAAATAAAGCTAACTGTAAATTACCAAAGGAACCTATACTTAGAATAAAAAAAGATGACAAAACTATAACCAATCCTACTGACATTGCTAACCAATTTAACGATTTCTTTATAGATATGATAGACAAATCTAAAAATAATAATGGTTCAATCAAAACATACACACAACCAAGTAATATAAAATCCATGTTTATAGGGCCGGCGACCATTGAATCTGTGCTTGACATAATCAAGTCCCTAAAAAATACAAATAGTGTGGGATTTGACGATATATCCACTAAAGTTATCAAGTATGTTGGAAGTAAAATTGCGATACCTTTAAGTTTTATAATTAACCTATGTTTGACTACTGGCATATATCCAACTAATTTAAAACCAGCCATAATAAAACCTGTATATAAAAAAGGCGATAAGGAAAACATGAAAAATTACAGACCTATTGCCTTGTTATCAATATTTTCAAAAATATTTGAGAAACATATCTATAATAACATGTATGATTTTCTCGAAAAACAAAAAATCTTGATTAAAGAGCAAAAAGGTTTCCGTAAAGACAGTACCATAAACTCAGCAATCTATGATTTAGTAAAAAGGGTAATTTTAAGCTTAGACAATAGAACTGCCGCGTGCGCTGTTTACATGGATATGTCAAAAGCTTTTGACCATGTTCGACATGATATACTACTAGAAAAGCTTAATCGATGCGGTATTCGAGGTAATGTCCTGAATCTCATTAAGTCATATTTACAAGATAGGGAACAATATACTGAATTGAATCAAATATGTATGTCTACAGGAGTGGAAAAAAAGTACGTTTCTAAACGCAGGAAAATTAGATATGGTGTACCACAGGGCAGTGTACTAGGGCCATTATTGTTCTTAGTATATATTAATGATATAACCACATGTACCGAATACCCCATGATACTTTTCGCGGATGACAGTACTGTTTATATAGAATGTAAGAATGATGAAAATTATGAAGACGAAATCAACAAAACTCTAAAAAATATAATTGAATGGTTAACTGCAAACAATCTCAATATTAATCTGGACAAAACTACTATAATGCACTTCACACAAAGAAAAGTTAGACCACAATTAGACATACATTATCTTGGCACAGACATAATTAGAACGACTAATAATAAATTTTTGGGATTGCACCTGGACAGTAATATGTCTTGGGGAACACACTCAATAGAGGTATGCAATAGACTCTACAAATTCTCTTATGCACTTTATCGACTAAGAAAAATAGCCAACCAACAAACTGTGCTTACTGCATACCATGGTTTTGTTGCCTCAAATCTGAGATATGGATTAATTTTCTGGGGAAATTCATCATATAGGGAAATTTTGTTTAGAGCCCAGAAACAAAGTATCAGAGCAATGTGTGGACTGAAACCCTGGGAAAGTTGTCGGCCTCGCTTCAAGTCGCTAAAGCTCTTAACATTGCCATGTCTTTACATTTTTGAATGTTGTAAATTTGTAAAATCAAATCCTGATTTATTTCAGGCAAGGCAGCCTGTTGGTGGATTCAACCTTCGCCCTAGAAAACTAAAAATATGCACAAACAATAAATGTAAGACAGCACTAATGCAAAAAAGTGTTATAGAAATGGCCCCAAAGATGTTCAATAAACTACCTGAACATTTTAAATATTTGGACATTCATAGGTTAAAACGAGAATTGTATATTTTTTTAGTGGATAAGTGTTACTATAATATTAATGAATATCTTATGGACTTTGACATGTAAATTTAATTTAATTAGAATGACATTTGTTAAAAGTGAATATTTCATATTTAACAATAATAATTGTCGTATGCCATTTGGCTTATCATAGCGATACTATAATAATTTTGTTACCACCTGTATGTACCCTGACCTGTGATAACGATAAATAAAGTATTTGTATTTGTATTTGTATTTGAATCATAGGGCGGCATTTTCTTCAGTGCCCCAGGGCGGCACAAATTTAAATCCGGCCCTGAGGTTAGCCTGTACAAATTGTGTTTATAAATACATAAATAAATGTTTGGGAAGAAAATCGCCCCGGCACGTGCCGGTATCTTGAAAAGAAGTAGGTCGGTTTGATGTCCACCTACCAATCTTGGTTTGTTGTATATTTAGCTAGTGGCAACGATAACTCTGAAATCGCGATGTAAGGTCGATCTACGAGAAAAAACAAGAATTGGTGGGCCACAACTTTTTTCTTAAGTTCCTCTTAATAGATATGTAAACGAATATTATAAGCTAAGGAGTTTGTTTCTTTAACCGCGCTAATTTTAGGAACTACCTACTTGTTCGTATTGAAAAAATGTTTTTCTGTTGGATAGTTTATTTATTAAGACAGGCTTTAGGCTATATAACATTACGTTGCAACCAACAGAGACGAAATATCACTTTGCATGGAACTATGGATCTACAGAATATATGACCGAAGGTTGAAATTCAAAATGTTCCTATTCCAGGCGGTCGCGGTCCAGCCGTTCTAGTTCATACAGCAGCAGATCGTCTTCGCGCTCCTCACGTAGTTCCTCGCGTTCCACGCGCTCTTCACGGTAACTACACTCCTTGAACGCCGAGCACTTCCCCATCTGGTATCTTCTGTACGCGGCAACCTTACTATGCGCCTAAGGAACTTACGCGCAAGTTCGAAATTTGTAAATAAAATTGAACATGTTTTTAGTGCTGCTTTTTTGGGTTAGTCTGGGTAGCTGTAAAGCCAGAGCAGCTAATATGGCTTGTAAGATGTCAACCGGTGATTGAATTGGTTTATTTTTTCAACCTGATGGAAGAGCATTGATGATTGTCGCATACAAAGATACGGATGAAATTACGATTTCTCGATTGAATATTTTAGGTCCGTATTTACTGAATTATCCGGTATACACTGGTTAATCACCTATCACCTAGTGATAATTTCAATCAAGGAATCGTAAAGACAGCGGTGCGACGAGTTGGATCCTAGAATATTGATCTAGAACATAATTTTGATTGACCTCAATATTACCATTTATATGAAATGTGGGTAAGATTCCATTTCAGTTTTCCATTTTGGAATTTATTAGCAGTAATCTATATTCGTCGGATCCGAATCGCGTCGGCCCGCCGCCCGCGCAACGTGAACGCACACAGAATAAGGAGAGCAGCGATACGACGACTAACGCAAATTTTCTTCTTTCCGCCTACTTCTACCGAACGATGTAATGCATGCATGCGATGATGATATCCCACGATCAGAACAATGACGGGCGTGTACGCCGATTACCGTAGATCGAGCGCGAGCCGCGCGCCTCGCTCGCCGCGCTCGCCGCGCTCGCCCTCCATCCCGCGCCGCGCCGGCTCGCCCAGCTTCCTCGACCGCCGCCGCATCACGAGGTACCGATACCCGATGATGGCCCACGCACCACCCGACAACGCAATGCTTTTGGAATTGCTTCCCCCTAAGTAGGGACTAAAACGTCCGCTAGGTGGCGACTCGTAGGCGCCAACCGCTACGTGATTGGTGGTCTTTGATGTAGCAATGCTAGATTTGTCAAATATCACCAATCACTTAGAAGTTGGAACTTACGCCATCTAGCGTATTTTCGATGACCCCCATTGTCCACAAAAGCTATTTCATTCATTACAAAATTAAAATCTAAACAGATTGCGGATTAAGCTAAAACGAATGACGTCTATCCTTTATTGTACATGGGGTTGGCATTATCGATGCCAAAAATACATGACGTGTTGTCGTCGTATCGGCACTAATTTCGTCAGTTTACAGTAAAAATATCTATGATAATGATGTCACAATCTAAATTATATCGTTCCAAAAGCACTGTTTTTTAGTTTGAAACTAACTTGCGGAATTCCGTTCTGTCTTTGTGATGTTTGTTAATACGTAACTATATCTTACCTGTCAAACGTGTCTATGTGTGTGAGATTAATCACAAATGGAAATATTACAACCATCACAAAGACGAAAGTTTGCTAGGTGTTAAACATTGTTTGTGTGTCGCTTCTCACTTCCTTGTGTGCTTCTAAGTTTATTTGCATAATATGCCACATCAATGAACACGTGTTTTAAAGTAATGTTCAATGTTTCTTGCACCAGCAAGAAATAAAGAACATTGATATTTTCTTTGTAGTTATAGGTTCCGAACCGATGGTTGCTTCATTTGGTTTTTATATACGTTTATAATTTCAGTTTTAAATTTCACAATTCATACTGTGGCATATTAATTTTTATTTTTCTGTTTTCGTTATGTATGTATTGGTTTCTATTTTTCTTTATAGAAAACGAAAATATAGCACGAGTTCTGAAGACACGAGTAGTAGCTCCGATTAGTGCGCAGTGACTGCTAGTGTGAATGCTTATAGACTAAGAAATCCGTATTCCATTACTATCTATTAAGGACTCTTTTCTAATAATATACCCTTAATTCACGTATCATAGTGTTTTTAAATAAAAACTACTATGGCTGATGTAATAAAAATAATTAATTAAACTCGAGTGATTGTATGTATGATAAACAGAAAATTCATTGGCTGTGATGTTAGGATTGGTTTTATAACTATGTGTATTTATGTAATGAAGTCATAAAAAGGATTTTTCTGTGTGTATATCTAACAAAGGTGTGCTTTGAATCCTAACATGGGTGTGCTATTTAATTAATATTTAATTGTCACGTTTTCATCTTTTCTTAATTTTTATTTAAATGACACGTAAAGTAAACACTTTTCTATATTTTGTAAAAAATACTCAAGTGTTCTGAAAAGTATTTTCATCGAGTTGGGATCAACATAGGCCATTAGTGGGATGGAATAATTAAATGAATATTAGAAGATTAATACAGTATTTTTCCTCCGTAGCGCACCCATTATAGACCTAACTTATCCGCAGAGTAAATACAAGCATAGAAGAAGATGAGATGCCTCAGAATACCAAGTTGTCAGAAACATAGTTATGTCAGAATATTCAGTGATCATCAGATGTAAACATGTGCTAGTTACGAACATAATTATTGCAAGTGTGTTTTCTGTTTCAATCGTATTGTTTGTTTTATCACATTAAAGTTTATTGTAAATCTTTAGTTGTTTTTTTTTTGTTATTGCCGCATGGTAGATAGCGCTATATTTGTTTTGTAGGCGAGTATTTTTTTCAACTAGTTGATAAACTTTGATTCAATTGCGAGCTAGAGCAATCTGTATTAGTGTCCGACCGAAATTTCGGTTTCGGTTTCGGTTTCGGCCAGTTTCGGCCAAAAAATCAAGTTTCGGTCCGAGTTTTGGTTTCGGCCAAAAACGGCCGAACCTTTCGGCCGCGCCGAAACTTACAAATAATGTATTTTTTTCACTTTATTTATAGGGTAGTTAAATTTTCAAACATAATTTCTGTAACTGTGCTGATATTTTATAGTGATAAATCTTTGAAAGTAAAAATCTGTAATTATACGTCAGCGAGATATTAATTTTAGAAACAAAACGGGCATACTAAATTTTTTTCGACTTTTTAAGGTTTTTTTTATAAAAGGTTCGGTTTCGGCCGAAACTACAATGAAACCGAACATTCGGTTTCGGTTTCGGTTTCGGCAAAATAACATGTTTCGGTCGGTCACTAATCTGTATACAAATCAATTCGCTGTTGCTTGAGGTAAGTGCTATTTATTTTTTGTAAATTGTGTTATTACATAGAAACTGAAATTGTAGTACTCTCATCAATTTGGCTTCCTAAACTTATTTTAGTACCTAATGCCCCTGACTCAAAAGGTCAGCTCTCTCAACCATTAGTAATTCAGTTACAACGTTTCTGTAATATTACATATAAAAATAAAAGCCAGTCTAAAGTAGATCGCTACACGAGGTCCTGGTATGCCGCCGTCACAGCCCATAGTATTGTGGGGCACAGTTGAAAACTCCGATCTAACATGAAGCGAGCCATTTGTTCAACAATGGCTACTATGGCTATTTGTATAAAGGTACAAATGGTACACAACGTTAGTTCAGCTATGCCTAGTCTGGTATAGGTTAACATGCTGACCGAATTTAATAACGTTTATTACGAGCATTTCCGTGATTCAGATAGCAAGTTAGCCTATTGGTCACAGCTGATGTCTCGATATTAGGACATCGTTATGCCTGCTTCACAGACCACAGTACCTAATTTGGAAAGTCATGTTTTGTCTCTGTCCAATCGCTAATAAATAAAGAGACAACATGTTGTATTCGAATCTGACTCGGACGTTTTATGAATAGTTGTGCTTAGGTAATTTGGCGATTAGAAAACATGGTTAGCTACTTGCCTTACATACACCCCTACACCTATCCACACTGTACCAGCGTGGCGGAGTGAGGCCCGTCCCTTCCCACAGCGAGGGGAGGACTATGCCGAAGTATGCGATATAATATATATGTGTCGCAGTCATCTGGTTGAAACAGCTATTTGATTGAATCACTAGCGTGTTTATTAAATGACGACGTTTAATTGAATGACTAGGCCGAACGTTGAATGAATAAGACTCACTGAACGTCCAACAAGTTAGCGGATTGTAACATAGCCCTTTGAACATAGCGGACGTAATCAGTCAGGTGATTGTAATTTAGTTCATTTTTTTCCCACTGCGGCGTTAGTGCTCATCAAAACAAAGATGGCGTCAAACAGCTGGTACAGATATAATCGAATAGCACTGTGTTGATAATTTTTAGAGTGAAATTGAGTTATAAAGTGACTTATTCGTAAAAAAATATTGTTTTAGCCTAATTGTCTTAAGACTTAAAATTGTTAAAACATATTAAAAAGTCTTATTAAGGTGTGTTATGTCATGTCTGTCAGCTATATCCCATTCAACGACTATGCTAATTATATGACGTTCAGTCAAGAAGTTGAACGTTTTAGTAAACAATTTGACGAGTTGTCCTTTAGTCATTCAATTAATCGTCGTCATTCAATGAACGCGCTAGTGATCCAATCAAATAGCTGATTAAAACAGATGACTGCGACATATATATTATTATTTGTTAAATGTCAACCAACAGTATTAATTTTTTTGCAATTTTATGCGAGATCTATTTTACTTATTGCGCATGCTAGGCCTACAAGAAGTATTTTGTATGACATAAACAAATGATTAATAAATGCATGTGATAACGTGACTAAAATTCATCTAGCTGCTTACTAACACTAACAACCTAACAGCGCTAGGAAACGTCCGATCCCTTACCGGCGGCCCACACCCTCGACGCCCACTTCGGGCAGCTACAGCAGCCGCTCGTCGCAGAGGAGCTGGTCACGCTCGCCGCGGCCCGAGGAGCGCGAGTGAAGCTACACCGAGGCCACTGGAGCTATTGGGTGGTGCTACCAACATAACATGCGGCACTCCAAAGCAAAACACTTTTTGTTTATCGCCTAAAGTAGGGCTTTTCAAACTTATTTTTACAGAGACGCCCGCGCCCTAGTTCTTTGCGTTGAAACACTGGCTAAATGTGCTATTACTAGTATTTTGCCAAATTTTTAGTTACCAAGAAAAGAAACAAGTCCATGTGCATTATTTAACCCGCCCCAGGGCACAGTTTGGGAAACCCTGGCCTTAAGACCACGTACTTCAAAGTGGCTGCAAACTCTGTTAAAAATAGGTAGGAAAGCCTATGTATGTAGGTACTGCGCGCCATTATTATTATCCAAGTTCAAAGACATTTCAGCACATAATATCTATTTGGTGGCCGTCT
The DNA here is from genome assembly GCA_037074685.1 of Glyphodes pyloalis. NCBI lineage: Eukaryota > Metazoa > Arthropoda > Insecta > Lepidoptera > Crambidae > Glyphodes > Glyphodes pyloalis. Next base: position 4,157,821 of record JAYKKO010000002.1, read on the forward strand.
ATGAAATCGAAAGTAATCTCTCAAACACGTTGACGTTAGAAGGTGGAAATATCATTATTGGAAGATTGCGTTGCTTGAAATGCAAAAAAAAAAATGATAAGATTGCGCTAATTTTTATCTTGATTTTCGGGCATGGCATCGTGTGTGGTGACCCTTTGCGCTAATATATTATTGATTTGGCATAGATATCTACATTTACCAGTACGCGCAAATCCTGTACTTATTGATAAATACCTACCATCAATTTAGCTTTACCTAACAATGGCTGTATTCTACCATGAGTTCTTTGCACGAAAAAATAACAACTAAACTTGCCAACACCTTATTACCTAACAAGTGTACATACTTCAAATGTACCTACGTTTGAAATGATTGCATGTTGATAATTTTAGTTATTACGTGATAGTGTGGAGATAATAATGTCGAATTTGGGACTGATAACAGTGATAGGTAAATTAACATTATTTTATTCTAGTCAGGTGAGAAGACATCCAATAAGGGCCAAATTTATCAGTTATCTTTTGTATTTAGGGTAAACCAGGCAAAGTTATTTAAAAATCTAGTCAAAATGTTGATATTAACTTATTGATCTTGTTTTACAAACGCGTGACATGCATTTTTAATTTATTTTATACTTTACGTTTTATTTATTTTTCTTGTTGGTATTTTTTTTAATAGGAATTTATTATTTTTCTAAAGTAATACAAAAATTATATACATAACTAGTCGAATATACTATTAAATGCTCGTAGATTAATGTGCAATATATTTATTGACAGCTAATATTTTTACACTAACTTATTTCGTTAATTTAAGTTTCCTAGTCATTTACACAGACATTATTTATTAATTAATATTATGATAGTGTTATACACATAGGATAGACATATTTGTAGTGTGTATAAAATTGAGATTGAAAATATTTGTTTTAAGCAATAAGTGAAAAGTGAAATATGATATTCAATAATACTCGAGAGAAAATAATTAATAATAATAATAAGTATAAGATAAAAGTTGAAATATAAATGTATAAAAGCACCTTAAAACGAAAGAATTGATTTTTCGATTTGATCTTAGTGAAATACACAATCGAATAATTTCACAAAATATTTTAAAAATTACTAAAATTGAAAAACAATTGCTGTTGTCGAATAAATAAGTAATACAAGTCATTGTCAGTTTTCTTTTTATCAAACCTTAGAAAATATACATCATATTGATAAAGATTTACAAAAATATAATACATATTTTAACACTTAACTTTATGGATCCACATCAAGTGGGATATCTTGAGGAATGTTTCGAACTTCATAAACTTGTGTACATATCCCCTACCTTACATTTAATTGTTTAAAACTCGTTGAGTACAGTAGGACTAGACAAACTAATAATCCCTCACCGTCAAAATTTCCTGTAAATACATTATTCCTTTTGGTCCTTAATCCCGTATCATGGAGTGAAACTTAGTCCTTCTTTTGTGCTTGACGTCTCTTAGTTGCCAGGAAGATGGCCCAGCCTAGGCCAACAAAGTTCATGAAAAGAACTCTGAGCTGTAACAAATTAATATTGAGATTAATTGGCAATACATATAGCTTTCATTCATTTTCTTTTTAGAAAAATATATTAATTGTTTACTAACTAGTATATAGTAGGACAGGCACTGGAAGGAAATATTGCGATACCTACATATCGCACATGAAAATATATTCATTCGTAACTAAAAAATATAGATTTAAAGTAAAAGCGATTTAAAAGTTAAAATAATCGTAGCACCAAAACTACTGAGGTTACGTAAATAATTGATAAGAAATAAATGTTATTAAGTAAGGTAATTAAAATAAGTTATTGAACTTTCAAATCGCTTTTACTCGAAATATCTAATTTTGAGTTATGACTGTAGGTACCTATAAGTTTCCATATGCGTTATGTAACTAGTCATATGCGATATGTCCTATGCAGATTTGTGGTTTGAAGTACATATTAAATATTTGCAAGACATCACAGAAAAGAAACTGAAACTTTGAAAAAAGGGATCTCGTAATTGGTATTAGTACCTACGCATGGACATAATTTAAATATGAAAAAATATCACATACATTTACATACTATAATATGTAAACTAAAACCAATGGTGGTAATACAATGTATACTTCAATACATAAATAAACATCCAGACAAAACGAAAAGATATTCATTACACTAATGTCGGTTGCGATCAGAACCACGACCCTTCCTGCAACAGCTAGTATTAATTGCGAGTTAAGCGCAATCATTATTTGTATTTCCAGTTTCAAAACGCATATCTATAATATAAAAATGTATAGCAAAATATGTTGGTAAGCGCATAACTCAACAACGCTTGGACCAATTTTGCCATTTTTTTTTTAAATCTTTGTTGAAGTTCAAGGATGGTTTTTACGTAGAAAAACATTCGAATAATTGCCGGGAAAACAATAAATACAGCCCTTTTCTTTTTTTAATACAAACGTTTTTTAACTAAAATGAAGAATCTATGTGAACTTTATTGCTAATCAATAAAGTATATACTTATTAATCACATTCCAAATCTACACAGAACACAGACAGAACTTTATTCAAATTAGCAGACAGAACGAAGTCTGCTAATTTGAATAAAGATTTATCGAGAAAATTGTCTTACCATGGGCGGTACAAATGCCAAATTGATAACTTGGAACAGCGTCAGCCATTTCCAGTTCGCCTGGAGCACTGGTAAGTAAAGTGCCTTCAGCTGTTTCACGGCTACGGGATGTGGCTTCCCTTCAAACCTGGCCAGCGTGTATAGTGAGAAAGCTTGCATCAACGGTGCTATCAGCAACCTTTCGAATAACAGCTTCTTAGCAAGGGGAAACGCCACCACTTCTTCAGGGAACAATCTCTCTAAAATTTCGTAGAAGTAATGTGGTAGTGATCCGCCAAAAAGTAATCTGGAGACAAACATTTAACAATGTAGGTATGCTATTATCACATTACTATAAACTTGTTAACACTTAATCCGAAAATGGTAGTTTCTTAACCACTTAAATTTTAACCATAATATCAGACTTTGTGACGAAAACCAATAAAAAATGTGAAATGGTTATCATATTTCATATTAAAAGGTAGATGGAAAAACAAAATCGTTTTTACAAGGTGTCAGAGAACATTAGAAAATAAAGACTTTCAATAAAGATTTTGACATCGTAATAGAAAATTACTAGATAGACAATATGATAAGCAATAAGTACTTATATATAATATAATAATAGTTTTATAATATAATATAATTTTTAAACATTTAGGTTGATCAAAAGTGTTTATATGAAAGATGGATTGGAAAAATATGTTCTCAAACATATTTTCTCAATAAGAATTCACCTGACCATACCTGGTCACTTGGTATAGTCAGCATCAAAATTAGCAGGTTCAATGTCACATTCAACACCTTCAAAAATGATGTTATATTGTACCTACATGTTAATACTAAGCTGCTTTCGTTCTTAATACCTATTAAGTTATACTTGGTAAGATACATATAATGTACAAAAATCTGCAATGAAAATAGTCCTTTTCTATTTTTAGTAATTTAACTAAAGGAAAAAGACTTATCAAATTTCTTACCCATATAGTCCAAAAGCTAGGATTGGGTCTAGTTTGAGGGAGTCGCCAGCCATCAACTGTGAAGCAACGCTTGCTGTGGTACCTAGCACTGCGCTGAAATGTAAACAATTGTTATTTAGGTACTACCTGGTTGCACAGCATGCACGATAAATAACTTTACAGTTAAGTTGGCTGAGGCGCAGATCTACCATTGTCCATTATATTTACGTGTTCTTAAATTTCGTTTGTCGTGAAGTTATGACTTTTATAGAAAAAATAATTAGCATTCTTTGTATACGGATTTGGATATACTTTGGTAGAAAAATATATGAGATGGTAAATTAACATATAGGATACTTTATAATATCCAGAAACGATTCCGAAGAAATCGCGAACAGCAAGTCTCTCTTAAAGACAGTAATATTCTATCAAATCGAACGTTCGGTATCGTTGCACTAAAATACCACTTATCGAGGGACATTTTGATAAAAATCAACCAATTTTAATACAACATGGTCGCATGAATATAAAAATATTTGTCAATGAAAATTCTAGTTACCTTTTTTCCGTCCATGACCCTACCCTACTTTCTTATTTTAATAAATAAATAAATGAACGTATGAAGTACATAGGTACAGTCACAAGCAATGAAACATAAGCTCTTATGACGATACCATAACGTACGCATTAGAATGAGTTTGTTTACATATTAGTGCACATGACTGTACATATCCATATATCTATTTCAATCCTTTCCCACTAATGAAAAGTTCATTAAAATCATGTCATTATAGGTACAACACGTATATTATGTCTCTACTTCTTATTAATATTCAACTTCATTAAACTACACACGAGCTGAATGGTATTAGGTGGTCAAAGTACGCGTAGATACAACGATATTTTATGATCGAGATAATTCATTTTCATTATCATACAGCCAATGAAAAATGGGTGATCGTTGTTTACTTTATGAATTCCTACAACTATATACCTATTACAATTTGAGAATTCCAATAATCATATTTATAATATTTACACAATAATTATTTTATTTAATAATTGTGAATAAATATTAGTATGTACCTCTAGATGTTATTTACTGTTATAATGACAGCCAACACTGCAATTTAATATTAAGATTGAATAATTTAAAGCTATGATATAATATTTATGAAAAATGAATAAAAACTTACCTAGTAATAGATTTTGTCTTAATAGGATGTAAATATAAATTTTGTAAATATGAAGCCATTAGTGACATAATTGGTTTTGACAGAGCCATTTTCACAATTCTTTATAGGTATCTACAAAATTCACTAACACGACATATACACTCACACGATAAGCAAACGACTAAATAGTTGACGATAGTGAATTAGCGATGTTATACGCACGAGCTACTGATATGATTTGTTTATCAATGATGTGGGCACATAACACTTTAGGTTATCTTGTTACCAAATTATGATCAGCTGGTGGAGATGTCATGAACTAATTACTGTTTTTAATACAAAAATATCATTGTCCATTAAATTACAATTATTTTTGGATAAATATTGCTTGTAACGTGTTTTATTGAAAGCTATATTTCGTAACAAATACTCCCATTCACAATAAAATACGATTTTGTATAACTTCAGTCGATGCTAGCGCCGCGCTTGTATTGAAACAAAAGTCAGAATACTGACACTGACATATCCAGGTTTATACAACTATTTTATTTATTTAATTAAAAAACCTTAGAATAAATTATTTTACATTATAAATCGAATATACAATTATCTAATCAATTAATTTAGCGAAAACATAATTTATTTCTCCTAGGCCTTGTAAAAAGAGTTAGAAATACATTACAAGTATTTTACAAATTACATTAATTGTCATACTTTGTGTTGGATTCAATAATTAATTATAGTTTGCCAGCCTGTAGCACAACCCTATCAACATTATCTTACAATTTAAGACCATTTAAAGCACAAAAACTTACTAAATTTATTTTAAATTATATTACTTTTTAAAATGTAATCAAATATAAATGTATATTTAAAATTTCCGTAAAATATATTCCTTTTAGCAGCCTTTTTCTAGCTTCCACCATATAATTTATCCAATTGCATTTGTAAATTGTGAGATGTAACTGCAGGAGTATCGGGAATGTATGACACATTATGCTTAACAATGGGAGTGTTCAAAAAGTTCATTTGTTCCTTCATTTTCATGTACATATTAAAGGCTCTATTATCAATGTCTTTATTAGGAGTGTGCATTCCATTTGAGACATTAGGCATAGACTTGTAAAAAACTTTTTTCCTTAGGCACAAATTTTTCTTTGGTATCTTGTATGATGGAGATTTTGTGGGAGATTTGATGACAGAGCAAGGCTTCCCAAGCATTGGGCTTTTCTCAGGACTAATATTTTCTTTCTTCAAAGTTTTTGGTGTACTGGCTTTGGTATCCATTACTAACGTATTATCAAGATCAGGGTCAGAGGGCTTCCTGCCATCTTTCTTTTCGCTTATTAGTTTCTGCACATAGTGCAAAGACTTTAATTGAGACTCTTTTATATTATTTAGCGTTTGAATACCATTTTCTATCATTTTGATGTTATTTTTAGTTTGTTTTTCCACTTCTAACAAATCTTCTAATTCAGTACTTGTCTTATCTGTATTTGTCACTTTCGCTTTTTTCAGTAAGTCACATAATGAAACAATGACACTCTCTTCTCTTTTATTGCCTTCTTTACTATACTTTGGCTGTGTAGGTTTGTCAAAGCACATTATAGTGTCATCATTGCATAAAGCTGAACTCTCAAGTTCACTAGAATTGTTGAAGTATTCCTTAACATTTCGGTATTCTTTGAAAGGGGTAGAGACTGGCGGCGACACTTCTGCAATGTTCTCAAGAGTTTGTTCCTCTGAAACCGCTTTTGCCTTTTCCTCTATATCATTTATTTCTTTCTCATTTTGCAAAAAACTGGCATCACAACTAGACTTCCACGATTCGTTGGATAGTGGGGTATCAGGAATAGTCTGAGGAATCATAAGGCGCTGATTTGAAACTACTTTTAGGGGAGCTATAGGTTTCTTGTTGACGTTGGCTGACTTGGATATATTCTCTTTATTGGCAAGAGTCATTCGACTTCTGATAGGTTTGTTTATGACTGGCGTCTCAGGGATGTTGCAAATTCCACTGATCCTTACAGTATTACGAGCTGTGAACAATAATAGCATTATAGTAAAGATATTTAAAATAGCTGACTTAAATTAATCAATTAACTAAAACATTAATCAATTTATTTACCTTGTACATGAAGGGACTTCTTGGGTCTAAACTCCGGTTTGGGAAATTTTGGTGTAACAGTATTAGTTGGATGCATTGTCACCCTCATATTTGGGGGAACCTACGAAAAAAATTGACACAATTAATATTGGAAATAATTACTCGTAAAAATTGGAAAGTGGACTATTTACAAATAATTTTAAGGACTTTTTGTTACATGGCTCATATTAATTTTTGCACATTATCTTTAAAATGCTTCAATGTCAGGCAGTGAATTGATAATGATAAATGTGACATCAAAGATGGCTATCTACATAGAAAATCTATAAAGGAATCCTGTTTTGACCATTACTTTAATAAGTATGTAAACTATTAGGTGCCTAGCCAGCCAACATCCCCATTGTAGGTAGGTAGAAATCATTATAAGTTGAAATGATATTAAAACCTACTTGTTGTATCTATGTATTAATAATGATTAATGAAACTTCATGTATTCTTACTGTTCAAATCATATAAAAGAGAAAAATAAACCAAATGTGAAGTCTTACTTTAGGCTTAGGCTGGAAATTGAGCACTTTTCTTACTGGGTTATTCTTGAGCTGCCCATCGGCAGTGTGACTTATCTTTTTATCCACCTTCACAGATGAATTCCAATTCTTCTTTTTGGCTGATGTAGCTCCTTGAGCAAACCTTTTCGGTGATTGAACTTTTAATGCTAAAATATTTAAAGGGATTAATTTTGTAACACATTTATTTTATTTCAGTAAACTCAAAATATAAATTAAAATATGGCACATTCCGTTCGTTTTAGTGTTTTAAAGTTTTTAAATTATGGTCTGGTATGTTCGCAAAACATAGTGCAGTTTCCTTGTCGGCAACAGTCTGACTGAAAGCAGGACTGTCCCTCCCAAAACAGGACGTCTGGTCATGTTACTCATGCACTAACAATATTTATGCAGCTATCTTTTTACCACAGCTTCACACATATATATTTATTTTTCATAAAAAAAATATTTTACTTAGGAATAACATAGCATTTTAATAATGTAACAGCTATAGGAATACATCATGTACATAGCTCATGGAAATTTGTTATATAGAAAAATTTACATTTCCTCTATCTGTGACTACTAAGATATCTGTTACAAAAAAAAAATATTATATCTATTTTAGCATGTGTAAAAATAAGGAAACTATTTTATGGGAGTCATCCATCATATTTTCTTGATAGGAGTGATCCACTGATCCAGAATATCTTAATATACTCGTACGAAACAACTACTATATTGATGTTTAAACTAATTTAATCATTACCCATACCTTGTATATCAGCCCTCATTTCTGCGATTGTCAGAGGTTTGATTACTTTTTCAGCAGTGCGAGACTGTACTGCCATCGTAGTACGGGGTTGTTTCTTAACAGTCAATGTGTGAATTGTATCCCTAGACAATATACCTAAAATAAAATTCCACGTAAACTAATAATAACACAATTTTCATACACATTTGATTAAGATTTTTCACAAGCGATTCCGGCTTCATGGAGGGTTACCATTCCACTTACCGCTTATACTTGGCAAAAGTTCTGCCATAGTTTTAGGCTTCTTAGCTGTTGCCGTCTCCATCGTTGTTATGTCAGTATTTACACAATAGGTCGAATAAAATTAAATCTAGCTCACATTTACGTAAAAATTGATTTATGGTGAATTCAAAATTGAACAACATTCAAACACTGTCAACTGAAATAAATGTCAAAACTTGTTGTGGTTTGTTCTTTTTTTTTAGACAAAGGAATTAAAAACGTTAGATAATCGTTTAACAAGCAGTGGCATTAATTCAATGTAATATAATTTTGACATTGACATTTGACTCGATGCTTTGACAGGATAACTCTGACAAAAGTTTGTGTTGTAAAATCTGATAAATTTTAAGATAAAATCACTGAACAAGTCTGAATTTGTTTAGCTTGTACATATTTGTTGCGCTTTAAAATGGTTTCATACGTGGAAATTAAAGGTTTTGATGATTTCGCCAAGTATACAGAGAATATAGATTCTAAAGGAGACCCGGTATTCTTTTTCTTCAGCGGCTCAAAATTACCCAGTGGGGAGAGTTGGTGCCCTGATTGCGTAGAAGGTACATATGTTTTATTCATTTGATTAATTATAATAGCGATAATCATTCTAAACCATGTTTCTGTTAAATTTTCGATAATTTATTGATGCAATAAAAATAGGCTACAATAAATTTCGTTACATTTTCGGGGCGGCATTTTGCGTAATCTGCGATAAGAAAATTATTGCCAAATCCATTGTCTCTAAAATATGTGATAGTTGTGTTTATTCATGAGCTAGGTATTTCACCTTTTTCGTTATCTTTGTGTAAAATGTCAAGGTTTTATGACAAGATATGTTATAATTTTTATGCATTTTGTTTATTGAATGCGAAATTAACCTTCTGTTGAACTGACATATCCTATACTGAAATGCCTAAAAGAAATAAAATAACTATTCACTATTTAAATAACTATGATGAATTTACAAACTATGTGGACAGTTTGCCTAAAAAAGGACCAGAGGTATATTTTTTATTCACTGGCAAAAAAAAAGAAAATGGAAGGAGCTGGTGCATTTATTGTCAAATGGGTAACCAAAATGTTCTAAATAATAGTAAATTGAGACCTTTTTTCCCATCACATTTGTTTGGCTTAACCATGTATGACGAAATGTCCTTGTAAAGCCAGACACAATTGATTTTCTATTGTGTCTGGTCGTCTGGATCTAACGACTAACACTGAGTTACATTTGAGTGGCTTAAGTCACTAAAATGTTGCTTTACAACTGAATTTTTTTATATATATGTATAGATGTTTTAAAAACAAGACAGTGTGGATAAAATACAGTTTTAAATCCTGCTGAAACTTAAGTAACACAACTACTCACAGCACAATCTAGTCTCTTAAATACGACTTAATTTTTGGCAAATTTACACTGAGTAATTTAAAATCAGTTTCCATGTTTTCCCCTGTAAATGCTCTTTAGACAAAAAATAATCAAATGAATATTAGTAACTCTTTAATCCTAAAAATGTTTTTTCACTAGCTTTATCAAATTCCAGCTGAGCCTGTTGTGAAGTCTTACCTCGGAGAACTACAGAAGAGTTTGATCTTTGTCTATGTAGATGTTGGAGACAGAGAATTGTGAGTAATAATAAATTGACAATATCAATAGGCTAATAATCCTGCAAGTTTGGTCATTTCAATAGGAATGGCTGTAATGATACAACAATTTTCAAATCTTAATATGCTAATGAATACATACTTTATCAGAATACTTATAAACTGTTTTGCATTGTTAGGTCTGTTTGGTAAAAAAATAAAATAAAATGCACCTGATCATAATCAATTGGTACCAAAACTAGTTTTCCCCCTACTAATTGAGGTTGACAACCTGGACCGAGAATCAAAAGCTGGACTTTTCCTGTTCAAAGCCGAAGTCTGGCTACATATCTAAGTTAGTGATTCATTGTGGGACTTTATCAGAAAATCTTATAGCAGAACATACTGCATTAAATAAGAGAGATGCATTTTCTTCTGTAAGACTTGTTTATCAGCAGTGATACAGCATCAAGACAGCTGGTGCTGTGCAAATCTACCTAGCGTTTATAGTCTAAAGTCCTCTTTCACTATCTAGCTGACACCCACAACTGTATACACATAACTTCAGGATAAAACTTATTCTATGTTATCTAAAGCATCCGACTGTTAAATTTCAGCAAAATAAATTCAGTATTTTGTGCATGAAAGAGGAACTATAAGTCAGCAAGATTAAATTAAATTAAATTTATTTATTCCAGCTGGAAGGACAAAGCCTGCCCATTTAGAACAGATAGTCGCACCAGACTTATGGTTATACCCACTCTAATCAAGTGGAAGGGAGTTCAGAGGCTGGAAGGCAGCCAATGCAACAAGCGGGACCTGCTGCAAATGTTGTTTGAGGAAGAAGAATAAATACAAACATTATTTGTCTACAATGTAATATAAACAAATATGTATATTATACTTTAATCATAAGCTACTTATTTTTAAAATAAAATTTTCTATTACATTTAATATCATTTTATTTCAATTAAAAAAAAAAGAAAAAAAACACATAATAAACATTTTGAATTGTATACAGAATTGAGCTTTTTAAAACAGTTGCACCTAAACTAAACTTAATTAAATTTACATATAAAACTGTTACTGATACCTTGTTACATTAAGTACGTTGTACTCTGATAAACTAATCTATATTTACACACTTTATAAATTTTTGATATCAGTATTTACGGCTCTAAGTCGAGAATGAACATTAGCTACAAAGTTATAATAATAAGATGATAGAGTTTTGTACATTTTTTGTTCAAAATTAAGGTCAAAATTAATTGTTCGAAGAACATGGAAAGGACAACAGCTCATCTTCCCTTATCTTGTAAATATTCCACTTACAAATAAAGTTTCTCTTGAAAAATTGTTACAGATTTGGGTAGGATGATGCGAGACAGTGTATAAATATCTATGATACACTGCATAGCCTATTCGATTCCTATTTAAATGCATTCTTTACAACTAGAATGCTTTTTTTAAGACTTTCGCGTTCTATTTTAAACTAGAATGCTGTCATGGTCCTCAGGTTTGTACTGACCCACAAGGTTAGTATCTATTCTTTGTCCTATAGCGCTGTGTTGCTACTGCTGGATGCTTCTGTTTGTTCCTTGTTGTCTTTCTCGTCCTCAGGCATGTCGTTGATATTGAGGTCCTTGGAGGGCACGGAGATCAGGACGTCATAAAACACCTTTTTGCTTCTTAGGAACGCGTTTTTGTTGTCGAATGACACTGTATCTGTAAAGTAATACATTTGATATGATATAAGGTGTTACATGGAACTTATGTAGCCCTATTTATAGCTAAGTATACTGAAATATGGGTATGCTAATCGAGGTAAGATTTGTGTAATTACCGAGTCATGAACTCGGGGTTCTGGGTTCGATACTGATTCGAGTAAAATGTTTTGGATAAATTACGCATCGCTAAGATGTTGGCTTGATTTTGATGATTGAGTCTACTCTTTATTGAATATTCATCATCATATCAGCCAAAGCAGTTCACTCACGACTGCTGAACATAGGCCACCCCTATGATTTCCACAACCCTTTGCGCCACCGGCATCCATCGCCTCCCTACATCGTAACCAACTAAAGCTTAAAGCGAAAAACGCCCTTAAGCCCAAAAACGAATATGTAGGATCCGACGAAAAGCAATGTTGAATTCTCAAGATCGTAGCTAGCGTACTTCGAATAAATAAATAAAGAAATATTGGACAATATGGCATACAATGCGCTGATTCTGTCTAAATCTGTTTGTCACAGAATTCAGAAACAATGACAGTACCACAACACCCATACTCAAGACAATATAGAAAAGTTAGTTTCCCAATAGACTCGACTGGGGATCGAACCCGGGACCTCAGAGATGGCACGATGCCAAAGTCCGGCTAGCTCGCCTCTCAGCTACGGAGGTCGTCAGAAATACAAATTAAGCGTTGATTTCGAAAAAAAAAACTATTTTATTGCCCTGTTGCCCTGTCACAATATTTTACAATTCGAAATGTGTCAAAAATGACTAGGTACATATTAGTTTTCCTCCAACCGACTACCAGTTGTTAGGTAATACCGTTCCATAGTTTACCTACTTTCCATGTCTGCTGTCATCAGTCATCTGACGGTCGACTTAGCTTATAAGTCGTCCTACGTCTCGTATAATTTATTACTATTCGGAACTATAACAGATCGTTTTTGAAATATTGGAACCGGGCATTCATTCCCAAACCTTCGATAAAGACGTTACGTTATGTTACGTTTCGTTTTTGGTATAGCCAGCATCATTAGTTCGTATACGCCTCAGTACCTTGTCGTACCAAATCTCCGCGTAGCTAAACAAGTCAGATAGACAGTGACTTAATGTGACAAGGTACAGAGTTGTTCATGAACTAAAGCTACTGACTGTAATACGCTAGTGATGTAAGAGACTTAGTTCTTTAAGGCGTATTTAAAAGACTAGTCTTGTTTTTAAAGCCTTGCGACTAAATTAGTCTTGTAACCCTTTAGTCTTTAGTCACAGGACAGGTGCCACCTTTGGGGACTGGTCTGCTCCAGCTTACCTCTTAAAATAAAATAATACTTAATGCTTTTTTCACTCATCAAAATAAAATTATATGACTTGGTCCAAAGTGTTCTACACATAGCTATAAGTTAGATACTGCTACTGTAACTTATCTGCTGAGTTTCTTACCGGTGTCTTCTCGGTAGATATAGGTTCCGAACCGGAAGTAGAATCACTTTGCATTGTATTCAATGACGATTCAAAAGTGTTACCTACATGTAACCTACTTGAATAAATAAATATTTGAGTTTGAGTCGGAAGACTGCAAACAATTTACTACATTATTTTATCTAATTATTACTACACTGTAAGTATGTCTTAATATTTGTAATATGAACGACAGAGTTTCTTGCCGGGATCTTGTCTGTAAGTTATAGGTTCCGAACCGGAGGTAGCGTCATTTGCATTATATAGACGTTTCATAAATATTACTGGTGTAATTTACATGAATAAAAGAATATTGAATTCAATTGAAAAAAAAAACTGACGACTAATTTTAGTCGTAGTTTTAACCTTATAACGTAAACGGCTTAAAGGTGTAGGGGTCAGAAGGTTGCGTAGTAAAGTTGCGTGTTCAGATTTGGATGTTGGAATGTCTTTAATTTTGAAACTTACGACTATATATACAAAATCTTAAAATAAATAAACACACATTCTTATTGGCTAATTACAGTGGACAAATGAAAATGCTTACATTTAAACCTATTACAAAATATTTACAACAAACTGAAACTACGTTATTGGATATAATTATTTACAATTAAATTAACAAATCACAGGGCCTACATTTTAGCCAGTCAGGTGGCGTCTGTGACGTCAGGCGTTACCGGGCAGAGAGCCACGGAATTAGAGCGAGGTGGTATGCTCGGACCTCTCGATGCAAGGTAATAAATATAACCGGCGCGAAACTCGCGCGCTCCGCAGTCTAACTACTTGTATGCACCGAGAGGGTCGAGATGCACTCTCCCATATCACTCCCCCTCAAGCGAAGCGTACGTTCTTCTTGACGGCTCGACCAGTTCTTGTAATGTATGGGAGACCGTCGCTCGTCGATGAAGAGGCGGGAGTGCAATCTCTGCTCTTCGCCGTGACGTCAGCTGTAGGCGTTGCTACTGCGTCTTGCGTTTGTTCGTTGCACATGTAGGCGGGCTTCAACCTGTCGAGCGATATGACAGCTGATCGACTCGGTAGTTGTATCTTGAAGTGCTTGTCCTGGCGTTGAAGTACTTCGTAGGGCCCGTCGTATGGTGGAGTGAGCGGTGCTCGCACGGTGTCGTTTCGCACGAAGACGTGTGTACATGTTGCGAGATCTTTGTACACAAACGTTTGTCGGCTCGTCTGTGTGCGTTTTTCGGGTGCAAGGGACGACATTGTCTGCGTGAGTTGACGCACGTAGTCTGCATCTTCAATGTTCGACTGAGTAGGTACGAAAAAATCAGATGGTATACGTAGAGTAGCTCCGTAAGTCATCAACGCGGGACTGAGGTTGTTGTCGTCTCGTATTGCGCTGCGTAGTCCCAGAAGTACTGTGGGCAGCTCATCAGTCCACGTAGTGGTTGCGCCTCGTGCCATGAGTGCTGCTTTCATAGTTCTGTGCCATCTCTCTATCTTACCGTTAGCTTGTGGATGAAAAGCGGTAGTTCGGATTCTAGTTATGCCGAATTTCTTCATAAGAGCGTTGAACAGCTGCGACTCGAACTGACGTCCTTGATCGGTCGATATGCGTAGCGGACAACCGAAGCGTGCTATCCAATTTTCGTACAATGCCTTAGCGACGATTTCAGCGGTGATTTCTCGTACTGGGATCGCTTCGGGCCAACTTGTACACCTATCGATGATAGTAATGCAGTATCGATAGTCGTTTGATAGTCGTAGTGGGCCAACTATGTCGATATGGATGTGTTCGAAGCGTTGCGACGGCGGGAACGATGATAACGGTGTAACGACGTGACGACTAACTTTAGCACGTTGACAGTTGATGCAAGCTCTTGTCCAAGTAGTGACTTCTCTGTTCATCGAAGGCCAGAAAAATTTCGAAGTCATCTGCCTCCGCGTTGTTCTAACGCCTGGGTGGCACAGATCGTGTTGCGCTTTGAAGGCTGCATAGCGATATGCCGCAGGCAAGTAGGGACGAGGCGTAGATAACGTGACCTCGCACGTGATTGGTCGGCTGAGTCCAGGCAGCGTTATAGCGCTAAACTTCAAATTGTCTTGTGTTTTCAATGTCTTGAGTTCTTCGTCGTTAGTTTGATCTATGGCCAGCTGATTGTAGTCGATCGTAGTCGGGCAATGTATCTCCTCGATACGAGATAAGGCGTCAGCAACTGTATTTTCTTCTCCTTGTATGTACTTAATACTTGTGCAAAATTGACTAATGAAGTGTAGTTGTCGCTCTCGTCGTGGTGTGTCGCTGCTACTTGCTGATCTCGATAATGCGTGGACGAGAGGTTTGTGATCGGTGTATATTGTGACGTCACAGCCTTCTATAAGTCGGCGAAAGTGTTTGACAGCCGAATACATCGCTAGTAATTCGCGATCGTATACGCTGTATCGTCGTTGCGTTGCGCTCATTGTCTTAGAGAAAAATGCCAGTGGTTTCCAAACTTTGTCGATCTTCTGTTGAAGTACAGCGCCGAGACTGGTATCGGAGGCGTCGCTCATGATGACGAGCTCGTTGCCGCTGGATGGATAGGCCAGTGTGGTGGCTTCTGAAATGCTTTGGCGGCATTTTTCAAAAGCGGTTTCTGCTTCGGGCGTCCAATTGATCGGTGTCTTGTCATTTTTCTTCTTATTATGTAGGTACTTATTGAGTTCGCTTTGCAAATCGGCTTGATGAGGCAGGCAGTCTCGGTAGAAATTGAGCATGCCTAGGAAGCGTCGTAGCTCGATGATGGTGTTCGGTTTCGGGTACGAAGATATTGCTTGAGTACGTTCCTCAGTGGGTCTGATGCCTTCAGCTGATACTTCGTAGCCCAGGAAGTTGATTTTTGATTTCCCAAACTCGCATTTGTCGATGTTGACGGTCACGCCATATTGTGTCAGGCGCTTGAGAACTTGGTGCAGAGTTTGCTTCATTTCTTGTTCGTCATCAGCATACAGAAGAATATCATCAACGTAACAAAATACTCCTTCTAGGCCATGTAAGACTTGGTGCATGAAACGTTGAAATGTTTGACTTGCATTTCTGAGTCCGAATGTCATGCAGTTGAATTCAAACAGACCAAACGGTGTTATTATTGCTGTTTTCTTTGCATCTTCGCTGTTGATGGGTATCCAGAAGTAAGCCATTTTGAGATCGAGTTTTGAGAACAGTTTCTTGTTACGTAACTGATACGTGAAGTCTTGTATGCGTGGTATCGGGTATCGGTCTGGCTGCGTGACTGCGTTAAGTCGTCTGTAGTCACCGCAAACTCGTAGTCCCCCATCTTTCTTCTTAACCACGTGAAGTGGACTGGCCCAGGCGCTCATAGACGGCTTGCATATGCCCATCTTTACCATGCGGTCGAACTCTTCTTTGGCTGCCTTGTACTTGTCCGGCGGAAGAGGGCGCGCGCGTGCGTAGAGCGGCGGGCCTGTTGTTTCGATGTGATGGACGACGTCGTGTTTGGGTGGATTTAGCAGGTTCATTGGTCTTAGGACTTCTGGATATTGTGCCAGTATGCCATGGTAATCTTGTTCGGGGCAGATGATACAGATTGTTTCGGCTGGTGTGGTGATTTCTAAGGCGTTAACTGACAATTCGGTGATTTTGTCGACTAGTTTCTTGTTGTCTAAGTCGACGAGCAACTTGTAGTGACGAAGGAAGTCTGCTCCGAGGATCGATGTCTTGACGTCTGCCACTATGAATGTCCATTGGAAACTGCGACGTAAGCCAAAGTTTAAATTGATCGATTTTTCTCCATACGTTGCGATCGGCGTACTATTTGCCGCGTATAATCGGTAGGCGTTATCTTTCTTGCTAATTGTTCTCTTTGTTTTCGATGTTGCAGCTAGTACGGAGATGTCAGCGCCAGTATCCACGAGGAAACGTTCGTGAGTGTTGCGGTCGTGGACGCATAGGCGATTGCTTGGAGTGGAGACACCGACACTCGCCACTGTCGATGTCGACGTTAGTTTAAAGACGTCTTGTTATTGCTGTTTTCTTGCTGCCTTCCCGTGCAGTACGGTGATTCGCATCTCTTCGCTTGATCGCCGAATCGAAAATGGTACTTGCATAACCATGTTTTGTTTGCTAAATCGCCTGGTTTCACGTCGCGCTCGTTCCGCTGCTTTGAGTGCGAGCGGGAGCGAGAACGTGAGTGAAAGGGACGGCGATACCGTCGCTGCGGCTGAGAGGCGCGGCGCGAGAGTTCAGCGACCTCGAGCGCGAGCTTCTCGACTTGCCGTGATAACGCTGATAACGTTGATAACGCGTCGCTTTGACTTGCTTCTCTCGGCGTAGTTGTGTTTGATATTGCAGCGATAGATGGTGCTTCTGAGTACTCTGCCATCTTGTCAGCCATCGCGGCGAGAGTGTCGAGTGTTGATTCCGTGTTGATCGATAACACGACTCGTATCTGCGCTGGCATTTGGTTCAGCCATTCGATCTTGAGACCTTCTTCTGTGATCATACCGCTACCGAGTTCTCTCATCTTCCTTAGCAGCTGTGAGGGCTTCTGGTCGCCTAACTCGAGTCCGCTGATGAGTTTTTGAAAGTTTTTCGCTGCGGACGTGTCGTACGTGGAGAGAAGGCGTTCTTTTGCTGCTTGATATTTCCCTGTAGCCGGCGGGTTGTACAGGATGTCGGTGAGATGGTGTAGGTCGACTGTTAGAAGTTGCTGAAGCAGGTAGGTGAACTTCTGTGCGTCGGATGTGTGCAGCGGGTCGACTGTAGCCTCGAAGTGAATAAACCACGCCCTTGGCATTTCACGCCAGAATGGAAGGAATCTTGACTGGACGGAGACTCCGGCAAGCTCGTGATGGGAATGAGCCATCTGCTGGTCTGACTGTTGCGGATTTTCTTCAGGAGCTTGAGCAGGGATTCGTGCTTCTTGTTGGTTTTCTTGTCCTCCGGCCATTTCTTCAGCGTCGATGGTCACCAGTTGTAGGGGTCAGAAGGTTGCGTAGTAAAGTTGCGTGTTCAGATTTGGATGTTGGAATGTCTTTAATTTTGAAACTTACGACTATATATACAAAATCTTAAAATAAATAAACACACATTCTTATTGGCTAATTACAGTGGACAAATGAAAATGCTTACATTTAAACCTATTACAAAATATTTACAACAAACTGAAACTACGTTATTGGATATTTGGTGAGGGAAGGTCGAGGTATTCTTCTTAGTAAAACTCCGTAGAAGGTGTAGAAATGAATGTTCTTAATTGTAAAATATGTTCAGCTTATATACAAAAATGTGTCGTATGAGGACAGCTTCTGACCAATAGAATGACTGATCCTTCTGATTGGCAGATGGTAAAATTGTTAAGAAAAAGTTTTGGCGCGCGCGCCCGCGCTCAACGAAACTGCCTCACCAGAGGGCGCTGGCGCGGTGCGCGCGGGCGGTTAGCAAACTGTCGCTTGCTTTTTCTCGTCTCTGATTGGCCGATGCTAAAAGGGCGCGCGCCCGCACTTGTCGAGGTAGTCTTGGCGCGCGCGTGCGCGCGTGTTCTGGGAAATGTGCCTCTACAGGGGGTCGCTTGCACAGTGCGCGCGGGCGGTTAGCAACACATGTGCAAGATCGAGTGACCGCTAGAGACGCTCGTCCATTTTGACTAAGAGCAGCGGCGTACGCGGACGTCCGGTGAACTTCGTGGTCGACGTTGCGCGGGGCGTTGCGATTGCGGCACTTCGCGTTGCGTCGGTCGTAATATTCAGCGGCAGCGTGTGGTGGTGATTCCTGGTGAAGCACACGACGGTCTTGCTGATTTATACACAGTTCTTTTCAGAACTATCATCATGACAATTGTTTCTTAATGCAGACACACTGAGAGAGATGTGTTGTGTTGTTATCTGAGAGAGAGTGTGTGTATATATGGTGCTGTGGATAGGTTGCCACAGTACTCCCCCTCAAGTGAAACGTACCGGCAGCTTGACGACACGCCCTGAGCGGGTTGTTTTCAGTGCTGACGAGACGCTGTTGCTGGGCGGCGGCGGCGGTGTGTCGGTATTGTCATTACACGGCGCGCAGGTGCCATTGTTATGCGGCGAGTTTCTGGTGACTAGAGGTTCGGTAGTGGTGGCTGGTGTGGTAGTAGTGATGTGGTATTCCGGTAATGAGGAAAACTGGTGCTGATGGTATGCATTCTCGGTTGCGGTGTTTAATAGGTACGCGGGTTTAATTCTGTCGATAGATACGGTAGTGTGACGGTTAGGTAGCTGTATGGTGAAAGTTTTATCCGATCTGGTGATGATTTTGTATGGGCCTTCATATGGTGATTGGAGAGGCTTCTTTACTGCGTCGACTCTTAAAAATACGTGGGTGCATGTCTGTAGATCTTGATGCACGAAGATACGTTGCTTGTCATGATGTACAGATGATGTTTGCGGTTTATTATTTTCGATGGTAGCCCTAAGTTTTTCCACGTATGTATAGTTCATGATATGATTGGGTGATGATGTTTCGAAAAAATCGCCTGGGAGTCGTAAATTGTAGCCGTAGGTAAGTTCAGCTGGGCTAACACCGGCGTCGGTCCTTACAGTTGCGCGCAGTCCGAGTAGTATCGTGGGAAGTTCATGGTCCCACGATGTGTTCGCAGCTGATAGTTTAGCGCGCAATGCTGACTTAAGAGTGCGGTGCCATCTTTCAATCATCCCGTTACTCTGTGGGTGGTACGGTGTAGTACGCGTTCGCTTGATACCCAATAGCTTCATAAGGTTATTGAATAGGTGGCTTTCAAACTGTCTGCCTTGGTCGGTTGTTACAGTGGTTGGACAACCAAAGCGTACTATCCAATGTTTGAATACTATTTCGGCAACGATTTCGGCTGTTATTTCGTGCGTGGGTATTGCTTCTGGCCATTTGGTTGTTCGATCGATCATCGTGATCAGGTATCGATCTCCGTTGCTAGTTGTAGGTAGCGGTCCAACGATGTCGACGTGAATATGTTGGAATCGTTCTGTTGGCGGGAAGTTTGAAGTGGCGGAGAACGTGTGTCGTTGTATCTTGCTTTTCTGGCAGTCGATACAACTTTTCGTCCATTTGCCAATGTCCGCGTTCATTGATGGCCAGAAGTATTTACGTGAAGTCGTTTTGCGAGTCGTGCGTATACCGGGGTGGCTGGTATTGTGTACGGTTTTAAAAACTTCGTAACGATGATCTTCTGGTATGTAGGGTCGGATTTGCGATGAAGAAGTTTCGCAATATAATTCTATGTTGGTGTTCGGGATGGTTAATTTCTTTAAGGTGATATTTTCCTGTCGTAGTAATTGCTGGATAGTGTGGTCTTGTTGCTGAGCGGTTGCGATTTCTTCGTAGTTAATTGTGGTCGGGCAAGATATGGTTTCAATACGGCTGAGTGCGTCGGCGACTATATTTTGTTTACCGCTGAGATGACGAATGTCGGTCGTAAATTCGCTAATAAACAAAAGTTGTCTAGTTCGCCTCGGTGTTTCAGTTGTAGAATTTACTTTTGACATTGCGAAAGTGAGCGGCTTATGGTCCGTGAAGATGATAAGTTCACGTCCTTCAAACATCTTGCGGAAGTGTTTTACGGCCATATACATTGCCTGTAACTCACGATCGTACGTCGAGTATCTTGACTGCGCATCGGAAAACTTTTTCGAGAAATAACCGAGTGGTTGCCATTTTTCGTTTACGTACTGTTGCAGAACGGCGCCAGCTGATTTGTCGGAGGCGTCGCAGAAAATAGCATAGGCAGCGTCGTGTGATGGGTGAGCGAGTAAAACGGCGTTGCTTATGCTCATTTTACAAGCTTCAAATGCTTGAGACGACTCTTCTGTCCACTCGATCAACGTTTTGTCTCGTTTTTTTACATTGTGCAGATGCGCGTTTAATGGTGCTTGGATTGTGGCTGCGTTTGGTATATGGTCGCGGTAGAAGTTTATCATACCCAAAAATCGTCGTAGCTCCTCGATGGTTTTGGGCTTCGGGTAGTCACTGATGATTTTGACTTTTTCAGCTGGTGGCTTGATACCGTCTTGAGACACTATGTACCCGAGGAACTTGACTTCGGTTTGACCGAATTGACATTTGGCTGGGTTAATGGTTATGCCGTGGTCTTCGAGTCTACGCAGTACTGTTCGCAGGTGTTCGCGATGTTGTTCTTCGCTACTACTTGCGATTAGTACGTCGTCGATAAATGGGAATACATAGCTTAGTCCGCTGAGTACTTGATGGATGTACCGTTGGAATGTTTGTCCCGCGTTCTTGAGTCCTGGACACATACGTGGAAACTCGAAAAGTCCCATAGGTGTGATAATAGCTGTCTTCTCGATGTCTTCCTCCCGCACGCTGAGTTGTTGGTAAGCGCGGTTAAGATCTAGGGTCGAGAATATATTTTTTTCACTGAGCTGGTATGTGAAATCTTTGACGCGTGGGACAGGATATCGGTCGGGTTTAGTGATCGCGTTTAGGCGGCGATAGTCCCCACAGACTCGAATATCCCCATTCTTCTTTGGTACAACATGTAGCGGTGAAGACCATGGACTCTTGCTAGGTCGGCATAGGCCTTGTTCAACCATATTTTCGAATTCTTTTTTTACTTTTTCATACCGATGCGGTGGTATAGGACGAGCTCGGCAGTGAACGGGTTGTCCTTCGGTTTCAATGAAGTGTTGTACGCTGATTTTGCTATTTAGGTTCATGGCGGTTAGTCTTGTAGTTCCAGGGAACTCGGCTAAGATATCGTGATAGGAGTTTGCGATATCGATGCTCCTTACTGTAGGGATGTCCGTGGCTCGTACTGGTGCGGTTATCTTTAGATTAGTGACGCTATCTACTAACTTTCGGTTCTTTAGGTCCACGACGAGTTGGTGATGTTCAAGAAAATCGGCGCCAAGAATCGGTTTTGAAACGTCAGCTACGATGAATCTCCATTTGTATGGACGGCGAAGGTTTAGATCGAGTTCCAAAGTTCTCTCTCCGTAGGTCGGTATTTCAGTATTATTGGCGGCGTACAATTTAAATGGCAGCGCTGTTGATGTGTGGCCTTTTGTTTTTGGTAGGACGGATATGTTTGCGCCCGTGTCTACCAAAAATGAGAGTCCGGTTTTCTTGTCCGTGACGAATAGGCGGTACGAAAATTCTTGAACGCTGGTTTCCGCCGCTGCCAACGTTCTGTCTAGTTTTCCGACTTTTCTTTGTTGAATGAGCACGGCGTGGTACATTTTCTTGCCTGTGCGCCAAACCTTCGGTGGTAGTAGCAAACCGTTGACAGTGAGTCTTCTCTTGTGCGAGATCGGGACTGGCTGTTGCGGCTGCGAGACGGGTAGCGATTTCTGCGGTAACTATGATTAGTGTAATTTGGCGGTTTCGCTTTTAGTTCCGCGATCTCGAGTGACAACTTGCGAATTTCGTTGACAAGAAATTGTGTGTCGGCTTGAGATGTTGACAGCGGTGGCGTAGTTGATGTGGATGTAACGGCTGCAATCTCGTGGGTCTGCTCCATCATTTTATCAGCAAGAAGAGCCAATTCTTCTAGTTTCGTCTCTGTGCTGAATGATTCGCTGACGGCGAGTACGGAGCGGACGTGTGGAGGTAGATGATTGGTCCACATAAGCCTTAGCGTAGTGTCAGGTATTCTATCGCGAGCAAGATCTCGCATGCGACGAAGTAGTTGAGTAGGCTTTTGGTCGCCTAGCTTCATCTCTGACAGCAGCTTTTGAAATTGCCGCGTGTCTGATTCTTCGTAGGCTGTGATTAGACGCTCCTTGATTGATTTGTAGACATCGCTTTTCGGTTGGTTGTACAGCAGGTCGCTGATTTGCTCGACGTCTTGCCTTTCCAGCTGTGCGATGACCATTTGGGCAAGCTGTTGGTCGCTCTTGCTGTAGGCGTGTGTGGCAGCCTCGAAACTAAAAAACCAAAGCCGTGGTCGGTCGCGCCAAAACGGTGGAATTCGCAGTGGAAGCGAAATTGTGGCGGATTCTGTAGGCTGGTCTTGTTGTTTCTGTGTAGAGGTTCCTTCGTCGGACGACATGGTGGATGGACGCGTTGTTGCAGAATTTCGAGTAGGGATTTCGGCTTGAATTTTTCTTGAGCGGCAGAACTTCCAGGGTGGATTGTTCAATCCCAGGCTGGGCAGAGATTTCCCGTTGGCTTCCTAGATCACGTCGGTTTCCCGTTGGCTTCCCAGATCACGTCGGGTTCCCGTTGGCTTCCCCAGATCACGTCGGGGTCACCACTTTGGTGAGGGAAGGTCGAGGTATTCTTCTTAGTAAAACTCCGTAGAAGGTGTAGAAATGAATGTTCTTAATTGTAAAATATGTTCAGCTTATATACAAAAATGTGTCGTATGAGGACAGCTTCTGACCAATAGAATGACTGATCCTTCTGATTGGCAGATGGTAAAATTGTTAAGAAAAAGTTTTGGCGCGCGCGCCCGCGCTCAACGAAACTGCCTCACCAGAGGGCGCTGGCGCGGTGCGCGCGGGCGGTTAGCAAACTGTCGCTTGCTTTTTCTCGTCTCTGATTGGCCGATGCTAAAAGGGCGCGCGCCCGCACTTGTCGAGGTAGTCTTGGCGCGCGCGTGCGCGCGTGTTCTGGGAAATGTGCCTCTACAGGGGGTCGCTTGCACAGTGCGCGCGGGCGGTTAGCAACACATGTGCAAGATCGAGTGACCGCTAGAGACGCTCGTCCATTTTGACCAAGAGCAGCGGCGTACGCGGACGTCCGGTGAACTTCGTGGTCGACGTTGCGCGGGGCGTTGCGATTGCGGCACTTCGCGTTGCGTCGGTCGTAATATTCAGCGGCAGCGTGTGGTGGTGATTCCTGGTGAAGCACACGACGGTCTTGCTGATTTATACACAGTTCTTTTCAGAACTATCATCATGACAATTGTTTCTTAATGCAGACACACTGAGAGAGATGTGTTGTGTTGTTATCTGAGAGAGAGTGTGTGTATATATGGTGCTGTGGATAGGTTGCCACAGATATAATTATTTACAATTAAATTAACAAATCACAGGGCCTACATTTTAGCCAGTCAGGTGGCGTCTGTGACGTCAGGCGTTACCGGGCAGAGAGCCACGGAATTAGAGCGAGGTGGTATGCTCGGACCTCTCGATGCAAGGTAATAAATATAACCGGCGCGAAACTCGCGCGCTCCGCAGTCTAACTACTTGTATGCACCGAGAGGGTCGAGATGCACTCTCCCATAAAGGCTAAAAAGCCTTATTGCCTTGGGCTGGCTTCTCATAGAGGAAATCGAACGTTTTGATAATTCATGAGTAAAATAAAATCGGGAAACAACAACATTTATGTTTTTTTTTTCAAATTAAAGACACATTCCATGTAGGGTATCGGTATGAGTCGTGTTCATGGGCGTACCCAGGTTCTGGGCCAGGGGGGGGCTAATCAGATTTTTTATAAGCTATCATCATCATCATCATTTCAGCCTGTTACTGTCCACTGCTGAACATAGGCCTCTCCAACCGATTTCCAGCGCGACCGGTCCATTGCCACCTGCATCCAACGAGACCCAGCAATTTTTACTAGGTCGTCGGTCCATCTGGTAGGTGGCCGTCCCACACTGCGCTTGGTGGTACGTGGTCTCCACTCAAGAACCTTTTTGCCCCATCGACCGTCCGATCTTCGTGCTATGTGGCCAGCCCATTGCCACTTCAGCTTACTAAGCTACTAATCCTACGGGCTATGTCAGCAACTTTAGTTCGTCTACGGATTTCCTCATTCCTGATTCGGTCACGTAGAGAAATGCCAAGCATAGACCTCTCCATAGCTCGCTGA
Organism: Glyphodes pyloalis; assembly: GCA_037074685.1. Lineage (NCBI taxonomy): Eukaryota > Metazoa > Arthropoda > Insecta > Lepidoptera > Crambidae > Glyphodes > Glyphodes pyloalis. The sequence continues at coordinate 4,182,806 of JAYKKO010000002.1, forward strand.
GCGACTTTAAGCCTTATAAAAAGTTCTTTTGTGAAGCACCACGTCTCAGAGCCGTAAGTCATAACTGGTAACACACACTGGTTGTACACCTTTGTTTTAAGGCACTGAGGGATGTTGGATGAGAAGACATTTCGTAGTTTACCGAACGCTGCCCAGCCGAGTTGGATCCGTCTACTGACCTCTCTCTCAAAATTGGACTTACCTAAACGAACTGCCTGTCCTAGGTAAATATATTCGTCTACAATTTCAAGAGTAAAGTTCCCAACAGTCGGTGCGGTGGGTGCAATATGGACATTACACATGACCTTTGTTTTGTCCATGTTCATTTTAAGACCCACTTGTTGAGACACTTTATTGAGGCTACCGAACATTTGTTCTAGATCTTCCAACGATTCTGCCATGACCACTATATCGTCGGCAAATCGAAGGTGAGTGATGTACTCGCCGTTGATGTTGATGCCAAGTCCTTGCCATTCCAGGAGCTTGAAGGAATCTTCCATAGCAGCGGTAAACAGTTTCGGGGATATGACATCTCCCTGTCTTACCCATCTTTTTAAGGCAATTTCCTTCGTGCAATGCTTCTGTACTCGAACTGACATGGTGGCGTTATTGTACAGACATTACAGCACCTCGACGTACCGATAGTCTATACGGCATCGCTGAAGAGATCTAAGAACCGCCCATGTTTCGACGGAATCGAAGGTTTTCTCATAGTCCACAAACGCTAAGCATAGTGGCCAATTATACTCCTCAGTCTTCTGTACAATCTGTCGCAGCGTGTGTATGTGGTCTATGGTACTATAGCCTTTTCGGAAACCGGCTTGTTGTTCGGTAGGCTGGAAGTCATCAAGCCTGCGTTCGAGCCGATTCGTGATGACTCTCGAGAACAACTTGTAGACGTGGCTCAGCAGTGTTATGGGCCTGTAGTTCTTCAGTAAGGTTTTGTCACCTTTCTTAAAGAACAGGACCACAACACCCCTGTTCCATGCCTCCGGCGTTTTGCCATCGAGCAAGGAGAAATTAAATAGCTTCTGAAGGACTTTCAGTACTGGTGTTCCGCCCGCTTTCAGAATATCAATATCAAGTTGAAAGCGATACTATCGATATAATCGATTAATTTGCAATTATTTTTAGATAGTATCGCCATGATGGTACAGTTCAGGTAGGTACCAAGAAACTTAGCTATCACGTTTTATGAATAAAAAGTAGGGTATAAATAACTTTTTCACGGTTTCATTTTGAATGTGTTATGTCTAAGAAGACATTATATGAATGAAGATTAAATCTAAAAATAATTGCAAATTAATCGATTATATCGATATAATCGATTATATCGATAGTATCGCTTTCAACTTGATATCGATATAATCGATTATATTGTATTTGACTACAATTATAATCGATTAATCGATTATATCTAATAAAAATAGGTATCGATATATTCGATTATATCGATAGTATCGATTGTCATATCGATTGTTAGATTATTTGAGGGGGGATAATCGATTAATCGAAAATCGATTATCCGGCAACACTAGCTCGTACCTACTCTCTCCCGATTTCGCGGTACTCGATGTCGCTCGGTTAGGTTCGGTAATATTTGTGTCGTGCAGGCGCGGGCGGGCCTCGCGGCGCCGCTGCAAGCGAGCTGTCGTAGGTAGGTATCTAACGAACGCGCCGCGTGTAATTTATTGTATCGCAAAGAAATGGCGAAAAATGCGTTTATTAATATTTATGTACAATAAAAGTACTAGATAAGATACATAATTAGTAGGGACGTCAACATTATCCAGGGGGGGGCAGCTGCCCCCCCCTGCCCCACCCTGCGTACGCCCATGGTCGTGTTCATGTATAAAACTCAGTTGTGAGTCCTTTTAAAAAGAACTTTAGTCGTTTTATGCTTTTAGGTTTTTGAAAACAACTGTAGTCGTTTTAGTTGCTTAGTCTTTTAAGTCTTATTAATAAAAATTCGAACCTTTAGTCTTCGGTTTAATAGGCCTTAAAAGATTAAGTCTCTTTCATCGCTACGCCTACAGGTCGCTGGTCCACCTTGTACGTGCATCCAGTGGCGTAGCGTAGTGGGGGCGGCAGGGGCGGCCCGCCCCGGGCGGCGCATTTTAGGGGGCGGCAAAATTTCACAATAAATAATAAAAATATTTGAACCATTTCATATTTTTAACGCAACTACAAAGGACCGATTGAAAAGAGCATGGAATTTTTCATTACTTATTCTGTAACGGATTCGGGGAATCCCCTTTCTTTGAATGATATTTTCTAGCGACTGCTGGCAACACTGTCTACGACTTGCGAGGATTCCCCGTATTTTATTTAATGCTTGGATTGTTTATGGCTAACAAAACAACAGCGAGAATGACTGACGATTCAAACAAAGTTTTATTGATGTCTCGTATCGTAATTAACGTTACGCTTTAAAACTGTGATTTTTGTGCAAATAGATACGTGTAGTGGTCGTGAAATAATTAGATTTTGTGAAAAATTGAATTTGTCCGCTACGTGTACCTCAACTGTGTGAGTATTAAAAAGGTATTTTATTTATGTAATTGTATGTTCGACTGTCTGATATGTTGTTCAAGCTGTAATTTATTATAATAAAAAACCAGCCAAGTGCGAGTTTTTATTAAATATTTATTTGCGTTTTATATTCAATTCTCCAATTATTTAATTTTGTCAATCTGACGATCGACTGCTGTACCTAATCTGCGGTGATAGGTATTGTACAGTCGAGCTCACATCAAGCTATACACTCGCAGTTCAAGTTTCGATCTTATGCATTTTTAATAAGAATGGTGCAAAGTCCAAAGTGTATAGGTTGACGCGTACTTGAGTGTACCTGTTATAAAAATGTATCAATGTATAATAAAGATGATTGTAAAACTTAGATAAACTTTTTTATTTAAATGTATGATATGTAATGTATAGTATACATTAAATTGAAATATCTAAATAAGAGGGCGGCAAAATTGTCTTCCGCCCCGGGCGGCCGACACCCACGCTACGCCGCTGCGTGCATCAAAGAGGCAGGTAGTACTCACAGGTAGCGGGTCCGGTGACGGGCAGCACGCCGACATCGAGGGGTCCTTCGTGCACCTTCCGCGGGCCGTGCACCACCTCCTCGCGCCCGTCTTCGTCGCGCCGCATGATCGAGAACTTTATGTCGTGGCTATCCACGCCGAACTCCCACCTTTATGTTCCATGAAAAATAAATGTTCTATAGCTATACATAAGTATGTATGTAGTTGAAATTAGGGTTCATTTTCGGCTGATTTGATCATAGCAGCATCGCATTGTTCAGACGGAAATCCAAACTTATTAAAATCGTTTTATATCACAAAGTGTCTAATAGATATGTCGCAGTCATCTTTTTGCGGTTGAATCTGCCATTAGATTGAATGACTGAACTAGCAGATTTAACCAGATGACTGCGACAGATATATAGCAAATTATTTGATGACCTTTAAGATGCCATACGATTGTTAAGATTACCTACTCATGATACTTGAGCGAAGGTACTACCAATATTAAATAGGTTTCCGTGTGACAGCGCACATGAATCGTCCACACATAAATCGTGTTACATAAATTTCCAACATGGCCATCATACGCGACCTGCATCCAGCGACTGTACTTTATTTGTTCTTAAATACTTACTTTAAAACACTCTCTGGATCCGCGCATATAAGATCGACAGAGTGTTTCTCGCCAGTCTTAATGGTGACCCGATTGTACTCTTTTTTTGATTCTCTTGAAGAATTCTTTGAGTATAAGCTTTTTGGTACTTTGCCGCCTGGTTTAACCTGAAAAGAAAAATGGTTCGATCAAATCAGAAGATCTAGAGGGTCGGTTATGGAGACGCGGGGCGTCGAGAGTCATGGGAGACTACATATCTCCGAGTGACATATTTATGTACGCAAGTTTTATATTTGAAAAAAGTTAGAGATCCTTACTAGAACTCCAACATTGTACCAAGGTATAAAAAAACTATCTACCCATGCAAAGCCAGGGTGGACCAGAATTGCAGACTGCGTTGTTTTTAGAACCAACATTCTATAACAAAAATAACTACCGCAGACTTACCAAAAGACTACATCTCGGGTCGCCATTGGCGTCCACCATGGTTCCGCCGTAGTGCACCGGTAGCTGGTCCTTGTCCACAATGTTGAGCACCTGTGCCTGCCACTTCTTCGAGTCCGCTCCATAGATCTTGATCTTCGATATTGTGTATTCGTGCATGAATTTTTTGATTACAGAGAAGGCGAGGGCGAACACTTTTGGCGCTGAAAATAATACACATCATTTTGAAATTACAAACTTGAAGGTCGTGATTTTGGAGTCTACGATTCCCAGGTTATGCAAATTATCTATGTTTCGAATTTGTTCAACATAGCATGTGTCTTTGATCACCAACCCGAATTATTATAACAGACTAGCTGTGCCCGCGACTTCGTTCGCGTGGACTACATTATTTCATGGTCGGTTTTACCCCTGTCTCCCCAAACAAAAAGTAGTCAATATTTAAATCCAAGTTTCGAGCTATATTTGTGCCAAATTTCATATCTCTAACTTAAATAATAAACATTTTCCCATATAAACTTCCAACATCGGTATTTACCCCCGTTAAGCGGGAAAGCGTAACAGACTGACAGAGTTACTTTCGCATTTATAATATTAGTAGGGATTGGCCCCACGGAATCGTAGGAAAGCTAGAGCACCGAAAACCCGGCTTATTTTATGAAGTACCTAGTTAGGCATGTAGTTAGTATCAATTCTAACCTCACGTGACACTAGCCGAGGTAGACTTAGCAAAAGAAGCCTAGTGGCCGAACAACACGAAAGAAAAAGAGGTTTTTTAAGGTAAGGTCAACAAATCAAAGGTTCTTTGGAAGGAGAATCATGCGTGTGGGACTTTTCACTAGTTATTTGATGTTTTTAGTGGAACATACCATTAACGATTAAGCAGGTCTTAAGTATCTCCGGGTAGTTGGCTTCGTATATTTGCAGCAGCGTGAACACCATCTCGGCTGCCGGCTTCCACGCGTACTGGCGCATGCTGAACCCTTCCAGGTCGAATAGGACTGTCACCTGGAACCAAAACAGGAACCAAACATAGTTGTAAATATATAGTCAATATATAGTCGTAAATACCTTCCTCCCCACATGGTTGCAACTGCTATTAGGTAGGTATACAATCCCTGGAGAGAGTTCTTATATAAGTATTGGTTGTGGGCGTTTGACCCTTTTTCTTTATATTTTTCTGTTATGATAGGATTAATGAACTGATGTTACATTCCCTATAATATGGGTCATAGCGATGGCTGGCATATACATGTCATGCTTGTGAACAGGCGCCATCTTTGGGGACTGGTCTGTTCCAACTTAGGTACCTATCCCTCAGAAATAATACTTAATGTTTCTTCACGCTTCAAGACAAAACTATATGACTTGATCCACAATGGCCTACGTATAGCAATAAGGTAAATACTGATAATTTAATAATAAATCTACTGAGTTTTTTACTGTTGTGTCGGTAAATATATAGATTCCGAACCGGCAGTAGGTACAGTCACTTTGCATTGTATTCAATGACGATTTAAAAGTGTTATAATGCTTATATAATAATATAATATTTAACATACTTGACTTGAATAAGAAAATATTTGACTTCATTTTGTTGTTAAAGCACATGTAGGAACATGAACAGCCAGCCACAAATGATTATCCCCCGTGTAAGTACCTACTACAGGTTAATAAGTAATTAAGACAGATACTTTATGTTTAAATTCTTGAAAGCGTGTTTCAATTCACCTTAAGAGCCGCTGGGCCATGCACTAACGCCTGTTTCCTCGCGCTGGCTAAGTAGTTCTCCAGGTGACGTAGTACCATGCGGATCACGTCCGATCGCTTGATGGTGTGCAGCAGCCCCCACACGTCTAGACCCACGAATGGGACGATTATCACTGCAATTACAAAATAAAGATTTGAATTTAACGGGTTCATTAGTTATTGGCCAGGAATTTGAATTCGTGCGATTAACATTTTGTGTCTTGCTGTTTATAAATGTATTTAATTATTATGTTGTGGTACCACTGTTTGACATTTCCATAGCACAAGTGCTTATATTAATAACTTTGCAGTGCGGGAATATGCCCCGGGCGGACGTAGAGTCAGCCTCTTTAGATTGTAAACAACTCGGTACCTTGTCACATTAATCTAACTGTCTATTTGACTTACTCAGTCTCATAGACGTTAAATGTGACAAGGTACTGAGGTGTATACGAATTAATGATGCTGACTGTACACTGAAGGTGGGCGGCTCGTCTATTTATTCACCCCCTAAACGTATTTAGGAGCAGCAAAAATCTCTAGATCGTTTGTTGTATAGTGTAGAATCGTCCCGGGAAGACTGGCCAGCAATGGTAGTTTGAGTGATAATATGTTTATAATGAAAAAGGGAACATACAAACAATAGTGAGTAGGTTTATTGTCAAAGCCTTTATATCATACCAGGTGATCCTTCTTTGTCGAATCCAGTGGTGCCACTCGGGAAGTATGTTTCGAGGACCTCTGGCGCCTCCCAAGTCGGCAGGGTTGTGTCCACGCCCCATTTCTCCCGCCAATTCATTGACTGAAAAAAAGGGAAAGTAAAAAAATACACGGTAAACATTTCGAATTTTAATTTGCTAAAAACACATCACGTAATTTATGAACGCCCAAAGGGTAGGTAAATGTGCATTCCGGCGGTGTTGTGGAAGTCAAGGCTCAGCCGATCTCCCACAACACCGCCACTAAGGTGATGGAGGTCCAACCGGGGGGTTTTAGTGGGTAGTCTTGCCCTTTTCAGGGCAGGGAGTCCCACACACGCCATCACCCTCCCTCGGGATGACGGTACGGTGCATCAACGCATTTCCCTCCGTCAAAAAAAACGGTATATGTGCATTGCGAACTGTGCATACCTATACCGTTAGCTCTTAACATGCTTTACGGACTTGCGGCATTTGGGTTTCGATAAATTCTTACTTTCATTAAACTAAACTAGCTGTGCCCGCGACTTCGTTCGCGTGGACTACATCCTTTTATGGTCGGTTTTACCCCTTTCTCCCCTAATCTTCGAAACAAAAAGTAGTCTATATTTTAATCCAAGTTTCGAGCTATATTTGTGCCAAATTTCATATCTCTAACTTCAAAAATAAACATTTTTCCATATAAACTTTCAAAGGTGGTATTACCCCCCTCCCCCCCTTATTTTCTAATAAAAAGTAGCCTATGTCCGTTCTTGAGATTCAACGTATACCTATACCAAATTTCATCAAAATCGGTTGAGAGGTTTAAGCAGGAAAGCGTAACAGACACACAGACAGACAGAGTTACTTTCGCATTTATAATATTAGTAGGGATTAGACCAGGGGGTCTACTCCTAAAAACGAAATATGACGGATAGCAATTTATACATCTCAAAATTGTTACCAACTCACTTCGAATGCGAATCAATCGTTGATTTCGAATGCAGATCAAAAACGTTTTTAAGTTTTAAAATAAGTCAACTGGTCAAAACGAGACACCATTTTTATTTAGTTCACGGTTTGTGCAACCTAACCGAAATGTCGGGCAGTAAGTAGTTTGTACCTATTATCTACTAAATAAAAATAGTGCCGCGTTTTGACCCGTTTACTTTTCTTTTAAATGTTTAAAATGGAACGCGAAAGTCTTAAAGTTTACACGTTTTAGATACCAAACTTTCAATTATTCTTAAAAATGTGTTTTTTTTATATTACACTTCAAGATTGACCTCATCCCACCTGATGTTAAGTTGAAATGAGGTCCTAGCTTAACTTGTAGCCCTTACCTTGAAGGCTTAACCCCTACTACTAATGTAGCACCCCCCAGGGGCTCCGGAAACTTTACTCACACGCAGGAACACAACAACACAGAAGTGATTGTTATTTGGCTACGGTCTTCTGTAAGATGTAGGTATGTCACCAGTCGGGCTGCTCCAGTTCGAGCGATAAATCGCTATGCCCTACCTCTCTTAATTTTCATTTGTTCGTTTCGTTTTTGGTAGTAAATAGACCTACTGGATATAAACTCACAGCAAAAATGAAAGCCAAGACAACGACTCTCAGTTTCGTAGAAGAGAAAATCTTCAAATCATCTTTGAATTTGTAGGATAGGTTTAAATATCGACAAGATGATAAAATTATATGTATTGTGTGTAGGTACCTATAGCCAAAAGCACGTCAAATAACACAGTTTGGACTTTGAACGAATCTTGTGTCTTAGGCATAAAAACTAATTTCGAACAGCACTTGCCTGTTTACCTTGATGTGCTTACTTATTAATAGATAATATTATCAATTATTTAATAACAAAAAAAAATCTTTCTCTTCAAGTTTAGGTACCATACCTAATCTTATCCGAGTGATAAATAATTAGCAGGGGATTGATTTTATTACTGTAGGCAAGAATGAATAATTCTATTTTTAGATGGGGAAATATATTTGCGCACCGTACCGCCGCCTAGAGGCAAGCAGCAGCGTGTATGGAACTTCCGTGCTATCTAATATTTTATAAAGATAAAGCATAGTTTCAGAAATCGTATGTGCTTCCGACCTTTTGTGATCAAGGGCGGACTTGTTTCAGCAAATTGTTTAATAGGTATAATAATGACTTCTTTACCTTGGTTCTGCTCCAGATTTTGGAATGTCGAAGGTAGAACCCTTCTTCAACGAGGCCTTATTAATTAAATCAAAGAAATTTGTTTAAATCGTCAAAACTGGACTAATTCTTAAGGTAAGAGTTGTATATTGCTGTATCAAAACAAAATTAAGAAAACGTTAAACAATTTCGATACCATTTTTGTTTGTACTAAAGGCACTGCATTTTGTGACAGGAATAGACGCACATCACGCAAATGAATAATATTATTTAATCATCATACCATACAATGATACAGAGCACCTTAGGTAACTAACATTTACTTCACTTTAGTTGACTTACATAATCATAATACAAAACTACGCTACTTATACAAAGATAACAAAAATAGGACCAATATTATGCCAGCATAATAATACTACTCCAGAGTAGCATACAAATATTCTGTACACATTCTCTTTTCTTGATTTTTTTCTATATTTGCATAATTCTTTATGTAACGAATCGTTAATTATAGTCTAGACTTTTCGGCAACAAGCACTAAATTTTAATGCCAAGTTAGTTAATTTCTAGGTAGGTATGTACTTGATAGTTTTTATGATAACAGTAACCTCAAAATATTACAAACTAGCGGCCGGCCGCGACTTCGTACTCTTGTACTTAGTCTTTTCTAGCAATAAATATAGACGGTGGGTTTTACCCCTATCTCCCCTAATATTTGAAACAAAAAGTAAATGTCACGTCGAACTGTATTTGTGCCAAATCATGTCTTCATTTATATCGAACTTAAAAATATGTTTTTTCCGATACAAGCTTTTAAGGGCGGTATTACCCCCATCCCACCTTATTATCAAAACAAAAAGTAGCCTATGTCCGTTCTAGAGGTTATACCTATACCCAAATTCATCAAATTTTTTCAGGTTCAGAGGTTTAGGCGTGAAAAACGGGACAGACAGACTGACAGAGTTACTTTCTCATTATAAATTAGTTATTAGTCTGGATGCGTTAAAATACCTATTATTATGTTTTAATGGATGTTTTATCAACTCACATCTCGAAGCATTTTTTCTGCCGCTTCCGGATCCCATTGTCGTGCTGGAAAATATTAAATATATGTTTTATTTATAATATACGATACAATGTTATTATTGTATTTTGTTGCTTATTGTGATTTGTGTAAGCAATTAAGGTTTACAACATTAAAGTTAATAGTTCTATTTATGTAACCTAACACAGAGTATTGTTGTTCACCTAACTACTTTTTGTTTATGACGCAAAAGTAAAAAATATAGGTAAATAGTATTCCCTAAGTAATAGGTATGCATGTAGGAATAAGCTCTTAGCTCTAGCTAATAGATTTTAAACTTGGGCAGATTATGGTTTTGTTCACCGACTATCTAATTACCTACCTACCTATAATCTGAATCTATCTACTTTTTTATTACGCAAAAGTAAAAACTATAATTAAATATTACTTCCTTGTATAGGTACCTATATATGTATGCTTGAAGAAATAAGATCTTTACGAGATTATAAGATTGTGCAGATTATTGTATCATTTAATAGTGGAACAGCGTAGAAAATTACATAGTATGCGCGTATTATTTACTTTAGAATAAGTAGGCATTATTTTTCACATGTAACATGAATGCGGAAAACTTTAAAATGATATGAAAAGCGTCATTTTAAAGTCTAACTTACCTCTTAACCATCTCAGTAGAAAGTGGTCATTGTGTTCCGGCTTTAGGACATCCTTGACACTCCTACGAAACTGGAAAGAGAAATAATAACAGTTAATTTGGTAATCGACAGTAATCGAAGACGTAAAAGGGATGTGAGACAAGTGGCGGTTTTTCTGACAGATGTTATCTTACTGCCTGCCTAACACCTAACTTAGCTTACTAACAACAAGAAATTAGACGGCATCTGAACAAAATTCAGTCGTAATGCCCAGATAATTGATATTGTATTTGAAAACTTAAATATTTGTATAAATAAGTACTGCAAGTGGAATAAAAGAAAACAAGTAAATATATAAGGTAACATGAATGAGTAATAACATATTCTAGGATCTCGTTCAAGGAGTAAAAATATATTTCGGCGTAACTTTGCTCTTATTTCCGAACCGTTTGTCCGTCACGGCGTAACACGAACATAGTACATTAAGATTCAATGAAAAAAATAATCAATTCATTGCAGTTCATTAAAAAATACGCACCAGTATTAAGGCTCAGTTAAAAATGTTAGTGCCTTGACCTTCCTTTATTAAGTATTAATTTACAGATACGAATATCTACATAGATACAGACTGAGATATCTCATTTACTATGGGCACAAACTAATGCGTTAACCAAACCTAACCGATTGCAAATAATGGTTATTCATTATTAGAAACTGTTGTAAAAACAATTTTATTATAAGTCATTATTCGTATCATTTTCTGTAGTTGCAAAATAGGTATTGTGTAACTGGCATTAAAATCTAGTAAAACTGTATATTTGTTTTCACGTCGACTACTTTAAATTACCTAAATTCAACTTATTATTATTCATGTACCTAGATTGCGCTCTGAGTGAGCCTTTCACGAGTGTATCTTCATAATCTTTGGAAGCCTTTCCGTGTCATCTTGGATATGGTTGGTACCTATTTACCCAGACCTGTATAACTACCAATATAGATGCTACAGCTGGGGTGTCAATGTTGAAAATAATGGTTGTAGTTAGTGCCGATTATTGTATTACGAACGCCATTGGCCAATTTCTTTCAGCGTTGCCTCTAGTGACGGATAAAAGATTTTGATTAACGGGTTCCCCTGTTGAAGTAGCGTTAGTATCTGGCACTCTGTGGATGCCCCTCCACGCCCTACCCTAACGTCGGCCCTGGTTATGGTAGTAATAAAACCTTATGCCAATTTGTTGCTAAGCAACCGATAGCATTGACATAACTGATCATAATAAAGACAGTTCCCGCAAAACTTTTGAAGGCGTATTTTACATTAAAACGATCAAGTCTGTATTGTAATTGAAGATTTCTGATAATAATGGCAGAGGCTGATAATATATCGACGTTCAGTGCGGATGGGGGGCAGGACACCGTGGGTTTGCCGAGGATAGTGATGGTCACCGAAGGCTCAGACACTTCTGCGTCTTCTGCGTCCTCCACATCTTCTTCTGAAGACAACTGGGCAGACCTAATCAAATCTACCGAAATCCCCCCCGAATACTGGCATATACAAAAGCTGGTAAAGTACATGAAAGCTGGTAATCAGACTGCGACGATGGTAGCTTTGTCTTGCCTCAAGGATCACGATTTGACCGTAGAGGTGAATCAAAGAGCTATTCAAGAAATCGGTGGTCTGGAGTTGTTAGTCAATTTATTGGAAACAAGAGATCTGTGCTGCATATTGGGTGGACTTGCTGTCTTAAAAGACATCACTCCAAATATGGAGATCAGGAAAAAGGTCACAGATCTAGGTGCTATTCCCTTACTGGTCGGATTGTTGTCTGATCCTGCAAGAGATGTCCAGATTCTTGCTGCTGAAACAATCGCTAATTTGGGTCGCATTCGTAAGAGCAGAAAGTTTTGCAGAAAATTTGGTGGGCTACCGAAGTTAATTGATTTGTTAGACATCAAAGAAAGGTATTAATATAATTTTATGTTTATTTATTATCATAACAAGTTTGTGACCGCCATTAAACCGGTTGGCTTTCTTAGTCATGGATATACTTGATGATTAATCAAACAAAACTTTGTAAAATTTTTAGATATTTAATCACATCGCGCGACGAATTGAACCAAGATGAATTACAATTTTTGGATATAGCACGAGCCGGAGCCAAAGCTTTATGGTCCATGTCATCATCACAACGAAATCGTGAAGCCATGCGGAAGTATGGCATGATACCTCTAATTGCACGAATGTTAAAAACAATTCATTTGGACGTAGCCGTTCCGGCCGTGGGTCTCCTTCAAATGTGTGCAAATGAAACGTCTTTTCAGCTAGCTATACAGACCGAGAAAATGGTTAACGACTTAATCACGCACTTAGCCAACGAAGACAAAGATTTGAAGGTAACTTGACGATTTGTATGTTAGGTAACGTTGTCGCGCCATGACGAGTACCTCGGCTTTTATGGCGCTGTGATTGACGCGACTGGGTAACACGTACCTACCTTTCGCGCCCATCACGCAATCAGAATTAAAATCAATGATTTCGGTAGCTTAACAATGTTCGTACGTAAAACGTAAATACCAACTCTAATACTTCCTACTAAAATGATTACGTTATGCGTTACAGACTTATTGCAGTTTGGCGATTTACAAATGCGCAAGCGATTCGATAACGAGGGATATGATTCGTGAAGCTGGAGGTTTGGAACTATTAGTAGAGGCTGCCCAAGATAGTACTAATAGACCGAATAAGCCTTTGTTGGCTGCAGTTACTGGTGCTTTATGGAAATGTGCTAATAGCGATGCTAGCGTCAAAAGGTTGGATAACCTTGGCGCTGTTCCCATTCTGGTCAGACTATTGGATGACGAAAATGATGGTGTGCTCACCAATGTGGCCGGGGCCCTCGCCGAGTGTGCTAAATATCCACCTAACCGCGACAAAATTAGATCTGCTGGTGGGATCCCTATGCTCAGTAAGTAGTCAAAAGCATGTGAGAGTATGCGCTCTAGAGTTTGTCCCAAACTTAGCCTACTGGGGAAAAATAAACGAATTGCAACTTTTTACTGTGATTTGCTGTTAACCGTATGCACCAATAAAAGTGTTTGTTAAACTTTGTGTTCTATATGTAATGTAAATATTTTTACCTAAAGTCCAAACTTTGTTTCTTGTTTTACAGTTCACCATCTGAACAATACATACAAGCCATTGCTTGAGAATGTTCCCTTAGTTTTGATGGAGTGTGCCAAGGAGCAGTTCTGTATGGCTGAAATCGATGAACTGGATGGAGTGAGACTCATTTGGTCGTTGTTGAAAAACGACTCTAAGAAGGTGCAGACTAACGCCGCTTTAGCGTTGAGTCCGTGTGTGCAGAATGCGGCGGATTCTGGCGAGATGGTCAGATCCTTTGTTGGGGCTCTAGAGCTCGCTGTTGATCTACTGGATTCTGATGACCACAACGTTTTGTCGGCGGTTTGCGCAGCGATTGCGACAATCGCAAGAGACCACGAGAATCTCGCTGTGATTTCTGATCACGGAGTTGTCGCTAAACTTTCGAAACTTGGTAAGAAACTGTTTAACAGCCTAGTTTTTAAATCACACTTAGTAGGTAGTTTTAAAGACTATTGCGTTCAATGTAAGCACAAGGTTGTTTGCAGAATAGGAAATAAATTCAAATTGCTAACCATTAAGTTGCGCAATGGCAAAATGATATGCTTGACAAAGGAACGTTGTTGTTTTACTTCAGCCATTTGTATACAGTTTAACTGCTTCATCTAATTACGGATATAATGAGATGTTAATATAGGTAGTTATTGTTTGTTCTCAGTGAGCACGACAGATGACCACCTTCGCGCTAACTTGGGCGTCGCCATTGCGTACTGTTGCGATTGGGCTCAGAACAGGCAGGAGTTTGGCAAGCGTGGTGCCATCACGCCGCTGGTTAACTACATGACTTCAAGAGACCCGAATGTGCATCGGGCCACGGCTCTTGCGCTTTATCACCTCTCTTTCTATTCCATCAACTGCGTCACTATGCATGCTGTGAGTATGAACTGTATGATCTAGCTGTTGCCCGCGACTGCGCTCGCGTTATTTCGGGATGAAAAGTAACCTATATGTTAATCTGTTATCTCATCTCTTTTTCTGCCCAATTTCATTCAGATCCGTTTAATAGTTTTTGCTGAAAAGTAACAAAACTTTCGCGTTTAAATATTAGTACAGTTGAAGGTTGAGCACGTCAAGGTAAACACGTGGAGTTCGACATTAGTTCTTATGCGCGGGACATAAGGACGGTGCAAAGCCCAATGCGTGTCTGACGAGTTTTTGTCTGTACTATAATCTTAAAAGAGAATAGAGTCCAAGCGCCGGCTTCGCACAGGTACAATTTATGAATTTACTTACTTGTTTTCGGCTTTTATGTATGAAATATGTATAATCTCCACATATTGGAAAAAAAATGTCACTAGGTATCTATTTAAAAAACATTATCAAAATCCACTACGTGGTTTTTAACATCTAAGCATAGGTACCTACGTACGTATAGACAGCGAGAAGCGGCTTTGATTGATAGTGTGTAGTGATGCGTTATCTATCTACCCAATAAAGTAGAATGCCCTTTTAATGACCATGTTATTCTAGCTGTCAATAGCCATCTACGACGTGAGTCTATTGTTATAACAGCTCGCAACGTTGGTATAGTAATGCCTACCAGTTAATGAGTAGATTGATCTGAATAATAACCCAGGTTTCTTTATCTTTATATAGACTGCCCTAATGGTTAATTTGATCATGATGCTGCTTTGTCAAACCAAACTCAGTGGCAATTATTTATTTTTGAATGTTTTTAAGTGTATTTTTTGGTACCACTGTGATTCTCATTTTCATTAAACTAGTGCTTGAGCAAATTTTTTGGCGATTTGATGGCTGACATTTTTTTTTCTAAGTAGGTAGTTCATTTTTAATTGATTTACGTCTATTGTTTACTATGAAGTCGAATGCAAAAAATAAAACATCCAAATTCAAGTTTGAAACACGTCGGATTCGACGACCAACACAAAAAAATCGCAACCATGAATAATCTGTAATGCCTCGCTCAAGGAACCTGTTCATCTAACTAGCTACTGAGTCAATTGTTGGTCAACAATGTAACTGGGGGTCTACTGTTAAAAACGAAAGGTTTCATTTTTGAAGATTGAGCAACAGTTTGGGAATTAAAAAGTGGTTTTTGATTTGGTTTTGGTTTGTTCTTGAAAACGTTCGCATTCAGAGTGAATTGATTATGATTGTGAGAATTTAAATTTGTTATCCGTCAGCGAATCCGACATATTTCGTTTTCGGGAGTAGTTTTACCCCAGACCTACTCCCTGACGGAATGCAAATTAAGCGTTTTCAAAAAACAAAATATTATTTAGGTATGTAAATCGAAAACCATGTTATAATTGCCAAACTTTTGATTAATCTTCAAAAACGAAACCTTTCGTTAGTTCGTTTCGTTTTTGGGATTAGACCCTCTGAATAGAAAATAAAATAATTAATGTAGCTTCAGATCACTACTTAAGCTCTAACTTAGCTTTTTCCACGGCAGTTACGCAGTGTGCTTTGATATCGTAAGACTACTTATCTTCTTATTCTTATATATATGGATCCGGTTGGTGTTGTAACATCCTTTAAACGTCAAAAAAGTCAGCGCTTGTTTACAAACCTCTTGAAACACTTCAACAGTAGCGAAACTCTTGCGATTATGTGATGGACTATTATTGTAAAAGAGATTGGTCGAACCAAGTTTTTATGCAATGAACTGTCTTAAAGGCTAATGACCTTATCAGCATTTTTATTGACAATAATACGTCGGACTATAGACTTTAGACTTTGCACCATCCTTATGACGTGCATATAAGATCTAATATCGAATTGCAAGTGTTTACCATAACGTGACGTTGACTGAACATTACAATAATAGTAAGTGACACTTACGGGCCTAGCATGCGCCACGCGACTAAATTTTATCGCGCTCTTAACAAACGTCAAAATCGATTGAAGTCAGTGCGTCAGTGATTGGCTGAAAATACGAGTGCGGTGTGCTATTAGCCAATCAACAGTATCGAAACTTTTGTCGCCTCATGCGATAAATTTGACATATTGCGTATGCTAGGCCTGTAGAGTATTACTACTTAGGTATTTAGGGTATTCAAATATCTATTTGGATGCAACCAAAAAGTCAACAATATCTAGTGCAAATAAAGTTTTCACTTTAGTAATAAGATTAATAGGTCGAATTAGAATGTCATATTTGTTCCAATGTTAAGAATTTTGTGTACGATGAGTAACTTCGGTTTTTTCGAATTCCATACTATTTTCTCGTAATCGACTAGTACAGTGACTCTTAACCAGTGGTCCCTAGAGGCAATCCAAGTGGTCCGCGAAGCCATCCTAATAATATGTGACGTGACGTAATAAGTCGAATAGAAAAAACGCGAAGCCGCGCGGGGCACGACTCACGAGTCCGAAGGCGAAACGCGGTGCACCCCTGCCGGGTGGTGGTTTCGTTCCATTCGTCACTTGTAGTTAATTAGGTGGTCCCCGGCAAGACAAATATTTGGTAAAATGGTCCTTCATGACTAAAGGGTTAAGAACCACTGGACTAGTAAGTCAATTAAAATTGATAATTATCGTTTTTGTAGGTACATGCTAGGGATATAATTTGGACTATCTCCCAACAGGCGTAAAAGACGTTGAAAACTGTATTTGTGACATTTTAGTATAATTTTATGGTTTCCAGGCGGGCGTGGTCCAATTTCTCCTGGAGACCATCGGATCTAAGGATCCCATCCTGCAAGAGGCTTCAGCGGGCTGCCTCTGCAACATTCGCAAGCTAGCACTCGCCACTGAGAAGATCAAGTTGAAACAGTAACGCTATGTAGGATATACACGTCGCACTTTCTACCGCTCTTATTGCGTTGGCATAAAGACTAATATAGAATTGCAAGCGTTTTGCGTGTTTTACTATGGATCGTTAATTTTAAAGCACGTCAGACGCACTTCGGACTTTTTGGTGTACAACGGGCAAATAATTAATTTTAATCAGCAAGTGTTTTTTGTTGATTGTACAAATGTTATGCAAATATACATTATTAGCATAACTACCTTTTTAAAAATAAAAACATTAATGAATAGTTAAATATGCGTTTCCATACTTAGGCTGATCGTCCATGAACGAAAGCACGTTAGACTATTACAATTTGAACTTTGTATCGCCCTTATATACCGGGCATAAGTATCAAAATCGAACTGCAAGTCTTCACCTTGATATACTGTCAATAGTTAATTGTCAAATCTATTTTATTCAAAATGATACATCAAGAACTTTTATGAATAGTCTCTATATAAATCAAATGAATCTACCTCCGGTTCGGAACCAATAACTACCGAGAAGAGGCCGGCAAGAAACTCAGTAGTTTTTAAAATAAAAAAAAAAGAAACTCATTATTAACTTTGCATCATCATGACACAATAATATAGTTTAGCTGTTCCCGTACTACTCTAGCTCACAAAATCGCAACAACTGTTTCCGCATCTTCACTACTTTTTGTAGCCGATGGACGTTAGGGCATAAACGGGATATTTTGACCTCTAAGGTACCTTTTTTTTTATGTGTTTGGTGGGCGTTATTGACTTTTGTAAGTCCCATTATGTACTACAAAACAAACACTCAATGATTGATTGAGAATGATTGATTGCAACCTGCGTGTCCTGTTTTCATACCTCAAAATAATACATATTTTTTTCGAAGTCAAAAGTCATATGACCCAAATTCGCAAAGACTATAAAATTGTGTGTTAGTAAAGTACCTAAATGAAAATTAACGAATCTGTAAAACCCAAGTTCACTTTCATAAGCATTTGATTTTTAATGATAATTGACAGACAGAAATGACAGAATGTTATTATAAGAGCCTTTTGTTGGAGAATGAATGACATCTGCTAAAGAAAACAATCTTTCTGTAGGTCTTGACGAACGGAGAGTTAAATGTTAAATTGTTTTTTGCCACAAGCCACAAGTATTTGAAACATACCTCATAACTGCAGCGTAATATTTTTAATATTTACAAAATACATTTAAAGGACATCCTTTAAAACCGAATACCTGTTATGTGTTAATACAAACTGGTGTCTGTTACATAGTTCAAATACTACCCAACCCTGCTTATAAAATATGTAATTATAATTAAGTTCAGGATTGTTTCTTGAAAATCGTGTCGTACACAATGATTTTGCTTTAAGAATATAAAAACGCACATTAATTACCTACAACTTTAGATAACAACAGCCATTGAGCTTCAACAACATCCTGCTCATTAAAAACCGAAATGTTCAGTCAAAGCACGTGCAATTACACTTTACACTTTGTGCCAACCTTATGTCCTAAGCATAAGAACCAATATCGGACTGCGTGTATTTCCCTTAATTCTTGAGAAGTGCGTACAAGTTTGACAAGCGGCGATGAGTGCAAGATTCACATTTTCGCAAGTCATTTTGAAACTAGCTACTTGTCTATTTGCTTATTTGTTAATTGCAAGCAGTTAGATTTTTAACGTCATAATAACTCGACAATATGAAAGTCTAGCCTTGTAACTGAGATAGAATATTAGCTTTATATGAACTGTTAACTATTTTTTTAAACGGTTTTATTTAAAACGGTTTTGTTTAAGAGAGGTAGGGCATAGCGATTTATCGCTCGAACTGGAGCAGCCCGACTGGTGAAATACCTCCACGTTACAGAAGACCGCAGCTAAATAACAATCACTTCTGTGTTGTTGTGTTCCTGCGTGTGAGTAAGGTTTCCAGAGCTCTTGGGGGGTGCTACATTAGTAGCAGGGGTCAAGCCTTCAAGGTAAGGGCGACAAGTCCAGTAATGATTTATTATGCTGTACTTGTCACCCTTAAGCTAGGACCTCATTACCACTTAACATCAAGTAGGATGAGGTCATCCTTGAAGTGCAATATAAAAAAAAAAATAGGGAATAATTTATTAAAACGAGAGCGTAAGGACGCGTTATGTGAAAAACATCTCACATTGTACGGTCGAAATCACGTCAGACTACTATGCAAGTTAATTGAATTCAACGATGAATAGGTATGTTTAGTTCTGCGTAATATGTCGCATGACAATTGATATAATTTTACTACTATTCATATTATTTTGTTAATCAAGTGACACTCAGGGTTTTTAAATAAGTAACCCAAGAAGTCAATAATATCGGAGCGGATCAAATTAATTACATTTGAAATCTTCGACCTATTAAGTGGGTATACAGTCCATAACAATATTAAAATTTACTTGTAGATAACAATATAAATAATTTGTTTGCACCGAAGTTGTTGACTTTTTAGTTGCGTCTGATAATATGAATACGAGAATCATTATTTGACGCTGACTGTACATCATTTTCAGAATGTCAACTCTCGAACTGATACTTTTCATGAGATTCAAGTAGGAGCCCGGTAACAGACGGACAGCGGAGTCTTAGATATATGGTCCGAATTTACTCTTGGCCTACGGAACTCTAAAATCATAAACTCAAGACGCAGGATGTTTGTAGTACTTAAAATGGAATTAATCACAATAAGGTTTTTCAAGTTTGCATAAGACCTGCCATTTTAGTCTCCACGTCCGTGAGGAAGGATGAAACAAACATTCAAACAAAAGATGTATAATATTCATGCATAGTGCGTCATCGCGGAGTCAAGATAAAAAATGGTGGTTATAATTTAATGTTCACAACAAAAAATACCGCTTTTTGTGAAATACTTGAAACTTATTCTCCGTTGCGGATTTCGTAAACATATCAACATTGCATCGAGCTAGTGCTCCTGACCTTGGTTGGTCTGTTGCAATCGAAACTGTCCGCTCCACGTCCGCTCCTATAAGAGTACGATAAAAATTCGGACTATCTCTTAGTACCTTGTGTGCAATGTTTGTCCTTCGTTTGATTGCCTTTTTCAACATTCAGACCATCGGCCATCCTTCCTACTATTTTTGCTGTACAAATAAAATCAGAAATCACGTACAGTCAATAGCTTTACTATCTGACTTACTTACTTAGTTACGCGGAGATTTGGTATGACAAGGTACTGAGGTGTGTACGAACTATATTGCTAGCTGTACATTGACTTGATCCCGAAGTAAGTAGTTATGTTAACACAATTTTTATAGAAATAAGATGGTACAGTTAGCGTTACATAGTTTATAATTAGATGCAACCAAAAAATAAAAAAATACCTAATATCGGAGCAAATGAATGTCATTTAAAACCTTTCGTCCTATCGAGTGACAATGACCTATACTTTTGACAATATGGAAACTTTGTTTGCACCGAGATTATTGACTGTTTGGTGGCGTCTAATTATTTAAATACCCTTATTCTCAAGAACTATTTGGCACTGACTGTATCACAATACATTACTTAAGTCTATATTGACCTCTGCATTTCTATACACCCCCCAATATTTTGGGGCAAATTAGGCTAACCTAGGCTCCAGCCTACTCAGCCTTCTGGTAAATCCGCCACTGCTTTTGACTATATAATATAAGATCATGGTGCAATCACAGGTAATAAAAACGGGGAGTACGCGTGTATCCATGCCAGCCTAGGCTAGTACATTTATTAACGCCAAAATACAGAACAAATCACCGGACTAATGTTTGTCGTTGGTGGGGATTGAACCCACTACCCTTGGTACATACAAGAGTCGGGAACGCTCACAATTGTTCCAACGGGTCAGTGCAGTCCTTGTACTGGTATTCAGTAGCTGGTTACATTTCACCATTGTCAACCAGCGAGTTAGGTAGATATCTAGTTCCATTAATAAAAATTACCAACACTGCTATTTCCACACTCTCGCTGCATAGAGTCGTTAAAATTTCACAAGCATTCGAGATGTTTTTGCTCTAACGCTCTGGAAATGTACCGATATAAATGCAATTAGCTCGTAACTAAGTGTTTTAGTGAGTCGCTTACCTGAGACATCTGTGCCTGAGAGGTCATTGACATTGACATTCTACCAAATTGTCAATAATTTGTCAGTAAATTCTCAATTAACGGTAAATGTGATGACTCGGTAAAAAAGCAATAATAATTATTATACTCTACTATACTATAGTAGAGTTGGTTCAATTCCCTTCTAAGTTTGCAACAGAACTTATTATTTCCTAAGACCATCAAATATTAGTGACTGACACATTTGCAGCGTATAATATTTCAAAGAACATATTACTCGTATAATGATGAAAGTCGGAGTTCATTTCAACTTAGTTAATGTGATGTTGATTACAGTTCATTATTAATTATGTTGCGATGCATAAAATATTTCGAATCTACTTAGTTCTCGTATCATAAATTGAATCAACGTATATAACATGAAATTACAACTTTTGTGAAACGATATCATAAATATCGAATATTAATCGTGTAAAATAGCCATTCTAAATAACTAAATTGTAGCTTCAACTTTCGCCGTATATCGTGACTTTTATTGTCTGATAAAACAATTAACGAAGAAATATAAAATTTGTTATCTATTTATTACAGTTGTTAATTAATTTATTTTGGCTCGGGGTGGACAATACGAGTAATTCTGTAGAGTTTTTTTCAAATGTCTCTAATCGATATACCTAAATCAATTTGCTAACTGCTTATTGGTTGAAAATATGAAAATCGACATTTATGACATCTCCTGCAACACGGATTAGACGTATTGAATATTTTGGATGGAATGCTTTATGTGTCAAACTTTACCCGTTACAGTTTGACTTCACAAAACTACCAGAGAAGAAAGAGAAAGGGATCTATCTCCTTCTTGAGGCTCTTAGTTCTAGCTCCAAGTGTCATTGCGTACAAAAGACATCAACGTGCTGCAACATTTTACTTGTGGGAAAGAAAGTATCATATTTTCAAGAGGAAAAAGTACTATTTTCTGGTTTGAAACTTGAGCTGCCCACATTAGTTAAAGAGTGAGTTTGCTTTCAATTTTTTCTTTCTATCTTTTTTTTTGTTACGTTTGTAATCTTCAGGACAAGGTTTGTAAGGAAAAATCCTTCATTTGTAAACAAGTGGGTTATAAATAGCAGGGTCTTTAAAGTGAACTGTGATTCATTCAAACGTGCATTGAATTTCGAGCAACATGTCACTTGGATTTTAGACCTAACGGTGATGAAAAATATTGTGGTTATACGTAAAAGCATGTATCGTATGCCGTTGACCTTAGAATTCACTTTCACCTAACGCGTGCCGTAAATCTATTTTGAGCCTTGTTGTTAGAATCGAAGATTGATAAATGAATAAAATAGTATTAGAAGTGAACTTTCTGATGCTAACGGATAGGATATTTTGATATCAAATCTGTTGTCATCGCGATGTGGGTTCCTCTCTTGCTTACCATCAGGCTGGGAGGAGCCAATATACTACGCTACTATAATATATATATATATATATATATTGTTATTTTATACATGTTTTCTTTCTCAAATTCTGTTTGGCTACGATATTTACGGGCACGTAT
Organism: Glyphodes pyloalis; assembly: GCA_037074685.1. Classification (NCBI taxonomy): domain Eukaryota; kingdom Metazoa; phylum Arthropoda; class Insecta; order Lepidoptera; family Crambidae; genus Glyphodes; species Glyphodes pyloalis. Next base: position 4,205,702 of record JAYKKO010000002.1, read on the forward strand.
CTATGCATTGTTTTATTGTACACGTAACTACTAAAGCCATAAGACGATTGGTATTATCTCACGTAAATATTTAGTAAACTTAATAACTAAAACGCAGTAACCTTAATTTAGTCTGTGATAAAAATATTATATCATTAAATGGACATATACATTAAGAAGATAACTGTTTTCTAAAGACGGATGTTACGATGACTTTAGGTAGGTACGGGCGACAAAGTGGTCCCGTTAAATATTAATTAAGGACCAATTTTAATAATAAAAGTTTCTTGCAAAGGAACATCAACCTAGTTACATTAAAATGTGTAATGACAATCGATGGATCGCAGGCCATATTTTCAGCTAAATTTACTTATATGTTTACTGTACATTAATATGTATGGATTATACATAAACATTACTCTAGGTATATTTAAAAAAAATCGCATAAAAATCCTTAGCGTAGTTTTAACATACATGGACATACAGAAAAAGCTACTTTGTTTTATACTATGTAGTGATGGTAAGACGTGTCAGTCAGCTAATACCCGGTGCCAATATTTGAAAAACGATCCGTTCTAGTTACGAATAGTAATAAATTATACGAGGCGTAAGCTAAAAACTACCGACAGACGACTGATGACAGCTGATATGGAAAGTAAATTTGAAATTAGAATTAACGACTCGTAGAAAAACGTTTAGTCATTTATGACACACTAGCTTTCCGCCCGCAGCTTCGCCCGCGTGGAATTCGTTTATATTGTGGTATAAAGCACAACATACACAATTCAATGTAAATTGGTAGGAACCAAAAAAAGCGTAAGCTATCATTCCACTTCTTCCGTATTTTAAAAAGCACATCGTTACCATCATCTAGCGCCATCTATCGCATACCTCATCTCCAATCCATCCATCAAGCAAACTATATTTTTGTTTTCCCTCGGTTATATACATTTTTTCCGAGATAAAAAGTACCCTATTATTTAATCCGGACTTCTAACTTTACGTCTGCAAAATTTCAAAGCAATAGGTTCAGTAGTTCCGGCGTGAAAGCGGAACAAACAAACAAACTCACTTTCCGATTTATAATATTATTAATAAGGATAGTAAGGGGTAAGAATAAGGATTACGAATCGTAAAATATTGGAAGCATAAGGCGTTCAAGTTTTCTTTTACACGTGAACTTTTCCATTTTGCTCCGAAGTTGTAACCGCTATTAAAAAGGTTTAGTAGAACATTTACTAATGTACTGTGACGGTAACGTAACCTAATAACTGATAGATTTTTTTTTGCAATTAAGTGAAGGGCTATGGCGGAAAAAATAAAAAAGTATAACGTGATAGCGGCCAACTCGGCCCTTAATGTGGTGATGCAACTGTGTGGTGTAACTGTGCATATTATCACGTTTCGAGACCTCAACAGGTGGGTCGGAACAAACATGGACTGACCAGGGCCCTTATTCACAAATGTCAGAAACGATTGTGATTTAGAAAATCTATGTTATATCTTTGTCTATGTATAATTCTTAGATTAAGAAAGCTCATAAATCTTATATAATATAGATGATCAACCCTACTAGCATGCGCCATATTTTTCGCATGAAACGACAAAAGTTGAGACTGCTGATTGGCTGATGGTCATGGTACACTGCAGTCGTGCCGGCTAATAGCACACGTATTTTCAGACAATCAGAAGCTGACGTACTGGCTTCATTCGTTTTTGACGTTTGTTAAGAGCGCGATAAAATTTAGACACAATTGCATCTATAAAATTTTTATCTTCATCGAGCTTGGCGTTTTTATCTTCACCGAGCTTGCGGGGAGCTCCTAAAACATTTAAACAACTGCCGGAGGGCGCCCCATTGCGGGGTTCGGACCTAGGCTCGGGACGTTGTTGGGTGATGGTACCTAATCCAACATAAAACCTTAATCGAACAGATCTTCGTCAAATTAAACACGTTGGGCCTTTTACCACCCTTGTCGTTGGCAAAAGAACCGATTTACAGCTGCAAGTATTTGCCGTGGTGTTCAACCGGTTCTTAATTATAATTAGGGAAGGCTAATTAAGAAATCACAGTTTCAAGTTTACGTTTGTAACTTATAACTGATTTTTATTTCATTAATATTCAAAGCGATTGAATAACTTTCTTACTATAAATAAAAACGATAATTTATAAGAATGTGTAATGAATGCCTTAATCATTATTTTTTTGTAGATAAGGAATAGATCAGTTAATTATGTGAAATCAGTGTTGCATATTGTATTTACAAAACCGATGTGAGAATATAAAGATCTATATTGTTGTAACGATTAGGCTCTTCTTTTTTTACTTTACTTGTATTTTTAAGAAAATGTACTTACATTATTAAAATTTCCACCTTTTAATAAATTATTATGACAATCATAATCTTTATCTAACACAGCACGTGTCGTGTTTTCAAATAATTGGTTGACTTAATAAATGTAAGTCGATGGAACTCTCATGAGTCCCTGGTACATGTACAGTCAACATCACGTTAATGTGAGCATTTACAGTTCTATATTATTTCTTATGCCAACGAAATAAGGGCGTTGCAACGTCCAAAGAGATGGTAACTAGTCTAGATATCGCCGGTATAACCGGGACGCCGACCAAAATTGTATTATTTCTATGCAGCTTATGCATAGAAATATACATTTTTATTAATTCGTTTTTGGTCATCGAAAAAAATGGTCGAGAAATATGTACCTATATGTAAGACATAATAATATGACATGGTTTGGAACGCTTGCGTGGGGATTGAACGTGTTAACATAGATGATAGGTACCTCTGGCTGCGGGTGTGAGGGCACCCCAGCCAGCATTGCACGGATCTTCGTTGACGAACGGGAGTGGTTCTATGCGACCGGCCACTTCTGTTAGCTCCCCGTTGATCAGGGGACGAGTTGGGGCTACCCTTTAAGGGTAGCATTTCCGCCGGTGATGTTATGGTAGTCCAAGGTTGACCCGGATCCCCACGACATCACCACTTATGGCGATGAGGTTCATCGTGGGTTTTTAGCGGGTAGTCCCCGTTCTTTACGGGGCGGAGCCGGGGTTTGGTCTGCCCCTGGGAGTCCCGCACACGCTGTCACTCTCCCTCGAGTTGCAGTACGGTGCGTCAATGCATTTTACCACGTTAAAAAAAAAAAGATGATAGGTACCTCACCTACATACATATTGCTAACTTCTGTGGACTTTAGTTTTAGATACATTAAGAAATTACGTGATCTCCCAGAGATGTAAAAGCTTTTACATAATAACTATTTATACACTACCACATTGGTGTTATTATTTCTTTATAGTCTACCGACGCAAAGCAATAGCTCCAATAACAATTAACTACACATAATCAAAAGAACATTAAAAGCGAACATATTCATGGATTATTTATTGCGTAAAGCTGCATTTTATCCATTAAAATATAAAAAATTGTGGACATGATTTTATCAATGTATCTAATTAGGTATGTCATAATTCATTCAATCATATTATTAATGACATGATAAATAACTGCACATACAAGTAGCTGGACTTAATGCAAGAAACATTCTCTATCAGTTTTTGGTTGTGGTACCCAACAGTCATAATGCGCGTATGGATTACAAATACTTTAAAATCAATAATAATAAGAACTAATAAACTTACCTATAAACGTTCAAGAAATTAGTTACCGTTATCGATCAAGCAATCTGAATCTCTTTTATCTACAAAGTCAAAGTTAAACTTTTTTCCTCTAAATACATATTTTATACTTATTTACTATATTCATTCCAATATTATTACATTTGAGTAGGTTTGAGTAAGGTACATTGGTAATCACTGCATTCCATTAAACTTATAAATTTTATAATATTAAATACGCGTAACATTTATTACCTACTAGTTGAACTATATGTTTTTTAATCAATTCATTCTCGTTATAATCTCAACAAAAACATTAAGAGAATTTATAAATTAGGAATACCTTTAAATTAACTAAGTACCTATTCGGGTTTGTATGAGACTGATGGCTGAGCTAGGCAAAAAAATATTTATATGGTTGGGTTTTGTTCTTCTGTCTGTTTTTGAATACAAGTGGAAAGTTGGCCACCGCTTTTGTTGTAGACTGTACATACTGTGGCCTGGCATTCTATATTTTTCAAATAAACTTAATCTACAAAAAAAAAAATGAAGAAACGTTCTGTCACGCGATTCTGTGATCATCGCCGTCTTAAGCAAGCATTGAGAGCAGTTACCTACACCTGTAAATACGGTCAAAGGCTTATCACGGTAAGCACTTAAAGTTCTATAATAATTTTTATACCAAGAACGACATTCGATACAAGGAGTTTGACCAATAATATTAATTTCCGAGTTATTACATTGATTGGTTATGTTAACAGAATATTTCCAGCTCCCTTGTTCACAAAACGACGAAAACGAAAAATTCGAAAACGAATTCGAATTTGGAAACTATGCTTAATTAAATGATTGGATAGTGACAAAGAAAATATAATTCGAACAGGAAGGAGGAGGAAATATTTATCTCACTTCATGAGAGGGTTTCTGACAATTGTCAATATGGGAGAAGTACCTACCTACACCTTTATTTTCTATCGCATAATTGTCGGTCATTTGTCTGGGATACGGTCAAAATTGTATAACCATATCTATAGGGATTTTTTGGTTTGTACGATTTAGTTTAACTCGCCACGGGTCGAGATTTTTCTATCCCCAAAAACTTACATTAGTTACGTCTTTCAACAACAGCCCGAGCCGAGATTTGAGTTCCACTATGGGACGCCTTTAGGGGTGAGAGCCATCCGCTCCCCGCAAGCTCGGTGAAGATGTAAATACTAGCTACAGTCATTATGATTAGTCAGATAGGTGTACCTATATTTATACTCGTACATAAAGTTATAATGGACGCGAGTGGGAACAGTGCGCAATACGTACGCGACAAAATGCAATATTGACGCAACCGCTGCCACTCGTAGTTTCCCTGCGTTTGTTATGCAGGTACCATTAAGATGCAATTGCGGTCATCCAAGCAATGCTACAAATCTTACGCTAATACTCTTATAGCATTAGAAACTTTGTAGCTTTACGTCTTTGAATTCAAGTCAAAGCCGCTTTGGAGCCGCCACGAGAGTAGGTACACTTTATCGCTTTTAATTAATGTCAAATCTATTAAATTCAGTGCGTCCGATCCTGATTGGTTTAAAATACGATAACAGTTTATCGTGTCATACGAGAGATTTAATTGCGTAATCTAAGCGGCTATGCCCGATGCATTGGGAGTAGTGGATTTTATTTTCCGAGGGCTTGTGTCCAAACTAAAATAAAATAGTAGCATGTACTTTTTACCTTTTTGATAGCGCTGGCACTAATAATAACACTAAGGCATAATTGGAAACCAATACTTATCTAAAGTTTTCTGATTCTATGTATTTGAAATCAAAGAATAAGAATCTTGCTTTTTTTTCTGTGTTAAAACTGATAAGATAACTTGCGTGTAAATGATAATTACCTATTTAAATAGTTTGTGTTCTTAAGAGGATACACAACTTTGAATTTCATATTTTATTTCATGTTTAGGAATTGTATGTCATTATTTGTTATTCATTGATATTTGCATACATACATTTTCTATAACATCCAAACAGTTAGAACGACTGAGATGAAACTTGGCCTGTGTAGCTATTAAGTGTACCTACCTACATACCTATCCTCACACGACTTTAAAATACAGTTGAACCCGAAAGATGGTGTCGTGATCGTGTTTTTATAGATAATTCATTCCAAGTCGAGAATTTAAAACGTTATTATAAACCAGTTTTGTTTACGAAGTATTATAACAACGGGGTAAAACAAAATGTAAAGAAATCTAGTTTATTACCGCCTAATTGGCCTTGACTGTTGACTTGTGTTTATGAAGTGGACCTTCAAAACCGGTTCCTTTTCTATAACTTGTCCTTGAAGAAGGTATCACATAGAGACTTATTTTAAAATTATATAATAATCTTTCTTTTTAATCGCATTGCTAATGTATGTACATAGGTACCTAGTGCCTAATGATATCATCCATCACCACCACTTAAACATATATATTAAAAACGTTAATAAGGTAAGATCCCATTTTTGTACCTATGTTGGTAAGGTATAAACTCAAAAACTACAGGACGGATAAGACTTTCAGAAAAATATCCAAACACATGACGGGGATCGAGAAATTGTGTCATGGAAACCAGAATCAACACTACATATTTACAACTTGAACAGAAACACCCAGACTCGTAACAAAACACAATGAGATAAGTAGACTTTGTACCCTATGTTGTTGACATGAGAACTTAAATCGAACTGCAAGTGTTGGCCACGATGCAAACAAAAATACAAATATTTCCTCGTTAAAATATTATATTTACGCTAACTGACCGGACTAATAATAAACTCAATTAAAATGCGGGTGTCGTCCAGTCGTCCAACAGCCATTAATTGTTAGCCTAAACTTTCTCAAGTTATTAGTTATTTATCTACCTGTTGCCTGCGACTTTGTCCGGGATTAATCCAGGTATAATCTATCCAGCCATCAGACTTTATCTAATCCAAAATGAATTCAGTTATTTTTGCGTGGAGGAGTATGAAACATCTACCTCTATATGGACGTCCATAAACCATGACATGATGTTTTTTTGGCATTTTTGAACTTACTTGATTTAAAAGTTGTTCACAATATTTTTCTATAAATAAGACTTTAATCTCTAAAATAAATTTTAAAAATGTAAAGCAAAATCCGTTTGTGTAGAATCCATACTGCGGTAATCAACTACTTTCACTCCGGTACTTTGTTGTATTTTTTAAGGTAGCACCTGCTGACAACTACTGTCTAACTTTTAGTGAATAGTCGAAAAGTATTTTTTTAATGATAATAACGTTAATTTGTAAATAGCAACGAGTAGATAGCCCCTGTAGGTAATCCTTCAATTCCTAGTTTGTAGTACCCAACTAGTAACTCTATATTTTTTTTATAGTTTAACGGCCTCTTACTGTTTATACTTTGCACATTTTAGCTTTTAATTATGTACTTAATTTCAAGGTAGGTTAGCTGCTCCAGAAACAGCCTTTCGGGTCATTGAACCACTAAAATGCTTTGTTAGATTGGTTTGTCCGGATTTTTACTAAAGTGTAAAACACTACCACCACGAATTCTTACCACCGCTTAATTTTAATGGACGTGCTATGAGGTATCTGCTCCGTTAGAAGTACCACCCAACATCAATCATCAAGGATACAAGGTTCCTGATCTAGTGAGGCATTAAATCATTTGCATCGCACAAAAAGCGATAAAACATTGTTGTGAACGCAACAAGATAACATGTAAGGTACAAATTAATGTGAAACAGTACTTAGCACTTTCGCGCCACTGACCTTCATAAGAGCGAAACGCTGGTCGTCGTCGATCCCCACGACGGTGTTGGACACTGGCGCCATTTCACTTTAATTGAAGAGTTCACACAAAAAGAGCAGCTACAACGAAATACGTGCAACGCGCGCGGTCGGCTACGCGCGAATGACTCCTGTTCGGTTAGGTGCATGATAAACAAAAACATAAGCTGCGATATCATAATCAAATTAATGTCAGTGTGATAACTTATCTTAATACCTGGTCTATCTGTTTGTTATTACTAATGAATAGTTGACAGATATGATAATAAATTAATATCAGACAGCATCACACACATTGACCTGATCCCCAAGTCAGAAGATTAAGCACTTAAATTAGATGACACGTTTTATGGAAATTAGAACCAACGGTGGAATCAAAATAATAAATGTTCATCACAAGAATGTTTGCCTTCTATGAAGTCGAACCCTGAACCCTTGGTTTCCGAGCCAGTGAAATAATCATGGCTTAGAGTAGGCAGGTACAATTGTCCCTTTTCCACCGGGTCGATCAATTTTCCGGCTGGTGAGGTGGTGCCAAAACGTTGGATTAAAATAGCGTCCACTAATGAGGGGTGCTTTTGTTTCGAGTCACCAATCCTTATTTTAATGGACCCTAATTAATGTAGGTCATTAACAAATTTCTCCTTTTATTTTACTTTCTTATGACGATCTTCTTTGTGTTAAAGTCTTCCAGGATTCAACCTTTAGTATCGTATGGCAAAAGTATTTTAATCATAGAGTAACATGATGACTTTACTGTCGCCTTACCTGAACTGTGCCACAATGCGTCTGCGCTTCTTTAGCTGTTCTATTTACAACTGATTCATTATAACATTTTGTTTCTACTAAAATACCTACCAAAAATTTGTAATTGTTGCGATAGAAACCATGGTGTAGATAGGTACATGATTTCAGATAGCGATCTGAAATTCTAAAATGCTCGATTCCAATCAATGATTATTCTTAGACATCGTCGTTTATGTAAATACTAGCAATCACCCGCGACTTCGTACGCGCGCAGTTAGTTATTAGAACTAAAAAGATAGGTTCAAACTAATACATTACATCCTCCATCATCCCTTAATTTATCTCCAAGGGGGTTGAATTGATCAAAATCCTATTTAAGCGTAACGTCTTTATCATATTAGCTTCAATCTTTAGTTTCAGTTCAATCAGTGGAAAATCTACGAAGATTTATACAAACTTTCATCCCCTTGGGGGTAGAATTGATCAAAATGCTTTCTTAGCAGATGCCTACGTCATAACATCTACTTGCACGCAAAATTTGAGTCTGTTCCGTCCAGTGGTTTGAGTGAGCTGTGTGTTCTAACTATGGCAGTCAGTCACGTTTGAGTTACAGGTACATATATACATAGTACATATACATATATTTAGATGATAATTAACGTGATCATATGTCCCGCTTTCAGGCAGTCTGTTTCTGTGTCCCCCGCGAGGCCGAAATTGTCCCGCTTTTGCAAACTGACCAAACGAAAATTTAAAATCAATTTTTTCTCCATTTATCTAAAAACTGAACCGATATTTTAAAACTAATTTGATCAGTCGATAAACATAAAAATAGAATCTACAATTCACTTCATGCCACTACTGATTTGAGTTATTCTATCTTATATATTAAGAAACTTGTAAAATACTAAAAACTTTATTACATGATTCCGCAAATGTCCCGCTCTGACAAAAAAATCTGCGAATCTTCGGAAAAAAGGTTAATCGAAAAGAACTATTTTTATTGCGGACTCCTTAAGAGGTCTTGAGCTTTATCCCCACTTCCCTACTAATATTATAAATGCGAAAGTAACTCTGTCTGTCTGTCAGTCAGTCTGTCTGTCTGTTACGCTTTCCTGCTTAAACCTCTCAACCGAATTTGATGAAATTTGGTATAGGTATACCTACGTTGAATGTCAAGAACGGACATAGGCTACTTTTTATTAGAAAATAAGGGGGGGAGGGGGGTAATACCACCTTTGAAAGTTTATATAGAAAACCTACAAATATTATAAATGCGAAAGTAACTCTGCCTGTCTGTCAGTCTGTCTGTCTGTCTGTTACGCTTTCCTGCTTAAACCTCTCAACTGATTTTGATGAATTTTGGGTATAGGTATACGTTGAATCTCAAGAACGGACATAGGCTACTTTTTATTAGAAAATAAGGGGGGGAGGGGGGTAATACCACCTTTGAAAGTTTATATGGAAAAATGTTTATTTTTGAAGTTAGAGAGATGAAATTTGGCACAAATATAGCTCGAAACTTGGATTAAATAAAATATAGACTACTTTTTGTTTCTAATATTAGGGGAGAAAGGGGTAAAACCGACCATGAAAGGATGTAGTTCACGCGAACGAAGTCGCGGGCACAGCTAGTTACTAATAAAGACGAAAGTGACTGGCTGACTTGTTATTCATGTTACTTTTGATATTATTCAATTGTAGTGTATTTATTTATTAGCATTTAAAACTGCTTTACAAAAATACTCATTATGAACTATCAAAATTAATGTCATTAATTTCCAAGACTGTACTAACCAAGCGCGGGCCAAGGGAGCATTGGGGAAAGTAAAAATATACCTTTGGTTTAAGGGTTGCAGTGCAGAAAGTTCACACACATTAGGACACAGTGTAAATTTGACCCCTTAAGGCAAAAAAATTAGCTTTATACTTACGTAACAAAAATGTTTGTGGCAGCATAGCAATGTATTAAAATGGGATCATATTAAGCAAAATAACAAAGCTATAAAAGACTCATATTTATTCATTAAGATCACATCAATCACATAATAATATAAAGTTTTATTTTCAAATAACAACATAGAAATTTTTATTTTCTCAATCTTTACCAGTCTCTTGTTACTTTGTGTTTGTTCATAACATCTCGATTACAGTTAATCCAGAAACCCAGCTGTGTATCAATTTCATTGATAACTCAGTATCATTACTGCTCAGCCTGATCACAATTCATTCTCTATCATTTCATAACTGTAAAGACAACTCCTCCTGTCTCTGGTTCCTCATCATGAACTTCTTTGTCACTCCCTTCAGCATCTGATGCGTCAGAATCATCACTATTGGCTTCTCGGTACTGGCCAAACTTGGTTGTATCTTGTGGTAGCTGTGCCATCTTTATACCAGCTCTTGCCAGAAGTTTCTCTGCTGCATGTTGGGCTTCCACTTCTTTAAGATGTATATTGTATTCTTTCTGCAGTTTCAAGGACTCCTCCAGGGCAAGCAGCTTGGCTGGACCATGAACTATTGGTGGGGGAGTGGCTGCAGTCACCTCCCAGTGTCTATGCTTTTTCCTAAGCAACTCTTTTTCTGGGTTATGAACATCGGACACAGTTGTTTTGAAAGGTTTGAACTGTCCATTAGACTTTTTTTGTACCAGTTTGTTCTCGGTTTTCTCAACTATGTACTTCACATGAGGTATTTCACCTATTTGCAGCAGATCTTCATTGGTTATACTAGGCTTTTCTGGCTGTAATACTTTCACCTTCTTTTCATGAACTGTACTTTGGCTTAAAATATGCATCACATCTTCTGGATCACTGTCGTCGTCTGAATCAAGATAGGTGTTTTTTTTACTTTCAATTGTACCTTCCCATTCGATACCTTGTATATCTTCTTTGTCAAGTTTCATGTTTCCAAACAATCTGCATGTATGTTCCTCTTCTTGCTTTTCTTTTAAAGTGTTTACAATTTTGCTATGAAAAGCTTGTATTTTAGCTCCTTTATCAGGTAGTCTAGATATAAAAGACTTGTTACTAAGGAGTTTCAATTGCCGATCTCGCAGTTCAAGAAGCTCCGGTACTGTTTTAGAAGATAAATCGGTGATCTTTCCATCAATTTCAGATTTTGGAGGTGGAGGCAAAATACCAGGGATTTTTGTATTTATTTTCTTCATTGCTTGAATTACAGTCATTTCATACCATTAATTGTAAATTAATTAGATTTCATAGATATTTCTAAGCAAAAGCGAAAAAACCCAATTAGTCACTTCACATCACACCTCTTCACAACAAAACCAGAGCTCTTGTCATGTTGACAGTTTTACTTTTAATTAAAATTGAGGGGGACGTTTATTTACTGTAATGGCACACACATGGCTAAATAAGCTTTTCAATCGAAGTCTACTTATCGGAGTATCTAGTGGGAAATTCCCACATCCCAAAATTGTTGTCAATGACACAACGAGGACTTCCAACGTCAATTTTATGATTGTATCAAGAAACCAAATTGTTTGTTGAACAAGCTTGACTCAAATGAATAAATGTGATTTTCCTTTTCTGCTTAACTTGAACAATCGTTTAAAATATTATTTTATTTCGTTTTTTTTTAATAATCTGCTTTACCTCTATGATTTAACTTTATAAAATACTTAGTACAAAGTATTTTATAAAAATCTAAACACCTACTGAAATATTTTTTATCAAAATAATCTTGTGTCCTTAGAATAAGGATGCTTGTGTCAAACAAAAATCAACAAAAAGAACACAACGAAAATGCCAGTTTATCAAAATGACAGCATAAATTCTGGGTTGTTGTTGTCTGTGGTACCTAATAATGAGCTCTAATCAATGATATTTAAAACCATAGATATGTTATACGTTCATAAAACGAACGAAAAATCTGTGCTGGTCGAGTGCGACTGCACACATGCGCAATTCTTATTAGCCACATTCTTAGATGATGTGAAAGGGATGGCTTAATTTAAACCATAAGAACAAAAGAGATAAGTAGTAACTCTATGTTAGGCACATGAGTCAACTAAATGTCACTTGTTGATCAATCACTACTCTGCACTGGACACTTGAACAAAGACTAATAAAAACAACGAAACAGAAGGTACAAACTTTACGTGTACTCTTTGTGTCTTATTTCGTGTCTTTTATTTCAAATATTTTAGGTAATTCAAAAATAATGTTACTTATTGATTGACATTACTTAAGAATTACATTAATTATTTATTCGGGATTCGGTTTAATGCGAACGTTCGGTTTTAAAAATAAAACAGAACTATAAAGAAAAAACAACTTTTATTACAAAAAAATTACACATTTGAGAAAATATATACAACTAGCGACCCGCCCCGGCTTCGCACGGGTACTATAGGTACTAAAATATGTATGTATTTTACATATAATCCTTGCACTTATTTTATTACTTTCACTCCCCCCGTACCCCAATGACGCTTACATGGAGCCTACATCACATGCTGGCTAGCTGAGTGCGGTGAACGGCAACCACGCGACTTTTTTCTAATACTTCCATTTTTAAACTCGTGATACCTATCTTCCTAATGAAATGTCCGAATTGAATAATTCAAAAAGTTATATAAAGGTATTGAAGCCGTCAAGAATATAAAGTAGTTGAAATTATTTGTAAAGAGCCTTTTCAAGCGGCGGCATATTAATTTTTTTTTTAGAATTAAAAACCGGTTACTGTGACATAACTATAATATTTAGACATAACAATATTTGTCGCGACACTTTTTGTAGATAAAAATGAGTTCTGCAAAGTCGTACCTAGTACATGATTTTGTTCTATCATTAATAGTATTCGCAGCGCACGCGATGTAAGGACTTTTTTTTATTACTTTTTTTAATTTACTACCAGAAGTAACAAATTTGCATTCGGTACACAATAATAAATAAACAATACAAAAAGGCTGTGATAATAAAAATAAACACAAGCATGCTGTAGGTATTAAACCAGACATCGCTTCTGTGTTTTCTATTCGTGTAATCTATGACCGAACACATTTTGTCTTTTTCACACTTGTAAAAGCAACAATGTACTTTCTCTTTTACCTTTGCGAAATTAATTTTAAGTAAAATTATTTAAAATTTAATGATTTATGCATAATTCTTGTTTACTTATATGTGATACGAGATCCCCTTAGCGTTATTTACTTTCTTATCATAGTTTGTACACTTTCGAAAGACACACGATGGCATTTTATCGGATTCACAGTCACTGACAGGGACGTCACATTTGTCGTATCGCTTTTCGCAGACTGGGGGTAAGACGTCCCAATTAGGACGTTTTAGCGTCTTCATATTTCGTGCATGGGTAACATATCTATTATTTTTTAAATATCATTGGCTCTAATGCTAGTGTTTAAATGTTCCTTGCTCTAATAATGGCAGCAGCATTGTGATCTAAATATTTTTCGAGAATTCGAGTTTTTTAACAAAATGATTGTAAATAGTTGCTGTTCGTGACCTATAGAAAAGTATTTGTTAGTATAAAATACCGGAATCAGTTAGAAAACCATGGAGGACGTCACGGTAATTGATGTTGCAAACCTTACCCGAGCTATCGGGCGAAAACATACGATTATGTTTTGGTAAAAGAAGAAAACACTTATACGTACTCGTTTTTAATTTCAGGTGCCTTTACATTTGGAGCCAATGCAGCAGAATGAGGTGTGCGATAAGAGACTTTGGATAGGAAATCTAGATACCCGAGTTAATGAGTATGTCTTAATCAAATATTATATCTATATATTATTGTATCGGTCACTCTCTTTAATTAATTGGAACTTACCAGGCATCCTGTCGGTTGAGCACATTTTATGAAATACTATCTTTTTTGATATTGATCACTCGCTTGAAACTTTCACATATCATATCATTATGGTAAAAAGCATACTGTATTCCGCAACTAGACGCTAAAGGCACCTTTTCTGCTTGAGTAGGAGACGATTTGGTGCCCTTTATAAGACTCTTGATGCCTGCATGAACTATACTTTGAATTTTTGTGTATCCCATAATTTGTAACTGTGTTTATTATATTAGAAACAGAAATTTTTTATCTCCCCTTGCGGTGCGGGAATTGAACCCACGACCTTCACGTATCGCGCGTGCTGCTTTTACCAACTGAGCTAACCGCCAGTTATTGTAGGCAATGAAATTTTTCTGCTGTATCAACCGTTAGCCTTGGTAAGAGTAAAATGTTTAGAACTACATACTTATTGGCAGTTCTTATTTAAAGTTCGCTAGTACGGCGTATAGTACTATAAAAATAATAAAATCGATGTAACTGTGTTGTCTTATAAACACCATTTCTTTTTATTACCGGTATCAACTACTGAAAATGGTTCGTGTGTATGGGAACATCGAGAAGTTTGATATGCTATTTCATCGCAGTGGACCCAATGCGGGTCAGCCTCGTGGATTTGCATTTGTTACCTACAAGATGAGACAAGATGCAGTTCAGGCAATGAACTCATTGAATGGGCAAATTTTAGGCTCAAAACGAATCTGTGTCAAGTTTGCAAAGATGACATCAGTAAGTATTAAAGAATATTGGCTCTAATTTTTAAAGCCCATATCAGTCTTTTGTTATTGAGAGATTTCTTATGAACCTATTTCAAAGAATATAATCATAACTTTTGAGTTACTCATAATAGAATTAATATATGGTTTGCTGATTTTAAATTTCAGGAAGACCAAGATAAGCCAAAACCAGAATTGGGAATAGCGGCATTAGCTGGTGCCAAGCCAGAATTAAAACTGAGTAAGAAGACAGCAATTCAGTCTATAGAAGCTAAACTTAAAATGATGGAGAATATGAAACCAGGGGATGACTTTGTAATAAACAAATTGGCTGCAAATGAGACACCAGTAATAGCACAATATCAAACAAAACAACACCAACCACCAAACAAAACAGTAACTTCTTTCAGAAGGAGACATCCTTATCACAAGAAAAGATAAATAGTTGTGTACATTTATGATATAAGACTTAAATTAATTTCTCACACTTTTTCTTGTGTACATATGTTGCAAAAGTATCTATAATAAAAGGCTGTAATTAAAAAATTTTCACAATTTGCAACATTTGAAAGTTGAAATGTGTTCAATATGATAAATCTATTTGATTACAAAATGTTAATAAGTGTTAAAAAAAATTTGTAAAAATGTGTAAGGAATCTCAAAACTATTTTTTGCATTCATTGTGAGTGGCACAAAATCAGTTTAAATCAACTGTGTCAAATAATTTGACTAAAACAATTACAAACCTACTATTCTTGAATGATATTTCTTGGTGAAAAGCCAGCTCTTGTGTGCTGTTTCAACTTACTATCAGGACTTAAACCTGTTAATTGTTTCCCCTAAATGTGACTTATTGTTACTCTTGATATTTTATTGTTAGTTAACTGTTATTTTTCAATTAATATCTTGCTTGGTGATGCTTTATCAATTTCTAATTACAAATTTTGTGGAACAAATATTATTTTAAATGATGTTATGAACAAAATTTAAGAAATACTAAGAACTTTGCTTCTCAATTTTTGTTAGCCTGCATATAATAGAATTATTGGTTCAGTATTATCTTAACTAGTTATAATGTTTTATTAGTGTTAAGTGTCTTGTGATTTTAGTACATGTCTTTAAATACCATCGGTGTGTTCAGTGTGATTTGTAAACTGACCTCTAGCAGTGTACCATTTGTTACACTTTTATTACCATCAAAGATGTTCAAGAAATGCTTTGATTATATGTGTTTGTAGGTGCCTAGTAAATGATATTAACTTCTGTGAAAATAATACTTAAGATTTCTCCCAAACTAGGGTGACGGTAATCATAGTAGTAGATGATGTCAACTAGGCTTAGTATTGACCTCACATAATAAAACAATACCAGAAGTTTTTTATATTATTTGCAATGATGATGCCTTTCCACATGTTTTGAATAACCAAACCCACAGAATTAGAAGCATCATATAGAAGAAGGCCTTGAAAGAGAAAGGGAAAAAATGCTATTTGGTGCATCATCACAGAAATAAATGTATCAATGTTGAGCGGTCAAGAGATGTACGAGGGAAGGCTGAAAAGTTCTGAGCCTAAGGTATTAAAAGACAGAGATAAAAATCTAAATAAAATTTATTGTTCTCTATAATCTCCCTCCACTTCAATGCATTTCTCACTAAAAAGAGCCACTAAAAAAATAAGATGGATCATGTCAAAATGCTCGTTCACCGCAGTTTTAATTTCTTCATCATCCCCAAATCTTCGATCCCGAAGGTCTTTATTCAAATTTTTAAAAAGAAAATAGTCGCTTGGGGCTGGGTCTGGGCTGTAGGGTGGGTGGTTAACTTTATCAAAGCCAGTTTCTCGAAGGGCTTGCTTCGCAATTCGCGCCGTATGAACTGGCGCATTGTCTTGCAAAAAACAAAATTCCTTTGCTTATTTTCCTTCTTCTTTTTTCCACAATGAGATCGCGTACCTACTTTTTTCAAAAGTGCTGCATAATACGTGCGTTCATTGTAGTTTTTTTTGGAAGGTAATGAATTGGCAAAATTCCTTCCGAATCCCAAAAAATAGTGGTTATGAGTTTCGAAGTCGACTTTTCGACCTTAAACTTCTTCGGCGGCTTCTCTCCCTTTTCTATCTACTGCATCGATTCTTGTTTTGATTCTGGATCATATTGTCGAATCCAGGTTTCATCTACGGTGACAATACGGATACTGATTTCGTCCAAATTGTCTTTGCACAAGTCAATAAACTCCAGAGAAGTTTCAACTCGTCGATGTTTATCGAGCGGCGTAAGCATTTTTGGAACCCAACATGCACTAATTTTATTAATGTGCAAGCGATTGAGCAAAATATCTCCAATTCATTCTTTACTGATGCCCAACTCTTCTGCTATCTGCCACATTTTTATTCGACGGTCCACCAATACAATTTTCTTCACTTTGGCGATGTTTTCGTCTGTGACGGCGATGTTTGGTCGCCCCGGGCGGGTGGTCATCTTCCAATGACTCTCGACCTTGCTGGAATAGTCTTTTCCAGCGTTTGACTGAGGCTGACGATGGTCCAGATTCTGGATATACTGCAGACATTTCTTCAAAAATCTTCTTTGCCGTTTTCCCCTTTTTTACAAGGAATTTTATTACGGCACGATCTTCCAATTTCGTGAGATGCAACAATGACTCTAGACATGATGATGTTTATAGATCGATTACTCGGGCTTTAATGATACTAATTAGACAATACTTTCCCTATATACTAATTAGGTGTCACTCAACTAGTAACTACTTGCGGGAGTGATTAAAGTACCTAGAAGTACCTTAGGCTCAGAACTTTTCAGCCGCCCCTCGTATGTACAAGTAAATTTAATATCAGTATTTATTCCATACTGCATGTGCACACAAGTCATTAGGGTAATTTTTACATGACAAAAAAATGTTTATCTGTTCAGCCATTTATTTTCACATTGATCTCTGTTGCACAATGTACATATTTTAGGCAAGAATTAATGCTGTATTGCTTAAGATTGCTTCCTAAATAAACCATATTATGTCATATAAATCGTAAGGTTCAGCCAGTATTTGTTATATTACATTAATAATATGTTGATTTATGACATCTCATTAGAAACCTTTAAAATTATCAATGTTTCTCAACTATATTATGCGTTTGATACATTTATAAATCTTTCCATGAATCACGATTTGAACGCAAATAAATGGTGTCAAAATGTTGTGCAGTTTTAGAGATTTAAACATACATATGGATGGATAGGCAGGGGTAAGGACTATTTTAAACTATAATATGTGTAGTGAGTGATGTTGATTGTGTGAAATTACAGATAAAAATAAATAATACTTAATTCAACTATATGTTTTATTTTAAAAATCATTTTATATATTTTATAATAAATTAATTAAACTAAAACATTTATGCTTCATTTATTAAGAGAAAGATAAACTGGGCTTATTATCATAAGGCTAACATACATTGCATAAGCAATATGTGAACATAGGTTTACCTACAAGTGGCACATAGGTACAAGAATACAAAAACAAATTTAAATTGCATTATGTTGAAAAGTTCTGTAACCAATGATATTTAAAAACAATAGATATGTCATACGTTCACTAACCTAACGAAAAATCTGTGCTGGTCGAGTGCGACTGCA
Source organism: Glyphodes pyloalis (assembly GCA_037074685.1). NCBI lineage: Eukaryota > Metazoa > Arthropoda > Insecta > Lepidoptera > Crambidae > Glyphodes > Glyphodes pyloalis. The sequence continues at coordinate 4,224,068 of JAYKKO010000002.1, forward strand.
CACATGCGCAATTCTTATTAACCACATTCTTAGATGATGTGAAAGGGATGGCTTTATTTAAACTGTAAGAATAAAAGAGATAAGCAGTAACTCTCTGTTAGGCACATGACAGAGACGTCACATTTGTCGTATCGCTTTTCGCAGACAGGGGGTAAGACGTCCCAATTAGGAAGTTTTAGCGTCTTCATATTGCGCGCATGGGTAACATATCTATTGTTTTAAAATATCATTGTCTGTAACATAACTTTTACAACAATATTAACAATGAAAGTATATGGTTCTAAATAAATATTGTCTCGCTAGTTCTGAATCCAGGAGTAATGGAATTAGATAAAGAATTGGCTATTCGTTTAGAGGGGCTTGCCAACATCAAGTAGTCTTCGTCCTCCTCCAATTTAATTTTTCTTGTCATACATTTATATTGGGATTCACTATCGCCATCCTTTAGGAAGTCCTTGTATTCTATGCATAGAGGCCATATAATTTTTCCAGATCTGAAAATAAAAAATTTTCAAATAATATTACACAACTTATAAGACATGCTCTCACATACTACAGGACAAGAACTTAAAAAGATGTTCTTGTATTCATTATTTTACTGATATAATGCATTAATGTTATTTCAAAATCTACATTAACTTAAAAAGTATTGCATCTTATGCGTTTAACTCCAGGCCAGAAGTATCGAAATTTTTCTTTGGGTTGCTCCGATAAGTCAAGGTCATAATTTTATTTGATGAGGTATTTTCCTATTGCCTGTTTAAGACTGGTCTACGCCACTCGGGACCAACCAAAGTTACAATTTGTAATTTAGTGCAACTACCAGTGCTTCAAAAGAACATAGGCTAAGAGACGAGAAGCATTCCACACTCTACATTTTTTACTAGTTTAATTGTTCGATAATTATTATACTCACATGGGTAATGTGTAGGGATCATACGGGAACCATTCGTCGTACTCTTGTACGGAAGCCGACTGCAGCGTGTGACGGGCATTTTTTTCTATGATGACCTGGCAGTAAACTACTTGGTGCGCGCGCGTCACGGATGAGAACGCGTGCGTCACCTGCGGCGGGCACGACCGGAGCGGGTTCAGTGCACAAGTCACTAGCCGGGGCAAATTCAACGATTCCACAAACTGAAGAGCTGTAATCAAGAAATGGGGAATTGTTTGTTATTAACATACTAAACGAAAATATTCATTGATTGACAAATAATGTAGGGCTTGTGTACCAGGCAACATAAATATTTATATTCTACAAAAAATACCTAGCCCAGGTACGCAACCAACATGTTCATAGACAACCTAGGCTTCTACAGGGTCAAATCCATAGTCAAATACACTAATACATTGTCAAATACACTAATGTAATTTTTAATGGGAGTATGTAAAATGTTTAAATGACTGAAAACTCACTTTCTTTGTTCATAAACAGGTGATGATTCTTGAAAGCTACCAGATAGAAGATGGCATGGCAAATAGCCTGGAAAGCCCCATGCACTTTGGTGTTGTCACTGGCCGTCGAGGACTCCTCAGTAGCAGTGATGTAGGAATGGCACCACTCTGCCATGTTACGTAGGTAGTGCACGAGCCTTGTATTAGGTACGCGTACACAGCGTGCTAGCAAGCCTGCCAAGTGCGAGGCGGCCGTGCGGCGTGTTGCCACCGCTCCAGGGCCCAATCCATGAAGTCCAGCCGCTACTACCCACAGATTGTTCAAAATTCGATCTGCACATTGCTGGCTTATCGATATTGTGTAAAGCAGCAGGAACTGGACATGTCTGAAATGATAATGTGCAACCAGTAATTAAAACATCATCCAATTGAATTGAGATTATATTTAACTGCGCTAATAAGATTTCTCAAATTCTTCAAGCATTCATAACAAGGTCTCTATGAACCCCTGGTAATACGATAGAAAATTGTAGGAAAAACTCGCGTGAGGCCTCTTCTATGCCATTGAAAGACCTCATTCAATTAAACTCCAGCATCAGCTCTTGCTGTGCAAATCATAATGTAATGTGGCAATGTATTGCCAGGGCATTGATAGCACAAGAATTGATTGAGTCCTGATCACAACTACTCAGTTGAGAATGCACACTAGAATGAATAAATAAGTTTTATAATTACCTAATGCCATATGTCGGTAGAACCACTCTTTCAAATACATTGCACATGATGTTTAGAGCTGGATCCCTCTCTTCTTCCAGCCATTTAAGCATTTCCAACATGCAGTAGTCCAAAGAATCTGTGATGATATCTTGTTCTTCTGTATTCATTTCAAAGAGTATCTCAGCTGGCACCTTATTTTTTGAACGGTCCACCACATTTACATCCATCTCAACCATCCTAAAATATTAGATTAAACTGTCATTATCGTATAAACATTTAAAATAATTTAACGGGTCAAAACGCAACACCATTTGTATTTAGTAGTTATTTTAAATGTTTAAAACAGAACGCGAAAGTCTTAAAATGTATGTCATTATCGTAATTTAAAACTTCAAGTACACTGTTAAAATAAAGTACACAGTAAAGATCTAAAAAAATGCAGGCTGAAACATCAGTAAAACTAAAGGAGGACTTGGTACATTCTCATATACTATTATGTCATAAATACGTAATATGCGCCACATGCGTCTCGCCTACTTTCCCCTCGACACTTTTATACCCTTCTTGCGTCGCGCCACACGCAAACTCCTTTTAAATAACTTCAAGTTTTTATTAATTTATACCTATGAAAAGCCAATCAACAATTATCAACTGTCTAGTTTGAGAAACGTTGGTAATCCTGTACAATTATCATCTTTTTAACCCCCGACGCAAAAAGAGGGGTGTTATAAGTTTGACGTGTTTGTCTGTGAGTGTGTCTGTGTGTCTGTCTATGGCACCATAACTACCCGAACCAGTGGACCGATTTTGATTTAGTTTTTTTTGTTTGAAAGGTCATTTAATCAAGCGTGTTCTTAGCTATGTTTTATTAAAATCGGTTAAGCTGTTTATAAGATATAGGGGATGAAAGTGGGAATGAAAAACCGATTGTTTACAAATATGCCCGAGTGGGGTATCAAATGAAAGGAAATGATTTGTACATTACAATAGTCAAGTTTTATTAAAATCGGTTCAGCCGTTTATAATATATATGGGGAAGAAAGTGGGAATGAAAAAACTATTGTTTGGAAATATGCCCGGGTGGGATATCAAATGAAAGGAAATGTTTTGATCATTAGAATAGCTAAGTTTTATTAAAATCGGTTTAGCCGTTTATAAGATATAGGGGATGAAAGTGGGAATGAACAACCGATTGTTTGCAAATATGTCCGAGTACCCCATCAAATGAAAGGAAATGATTTGTACATTACATTGACTGCGCAGTTCAGCCTTACGAATAGCTTGTGATGACAAAAAGTTGTGTCTTTCAGAAGTACCCTTATCAGGCTGAGTTAGTTTGCGCCTTTTGGCTACGTTTTGAGCTTTTTTAGTTTTTCTCCCTAGAACCATTTCTAATAACCTAATGATATTAATTTTTATCTAGGTACACAATGACAACAAAAAAATAAAGAAAAAATAGCACTTTATATGTACTAAGAAAAAGAAACTAACCTAAATCTTTAATTTAAAAAGTATTAAATACAAACTTAAATTAAAAATTTAAAAAAACCTTCGACCCAAAAACTCTACTTTCCAAAAAAAACATTAAAAAGTTTTTTTTTTTTCTCTTTTTTCTAACTGCAATCAGCCCTCAGGCTATAATCAGATTGGATGGTATCTTATTTAATGTATTTGAGATAAACGTATCCTGTGATACGTCGTCTCTTATTTTTATATTAGCCACTTTACTATATTGTAGCCAGTCGGGATCGCTTTAGCCGAAAAATACAGCCGCTAGTGTTCAGAAGCGCTGCGGCTAGTTGGTTTTTATGTTCTTCGAGTCTTTGTATGTAGTCTTTTGAAAACCTCTTTATTTCCTCTTCAACTGTGTGAATTAGCAGATACTCATGTACTTCCGTGTTACGTATGTACCATGGGGCATTGCTTATAGTTTTTAACGCCTTGTTTTGGAAGCGCTGAAGGATTTCAATATTCGAGTGACTTGCTGATCCCCAGAGCTGTATGCCATATGTCCATACTGGTTTTATGATACATTTATAGATGATAAGTTTGTTTTATTTATTTATTTATTTATTTAAGACAACCAACAAATCTTACACTAAAAAATAACATTACATACAAACTTGAAATAAAGTCTAAGTTCTAAGTCTATTTTCTAGGCTTAGTGATGATTGCCTGCCCAAAAGCCAGTACATGTCTCTAAACTTTTTATTTGCTTGTTCTCTCTTCATCTTTATGTGGTCTTTCCAGGTTAACCGTCTGTCCAGATGCATACCCAGATATTTAACTGTTGTGTGATGTGGCAAAACAGCTCCGTCCAGTGTAACAGGCGGACAGTCTCCTCTCCTCAGCGTAAATGTTATATGGGCCGATTTTGCAGGGCTAGCTTTTATATTCCACGCCTTCAGCCATGATCCAACTGTATTCAGGTGTTCCTGTAACTTAGCTGATGCTATTGTAGGGTTTACGTCAGAAGAGAGGATTGCAGTATCGTCTGCATAAGTTGCAATCACTACTTCTTCTGTGACGGGTAGGTCAGCGGTATAAATTGTGTATAGAACAGGTCCCAGAACGGAACCCTGCGGTACTCCTGCTTCGATTGGGTAAATGGATGATAGGGAATCGGCACACTTAACCTGGAACATTCTATGTTGCAGGTATGACCTCAGAAGCATGTACATAGTGTTCCGTAAGTGCCGTTTTAGCTTGTACAGTAAACCTTTTTGCCATACGCGGTCAAAGGCCTGTTGTATATCGAGGAAAGCAGCGAAGCAGTATTCCTTCCTCTCTAGTGTTTGTCGTATGGTGTGGCCCACTCGGTGTATTTGCTCTGTCGTTCCATGATGTTTACGAAACCCGAATTGGTGGTCTGGTATAATTTTTTGTTCGTGAAGGACTGGGAAAAGGCGTTTGAGTATCAGCTTTTCAAGGACCTTTGACATCAGTGGCAGGAGACTTATGGGTCTATATGATGAGACCTCTGTAGGAGGTTTCCCTGGTTTAGGAACCATGTTTATTGTTGACACTTTCCAGAGCTTTGGGAAGTATTGTAGTCTCAGTATAGCATTGAAGAGGATCGTCAGTAATACTATGCCCTTTTTTGGTAGTTTTTTAAGCACTTCGGCAGTTATTAGGTCGAAACCTGGTGCTTTTTTTTGCTTTAGGTGTGCTATGGTTTTTTTAACATCTGTTGGTGTAACTAGCTTAACAGGTAAGGACATTTGCTGGTCAGTGTGTAAGAATTCATTAATCTTCTTCTCGGTGTCCATAGCATCTGCACCATTAGGTTTGAACACGTCTTTTAGAAAGTTAGCAAATAGTTCTAGTATCAGACGGTTTCCTTGACCATTCACCATCTGATTTTCTTAGAGGTGGCATATGTTCTTTAGGCCTTTTTAGGGATTTTGTCATTTTCCATAGTGAATAGTCTTCAGACTTGTATGGTGATAGCGTCTTCAATTTATCCTGCAGAGTGATATCCGCGTTTTTTTTGAGTGTTTCTTTTAAATGTTTCTGAATTTTATTAAGAGCTCGTTTGTCTTCTCGATTTCTACTTGTGTGCCATTGACGTCTGAGCCTGCTCTTCAACAATATCATCTCCTGTATTTCTAAGGTGATGTCTTGGTTCTGTAGTTTTAGTTTTGTATAAGGTGTTGATAGCCAGGCTGCTTTTTGGATGAGGTTAGTTATATACCATGTAGCACTGTCTATATCGTCTTTTGTTTTAAGGGAAATACACAGTTCAGCATTATCCTCAATATAGTCTTGAAAGGCTTGCCAATCAGTTTTATGGTTGTATATGGTCTCACGGGGTTCTATACAGATGACTTCAGTACTCACCGTACATATCACAGGTATATGGTCAGAGGACCCGTACAAGCACGATTCCACTTTTGTATAGAGTCCTGATACTCCTTTGGTGATGAAAAAGTCTAGTAGATCCGGTTGTCTATTAGGATCGTTTGGCCAAGAAGTTGGCTCTCCTGTTGACAGTACATTGAGAGCATTAGGTACTATCTATTACCTTTTTCAGTTCTCGACCTTTAGTTGTCGTCAGCCGCGAGCCCCAAAAGGTGTGTTTGGCGTTCCAGTCTCCACCTGATATATATCTGCATCCAAGAGTGCAGAAAAAGTCAGTGAACATTTGTGCATCTATTCGATGACGTGGAGGACAGTATACTGAAGCCATATTCAATGTTCCCAGCCAGTCGTCTATTGATATTACAGCGGCTTGTATGTGAGGGGTTTTATAGTGGGATAGGATATGGTGCCTTATGTTTTCCCGTACTATTATGGCGGCTCCAGCATGAGATGTCCCATCTGGATGGTTGGCATAGTATACTCTGTAGCCTTCAATTCTGATGACTCTTTGGTCAGTCATGTGAGTTTCAGTAATCAAAAGTATATCTATTATGTTATGATGTATGAATAACTCTGTTTCATGCTTGTTCGGAGATAGGCCATTTATATTCCACGTAGCAATTCGTAGGAACTTCATTTTTGCTGTTTGGCTATGAGTGTTGTTAGGAGACCCATTAGGTTACCTATTTGTTGGATCAGAATATGCATCTTCTCTGATTGTTTTATCATAATTTTCTCTAATGAGTTTGTTGGCTGAGACTGCATGTTCTCTGTTTTTCTGCTCCAGTCATTATCATTCGCTGCGTTAAATATGGTTACCGGTGGTTGTTGGGGATTTCTTCCCTGGTTGTTTGTTTGATTTTGGATAGTATGTCTACTGTGTTGTAAGGCAGGATAGTCGTCTTGAGAGAGCGAAGGGGGAGGGGGCACATTTCTTTTGGATTGCTTAGTGTTTAAGGGTAAGTTTTTCCAGGTTGTTGAATGTGTCATTTTTCTTGCTCTAATCTCTTTGTACACCTGGCAGCCTTTATAATTAGCAGGATGTTCGCCAAAACAGAGAGCACAGGTAGCTGGTGTGTTATTGTCTTTTTTTGGACAATCTGTTGTTTTGTGTCCTTTGGCACATTTTACACACCTGTATGGGCGCATGCAGTTATTTTTTGTGTGCCCATATTGTTGGCATCTCATACATTGAGGTATGTCTATTGATTTCTTTGGGTCTTCGATCTTGACTCTCGTGTGGAAGATATATTCTATATTCTTTATTTTTGGGTTATTAGGACTTGGTTCAATGTTCACGAAGAACATGTTCAATGGTTTTTTATTTTTTCTGGATATAGCGCAGATGACTTCACCTCTGACTTTATTATCTGTTTTTTCAATTTCCTCTATTATAGCACTTTTAGGTGTGGTGTGGTGCAATTGTTTGATAACAATTCTGTAGCATTTGTTTTTCTTTTGTGTGAAAGTATGTCCAATCAGACCATTGGCTCGAAAAAAGAAAAGGAAGTAATAAATTAAATTTTCTACGTAGGTATAAGTTTTATTAATATTAATACTCCTTCTTTGTTTGTCAATATTTACACAAAAAAATATTAACGTTGGCGCGTCGGGGGACCGCTCCTTAACTATTTTATATAAAAAAACTAATACCGAAATAATATAAAATAATATAAAATAAAATGAAAATAAAATAAAATAAAAAAAATAAAAATAAAAAGCCTTTTATTTCCCAACAAAGTTAATAAGGTAACATTTCATTAAGTGGTTTTTTGAACTTTTGCAATAACTTAACAAAATCTTTTATTAACTAAATAAATTATTATGACTGTATTGCTATCATGCTAAGTATTATACTAAACAGTTTTTAATATGTAATATATTTATTTTACTTATTGTATAGGAACCCCTCTTCAGGTGAAGGCCTCTTCCAACTTTTGCCAGTTTTCTCTATTTTGAGCTATACGCTGCCACTTGGGGCCAGCTATTTTTTTAATATCATCTTCCCAGCGTGCGAAAGATCGCCCTTTGCAGCGTTTTCCTTTAGGTCCTTTCCAGGATGTAATATTGTATGTCCATCTGTCGTCTTTGAGCCTCGCGATATGCCCAGCCCACTTCCATTTAAATTTTTGTGCGTGGTTTAGTGCATCTATTGTTTTTGTTTTGGATCTTATGTCAGTGTGTTTAATTTTTTGTATTTTGCTTATGTTCAGCATGCTGCGCTCCATTCCCCTTTGGCACGTATTGACTTTATTTTTTATTTTATTTGTAAACTTCCACGTTTGGCACGCGTAGGTTAAGCACGGGATGAGACATGAATCCATGACTTTCTTTTTAAGATTTATAGGCATATCGCTTTTAAATAGCTCTCTGTAGCTCCAATATTTGTTCCATGTATTTTTAGTTCTCCTTTGTACTTCTAACTCATTACTACTTTGACTGAAACCGACTTGTTTTCCTAGATAGACGTATTGCTCAACGTATTCTAGTGTATCGCCGCCTAGATTTATTTCCTTTTTAGTGTCGTTTGACATGAGTTTTGTTTTGGAAATGTTTATTTCAAGGCCTACCTGCCTGCTTTTCCAACAAAGGTCTTCAATCATGTCCTGAAGTTGAGAGCTGGATTCGGAGAACAGCACCAAGTCGTCCGCGAATGCCTTTTTTACTCCAATCTAGTGTGCCTAGTGCTGTCTCTAGTATGGCAATAAATATCTTCGGCGAGAGCGGGTCGCCTTGACGGACGCCTCTTTCAACAGGGAATGTGGGACCAGTATTTTCTAATTTGACTCTGCTTGTGCACTTTTCGTATACTTTTCTTATAACATCAATATATGCCTTTTCCACGTTTTGAGCTTCCAGAGAGTTCCATATGCTGTGGTGTGCGACTGTGTCGAAAGCTTTTTGGTAATCTATGAATACTATGTATAAAGGTCTTTGAAACTCCTGGTATTTCTCAATTATTATTTCTAATGTGTGGATGTGATCTACTGTACTAAAACCTTTTCTGAAGCCAGCTTGTTCAACCGGTTGCTTTATTTCTAGCGATTGACTTATTCTCTGGTTTATTATTGAAGAAAAGATTTTATACACTGTTGGTAATAAGCTTATGGGCCTGTAATTGCCAATGTCGTTAGGATCTCCTTTTTTATATAGCAAAATTATATTAGAGTTTGACCATTCAGACGGTGTTTCGATATATTTCATTATCATATTAAACAGTTTTGTCAGTGGCTCAGTTAGTAAATTTTTTGCTGTCTTTATGGCATCTTTGGTTATACCATCAGTGCCAGGGCTTTTGTCAGGTTTTAGTTTCATTATAGTGTCTACAACTTCTTTGCACTCTATCGGAGGAATATTTTGAATAGGTCTTGCTTGTAAGTAGGGCTTAGTACTAGAGGTTTCAGAGATGACTTTATGTTCCGCGGAGTATAATTTTTTGTAGAAGTTTGTTGCAATATTTATAATGTCCTTCCTGGAGTGTTTCGATTTGTCTGTATCTGTTAAGCTTTCGATCCAAGCTTTGTATGTCCTTAATTCTTTGTATCCTTTTTTTAAGCTTCCCTTTAGTTCTAAATATTTTTTGATGGTGTTTTTTCTGTGATTTTTGTAATCTCTTTTTATGTACTTGCCGGTTAGCTTATACAAGGCTTTAAGTTCATTTTTCATGGAACGTGTTTTATTACTGCTTTTCTGTAAATTATGTCTTCTGCTTATTAGATTTTTTGTATGTTCTGTCAAAGCCTCGTGTGCTTTTCTTTTTTGCTGGTGTGCCTTTCTTGCGTCACAAAGGCTAAGTTGGAGGATGTTGATTAATTTATTGTAATATTCTTGTGCCGTGCAGTCTGGAGTCGTGTCGTGTAGAGCTGGCAGTTGGTCTTTTATCAAATTTCTGTATTCTTTAATTTCTTCTTCTGTTTTAAGAGTGCTATATTGAGTATTGCTGTACCTGGCTCTACTTTTTATTGGTTTTGTGAGAGTGATTTCTGCTCTTAGTGGTCTGTGGTCTGAAGGGTAACTTATGCTTAACGTTTCTATATTGTGAAACATTTGTGGTCTATTTGTCAGTATGAAATCTATTTCATTTTTATATTTCCCATTTGGGGAGCGCCAAGTCCACCTTCTTTTTAGGTTTTTTTTTAAAAATGTGTTTATTATTGATAGCTTGTTCGCTAAAGCAAAATCAACAAGACGCTGCCCTCTAATGTTTCTTTGTCCGTATCCATTTTGTTTCATTACTAGTTGCTCGTCACTTTGCGGCTCTCCGATTTTTGCATTGAAATCTCCCATCAAAATGAAGTCTTTGTGTGATACTTCGATGGCTTTGTATGTGGTTTCATAGAATGTGGCGATTTCTTCCTCCTCTGCAGCTTCTGTAGGAGCATAGATTTGTATGATGGTAAGTTTTTTGCCTGGTAAGTTCAGATGAAGTAGAGCTACTCGGTCTGTGAGTCCGATGTAACTTTCTAGGTATTGTTTGAGGTATTTCTTCACTATGAAGCCCACTCCATATTTACCCGGTGACTCTCCAGTGTGGCAAAAGATAAAGTTTTCGTACTCTGTTATCTTGCTTCCGAGGCGACGAACTTCGCATAATCCTATGATATCGTATTTTACGTTTTTTAAAGCTTCAGTGAGTTCTATTAAACGCTCGTGTGAGGAGAGTGTTCTAACGTTGTACGTGGTTATGTAAAGCTGGTTTATCAAATTGTCTTCTTTGGTAGATAAGTTAGTTTTTAGTGGTATAGTTGGAAGGTTTTGGTCGTAATCTTCCTCGGTGACCGGCCGGCTTGGAAGATGTAAAAAAACATTTTTGTTAAGTTTATCTTTCTTGTGTTTGTTCGCTGAGAGAGGTGCTGTTAATTGCTATTGGTCGTTGCTGTTTCTTTTATTTTTTTCTTCATCGTTCTGTATGTATTTCTTGTTTACTAAAAAGTTAAGCATTCCTGGTTTAATCACTCCTTCTGAGATGCTAGAGGATCGTTGAGGTGCTGTGCGACTTTGAACGGTTTTTATTTTTTTTAGCTGTTTGTGTACTGGTACTTGAAGTATTGTTATCTGCATTTTTCCCATGTTCACCGAAATAATACATTTATTTAAAATTAAATCCACCTAGGCATCGTTATAAAATAATCAAAAAACTCTAAATTTTACTCCGAAATTTTGACATCCAAAACACGACCGTCAACGACGTCTGCCCTCGCGTGTCTGCCCGCTCCACCGCGTAGGCGCGTAGCGTATCACGGACGTAAGCGCGTAGCGTCGCGCGCCGCAACTCCCGCTCCCGCCCGGTCCCCCGACGCGCCAACGTTAATATTTTTTTGTGTAAATATTGACAAACAAAGAAGGAGTATTAATATTAATAAAACTTATACCTACGTAGAAAATTAAATTTATTAGTTCCTTTTTAATGTTTTTTTTGGAAAGTAGAGTTTTTGGGTCGGGGGTTTTTTTTTATTTTTAATTTAATTACACCTAATTTTCAAGCTTCTACCTTCATAAATGATAATACTTCCATATAAATTTACAACCTCTTGCCATTTCGCATTAAGAGTAGCCTATGTCTTTTCACAGGTTCAAGATCTTCTGTGTAGCAAATTTCATCTAAATAGGCTCAGTAGTTTTGATGTGAAAGCTAGATAGATAGACAAGAGTTACTTTCCCATTTATAATATTAGTAAGGATTTATTTTCTTAGGTGATCATATAATAACACCAAATACCACATCCTCAAGCTAGTAATATGACAGAATGATAGATTGAAAACAACTAGACCTTACCTGCTTATAATAGCTGTCACAATCTGTTCTTGAAGTGAAGGTATATACTTGCTCATCCAAATTAAATTGTGTACATAAGATCTATTTATATAACATCCAGCTTTATAATATGGAAATTGGCTAATCACTGTTCTCATGAGCAAATCACTGGACCTGAAAGTAATTAATCATTTCAAATATTTATTTATATAGTATAAACCATCCCCTCCATCAAATTGTTGCCATAAAAGTTTTTCAAGAACATATGCCCAGTTTGGAATCAGAATATTTTAATTGATTTAACCCTAGTGATGTCACTGGGTTTAGTAACAAAAACTTGCTTGTTACTATAACTTCGATTTTAACCACCCAGATTTATCAAATTGATTAAAGTATGTATTACCACACAAAGTATGTTTTATAAAATTAAGATTAATCACAATACATACTTATGATGTTGCGATAATTGAAGTCGTTTTGGAAAACTCAATTTCCAATAATTCTTACCTATTCGCCAGGGAATTGTTGAAAATTTATATTCCACACCTTTATCCCATAATCAAAACCATAATTGTTTCCTTGGTACTTTTCACTGAAATGTAGTTTCATATCATTCAAGCGCACTTGGTAGGTCAAGTGATACAATATTTTTGGCAATATGTCCTATTTTGTAAAATAGGTTTCTCAGCCATGTTATTATTATGAAGTTGTTTTTAACATATCTGCATTCACAAGAATTACTTTCGGAATGTTCAGATATTGCAAAACAACATTTCTCAAACTAGGAAAGCTTTGTAGTTGAGAGTTTCGTACAAGAAGGGTTCCAAGATAACCAAAATCAAATTTGAATTATCTTGAACAATTATTATGAACAATTATTATGAACAATTAATTATTAATTACATTATTGCATCACTGGAAGCAATATGCATCAATCTTGAACATAATAAAATTATACCTTGATATAATTTCTTTGCAATGTATATTTTGGTTCTTGAAAAGTACAATTTGATTAGTATTTCAGGCAACAGCCTCTAAGTAACAACTTTGCTCCTTCATTATATTAATAAAATAATGAGTTATGATCAAAGTTCGCCTTTTATTACAAAACATTGCAACAATTAATTTTTAATCACATCAAAAATTTTGTTGCAAGTGTACCCTGACAAATCAAGCATACTCATAGAGGTTAATTCATTAATTGAGTATATACTTACATAGGCATGACGGCTACAATATGAGCAATAATTGTGTGGATATTAGACCATTTGGATACTGTTTCTGGAGGTGGACTATCTTCCCAATTTTCACCATCCGCTGGAATAAAATACATAATTAAAAATACAAACTATTGGTACCCCTTATTGTATAATTAATAAACACAATATTGAGCAATACTCACTTTTAAACAATTTCAATAGAGAAGTCATGACTTGAGAACAATGGTATGTGTGAGCTGTGACCAGGCTTAAAACAAATCTGCTATATAATTCAACAATATTCTCACTGCGACTAACCCACTCAACATTGCATGCAAGCTCTATAAACTGTTTAAATTCTCGCCCCAACAAAACTACACAGGTTAAACTGTCCTCAAATAGAATTTTAAAATTTTCATCATTTATGGGATACTCCTTCAAAACTTTAAGCAGTTCGTTGTACGGACCCGAGTCCTTTTCTTGAACGTATCTCAACAAAATTCGTTCTACTTGTTTCTCTGCGAATCTAAATTTAACTTTCGCTTCTGTAGCCTTTCGATCTAAAGTCTTTCGTATCAAAGATGACACTGTCTTTTGTGCCGTTAATGCCATTTTAGAATTACTTCTTAAGGTCAGAAGAAACAGACTTTAAATATTCCACTATTTCAGGTTGGCGCAGTAATTCTGCTTTCTTGTGATTCAATACTTCTCTTAGAATGTTGCTACTATCTTCAAATGCGGGCACGTTGATGCTTTGATCGTAGCTTGTACTAGGCTTACTGTAACTCTGAGAAGATTCTGAACTCTCTGTGCTTCTCTTATCCTTTAAATATGATTGCAATCTTTCTAAAACCACTTTGTTATCACCTTCTTTTCTCTCAGCACTATAACCTTCTTTAGACATTGCACAACTTAAAACTTACATTTTAACCCTTTAACTCTCCACAATTGAATAGAAGTAAAATTTTTGATAATTTCCAAAGAAAATTTGTCTGATTAAGAACAAATTAGACAATAATCGTGATGTTTAAAATAGTTAGGTACCACACGTGCGTAGTCTTGTAATACGTCGGTGGCGCAAAAATCAGTTGACGTTTTACTTTGTTTTCTGTTTTTGATCAAACGACTACGGCTGACTACAGCCACGTTGTTAAATCGAATTTGTCAATTGTAAATTTCAGATTTTATTTTATTTTTTAATTTTCACAAAATCTACAGCTCTTAATTGTTTTATTTTTTATTTATTTATTTGTTATAATGTTTAAAAAATAGCGATTTTCATATGGCAACAAAATAAATGACATCTGTGAACTGAAATTTCAAGGAATTGTTTTTGGTTTGGATTTAAAAAGTGGTGTAACGTGTCTCTCTGAACACTCGACATTGGCAGAATCATCGCGTGGTTAATGACGCGAGATTGAGTCCATAAAGAAAAAAAAAAAAAAAAAAAATAAAAAGTGGTGAAAATGTCGAAGGAACCCCTTCGATCACTAGCAAAAAATATTGTTTTTAATGTTTATCAAAGAATACTTGATGAACAAGGTGGAGAACAAGCACAATAATCGATATTGAGCCATATGCAAGCGTTGACTGCTTAGTGTCAATAACACGTCTTGATACTTTGGTTTATTGCATTTTTCGTGTTTATTAAGTAACACGTTAGGTATATCATGAAATGCCAATCAATAAAGGACTATTTTTATGGAGCGACATGACATAAAGATACACAGATTAAAGTATTTGGAGCGTATGTAAAAAGTAGAGACGCTGATGATAAACTAGATGTGGTTTATTAAGATGAAACCTACATACGCGGTTCATGTTCAGTGAACAAATGCTGGCAAAATACAGATATTGCGGGCCCATCTAAAAGTATTTCGGCAAGGCCCAGGTGGATCATTGTATCTATATGCTGGTGGAGAAAATGGTTTTGTGCCAAACTATTGTTTGGTGTATTGGTCGAAGAGTATATCTGCTGACTACCACCATGATATGAATAAAGGTAACTTTACAAAATGGGTTACGGAGAAGTTGATTCCCAACCTTACAAAAACTTTTCTAATTGTCATGGACAATGCCAAGTACATTATATACAATTAAACAAACCGCCTACACATGCCCACCGTATTGCTGTTATAAAAGTATGGCTTCAATCAAATAATATCCCTTACGACGAAAATTGGCGTAAAGGTTCTTGAAGCAGTGAAAAATTATAAGTTTGAACCTAAATATCAGATGGATGACATTTTAAAATCATAAAGTTGCTGGTAGGAACGTCAACTTTGCTTTTTCTCAAATAAGGAACGAAGAATGGCGAAAATCTTGTAACATGTAATAAAAATTGAAAATAATTTCATAGAGCAAGACTGATTAATTAAGATGGATAGGTTTATCTAAAATAATGAGTCTTCCTCTTCCGACTAAGACTTTTTTTTAGGATTTGCAGTATTTATAAGTTCTAATAGCCGTTAATTAATTAATAAACTCGTAAACAGAGTAGTTGGAGTTTTCATCTAAATTTCGAACCCCACATTGGCCACAGAAAGATGTTCAAAAATTATCCTTCATCATTGGATTAATTTGTAGCTGACCCGACAGACGTTGCCCCGTCTTAACAACGACTATTTAATTCGAATTAGTTTTCACCCACAATTATTTAATTAAAAAAAGTATCAAAACCTTTTACTCCAATTTCCCCAGTATTGCTAGCGTCAATTTCTTTTCTCCCTTTTTGCCATCAGATCCTGGTATAATTTGTGTCATTTATTTATTTGTCATTGTTTGTCATCATTGCGTTCCGTTGTGAATTATTGAGTTTCGCTTATTAATGAGTTTATTTTATTCAGATTGTAATTTCAATTAACCAAGTTTAGTTCTCTTCCTATAAATCATTAACATCAATTTTGTTGTTTTGTTTTATCTGTGCATTCTCATTTTTGAGTTTTGGGAGGGGTGGAATGCGTGTGTGTATCTATTTCTCATTTCTGATTTGTTGAACTTATTTTTATCAGTTTAATTATTTTATCAGTGTTAACTTGTAGTTATTGCGAAAATGTGTACGTGATAAACTTTATAAATGATATTTCATCGGTAGTTCAGTTTGTTACCAAAGGGCGTTGATAATCATGCAAAATGGCCAACGATTTGTGGTCATGTACCTGTTGTACCGAGGCTCTGACTTGCTGGCTGCGCCTGAAACTGTCCCCGGAGGAAATAGAACAGCGATACAGGAGCAAGGAAATCGACAGAATACTTGAGAAGGATAAACAAACACTGCGGCGGCAGGTCAAGTTGTTGCTTCTCGGAGCGGGTGAAAGCGGAAAATCAACATTCCTGAAACAGATGAGGATAATACACAAAGTAAAGTTTGAACCGGAACTAGTTCGGGAGTACCAGCACGTGATATATCAGAACATTGTGAAGGGCATCCAGGTGCTGGTGGACGCGCGCGACAAGCTCGCGATCCCGTGGGAGAATCCGCGCAACCTCGATGTGGGGCAGCAGGCGCTGCACTTCAGCACCACGGCAGCGCTCGACAGCCGGCTCTTCATGCATTATGCGCCTCATATACACTCCTTGTGGTTGGACCGAGCCATTAAAAGGGCGTACGACAGGCGGAGAGAATTTCAATTGGTTAGTAACAATTTGTTATTTGCTTACTTACTAAATAGGATTTGGTAGTTAATTATTAAGTAACAAGGAAAAATCCTACAGTTGTTGGTTATGTGTATACAAAAGGCACCATAATAATGTCTTTTTTCCTAATAAGACATACCTATTATTAAGGTTTTATTGGTTCTCTTTGCTGTGTCCTAGCTGAACTTGGTGCCATCAGTCCATGTCAGCCATTGTAGCTGCACATTATATATCAGTTTGCCTTTCATTTGATTAAAAGGACTGTTGTTTGACAAAAATTTAATTGCTATCTATGCATTTTAATAAATTTTTAAGGCAAGATTAGGAGACCATGGGTACGAATGAAAAATTGTGGGCATGTCAATGATATGTGTCACTCCATAACAAAACTTCATATCCTCCACGTACAGATGTTCCTTTCTTCTTGATATTTTAAAACTAGCATATATTTATTATCTTGCTGGAAAATTAGCATGTTAGTTCTGAAAAAGTATCTCCACCACTTTACTATATTAATCAAGATTACTTTGGTTATTACTATGTCATTTACAAAACAGATGATTTGGATGATGATTAGCTGTATGTAACAGAAATTCTGCAATAGGCCCTACTTACTATACTAATACATATATGGCTGCCTTAGTCCAGGGCATGAGCCGCTTTAACCTTGGAAGGCCTAATTTCCTTTTATAAGCCAGATAAAATTCATTTTCTATTGTATCTGGTTTTCTGGATCTAACAACCTTAAGGGAATTGCTCTGTGGTTATAAACAGGAAGACATTCAAATTTTAGGGATTGTATTGTTAGTTTTTTTATACTATTTGTTTATGTTGATTATAGGCTGGTATTCAGCCTGTAATTATGAGAAACAGAAATTTTTTATCTCCCCTTGCGGTGCGGGAATCGAACCCACGACCTTCACGTATCGCGTGTGCTGCTCTTACCAACTGAGCTAACCGCAAGTTATCGTAGGCGATTGAAAGGCGGTGAAATTTTTCTGCTGTATCAACCGTTCGCCTTCGGTAAGTGCCCTCTGCCGAATAAGTTTAGAACTACATACTTATCAGCCCGTGGTACATTCAAAGGTGTCTTTGATTCCATGGTTTTCAAACATTTCTGCAACTAATGTTATTGTAATTAATAGCAACAGGGCTTGTAGAAAATCTATTGTGTTGTATATGTGAGGTTTATTTTATGCATCATGTAGCTTTAATAAATAGGCTTTCTGATCTGTGAAGTATTACCTTCAAAATATCTCAAAATATAGATACTTCAAATTTTACGAGTTTATGCCCCTTACTTCATATATTTTGAAAGAAAAATACACCGAGCTATTTGAGCTGCTCTTGATTTTTGCCATTAGCAATATATTTGGCCAAACACTTTTATTTATAGGCTTCACACACATTCTACCTCCAGTTTTACTATATTTTCCACTAATTCTTAGCTCCTATTGGTTGCAGTATGCTGTTATGTAGCTTTTTGTTGGTTAATAGACTATCCAAAACAATAATAAAATCTATTTGAACCAGTGCTTCCTGAGATTGGTGCGTTCAAACAAACTCTTATTCTCTTCAAAAATATTACTATACATTTAACCAAGAAGCTAAGAATTTGTCTAAAAATTGACTGCTAGTAAAAATAATTCTGATTATAATATCAGCTAAATTAAAAAAAACATGTAAAATCTAGCTAAATTTCATAGTTTTTGGTTTAGCAAGTTTAGACAAACAAAAACGGTGTCAGGGTAATCTTTGTTTAATTTACAAATAAATAGGTGATCACTATCTACAATTATGTTAAATAGTATTTGCAAATAATTAAGAATGACCCTCAATACTACATAGATACAAAATCATGACTTCCAATAAGTAAAATTCTATTTCCTTGCTCAATGCCTTCCTTCTGACATTGTTTTGTATAGTAATAATGGTTTTTGTTAAAGTTTTTATAGCATCTGCTGACCTAATCCTACTATTATGCAGGTGTATAGTCATGTCAGTTTTTGTGTTGAAATTTTGTGATTAAGTAACTCCTGATTTACTTACTGTATGTGACTTTAACAAAATATTTACTTATTTGTGCGTTAACAATAAATGATCATATTATATCCAAAACCTGGCCTAAGTTTGAGCTGAGCCTGGAAAGCCTTTGGAGCAATTGATTGGTTTTTGTGTGGAGAGTACTTATGTATGTATACTCTGCAGCCATGTGGTTTACCAACTGATACCTTACCTTGTATGTAACTTTCCACAAATTGTATTTGATCTGTAAGGCCCTGGTCACTTCACAGGGAAGGGAGGTTTGTATGGGCACAAGAAAAAATAATAAATCTGTAATAAATAGTAAATATCAATAATAAGGCCTATAGGTATAAAAGTATGTCATAATTTGAAATTAAATACCAATATTTACATACTTAATTTAATTGTACAAGAAAACTTTGACGACCTCTGTAGCCGAGAGGCGAGCGGGCCGGACTTTGGCGTCGCGCTATTTCTGAGATTCCGGGTTCGATCCCAGGTCGGGTCAATATGGGAAACAAACTTTTCTATATTGTCTCGGGTCTGAGTGTTGTGGTACCGTCATTGTTTCTGATTTCTGTAATACAAGTGCGATACTTACCACGGAGTCAGAGCAATTTATGTGATGTTGTTCAATATTAATATATTTATATTTATTTATATGTATTCTTTTAATAATGTAAAAGCGAAAGTTTAAAAGCATGTATGAACATATAGATATTTAGATGGATTTTTGCTACTCTTTCATGCAATGACTATTGAACAGATTTTGATGAAATTTGATAGAAAGAGATATGAGATACTAGATTAACATATAGGATACTATTCATCTCGAAATAATCGAATATTTAAGACCGCAGCCAAATAACAATCACTTCTGTGTTGTTGTGTTCCTGCGTGTGAGTAAGGTTTCCAGAGCTCCTGGGGGGTGCTACATTAGTAGCAGGGTCAAGCCTTCAAGGTAAGGGCGACAAGTCCAGTAACATATTTATTATGCTGTACTTGTCACCCTTAAGCTAGGACCTCATTACCACTTAACATCAGGTGGGATGAGGTCAATCTTGAAGGGCAATATAAAAAAAAAATCTAGGTTTAGTCGCGTATATGTCGCAAATAATGTAAGGGCGCTTTCTCATAGCCGCGCAAGAAATGCGC
The DNA here is from genome assembly GCA_037074685.1 of Glyphodes pyloalis. Classification (NCBI taxonomy): domain Eukaryota; kingdom Metazoa; phylum Arthropoda; class Insecta; order Lepidoptera; family Crambidae; genus Glyphodes; species Glyphodes pyloalis. The sequence continues at coordinate 4,243,811 of JAYKKO010000002.1, forward strand.
GCTAAATACGATTTTTAATCCAGACTCGAGTATTTTGCTAATCAAGATTTACTTGCTCCCATATTAAGGGGCTTCCATGCACTGCTGCTGCCTCCTGGCTCCTGAGAAGCTACGTCACTGCTTGTAGCTTGGTGATTCCTTATATTATAAGGAAGAGTCCATTATTAAATGCCTAATAATGACTTAATAGTTATGGATGTTTCATTTTTAAGTATTCTCTGTTATCTTAGTAACCTTAGTACAAGCTATGTACAGTCGCCGTCAGATATATTAGATCAGACGAAGTGACCAAATACTTCGGAACAGTCAAAAATGACAATAAGTTCCATACACTACAAGTTACCATTAATATCTGAACATTAATTACTTCAGTAATATCTGAGCAGATGGTAGTCAATAATTTCTATATACTTAACTTACCAGTAATATATGAACACTTCTGAATTTGTTGGATTGTCCATTTATTTAGGGAAGGCTATCCATACTAATGCTGTTAATGAAAGTTACTCTGTCTGTTTGTCTGTCCGGCTTTCACGTCTGTATCACTGAACCGATTTTGATGAAATACGTGGAACCTTTGAAATGACAAAGGCTACTTTTTGTTTTGAAAATAAGGGGTTAAGGGTAATTCCGCCCCTCGAGGTTTATATGGGAAAATGTTTATTTTTTAGGTTTTAATTTTGCACAAATATAGCTTAAAACTGGGATTATAATTTGGGCTATTTTTTATTTTGAATATTAGGGGAGATAGAGCAATATCATGGTAGAAATAGTGGAAAATGCGGAAATAACGGGGATAATAATATGGGTGCGAAGCCGGGGCGGGCCGTTAGTTTTTATCATAATCCCCTGAGTGTCCGATAAGGGATGTATGTACTCTACCCTGTTGGAATGGCAATATGGGCATGTAAATAATCGTTATCTTTATCGAAATTTATTCTCAGGGTTTATTTGGATGATGTGGACATGAATAAAATAATTGTAATTGCATTCCTTATCTCATTTGATTAGTCACAGCTCGGTTGCGTCATGCGTCATGCCCAAGGCTCCTACAACATAGCACGATGTATGGCCCATCAGAGCTGGCTTCACAAGCACAAATACGCAATAACTATTTTGAACTTGTTCGATTTATTTCTTACTACCGACCCGGCTTCGCATTAGGGAAATTACAGACACGAATGTTTATTTTCGCTTTTTGTACAAGAAAGGACTTTCATCATTATTGCAGTGGACGAAGGGTCGACTTTTGTTTTGTTTTGAGAAATTTGGGTTTTAAGTTTTTAAACGTTGTACTAAACTCGGCCTTATTGCCGTGAGTACATGGGACTCTAAGCGTTAAAGACGTGTAGTCAAATATTAGAAACGGTTTTACCTCAGTACTGGGACCGATATTACCTACTTAGTAAACGAAATTACTTGCTGCATGTATGAAGTGACCGAATGACGTTGATCACATAGATTTTATTATTTTGGACATTCATCATTATTGCCGTGGACTCGTCATATATCTGTCGCAGTCATCTGGTTGAATCAGCTATTTGATTGGATCACTAGCGTGTTTATTAAATGACGACGTTTAATTGAATTACTAAAGGACAACTCGTCAAATTGTTCAATATAACTTCTTGACTGAACGTCATTTAGCATAGTAATCGCATAACTAAGGGAAATAGAGATTCATTTTTATGTTATGTTAAGAAGGTATAAAACCTTTACTTCAGTTATACAACATGAAATATTATCTATTCAAAAAATCACATCAATATCCGGTGCAGTTTTAAAGAACTATGCTACGCGACTTTGTTTTATACTATGTAGTGACTAAATCTACACTAATATTATAAAGAGGAAATATTTGTACCTATTTTGTATGTTTGTAATGAATAGGCTCAAAAAGTACTGGGCCGGTTTAAAAAATTCTTCCACCAATAGAATGCTACATTCTTCCAATTTAACATAGGCTACAAAATAAGGGATCCTTGGTAAAATTTAAAAAATTTCAACAGAAAAGCGGGAAAAATTATCTAAGGCGAAACGAAGTTCGCCGGGACCGCTAGTCTTATATGTAGCTATACGTATGTAGTGTTAATACATATCGATAATACGTTGTGATCGATTTTTTTCCTACCTTACTATCGATGATGGCTGCGAAGCCTTATCTTCACCGAGTTTTCGGGGGAGCGCAGATGGCTCTCACCCCTTAACGTTGTGATCGATTGATCAATATACACATATCCATTTCCAGTAATTTTATAAACGAGAAAGGTTTTTTGTATGATTTTTTAGTATCTTATATTAATGACAAGGTTATTTTTAATGGGGTTGTTATATGGTTGTATTGTCGCACCGAACCGCTGCCTGGGGAAAAGGCAGCTATGTGTTAGTGTATGTTACTACACTGTTCTGATTAGAGCGTTGAATACCCACTAAACACTCTTAGTACCTCTTAAGATTATTGATGGCATTTATTTGAACTATAACGGCCATAGAGGTCAAGGACACTGCTTTGCCTATCTATAGTAATTCAATACTATAGTATAGTTATTTTGGGGTTGGACAGCTGCGAAATATACAAAATTCAAATTCATAAACCATTTTTTTTTTAATATGGACTCTGTCCCGCGTTGACAAACAACGCAGTGATTCCGCCAATGTCAAGTGTTAAGAGAGACACGTCAAAAATGGGACTGCGCGGTGTAATAAGGTATTTCTTTCTATTTTGAGATCCTCATTATGTACCTAAAACAAAAATAAACCATCTTAATTACAGTTTATCACAAGTGTCATTGTTCCGTCGTGGTGAAGCTTAATTAATGAATCATCATCGTTGGGAAATCTCTTTAGGTATCAGCTACGTAAAATAATACGATTCTCTTGAACTTTCACAACCGGTACGATAGTGATTTCGTTATTTGGTAGATAAATATTATCTGTACGCAGGTAATATGTCATAATAGATTCAGAGATTGGTAGTTAGCCTATTTAGTGTATCGATTTCGTGAGCTAGATGCCAGTTATAACTTAAGTAAAGTTTAGAAAAGGAAATTCATACGAGTGTATATGAATATTCAAGTTAATCGCGAAGAGAATAACGATCAAAATTATAAGGAAGCGGACTGATTAAATAGCTATTAAAATATTAGACATTTATTTTTTCATTTGCTGAAGCAATTAAAATCCCTACTAATATTATAACTTTGTCTGTCTGTCTGTTACGCTTTCCCGCCTAAACCTTTCATCCGATTTTGATGAAATTTGGTATAGGTTTACGTTGAACCTCAAACCGGACATAGACTTAATTTTTTTTGTTAGGAAATAAGGGGGAATGGGAGTAATACCACCTTTGAAAGTTTATATGGGAAAATGTTTATTTTTTAAGTTGGAGATATGAAATTTGGCTCAAATATAGCTCGGAATTTGTATTAAAATATAGATTACTTTTTTTCGATTATTATTTTTCTTTTTTTATTAAACTAATAATATTGACTTGACATGTGTATAAATAATATTTTTGTATTTCTAATTATTGAAATTGTATTGTCTACATTAATATATCTTATGTCAACATTTAGCTTGTAAGCGTGTTGGACATTCTGTAAGCTTGCAATGTGTTTGTGTCAAATAAATAAATAAATAAATTAGGGGAAATAGGTAGGGGTAAAACCGACCATGAAAGGATGTAGACCACGCGAACGAAGTCGCGGGCACAGCTAGTACTCAAATAAAACGATGCCAAGTTGCGAGGTGGGAGCTCGTTAGGTCACTGGTGGGTAATAAACGTACCCACTGATGACGTCAGGCAACACTTCAATTCAATGTATCGCCGTTATTTTTTGATTATGTGGAAAATACAAATACGTGTCTCATATACATATTTGGATAATCTAACAGACGGACTAAAACCCAAATTTGGGTCTGCTTCCCAATTTTTAGAGTAAACTGAAGCTGAACAGGTGCCACCATTGGGGGCTGGTCTGCTCCAGCTTACCTCTTAAAATAAATACTTGAAGCTTCACTCACTCATCAAAACAAAACTATATGACTTGGTCCAAAGTGTTCTACACATAGCTAAAATTAGATACTTCTACTGTAACTCATCTGCTGAGTTTCTTACCGGTGTCTTCTCGGTAGGTTCCGTACCGGAAGTAGGATTCTACTTCCGGTAAAAAAGTGAAAACTTTGCATTGTATTCAATGTCGATTCAAAAGTGTTACATGTACTTGAAAAATAAATTGTTAAAAAAACTGATTCTAAGAAATATTAATTAGGAATTACGACCATACACTTCAATTTCATTTCAATGTACAGTTCATGTGTAAAGGGAATTACGGTCTTCATAAGTGTTACTGACGTGCAGAGGCTCCAATTACCATCCTTGTAAGCACAAGGTTCCTAGGTGTAAATTGTTCCCGTTTTAAAGGTATAAATTATAGCTGAAGATTTGACTCTTCCGAAGGCTGAATCGTCATAATTAGTGTTACTACGGCTGCGGCTCAGTTTCACACCTACTGTGGACGTAAATGCGAAATAAGTGGTTATAGCAGGCACGATGTGCAAACACCCTAGAAATTATCGCCTACATTGTACGTGGTACGGTTGAAAGCACGTCACTTTGGACTTTGTACCGCACTTATTTCCTGGGCATAAGGACTAAAATTGAACTGTCATTGTATAACTTGATGTGTAGTCCAATTCGCTTCATCCATTTCAATTAGGTGTTTGTGAACTTGTTAAAACTAAATGAATGTTTACTTTGATAATCACGTTACATGGAATTTTTACTCTAATAGGACAGCTCTAGTGATAATTAGTTCGGTTCGTAAATCGTTAATTTATAGTTTGATAGTATTTTTGTTAATGCTAATCGACTAGAGTAGTGGTTCTTTATCTTATAGTCATGAGGGACCATTCGATAAAATGTCTGTCTCATCATTAACTACCAAGTTTGTTAATTCGTTTGTAAACTTTGTTGTTAATTTAAATTTCGGTGAATAGCACATCATGGCAATCACTTGCAGTTTGATTTCATTTCTTATGAAGTGTTCCTTACTGTATATAAATGGAACGCAAACAATATAAAAGATCCTCGTTTGATTTACATAACGGTAAATTATTAAAAACGTTGATACAACTTTTGTCAGGGACAAAGCGAATGATCAAAACTCAACGGACCACTAAGGATGCTTCCAGGGACCACCAGTGGTCCGCGGACTACCGGTTAAGAACCACTGGACTATAGGGATTGCATCCTACATTACTAGTGATGAAATGAATTGTTGTATAACACACACTTCCTGTACGTTTATCAAGGACCTTTTCATACAATGAAGGGATCCCTACGTGTCGTCGGATTTGTATAATGTCTACTAAGTTGAGTTCACCTTAATATGTCGATCAGTGACCCCGTGAGCACCTAATTTACAACGAGTTCGCGGGAAAACTAATATTTACAAATAATTTCTCGTGTTTTCGTGACTAAGTTGAATTTTAAGAATGCATTTATTTACACTTTTCGGTTTCGTGAGATGTTCTTGACGTAAGTGGCTGCAAATTTCGGTAGATATTCTCAGTTCATTAATAGATAATGATTTCGTTCGCTGTCTATTGCTATTTTTACAGTACTAATTGACTATGTTGTCCGTCATTTATAGCAATTTAATGACAAAATGATTAGATTAATATCCATTATGTTTAGTTAGTTAGGTTGCTTACGTTTGGGTTTGCTATATGTGAGTGTTTTTGCTTTACTTCCTCTGTATCCAGACATGCTAAATAGATAAAGTCTAGACCTGGCCGCAAACGTAAAAACGTTTCCGATTCGGGAAGTCTATTCACAAAACATACGTTTCCGAGTTTCGTTTCTTCTTCGGATCTTTCGTTATTTAGCGTACTGGTAGACAAATTTGTCAATGCGTCTGAAACAAGATACCTACACATATACAGGATAGGATAGGATCATAGGTACATGTCAATTTAAATAAAATGTTAGAACGTTTGTCAAATAGTTGAAAAAAAAGTTAAACGGTTTTAACAAATTGTTGAAAGGTTGTAAAAGTTTTTAAATATACTCTTAAAGGAGCATAATGTTTATCGCATTGGAATGTCGTTGATCGGTTGTGTGTTTGCAATAAAGCCTTTGTTCGCCAGTCATCGGCATAACCTACGTATTGGCCTGCCGCGATCATAATAATAGTTTCTTTTGCGGCTTATCATGGAGGAATTTTTATACCGCACAAACTCTTTGTATTCAATGACTTTTCTTTCCTTCTTGGTCAGCCAGTGTTATTAACCACGCATTGAGAAGCCTAAAATAAATGCGAGCTTGTATCTTCGTATTCTTTTTTATCTCTTGATTTGTCTTCCTAAACGTCACCAATCTATTTCCATATTTAAAACATTAAATAAGTTAAAAAGATAAAAAAATGCGAGTATAAGTTGATTGTTTCTTAGATCTTAATACAAAATTTAAATTGTCGCTTTTGAATACCAGTCAGGTACGACATAAAAGAGTATACTACATAGTTTTGACGTATTGTAAATAAAACGAATGCGATCTTTTTATGAAAGAAACAAAAATAAATTTATAAATAATCTCTTGGTCTAGCTACAATATACATTGGTACTTATATATTTTTCTCTGCTAATGCAAGCATCCATTCGTTCGTCAATTAGTGCTCGTCCGAGTAGCCGATGTCTGTAGTTACTGTCGGAGCGCCCTAGATTCTTTTTCCGCATTTTAACGATGTGGAATATCTAAGGCGTTCAGTGTTTCTACTAAACACGTATATAATATGTGTATGCGTTATCAGACTTTTGTGCTTCGATTCTCGGATATATACTCAGCATCTAGGTACCATGTTTTATAAAGTTCTAGCTTTAGTTCGCGAGTCCGTTCGCGTTATTTCGGAATAAAAAGTATCCTATTTGTTAATTTAGAATCTTATCTATTTGTACATATTTTAAATATTAAAAAAATACAGAAAAATATCATCTCCCCTTGCGGCCACCACGGCCATGGGCCGATAAGTATGTAGTTCTAAACATATTCGGCAGAGGGCACTTACCGTAGTCTAACGGGTTGATACAGCAGAAAAAAATCATCGCCTACGATATCTTGCGGTTAGCTCAGTTGGAAGAGCAGCACGCGCGATACGTGAATGTCGTGGGTTCGATTTCCGCAACCGCAAGGGGAGATGAAATTTTCTGTTTCTTTAAAATAAATAAATAAATATTGAACAATATCACATACATTGCTCTGATTCTGTGGTAAGTAGCTCAAGCACTTGTGTTACAGAAATCAGAAACAACGACGGTACCACAACACCCACACCCGAGACAATATGGAAAAGTTCGTTTCCCATATTGACCCGGGATCGAACCCGGAACCTCAGAGATGGCGCTCGCCAAAGCCAGGCCCGCTCGCCTCTCGGCTACGGAGGTCGTCAAATATTTAAAGTTCGCTACTGCGGCGTAAAGCACTATAAAAATCATAAAAATCGATTATCTATCTGTATACGAATTTCATTGAAATGTATTAAAGTAGTTTTTGCGTAAAAAAGTAATAAACATACATTCTTACATATATCGGCACATCCAGACAGTCAATAAATTGTTATAAACGTGATTCTATTATATTTTAAACTAGCGACCCGCCCCGGCTTCGCACGGGTTCAATAGGTACCATATATATACCTTGCACTTTATTTTATTACATTGACTCCCCCCGTACCCCAGTGACGGTTACATGGAGCCTACATCGCATCCTGGCTAGCTGAGCGCGGTGAGTGGCAACCACGCGACTTTTTTCTAATACTTGCATTTTTAAACTCGTGATATCTTCCGAATATGTCCAAATTGAATAATTCAAAAAGTTATATAAAGGTATTGAAGCCGTCTTGAATATAAAGGAATTTATTTTGATAAGGATTAATACCAAGGTACTAATAAAGAGCCTTTTCAAGCGGCGCGGCAGATTAATTATTTTTTTTAATAAAAAAACGCGTACTGTGACATAACTATAATATTTAGACATATGCTGTCGCGACACTTTTTTGTATGTAATGATGAGTTCTGCAAAGTCGTAACACATGATTTTGTTCCATCATCAATAGTTTTAGCAGCGCACGCGATGTAAGGAATTTTTCAGGTCATTTTGGGTTACATTATTGGAGTTTTAGTAAGGATCCCTAATTTTTTTGAAAATATAATATAGCCTATGTCACCCGAGGATAGTGTAGCTTCCCAACGGTGAAAGAATTTTTGAAATCGGTCCAGTAGTTTCAGAGCCTATTCATTAGAAACAAACAAACAAACAAATCTTTCCTCTTTATAATATTAGTATAGATGTAGGAGAGAATGTTAAATACAAAACATTATTGATTATTGTTTTAAAGCTAAACTGTTTGAAAATAAGACCATAGTCGGACTTTGATTCTCTTATCAACTCGGCCCAACGGTGTGGTTTCGTTGACTATTTGATTCTAATTATCTTAACTTAATAGTTTTTTACTCTATCTTAATCATAAGACCACGTTTGAGAGGCGTGTGAAAATTTACGATATTTCTTCTGCTTTAAGTATTATATTTTAATCGACCTAAAAAAAGAGGTTTCTCAATTCGACAGGTTGTATTTTATTTATACATATAAAATACGACTTCCGGAGCCAAGAGGCGAGCGAGCTGGACGGCGTCGTGCTATCTCAAGAGGTTCTAAGTTCGATTCCCGGTCAAGTTAATATAGGAAACGAACTTTTCCATATTGTCTCGGGTCTAGATGTTGTGATACCGTTGTTTATGATTTATGTAACATAAGTGCTTAAGCTACTTACCACAGAATCAGAGCAATGTATGTGATGTTGACCCAAACATTTATTTATGTGTGTTCTCGGATAACTTCCTCATAAATATGAACCGATTATGCTGTTTACGTTTTACTCGATCGTTACAAACGCAAGTTACATTCCATTCATACATTTGATCGCAAATGGCTGTCCGAAGGTGAGTTTCCATTCACCAACCATTGACTGAATGCCATTCCAATTTGCAGAGCGACTCGGTGAGCTACTTCTTCGGCGAGCTGGAGCGCATCGCTCGGCCGGACTACATCCCCTCGCATCAGGACATCCTGCACTGCAGGAAGGCCACCAAAGGCATCACCGAGTGCACGATCAACATAAACAATGTGCCGTTCGTGTTTGTCGACGTGGGAGGGCAGCGCACGCAGCGGCAGAAGTGGACGCAGTGCTTCGACTCTGTCACGTCGATACTGTTTCTTGTTTCCTCCTCGGAGTTCGACCAGGTGTTGTCTGAGGATAGGTGAGTAGCATTAAAAAGTTTCGACACTGGCCAGCTATAATGTTCCTTTAAACCCCGTGGAGTAGTATCAAATCTGGCGCTTGTTTTTTTTCTATCTGACCACCGATGTTGGCTGCGAAACCTTGCTTCCGCGAAAGTAGAGTTTAAAGAGAGGTAGGGCATAGCGATTTATCGCTCGAACTGGAGAAAACCGCAGCAGCCAAATAACAATCACTTCAGTGTTGTTGTGTTCCTGCGTGTGAGCAAGGTTTCTAGAGCTCTTGGGGGGTGCTACATTAGTAGTAGGGGTTCAAGGTTAGGGTGACAAGTCCAGTAACAGATTTATAATGCTGTACTTGTCGCCCTTAAGCTAGGACCTCATTACCCCTTAACATCAGGTGGGATGAGGTCAATCTTGAAATGTAATATATAAAAAAAACAAAGTAGGGTGAACATAACCCTACTTTCGCAGATAAGTATCTAGCTCTTGACCTGACAAAGAATCGAACCCGGAACTTTTGGCGCTTCGCTTACCCACTGCGCCAGCGCAGTGTCGATGAAGACATGTTTAATGACAAACATACCCAGTTACAATAATCTCTTTGAAGCTTACGTGTAAGCATGCTATTTTGTGTATAGGCAATTTAAACAAGCATTAAAGGTATTATCCTAGATGAGACGTCCTACACTATATTTGTTACATAATCCATTTCCTAAGAGACTCAATAGTTAAACATAGGCCATGCACTGTTTTGTTTACATTCAATCAAACGCCTTAGATAAATCCAAAAAAGTCCAACATAGGCATTTTTATTATCTATGTACAGACATATCTGTAAGAATATAGCGTATTTTTGCCTATTTGAGGACCAGCTTAATGTAATCGGAGCCTCCGTCCGAGGCATCGGGCTGTTTGCGCGCCGCCACTCAAAACGTCGCCTGCCCCGTCGCGCACTATCCTCGTCAATCCGGAGCCCCCCCACACTATTGACGACTATCAGTTTCAGCGTCTTTTTTGTGTCAGACATTTTTATGCTAAATGGACGTTCGTGAGCGGAGTTTATTTCTGCCATCTTCAAGTAGAAAATTGGTGTTTTTTTAATAATTTTTATTTTTAATTATGGTAGAAGCCAATTATCGTTGACTGCCTGTTGCCTGTTTCTTCGTCCACGTTATTTAGGATATAAGAAGTAGCTGTTATGTTATTATGATATCATATCCGTTTAGCTTTCGTATTTAATCTAAATTCATTCAGTACTTTTTGCGTGAAATACTAACAATGTATACAAATTATACTGTGGTGTGGTGTGGTGGTACGTGTTGACTGGTAGAGAATGCCAAAAGGCATTAATTTGAGACTTTTTTTACGGTTAAAGTTAAATAAATGAAATAGATTAATAAATACATATTCTATAACAAATTACTCGTTTAGTGATTATTTTTCGCTCGTGGGCGAGAGCCCTCATAAAAATTAAAATCCATGATGACTTTCTTGAACTACATCCGTCCATCGATTAATGACATTTTTTTGTCTGTCTGTTTGTTTCGGCTAAACTCTGAAACGGCTAGACCATTTTTGACGTAAACTTTAAATAAATAAAATAATAATAAATCTTCTACAAAATAATCGCTTATCTACTGTCAGTCGAGGGTTCGCCCTCTTCTAATACGAATGGAATTCCACCAAGACTTCCTCCGTTCATAGATTCGAGTTTCGGTGTCATTACTCGCTGTTACTACGCCCGCCCGCGCGGACGAGATAATTCATTCATATTACAAATGAATGACCTTTCGACACTCATTATCTTGCAAATAACAAAATTACGCGCTAGTAGCCGATGCAGATACGAGTAGTACAGTTCTATATTTATTTTCCGCTATTGATTTCAGTTCATTTCACTGTTTCATAACAAAGTTAATCTGCGTATAGAATGAGTATTGTATGTTGTGGGCTATTTGTGTGTTCATGTAGGTTAGTCGCGTTCAAAAATAGGTTACGTAATTTAAATAATCTTTTAGTTTAATAAACGAAAGTATTTTTTATTTAACTTTTTTATGATTAAACTGTGCTACACAGCTATTAAGAAAGTTTAAATTATAGCGTCTGTTTGTAGTATTAAAATAATAGCTTTTTACCAAATAGATATGGATGTGTTTACACGCGCAATAAAAACAAAATCTATACATATTTTTTATTTCTTTCTTCCCTTCTGTTTTTCCCGGCTAAACTCTAAAACGACTAGGCCAATTTTGACGGGCCACTGGCAGATAGCTAGTATAACTATTAGTAGCTTAGCCTATATGATTATATATTAACCTTATTTTTATAGTAACTATTGATATCAATTAATTAATTAATTATGAATATACTTTCTACGCGCACGAAGGCGTAGGCACAGCTAGTCTTAAGCATAAATGAAAATACCACATATTATTAGGTTGTCTAGAAAAGATCACTTGCTCGCGATACGTCCGCTTAACAGCTGTACAATAATTTATCTGGAAAACCAAATTCTGCAATTTTTTGTGCAATTAAGTAAGTATATCTATATGTCTTTTTTGATAAAGCAATTTTCAGGACATTTTTTAAAATACCTATCTTTTATTCATAAATAGTTTAAGGTATTTGTTAATGGCACTATCGTTTATGGGCTTCATAAACATTATGGCCTGATCAGCAACTATGACAATAAACAGTAGTACCTAATAATAAGCGTGAATCATGTTGTGTCCAACTTGTGTTATATTTGTCGTGGTTTTGTTTATTTGTGTTACCATTTTGCACGATTATTTTAAGTGAACCAATTTCTGTCTAACAGCTACCCACAAACGAGAAATTGATAATTACTTATTCATAATGTTCTACACTAAGGATATGCCGATTAATTTTGCAAGAAACTACGTTAATTTGGTGTTGGATAGATAACAAAATATTTATATTTGGTCGGACATTTAGATTACCAAAAATATATGACACTTATTTCGTATGTTACGTATCATTACATAAATAAAAACAAACTAAGATACATTGCGTTAAATGTTAGCGCGACGTCACTTCTAAGTAGAGTTTTTACGAAATAGTAATGTACACACATAAGCCCTCTATACTAATTTGTTGTAACGAAAAATACGTTTTTTTATTATTTTTATTAATTCACTTTACGCAGCCCTCTCATTGCGGTATCGGATTCGAACTCACGTCCTCCACGTATTGTGCGTGCTGCTCTTCCCACCAGTTGTCACACAAGGGAGATTTAAATTTTCTGTCCTTTAAAATGTAATCGTTTTTTTTAATGTGGCATAATCATCATTAATAACGACATACTAGCCAGTGCCTTTATATTTTGTAGCTTCAATGGTGTGACGTAGTTTGTTTTTGTTTTGGAACGAGTTTAAATTCAGTGCAACATGAATTAGACTTGATTAGCAGTGAGTGAGCGATTCAGAATATTTTTTCCGCGTTTACATCGCGCGCATGAGGCGTCGATGCAGTTATTAATAAGACCTGTAAACAGGTGCAAGATTAGAAAAGTGAACATCCGCTGTCTGATCGTGAAGGCCGTCCCTCTACCCATCATGTCTAAATAACACAATAAATTGTGTATTTTCGCATAGTTCAATAAGTGTTAAAAACCTACTTAAATTCATTAATCTGCAGCCTCTGATAATTGGAATGTTGCCATAAAAGAGGGCTTTATTATGTTACATCGGCCATTATGTTTTTTTTTGCATATTGTTTTTTGAAAAGAAACAAAGAAAAAATATTTATGGACCATCAGACAATTATCATACAAATACAATGCAATACAAACGACATAAAACATAAAGTACCTTGTGAGGCCAATTTGTGGTTCACATCAGCAAATGCTGCTACGGCATTTTATATACCGCAGCAGTATTCTGGTGGAACCCAACTGCTTGGAAAATAACTAGAGCTCTGGCTCTTGCGAGTGGCGTTAGTAATTTTAATATGTTTTAAGAAATCAAAATCGAAAACACACAGACATGAACAAAGCAGCTTGAGTCAAGTATAAAACATGGTTAATTGTACAAACAGATCCAATTCTATTTAAAAGTCGAGTGTGTTATTAAGAAAAAATGTGACGTCACAGTGTGCTATGTTCAAAATTTATGAAGAAATCGTGTTTCGATAGGTACCTATTTGAAAATACCTTAGTTGATTTTTCAGTTATCATCCCTATTATTAGAGCTTCCCCGGGTCTAAAGTATGCCTTCCAAGAAAAGGAGTGCTTCGATGTCAAAATACACCTATTAGCATAGCTGGGCATTAACTCGTTAATCCGTTAATCGTTAATTAACGAAGTTAACATTTCGAGTAACGGATTAACTTAAAAGTTAACTTGAAAAACTGTTAACGGACTCATTAACTTCCGTTAATAATGCAGAAGTTCGTTAATCGTTAATCCAATGCCTACTATTCACCGCATTGCACCGCGGTGGCGTAGCGAAAAAAACTAGATGACACTACGGGGGCGTGAGATCCAACTGCTTCGTGATTGGTGATTAACATGTCATGGTGACACATCTGTCAATGTCATGTCAAAAGTAACAAATCGTGTAGCAGTTGGACCTTACACACACGTAGTGACATCTAGCGGATTTTTCACGCGCGGTAGTCCCCATTGCGTTACGTAATACTTGAACGCTCCCTAAATTATTGTCAGTCATCATTTGCGTTTGGTAATATTAGGTGAATTTAAAAAGTGTTATGTGCAGTGCAGTAATGAAAACCCTATCATGGAAGAACATGGAATCGGATTCCAGGTCCTGGTGAGAATCCATGACCATTCATCCATCAATTTTTATTATATTTTAACGGATTAACGTTAACTTGCGTTAATTCGTCTGAAATGTAACGCTTTAACGTTTAACGAAGCTTACTTTTTTAGTAACGGATTAACGATTAACGAAGTTAACTATTTGATTAACGGTGCCCAGCTATGCCTATTAGGTACTAATATTTGTAATCGTACAATCTCACATTACACGCAGGTGTGGTGTGATTAGATTGTTTCAATGTAATATTTACATTGAATTCGTTTATTGGTTTCGTGTTAATATATCTAGGTGTATTTTCAACAACACTGTTCTGTTTATAGATGGTACCTGATAAGAATGAACTGCATTTTAATAAAAATATACAAGTAACAATTTTATTGTTAGAGGAGAGTCAATGTCAATTGCCTTCGTGTAATGATTAGTACGTTGAATTCTAAAACCCGAAGGTCGTTATTTCGAATCCCGTTAGGAGTACCTTTACTTTTTGAGGTATTCCCAATTCGGACAGTGCAGTAAGAATAATGATTCCGTACTTCTGAAGTCGTAGCATACAGCACGTCAAGGTAACTTCCAGTTCAAAATTAGCTCTTATGCACACGGCATTAGGGTTACAAAGTCATTATAACGGGCAGAAAATGTATAAAGAAATGAATCTTTAATCAAGTTTAAAAAACTATCGGTCGTAACTGCCGATGTAACCATGGACGTATTTGAGCGTTCGGACTTCCTAAAACTATCTGGCTCGATGATTTTGACTTTGCACATTTACGGGCAAGTTAGTAAGAATTAGATTAACGTCTAATGGTGTGTTTTCAACTTAAACACCGTCTGTTACATAAACGCGTGTGAACATTTCAAAATCAGCGTAGATTCGGTGCAGGGCAATGAAGAGAAAAGCGTGGTCAATCAGATTTATTGTTTTTTATTTGTGTGGGGATCTTTAGTGTACAAATTTGGTGATGAATTTATACAGTAGCCTTCAATGTTAGGTGATTAATAAAATAATCTGTGGACCGTATCAGACCAAATTGTGCCTTAAAGCAAGCTTAAATTGGGTTTTGACCTCCTCTGAAAGCTATAGATCTCATCTCCTTTTGATATCTGAAAGTACAAATTTATTGATGCACCCCGTATTTGCATTTTCAGGAAAACGAATCGTCTCGAGGAGGCGTTAAACATCTTCGACACGATCGTGAACAACGTGAACTTCAAGGGCATATCCATAATCCTGTTCCTGAACAAGTCGGACCTGCTCGCGAAGAAGGTGGCCAGCAAGGAGACCGACATCCGCTGGTACTACCCGCAGTTCAGCGGCGATCCGCACAGTCTGCGCGACGTGCAGATGTTCCTGCTCGATATGTTTGCGAACGTTCGCCGCGAACCGAAGACGACCCTCTACCACCACTTCACGACGGCCATAGACACGCACAACATAGAGGTCGTGTTCAACTCCGTCAAAGACACTATCCTCAACCGGAACTTAGAATCTCTGATGCTGCAGTGACGGCGGCGGCGGAGCCGTGAGTCGCTTGTGATACCCGTTGGCAATATGTACATAGCGAATACTTGTTTTCGTCGACTCTCAACAGTCGTTGGTCAGCCAGCATGATAGCGAGGGCGCGGGAAAAGACAAACATGTGATTTTTTTTTATTTTTAGCCACGGTTGTAAAATATGTATGTAATTACGCGCATATTTATTCACCGGACCATTAAGTTCGGTCTAATTATGTATAGTTATCATAATGTAATGATAAAAGTTTGTATATCAGTGTATTTATGACCAAAAGTATAGATTTTGCACTCGAAACATATTTTGATCACTTTTTGATGAATTTACGTATGTATCTACGCATGTACTCGTATATACGTACAAGGGACTAGGTGTAACACAGGCTGCATTATTGTACACAAATTAGTAGTACACATAATTCGTGTACAGTATATAATCGATATAGTGATTCTTAGATGAAATTGAATACGAAATTAGCTGTAGACTTGCTACTTACTGACCAGTCTGCGGTTGGCGTAGCGCTCACAACAATTGGATCGTTTATTAATTGGTTCATTATATTACAGTGCCAAGCCGAAGTGTTAACGTGGAGATTGGCTATAATAAAGTAATATTAATATCAATTAGGTGTTAAGTAAATTGCTCTAATGGGGTGCCACATAACTGAGGAGCCCGCCGTGTGCTCTTTACAAAGGGAAGACTTATTAAATACGATACCTCCCTCCGGGGAATAAAAGTGTACATAATGATAAACGATGAATTAGATTTGCTCTGTGATCGAATTATTGTAGTGTTGGCTGTAAACAGCAACGAATGTACGTGTTATGGTATTGTTGAATAGTGGAACGTTCCGCGTGGGGGGAGTAGCGCTCAACCGGGCGGCCGGCGCCTGCGAGAGTTCGCTCATAGGCCTGTCGATTTAAAATCGATTTTTAAAGTAAAATAATCGATTCGATTTTTAAAGTAAAATAATCTATTTTTTGGATCGCTCTTGAACAGTGCACAGATTCGATGAATCAATTCATAACCCTCCCGAATCGGACTGATCGATTCAAACTTTAAACTGACCGTGCTTTTTTATTTTTATTTTATACTCTTGATGAGTCTCTAGTTTGCAAGGAATATGTCACTACTGCTCAGCAAGAGGTCCTGCGTCTGATCTCCGACTCTGTTTATTCGAAAGAATATAGCCGTGATATTGTATTTATGAATTGCATGATAATAATGTGCAAATTATTGTTCTTCCGGTAAATGGTGATCAATAATTTCCTGTACATATATTAGATAATTAGACATGTTTGAAATTGCCGCGATTAATCGAGCTTTCAATACTCGATTTAATAAATAATCGATTCTAGTGTTCGATTCGAAATCGATTTTTTCCACAGTGAATCGACAGGGCTAGTCGCTCGGCGTCCGGCGCGAAGGACCAAAGGACGATTTTGTACGCTGTTGTTTATTGTTTTCTACAATCACTTGTCTGCAGTGTGTCTACTCTTACGAAATGTTCCGTCCCTTGGCACAATTTAATGCAAACACGTGTAATCTCACTAGCTTCTATCGTGTATATTTTAATTATACATTTTGTACAATTATACATACATAATTTGTATTAAAGGGCACAAAGGTTACGTTGTAAATTTGATCGGAATCTCGAATACTAAATTTTGATATCGGATATTTGTTTTCGATCTTCGAAATGTATTTTATCGGCAATGCATAATTTCGATCATAATAATTATACTCATTTAGTTTACTAAGTTTCTATAAGCTAAGTGTATTTATTTAAAAGCTTAGATCTTTAAAAAATTTATTAACGTGTTTTAGATAGAATAATATCTATTTATTCGATGTATTTTTTTACGAACCGATACTCGAGGCTATGTGTATATACCTCTTACTTACCCACGTATGTGTAGGTGTTTGTTAAGTGCGCCAGCTGACTCGTCGCGGCAGCATGGGCGGGCCGGACTCGTGTGAACTTCGATCATATATTTTGTAGATAAACAGTTCTATGAAAAATTCCGAAAGTGTTGGCCCTGCGTACGTACGTCCGGAAGCACGCCGGACTACACTTTGGACTTTGTACCGTCTTTATATCGCGGGCATAAGAACTAAAATCGAATGTGTTTACTTTGATCGTTCATCGTATATATTAAAAATGCATTTAGCTCAATCGGTTGAAGGTAACTGGTTCAAAATTAAGTGGCAAGTTTTCACTCGGTTTGTTCGAGAGGAAATACACATACATTGTTACATACAGTTTAATTAAATTAAATATTTTAATGAGCGAAAGAAGGCATAATACGGGTTTGTGCCTTGTTTTGCCGGTGCCATTAGGTCGCAACTGTGTATCTACAAAATGTTTGATCGAAGCATGTGAACAGTGATATAATATGCATTTAATAGTGCCATCGCGCCGCGCAGCCTGCTCTTGCACTCTGTACTATACTGTCTGTCTGTCTGCACTTGGACTGCGCATAACAATAATTTCGTGTCAGCGGCACTGGTAAATAAGGGCGCGTTCATATATGACGTACGTTTTTACAGGATCCTCCTTTTAACGGATCCGTCGCTTCTGGAGATGGTCATACCCGACAGTCCCGTGCTGTGGCGCAGTTCGACCAGATAAACAGATCAGTATACTGGACCCGAAATACTGTGTTATGTGTGAATAGACTCGCTACATACGCTAATAACATAATATGTTTAAACGGACCTGTAAAACGGATTGCTGGTTATTTTGTCGGGTCGGTATTTTCTACTGGATCCGGTATACTGTGTGAACTCGCTCATACAACTACATACGCTAATAACATACACGTTTAAAAGGGAACTATAAAACAGACGTTATATGTGAACGCGGCCTAACCGCAACTATTTAATGTCTGGTGCCTGTTTTCTATTCAACCTTCGATTTGTTGATTCGTTTTATGAAGCCCTTGTACATTATTCGATTTAATTTTAGTTTTTTTTTATACTATTAAAGAAGATACTGATTATTTTGAAGTACAAAGAGTTTAGATTTATTTTATATTTCGTTTAGCCATTGAAATATTGTGGACAGTTCCAATGGGAAGGATTTTTTTTTAATTTATCCAACTACTTAGTTCGTGACTTTAAAAAATTGTCTTGACATGTTAAATTAATACCGCAACTGTACAATTTGCCGTTTTACGCGTGTAGTTTTAAGATTACCTACATTCCTTCCGTAATATCTGATTTTTCAAAATTAAACTTAAATACATACCTACATTATGTTCACTCTGCCTAATTACGACTTTGTAACATTGTTAATTTATGGTATTAATGGACTACATCTGACTTACTTTGTATAAATGAAAGATGATCTTAGTGAATTATCGATTGTTTATGGATACGATATGCATGTGAACGTATTATTTTAAATCTAAAATGCATAGTTTCTTTTGTACTATGCACAGTCCCTAGTATTTGCTTCTAAGGGTCTGTGTTGCTCAAAATAGCATTTTCAATTTGCAACTGATGTAGTGTGTAGCAATAACGTTGAATGTTTTATGGAACTGTGCGTTTTAGATTGAGTCGTGTATCAGTGTATATATCCTACGTTTGTGAATCATCACCTCATCTCACGAAGCATATATGTGAAGACGACGAGCGTGTTGGTACGATAATAATGAATCACTAAAATTCTCATGTCACATTTCATTCCAAAGACGTTCTAATCGTGAGTTTATTATGATTTATGTTGATTTGTAACATTTTATTAATAACTAACACATTATGATATACCAAAGGTCGAATTTTACTAGGCATTCCTGAGGTGTTTAACTGTATAATCAAATCCTGTATTGTGAGAACTAACAGTAATTTGTAAATGGGCTTGAGGCTAGAATTGCTTTTAGAAAAGTTGATTTCGAATGTTCAAAACACACTCAATTATGGTTTTTGTTTTAAATTTATATACTGTAATAATGGAACATCCTACCTTCAACCTTCGACAAAGCAGATTTCAGCATCTATTAAATAAAATACATATAATTTTGATGGCACTGCGTTTTCCTTAATGTTAATACTGTGGTTTGAAAACTTGTCAAGATATTTCGCCGGTGTGATGAGACCTTAATAGTAAATATTTATATGGTTTTCAATGGAAACATGTGGCCATCGCTAGCTATCACTTAACTAGTAGAAGCGGAAGTGTGCTGTAATTATATCTGATATCAGTTAATGTTTTGTCATGTTATTTGCTCACGGACGATCACCTTGGTATGAGTTGCTACATTATTTGTTTTGTATTAGCTCAAACGAATAGAATGTACTGTCAGTACATGTTTATGAAATAATTTAAAAATATATCTGGCATCATATCAATATACAGATATATCGATATGATGCCAGATATTTCCACTTATTATTTAACTCAATAGGGAAGCCGACTAAAAATAGGTTTTTAGCCCTTGTGTTATATTATTCCAAAATTCGGGAGACATATTTTTGGATTTAATTGTCGTATGACGTCATTAGTGGGTACATTTTATACCCACCAGTGACGTAACTAACTCGTACCCGGAAACTAGGCATCGTTTTATCTAAGTATTTTTTTTATTGATTTGGAAAAAATACGTGTTAATATTTATGTAATAACTATTGACTGAACTAAAACAATCTGGCGTTTTTGATCTAGTCCGCTTCCTTATTCGCAAGAACAGTAAGTCTAAATTCGAAAAATTAACAGAAGTAGAAGGTCGACGTGTTGCCGTGTGTACATAACTTGATTTGTATTTGCTTTCGGAAAAATGACAAAATATTTTAACAGTAGATAAACAAAATGGATATCTCTGTCAAGTTTTATCGTATAATGCTCAATGCCATGTAATGTTCAGTGCGCTGTTATCGCTACCATCGTATGAATGTGAGTACTGTAATGTTTCATTGTGAAATGTTTTCCAATCTTGTCAAGCTCAGCCTTGAAAACTTACAAAGTATGACAGTAGTCAGTGCGAAAAATATTGTTTACCTTACTGAAAGTTTTCCTCATCGTTCGGTTAGAAATAATTGTGTGTTCTCATAAATGTTTCTAAACTGACCTACTTACTTAGTAGGTACATTACTTATAAACCGGTTGTTCAGACATGATTCCTATTTAAATACCATTGTTAGAAGCTTCATTCTAATTGGCTGGTGACCTTTTTACGACACAGATTGTGAATGCAATAAAGGTTCCTATTTCCTGACAATTAGAATTAAGCTTGCTTTCACAATACTCTACTAAAGCTTGTAATTTTTTTATTTTTATCAAGGTTACGACTAAATTTTATCTAACTCTTTTGAAATGTCAAAATCGATAAAATTCAGTTTGTTATATGCTGATTGGCTATAAATGAAGAGTACAGAAGAAGAAAAAGCTTGTCATATGCGATCACAATTTAAAAAAATAAATTCACATTTGAGAATGCAACCTCATTTGATGCACCAAGGCATGCCTTGTGATGTGATTTTTAAAAATGTTTATGCAACATCTAACTATCATCAATTTCATAATTCTTTGTTAATGCAAGGTGAAAATACAGGAGCTAACGTAACAGTTAGTATCATAAGCTCACTTTTGAATTTTATGTGACATAGCTTGGTTCTCCCATGTACTCTTCAAATACGAATGCGATTTACTATCTAATTAACAGTATCAAATCTTTGATGCCATCAATTTGATATTGCGCATGCTAGCGGCTATGACACAGTTCTCTCTTGTGAGTACCAGGGCTTTTAGATGACTAATCATACGATAAATAGGACAATTATAACGTACTAAGGTGCTCAAAATAGTTTGTTTTATTTTATTAATCAGCTTATAGATAGCGATTGTTAAGATGTCTTAAGCCCTGTTCTAATATTTGAAAAACGACCCGTTCTAGTAAAGGAGAGTAATAAATTATACAAGGTGTAAGTTAAAAATGACCGACGGACTGAAGACAGCTGATATGGAAAGTAAATTTGAAATTAGAATTAACGACTCGTTGAAAAACGGATACTCATTTTTGATACATTACGAATCTTAAATTATTGGAACCGGGTATTAGTTGTCTTCGAGCTCTGCCTACTCCATGCCATTAGGGTACTATAAAAACAAGATACGAAATTGTTATATGATCCAAAACGCGAGTGAAGGTAGTGATGTTGGAACATGGGTCTCAAAAGTAGCGACTAAGTCGAGGCAATGTGATCGAAATGTTGTATGGTCTGTGAAGCATCATTTTATACACAATCAAAAACAAAGTATCTTAGTAGTAAGCACAATGTCTTGTCATAAATTTAAGCATGCGCTGTTAAACAATTTTGGGTTATTTTACTTCACGAAAACAATTCTAAGATAAATTAAGTTATTGTCTTGATGGTATATCAATATAAAATAATCAACTATCGAAAGTATAGAATCTATTGTAAATTAGGAAACTATCTATTGTCCTAAACAAAACAATGTTGAATTAAATAGTAGAAAACGTTTTTTTTACTATAGATCAACAATACTGTTGAAAAAGACCCTGCTCGTGTGTACCCTCAGGAATTGAATACTGGGATCGGGAGTAAATTAAACACATGGCCTGTACAACTGTCGATGAATGGCTTTCATAAATATAATTATATTTTATGTTATTTTAATACATAGGTACTCAAGATATGGCGTTTATAAGCGATCGGAAACATTATCTATATCTGAAATCAAATGTTAAACGAATTCGTGTCGCTGAATCACTGCGCATGGTTAAGTTTATGAGCTGGGATTTATGCCTACTTGCTCTCCTAAATACCTAATCAAACCATTTGATGTGATTGATGATACGAAAAATGATTAAAACAAATTAAAATGCCAACTGGGGTCTGTGAGGAGGCCTACCTAATTAAATGCATTTTAATCAAATGCCTCATAAATATAAATAAATAAATTGTATTTGAAAATTTAATTTTAAAATCAAGATATCAAAATATTTATAATTTATAGTCGTGTTAATTTAAATGAATGCTTCACAAGATCTTGATAAAGTAGTAGGTAAAAATAACGCTGAAGGTGTCAATATTTGTATTACTCAAGTAAAATATCCAGAGTCGACTCGAGAAATTTGTGACACCTAGGCCTAAATATTTTCAGCAGAACATGTAACGCTTGCTCCACATTTGAACGGTGATAAAATGGTAATGGGCTTGGCCAACATTTTCATTAGTGTTAAACTCGAATATACTTACAGTGTCCCACCTGTCTTCTATGAATTAAAAAGTTTATCGCCGAAATGCGTGACGCCCTTAACTTCTACTGAAATTGAATCATTCTGAAAAGTTTAAAACGTACAAAGTCGTGGCGGGCTAGTTTCATATAAATATCAGACAAGTACTCTAAATAGCGGTAGGTAAAACATGACTGGACTCGCGCTTCGGGAAGTCCAGTGTATGATTTTGTTTGTTTATTTTAGATAGTAGATGCTGATTTCAGGCAAATATTTATATACAGTCAGCAATTTTAATTGCTATACACCTCTTTGTCTTGTCATAATAAACCTTTTTGTTAACTCAGTATATCAGACAGGCAGGTAACTTGAGATTTCAAGGTAAGGTGTGTAGCAAATAACGTTGCTAACTGTGACTAAATTGCATATTAAATATCTGGTATCGTCATTATTCCTCGAGCGCTTTACATCAAGAGTTTATCGCTCTGGCAAAGCCAATGAAATCCATTGATATTTTATTCCCGTTTGAATGTGGAGACATGACCCAAGGCTCATGATAGCGCGGTTAAAGTTAGTTGTATGTTACGAATTTTAAACATATGTTAGATGTCATTTTACACTCATGTTATTGTATGGTAGAGTGTCGACAATATCTTTTGGAATTCCTCTATATTTTGTATACAGCCCAATATTTATTGTACAGTGTAATAAAATATCATGCATGTATAATAAAGTGGTTTCTTTTAGTAACTACCCCATAATTCACCTTATCTATTGTGTTTGACAGCATGTTAGCTTAATAATATTTCATCACATACTGGATATTAAATAACCTAGGTATGTATGACCATTTATTTTTTTTAATGACTTAATTTGCATAACACATTAAAATTTAATCTTGCAGAAGAAATGTCCCTAAACTAACAAGGTCAAGAGTTCATAAATATAATTTATGCTACAAGATTATTTAATTTCTTGCGTTTATCAGTTTACTTGCACACAGTTTTACTAAAATGAAAATTTCTTAGAAATTGTGGTCATTGCGGAACATTGATTATTGTTGTAAATTGGTCAATTACCTAATTACTTTCTGTTTATTTTTGCCGGAAATCGGGATAAACTGTTTTTACCCTTAATCCTTATTTTCCCTTAAATTTTCTTGTTGATATTATCTTTATGTTCTAATGGGGTTTTTCCAAATTTGCTGTTGCCAGCGACTTCACCCGTGTTATTTCGGGGTAAAAAGTATCCTATATATTAGTCTAATACGTAATACCTTTATCTCCCTACCAAATTTCTTCCAAATCGGGTCTGTAGTTTTTACGTGAAAGAGTACCAAACATATACATCTAGACTAGACATCCATAATCTCTTACAATGATTCGCGTCTGTCATAGTAATAAGAAGTGGGATATATTTTGTTCACATTTTTCCATTTTCAAAGTCTTCAGCTCTGATCTAGTAGGGCAAAATAAAAGAATCTACTCCCACGTGCTCTGCAAAATCTGAAAAGAAAATCCATAATGAATTCGTTACAGCGAACAACAGCGGCGCAATCACCCGCGCCCCTCGTTATACTTATTTTGCTTGTTTGACCACGGATGAATAAAACATGAGAGCTTGTTATTGAATGAGCGTGCCATTCTTTAAAATATCTCTAAACCTACTTTTATTAAGATGATGTTCCGGAATTCGCGACACGCTCAAAGGACAAAATTGCTTTAAAGAGACAGTGCTTGAAATAACTAGCTAAGCTGAGTTAATAAATAATGGTGGAGGTCACATACATTGCTCACATTCTGTGATAAGTACCCAATTATGCACTTGGGTTACAGAAATCACAAACAACGACCGTAGCACAATCTCCAAACCAGATACAGTATATAAAAAGTTCGTTTTCCATATTAATCTGACCGAAAATCAAACCCGGGACCTTAGAGACGGCGCGATGCCAAGTGCCTGTGCCCGCTCTCTTTTCGGCTTAGGATAAGACACTCAATAAGTTTTTCAGTAATTTGCCAGACTGTATTAGCAACGGTGGTATTTGTAGCTTTATCAATATCAAATCAAAGCTTTATCTGTAAAGCTAAACGTAATAATATTGCATATATGTTGACCTAGTAAAATAACATTGCCCTGCCAAAGTTCCACCTACACTAGGTAGGCGGGTATGTAGGTGGAGTAACTAGGATAAGCGCACATATTTCATGAAGTTTTATCTGCTTTGGACCAGCTCGGGACTGCAGCACAAACTGGAAATATCTGGCAATATCCGCTTTTAGTGGAAAATAACTACGCCGTAAAAGTTTTACGAAGGGTTCTACACAATTAACTCCATATTTCATCCCGTTAACCTCTTTTACAGTGTTAACAATAACGAACATAAACTTTGGTAATTTAGAACGTCCTTGTTTTTCGCTACATTTTTTTTTATAGATATTAATAGCTCATAAAAACAATCTATGTTTAAGTAGGTATGTCTGGACGATCATTAGGATTGTAAGTTGGTAGTCATTAGCAGGGCCGCCGTAAGCGGGCGTGCAAAGCGTGCACCGCACACGGGCGGCACGCTCGGGGGGCGGCAAATTGAGCGACTCATCACGTATCTAATTGAAGTAATTGTCATAATACCTACCCCTGGGGTAAAACCAGTCCAGTGATCCACAATATATTTTTGTAAAGATTATGTTTGTATGCTTATAAATAAATAAATAAATAAATAAATTTTTACCAATGACTTATGTTATAAAAAATTATCAAAAACTATTTATGATCAACACTGCTCCAACAAAGACTAAGTTATTTTTGCTATAGTTTCAATTGAACACGAATTTTATCTTCGTTAAGTTGTTTTTATTTTGCCCCACCGCAATGAGAAAACATTAATCATAATTTTTTGACAAAACGTAGAGTCGTACGGCGAGAGTAAAGTAGTCGTAGGGCGGCATAATCAGTTTTGCACGCGGGCGCAAAAACAGCTAGCGGTGGGCCTGGTCATTAGTTAAGTATACCTATTATTATATTGTACTTAAATATGTCTGTAAAACCAATTTCTGTAAATTTTCTGTGCAATAAAGTGTATCTATCTATCTATTAATATCTCCACTAAATAGATAGACCTACCTATCTATGAAGTGGATACATACAATATTGCACAAAACATGTACAGAAAAATTTAACCATATTTTTGGTAATCCTCACATAAAAGTGAACTCTTCCAGGCTTACCTACTTCACGTAGTGGACAAAGACGACAAACGTGTACGCCCATGTAAAAAAACGATTCAGGGTTTTAGTAAAGCTTGCATAAATAAGAATTGATTCTAATCTTGTGAGGATGTTTTTCGATATTTCTTAAATTTGTACCAACAAATTTCAAAAATGTTTTGTTAGGTTGTAAGGCAATTTCCTATTTACCTATATCATGATAAGATCTGATGAATAGGTACCTATATATTGAAAGTAACAAGGAGGATTCGAAAATTCTAAACTTGTGTCAATTTTCTTTATCATTGAAAGTAGTTAGATTATTTAATCGATACGTAGGATCCTAAATACTGTAGCACCAAACGGTTTGATGTTGCTTGTCGTATATGAGGTACTTCTCTAAGGGATAGGTAAACCTTTTTTTCATATGGATACGTCTTCGTCGTGTACCCTAAACAACATGTCAAGGTTAACACTAGCAGTTCAAAATACGTTCTTATGCGCACACCATAAGGGCGGTAAAAATCCAAACTGTATAGTCTGACTTGCTTCGGATCGTACTTATGTAGGTAACGGAATCACTTAGTGACGGTATAAGCCAGCGCGGGGCCTATATCATATTCTGTCAAGACTTCGATGTCTAAAAATGTGTACCGCATTGTTTGGATGTAGCCATATAATGGTTCATAAATGGTATCCCGTATTAAGGTTGCTTCGTGCTTAGCTGCAGTCGTCTGATTTCTTGATCAAGCAAAGGCGTTGGAGCGTGGACCCCAAATTCGCGAGGCCCGTTGCATCTGGACTATTGCATTATGTGACTAATTCGGCACTGGGATTAGGTACTCGAGTATGGTCGATTTTACTGCCTATATATAAGATACATGCTTAAATCCCACTAGCTAAGTGCCACGTGGTACTTCCACAAGGATCGCTAATTTCCCCTATTTTGTTATTTCAATGGCGGCGGAACACCGAATCCAGGGAGGCTTTTAGCACGTTTCCTGTTTATTGCTTCACTGCCTACTTCCTGAGCTGTATCTACGTCTAGTTATAAATTCCGAGTTGGAGTAGAGTGTACTAAAATATTTATGCGTCATTATTTTATCTCGGCGTGCACAATGTTGCTGGACTGCCTAGTGATGATTTCTTTTTCGTTAAACTCTATTTAAGGTTCTTTCATTCACATTGTATGTATTCCTTGTAACTGTTTATTTTTTATATGATGGTACGGTCACTAGCACGTCAGGGCAAACATGTAGGTATAGTTCAATATTAGATTTTATGTGCACGACTTAAGAGCGATGCAAAGTACAGTGTGTAGTCTGACGTGCTTTTATCTATTTCGTTTTTGGTATAAGACTTACTGTACGGTCAGCATCTTTACTTTGTTTCCTTGAATAAGTTGGGGAAAACAGTAAGTATTGCCTATCTTAAGACTTAAACAACTTGACGAGTTGTCCTTTCGTCATTCAATAAAGTGCCGTCATTCAATGAACACGCTATTCATCAAATCAGATAGCAAATTAAACTTGATGACTGCGACAGATACTTATATAGACCCTAGATTAACAGGATCCTTTTTAAATACGAAATATGACAAACGAAATTGCGGGATAAAGAACTAATGTAGGCGTGATATTTCTATTTCTTTCGCAATGCAATTCGCGATCTCCTGGTCTAACGAGGCTCAAAGCCCAAAACTCAAGTCCCAGAATGACCCAGATTGCTTCTAATTGAATTTCCGCCCAAAATATATGCTTCAAGAAAAATTTAAAGAAACTAAGTTCTCCTTTGAATTTTAATTAAAGCGATTCGTTAGCATTTACACCGCCCTGAACAAGAATAAAGTTGTTGACTCCTTCAGGCGAGTGGGCGTTACTCGTCCTCATGCCGAATTTTCAATGAACTTTCCTGGAATCTTCTTACTAATGCAATACTTTATCTACGCTAAGGGGTAATAAGATGAGTGTTTCATGTCATAGTTAAATGTAATTTTAAACGAATAGATTAATTAGGTACGTTTAATACGTCTTAGCCTCAACGCCTTTATAGAGTAGTGGCTTATTTATTTGGCCATGATTTTGGGGTCTTGAGTTTGGTAGTAGGTATGTTTAATATGTTCACGCTAGTATGGCCTACCCAAATGAAATCAAGAAACAATGAAAATATATCTGAAGTATCAAACTATACTATACTACTATAAATTATACTGTATTTTGTATTCATCCACTTTTATCTTAAGGTACCGATTCAAAAAAACATATTAGCTTGATGATACAAAATGATCTTGCGAGTTGATTCTCCTCTGACCAGAGGCCTTACGCCATTGTCATCTTCTCTGCTACAATATATCTGACGGTCTCCGTTCGTTTACCTGGCTACCTGCCTATTGGCATAAGTTATGCCGCATAACACATTACAGAATATAGATTAAATTATTTTGTGGCTTTAAAAGTAAGTAATGGTGCTGTCATTCTCTGACTTATGTGTGTTCCCACATTGTCAGAATCTCTTGCACTGAGTTCGAACAAAAATACACAGCTGTAATTTCTGTGAATCACACGCATTGCTGCAATACAAAGGGCATACCTATAAATGCGTCAACAACAATGTGTTAAGCCTACGGTAAGTGAATATGGAAATATTTGTGAATAATTTGAGAGAACGTTTTATAGAGATTCTCAGATGCGGAAGTTATGGTGTTTGATCATTCATAATGGATCCTTTATTTTTAGACCTCGAGATAAATATATCTCAATGCCGTTATTTTTATTTATTAAAAAACTTTATTGCACAAAAAAGTACATAAGGTCTTAATGCTAGGAGCATTCTCTACCAGTCCGTTGGGTCAGGCAGATAGTTTTAGATAGGAGTAGATTTCGTATGTACGCCATGTTCCATTGTGTGGTATGTTCTCAATTGTCTGGTTCAGAAGGAGAATAAAGACAGCTCCTGATGGAGCTTATGTGCTCCACCTTAGGTGTAGTTTATCATCTTAGTTCTTTTTCTGATTCTCGGTTTGCTTTTCTCCTAAAACGTACATAACACCTGCGATGTGCATTACACACTTTGTACTTTATGTCGTGGGTAAATAATCTAATATCATTAATCAATTGCAAGTGTTTATTTAAACGTGCTGTTGAGCGCCCATTTATTGATATAATTACATAGAGGTGGGAGCCTTTTGCGCTTCCGCGTAAGTTCGGTGAAAATGATAAGGTTACGCTACCATCATCGACAGTCAGGTAGAAAATAAAAAAAGGGGATTAAAAAGTGTACGTAGTGCCATCGCCACTAGAAAGGCCACCAGCACCGCTGTGGAGTAGTCCAGTTGTCGACTCGCATTCTTTTCTAAGTTTAATGTCAAGATAATTGATAACAATCGAATTAAACCCTAGCAGCTATCAAATCCTATCAAAAGCTAGGCAGCAGTGTGTGACGTGCGTGTAAAATATTGGTGTTTTTCAAAAAAATATAGTACTTAGATATTATTATAGTTATCGTTAATAACAGTTCCCAACTTATACCTTTCTTTGGATCGAATAAACTTATTTTTTGTTTTTTATTATTTTATATCTTCCACATTATGTGTAGTTGTTCTTTGACGTTAAATAGTAATAGGGCCGAAGGCTTTTAAGAAGGCGTTTGAGGTGGTCGTTCGATGTTTGGGTACAATAAAAAAATACGGTTCTGAAACGTTGAGTGAAAATCGCCAAAAGTTACATTAAATAAGTGTTTTATATTCATTAATATTTTATCCATATATCGTTGGTCTATAAAATAAAATTGGTTTTATGTCTGCCCACACAACTAATTTTGATGCGTTTTTTACCATCAAGATAATCTCTTTAAACAAGCAATTTCCCTCTTTCTGTTTTTTCATACCTGACTATCGAAAATAATTAAGGCTCTCACCCTCTTTTTGTTGTTGTGTTTGCTTTTAAGCACCTTATCTAACAAGGAGAGTGTGGTATGTGTGTCACATCCAGGATGCTAAGGAAAACTAGGAAGAAGAGAACCTACCCCTTATGAATTTAAGTAAATGCCGGTCGGTGTCTCTTTACTTTTTCGGAAGGGTTAAATCTTACAAAAAAAATGAAGGAGAAATGACTTCTCGTACATACAATTTACTCGTTCCGACGGAGCGAAATTGTGATGATTTTTGAGAGGAAATATAAATAAGCTATTTAGGATTATGCTTATTATATCCGTGCGAAACCTTGTAGGTGGCTAGTCTTTAATATCATCTTCTCTTTGGTTTAAGGTCGTAAGACCCAGACACAATACAAAATTATTTGTGTATGACTATTAGGTATATGGATTGTCTGTCTTAAGAGGTTAAGCAATCTGGTAAGTAGCCTCATTGCCTAAATTTTAGATCAGTTTTTTGGTGTAATACTACTACTAGGTATCTAACTATACATAACCTTGTTGAAAAATCCAATAGCAGGTGACATTACCTACTCGTGTAACAAGTACCGAGGCTTAACTAACAAAAAACAGGAATAAAGCCGGTAAAACTTTTGAATGTAAAAGTTTTCAGAGCTTAGGCATTTTTTCACAAAATAACAAATACACCATGTGAAATTAAGTTAAACCAGATTTCGGATTTTACCATTTTAAAATTATAAAACTCGTCGTGTCGTAACAATTAATTTTGAATAATGCAAATTCATCGGATGTATTTCAGCCGTTTCAATCATACACAAACGAAATGCGCTGGGTTTAAAACGGATTTTAATTTGATGAAGATTTTAATTTAAGGCTGATGTAGACTTGCTGAGCTTTAGGTGATAACTAGCTGATTCGCATAGCTGGGCATTATCTCGTTAATCCGTTAATCGTTAATTAACGAAGTTAACATTTCGAGTAACGGATTAACTTTTAAATTAACTTTAAAAACTGTTAACGGACTCATAAATCCCGTTAATAATCCAGAAGTCCGTTAATCGTTAATCGAATGCCTACTATTCACCACATTGCACCACGGTGGCATGGCGAAAAAACAGGTTAAGACAAGACAAGACAAGTATGAAACGACAAGTGGCGAGCAGCACGTGTCGCGAGTGAAACAAAAACACTATAGAAAGAGCGTGCGAGTGAGAAAGCTGCGAATAGATTCATTTTGTTCATTTGATTTCAACATGTCAATAATTACTTAGAGCCGGTGTTTTAATAAGAATGACGAGTGCTGTGTTTGTTTACGTTGTAACGAAACGAAAATCAAATATCGAACACTATTAATCGAATGGTAAAAAAATCGAACGTTCAAAATATCGAATGGCAAAAGTATCGAACGCTCAATACATTGAATGATTATTTGTATATTCCATATTTTGAACGTTCGATTTATTTACCGTTCGATTAATAGTGTTCGAAATTTCATTTTCGATCGCTATTTATTATTCGATATGGCATACCCCCTTACGTAACGCAATATTTGAAGATTTTTTGACTCTCCCTTTTGCGTTTGCGAATTGCGTTACGTAATACTTGAACGCTCCCTAAATTACTTTAGGTCATCATTTGCGTGTGGATAACGAAGTGTGTAGGTAATATTAGGTGAATTAAAAAAGTGTACTGTGCAGTGCAGTAATCAAAACCCTATCATGGAAGACATGGAATCAATCAATTTTGATTATATTTTAACGGATTAACGATTAACGTAACTTGCGTTAATTCGTCTGAAATGTAACGCTTTAACGTTTAACGAAGCTAACTTTTTTAGTAACGGATTAACGATTAACGAAGTTAACTATTTGATTAACGGTGCCCAGCTATGCTGATTCGGCGATTTAATAGCACTTCAGCCAAAATGTTCGAGAAAAAAAAATACGTTTATCTTCTAATGCCCGGTTCCATTATTTTAGGATTCGTAATGTGTCAAAAATTACTAGGTATCTGTTTTTCTACGAGTCGTTAATTCTAATTTCAAATTTACTTTCCATATCAGCTGGCATTGGTCGTCTGTCGTTTGTTTTTAGCTTACACCTCGTATAATTTATTACTATGCGTAACTAGAACGATTCGTTTTTAAAATATTGAAACCGGGCATTAACGGGTCATACACAAATAAAAATAAAAACCGGTCAAGTGCGAGTAGGACTCGCGTGGAGAGGGTTCCCTACGTTGGGCTCATAGGTCACAATAAACTAAAGAATTATTTATCAAATGTAGGTAAATAAGTTACAGTTGTTGACGTCGATTTTTAAAGTAATTAATTCTTCTTATTCTTTAGCTAATTTATAGGTAAAGAGCTATATTCCGCATTAATTTCAAAATTTTTAGCCTAGTAGTTTCGGAGATAAGGGGGGGGGGGGGAATGGTCAATTTTCGCCTATTTTCTTAAATAACTTAAAAACTATTTATTTTAAGATTATAAATGATACATATTTGCAATCCTTACAGCAAGATCTTTCATTTGATATGTCACACGATATGGTTAGCGAATCTTTTTTTTAATGTTGTGATTTACCCTCTAAAAGTGACCTCCAAATTCATAATTTATTTATTTACGTTGCACATGCACCTTTGGGTCTTTAACTTACATATGTGTACCAAATTTCATTTCAATTGGTCCAGTGGTTTCAGAGTAATCGGCTGTGACAGACGGACGGACAGACAGACACGCGAGTGATCCTATAAGGGTTCCGTTTTTTCCTTTTGAGGTACGGAACCCTAAAAAAACACTAACATTTCAGCCACTCTCGTTTTATTCTAGCTGTTTTGCTCGCGGTTTGCTTGCCTTATTTCGGGATAAAAAGTATTTTCAATGCTGATCTACTATCTCATTTATCTTTTACCAAATTTCCAAATCCATTCAGTAAACTTTCTCGTTTATAAGTGGGATTAGATTTCTAAAAACCGTTACTATTTTTGTTAAGTAGGTACGGTCAACAGTAGGTTACCTATATCATGATAAATACGTGCAGTAGTACTCTTATACGCAGGTTCCTTTTTTTAATATTATTTTCAAAACTTGTTCGAAATTGGGAAACCGAATAATTTGTCTCGTAGTGTCGCGACATGCAGACCTAACGTGCGCCACGCGACTAAATTTTATCGCGCTCTTTTAACAAACGTCAAAATCGATTAAAGTCATTGCGTCATAGGGTTGCCAGATCGATTCTTCCTTTTATCGGGATCAATAACCGATTTTTCGGGATTTTAGGGCTTTGGTCGGGAGAAATAAAAAAATAAGTTAATAATTATGCATTATACATTAAGTAAACAAACATTTTTGTTATTCACTGTAGATATAAGAAAAAAAAACATAGTTGGTAGTTATTTAATATGTTTAGACGTTTCACAGAAATTGCCACGGTCCCATCAAAGTAAGCTCATAAGGCTTGTGTTATGGCTACCATACAACAATAAACATACTTACATATTGTTAAATACATACATATTATTATATATATATAACCCAGATCACCGAACAAATTAAGCGTTCTTCACTCAAATATTTATCGGCGCACGGGAATCGAACCCGGGACCTCGTGACAGCGACCAGACGTCGTTGCCTCTGATCCAAACCGATGATGAAACCGGTCGTCAAATTATTATTATATATATCAGTATTTGTGACACAAAAGATAAGTAAAGAACCGAATGAGCATGGTTATTGTTTTTGTTTTTTCCATAAGTATTTGTTTTTTTTTTAACCGCGGTTAATAACTTTTGAGCTTTATCGCTATTTATAAGGTCTTAAAATTAAAACAATTTTCGTCAAAATTCAAACGAATTATTAATTCCGCCTTTATTAAATCCATGCTCATTCGGTTCCTTTCTTTTGAGTATAAATTATTGAGTACTAGCTGTGCCCGCGACTTCGTTCGCGTGGACTACATCCTTTCATGGTCGGTTTTACCCCTTTCTCCCCTAATATTCGAAACAAAAAGTAGTCTATATTTTAATCCAAGTTTCGAGCTATATTTGTGCCAAATTTCATATCTCTAACTTAAAAAACATTTTTCCATATAAACTTTCAAAGGTGGTATTACCCCCCTCCCCCCCCCCTTATTTTCTAATAAAAAGTAGCCTATGTCCGTTCTTGAAATTCAACGTATACCTATACCAAATTTCATCAAAATCGGTTAAGAGGTTTAAGCAGGAAAGCGTAACAGACAGACAGACAGACAGACAGACAGACAGACAGACAAAGTTACTTTCGCATTTATAATATTAGTAGGGATACTAAAAACACGTTCGCAGGAAGCATTACTTACTGGTATTAACAAAATAAAACATACAATTTTGGTTACATTTTTAACTTCGACGCAGTTTCTTATAACATATGCCCATAGCTTATCATTTGTCATTTTATTTTTCTCTTCTGGAAAGCGATTTTAAGTAAAAACTTCTTTTAAAGAACAATAATCACTGTACAAATGGCCGGTGTCAATATAATATCTATTAAATTTTAAAATTTTCTATGACTTCTAAGAGATCACTCCATGTGAACAAATTTTCTTTCAAAGTTTCGTTGGACGAAAGTCGGGAGATTATTCGCTTTGTCGGGAGTCGGGAGGACAAGCAAAAAAGCGGGAGAATCCCGCCAATTCCCGACCGTCTGGCAACCCTATTGCGTCAGCTGCTGATTGCCTGAAAATACGAGTGCGGTGTGCTATTAGCAAATCAACAATATCGAAACTTTTGTCGTCTCATGAGATAAATTTGACGTATTGCGCATGCTAGGCATACAAGTCTGTACCGGGCTTAAGTTAGTGATTACATTCTGAGTAAATGGGATTTACTCAACTGTCCAAACAGGCCATGTTTGCTCGTATTTCATCGATAAGTTAAGGTTATTATTGTAGTAGATGATCTGCCATTAAGTTACATTTAACCATAATGTTGATATAAAAGTATTTTTTTTATAACGCACTTCAAGATGGACCTCATCCCACCTGATGTTAAGTGGTAATGAGTTCCTAGCTTAAGGGCGAAAAATATAGCATAGTAAAACTGTTACTAGACTTGTCGCCCTTACCTTGAAGGCTTGACCCCTGCTACTAATGTAGCACCCCCCAAGAGCTCTGGAAACCTTACTCACATACAGGAACACAACAACACTGAAGTGATTGTTATTTTCTCACTCACACACGAACACACACAAATTAATTGCTATCTAAATTCTTTATTTTTATTCTTTATATACCTATTTTTCATTGTGATACATTTCTACCTTATAAGTATGTAACTTAAACTACTGTCTGAGAGAGGGCGCTCTCACTGCGCTACAGTTTATAACTTTTGCAGTTGAGAACACCACATTGTAATTAGAATGTTAAGTTTATGATAAATAAAGAATTTATTTATTTTATTTATTTATTTGGTTGCGGTCTTCTGTAAGGTGGAGGTATTTAACTAGTCGGGCTGCTCCAGTTCGAGCAATAAATCGCTTTGCCCTGCCTCTCTTAAAAGAAAATACCTCGAAAAGAACTTCTTTCTTTATTAAGATACGATTTCAGGAATTTTTCATATTGCGATTGTTTACTGAGCGGAGCGGACCTTGTCGTTTATTTTTAGACCTTAATAAACACTTTGTTTCAATTAAGACATAATAAGACTTTATGAAACATATAGGTAGGTATGTCGTAGTAGCTAAAAAAATAATTAATAATTCGGAGTTAAATTGTCACTATGAGAATGTATATTGAATAACATTTAACTAATTAATGCGATTATGTTACTCAACGTGATCTTATACGAGTAGGTGCCTACCTCGAAGAGCATACTGCCACATGTTGCCATACGTCCGTAAATCCCATAAGAGCGGTTTCAGATTAACGTTTTAACCGAGCGTATAAGCTCGATTTTGGATGTTTTTTTTATTGCACTTCAAGATTGACCTCATCCCACCTGATGTTAAGTGGTAATGAGGTCCTAGCTTAAGGGTGACAAGTACAGCATCATAAATCTGTTACTGGACTTGTCGCCCTTACCTTGAAGGCTTGACCCCTGCTACATTAGTATGTAGCAACCCCCAGGAGCTCTGGAAACCTTACTCATACGCAGGAACACAACAACACAGAAGTGATTGTTATTTGGCTGCGGTTCTCTGTAAGGTGGAGGTATTTCACCAGTCGGCTGCTCCAGTTCGAGCGATAAATCGCTATGCCATACCTCTCTTAAAGTAGATGTGCATGTAGGTGCATATAAGCGTGTTTTTTAGCACACGCTAAACACGTACAAGGATTGACGTGCTTCTAAGCTCGCATAATCATGAGTCGCGAGAGTAAAGCAAACAGTAATATTCCTTCTTTAGAATCTATGTTGATACTGAAATGACACAACTACCGGTTCGAGCAAACACGCCGAATTGTGCCCGTGAGTCCGGTGTTTTGAAGCGAGAAGCGATTATATCGCGCGTGTAAATCACGTATGCTGAAACGACCGCATACGCCCAAAAAAACAACGCTTATCTGAAACCACCGTAACTCACTGGCCAGAAATCTTTCCTTTTGACACATTGAAATATTTTTTTAATAGAATAATCACATACATTTTTTTATAATATAAATTTTATGTGATTATTCTACTTTACTTCGAAGAGCGTATCGGCACTGACGACATGTTCCCATGCGTCTTTCCCAATTCATCCACCACCGACATTTCAGGAACAATTGTTTTCGACACATGTCTATCGCTCCACTAATAGCACTCTCACGAAAACCATCTCATCGCAAATAAGCTCCTTAACTGACCAGCCACGGTGGATACTGCATCACTTAGTTTCACTGGACTAACGACCTGATAGCTATGGTTCAGGGTAAGCTGGTCGTCTCGTAATGACACACTGCAGTGGGTTCGAGCATTTGATGAGGGTGTAAACTGTTCAGCCGGAAAGCCGATAGCAAATATGGGTACACAGTACAAATGGGGATAGTAGCTGTCTTGGTAATCAGTCCGAGAGCAGTTAATCAAGCTCGAGGTAGCCTTGTTATGGACTGACCTGAGGATGTTGATTATCAGCTGCTAATGTGTTTGTGCAAACAAGGCTTACCTACTCATAAATAACTAGAGGCGCAAAAGGGGCTTCGCAAGCATATTCATTTATTTTAAATAAACGGAAATTTTTTATCTCCCCTTGCGGTGCGGGAATCGAACCCACGTACTTCACTTATTGCCCGTGCTGCTCTTCCAACTGAGCTAACCGCAAGTTATCGTAAGCGTTGAATTTTTTCTGCTGTATCAACCGTTAGCCTACGTTCATTTGTTACAAAAAATGTGATTAATGAAGTCCTCTCGACCGATTTGCAAACTTCACATAAACCATTTATTAAATACTCCGAGAAAAGCCTGAACTTTTGGTTTAGATAGGTGATTTTTAGACATTGATAAAACAAACAAGAAAACCTACTATACGATTGATATTATATTGTTCCAAAGTCATATTGCAGAAGGTACTTACCAAAGGCTAAGAGGTAATTATAACAGTGGAATTCGTCGTCAGCAATAACCTACATGAAACACTTAGCTCAGTTGGAAGAGCAGCAAGCACGGGGCATGAAGGTAGTGGGTTTGGGTTCCACACTGCAGATGCAATAATGATGTTTTTTGGAAATATTTAAAGTTCGATAGTGCGACGTGATGCAATAAATAAAAATTAAAAAATATACGTTAAAATCTCGTCGAACAAAAACAAAATAAACTTTGTTTTTGTTCACTTCAAGATTGACCTCATCCCGCCTGATGTTAAGTGGTAATGAGGTCCTAGCTTACAAGGGTGACAAGTATAGCATAATAATAGCTATTACTGGACTTATCGCCGTTACCTTGAAGGCTTGACCCTTGCTAGTAATGTAGCACCTCCCAGGAGCTCTGGAAACTTTACTCACACGCAGGAACACAACAACACCAAAGTGTTTGTTATTTGGCTGCGGTCTACTGTAAGGTGGTGATTTTTCATCAGTCTGGCTGTTCCTGTACAAGCGATAAATCGCTATGCCCTACCAAAGTCAAAGTCAAGTCAAAGTCAAAGTCAATTCATTTATTCATGTAGGTTACAAGTAACACTTATGCATCGTCAGAATGAACACAAACCAAAATTGAAGCTACAGCCGGTTCGGAACCTAATCCTACCGAGAAGAATCCGGCAAGAAACTCAGTAGTTCTCCTAATCTTTAAAGTACCTCCCTAATTGTAAGTAGGGAGTGATTTTGTGTGTGTGTATGTGACTTCAAACAGAGATTAAACTTTCAATTGTCTTGGATCATGTGTGTACTGTGTGACATCACAGCAGCTCCACGACACTTCGTGACAGCAGCTGTCCAGCCCGTCGTAGGCTTTGATTGATGACGCAAGTCTCAAGACCACACCCGCTCAACATACTTCCACAACTCAAGACGTGTTGGGATTAAACGTGCATAGTTTCTAGTTTTTGTTGTCGAACTTCGCCATTGTTTTTCGTGTAGGCTAAGAATTTGGTATGCCCCTCTCGTGTAACCAAGCTGAAGTTTTCTGTCTTAGAATGTTTTTTTGGTTGTTGAAGGTACAAACGTATTGACAGGAACAGAATTTCGTTAAATGAATGCGTCATCTTAATTTATGTGTAGATTTGTAACAAAATACACAGATGAGGGACAATCTCAGAGATTCTTTTTAATATTGATATTTCGACGCCCGCCGTAGCCGAGATCCGAACGGGCCGGACTTTGGCGCCGCGAGTGTCCCGGGTTTAATTCCTGGCCGGAAAAAAACGTCTCGGTCTGGGTTGTATTTTTTAATTTACAACACAAATGTTGTAGCTACTTACCATAGAATTAGAACAATATCATATACTCGCAATAAAATCCTACTAATAAAATATAAATGCGAAAGTTTGTAAGAATGCATGGATGTCTAAATGTCTGAACGTATGTTTGTTGCTTTTCACGCAAAGACTACTGAACGGATATGGATGAAATTTGTTAGAAAGAGAGATGAGATACTAAAGTAGCATACTTTTTTTTTAAATAACGTGGGCGAACTCGCGGAAAACGGCTCGTCTAATTATTCGATTATAGCGATTCGCTTCAGTGGGGGAGCCTGTGTAGAGTCCGCAAGGAATCCCGACTCCCCCACAACAGCGCAGCGTTGGCCACCGAGGGGGTTTTAGTCGGTGCGAGCCCGACACACCACTCTCTGTTCCCTGCAGAGAGTGACGGCGCGGTAGGCATTCCCCTTCGACAAAAAAAAAGAAAAAAAAGTAGCAATTCGCTTGTATCTTATGGGATTATTCCCAGTATCCCCCACTGCGACTATATTTTAGTTTTTATCGCAACGTCCACCACTGGTGGAAAATAAATACATAATAAAGTTTAATCATACCATTAAATTCACTATTCCACTTTCTCTAATTAGTTAAATTTACTAATAGTATAATGTATATGGCTCCTTGATAGAAGTTTGTAAACATATGCATTAATTTTTATTCGATTGCGACGGTATGCAACTGATTTCTAGTTTAATTTAATCATATTTAAAAAAACCGACCAAGTGCGAGTCGGACTCGCCCATGAGGGGTTCCGTAGCAGCAAGTAACATAATATAACACTTTATATTTCAGTTGAGAATTAAAGGTACATCGTGGTTTTCGATTAATGACGTATTAAAAAAACTAATTACTAGATCTCGTTCGAACCAATTTTCGCTGGTAGTTTGCATGGAAATGTTCATCATATATTTTCTCATTCTCTTATTTTAAAAGTCAGGGGGAGGGGGTCCTACATTTTTCGACTTTGGTCCATACTTCCCTACGTGCTTATTCAACATTTCTCGTATTCAATTACAGCGTTGTTCCAAACTGCGACCCGCTTTTTAGCATGCGTGCTATCCCCGCTTTTTCCATATTCCTTACTGATTCTTCGCTCCATTGGTCGCAGAGTGATATAATGAATTACATATTAGATTATATTATTATATTATGAAATGACATCACATACATTGCTCTGACTCTGTGGTAAGTAGCTTAAGCACTTGTGTTACAAAAATCAGAAACAACGACTGCACCACAACACCTGAGACAATATAGAAAAGCTCGTTTCTAAATATTGACCCGACCAGTGTCGAACGGGGGCTCATATCATTTTACCGAATCCTTTTTGACCGAAGATACGTTTCACCGAACATCATTTGGCCGAATCATACTGACGATGGACTATCGAACTGAAATCCTGAGATTAGCACGTTCTAACAAACAAAAAATGTCTTCAGCTTTATACTCGTAATATTATTATAGACATGGTTCTATCTTTTATAGTTTAGGCAGCGTACGCAACATAAGTAACTTTTCTAGTTTATTTTTTACACTTTGTGTACGAAAACCTCAAATATTTTACGGAACCCTCTTTTATTCCAAAATAAAAGATATATGGCTGACGGCCATCACGCTTTAAGTTGTCGCCGGTGTGCTGGGAGGTTTCCGCGGCACCATGCCCTAAATGATATAATCCGCAGAGCCCTTATATCGGCAAATATCCCTTGCATGCTTGAACCTCCCGGTCTGAACAGATCCGATGGTAAGAGGCCAGATGGGCTGACTTTGGTGCCTTGGAAGAACGGAAAGTGCCTAATTTGGGACGCTACTTGCGTCAGCACTGTAGCCGCTAGTCATCTCAGTCGCACTATCCACTCCCCGGCAGCGGCTGCGGAAGATGCATGTTCGAAGAAGAGGCTTAAGTATGCCAATTTAGAGCCTCTTTATTACTTTGTGCCTGTGGCAGTGGAGACCATGGGCTGTTGGGGGTCGGAGGCGAGGGACTTTGTGCGTGAAATAGGCCGTAGATTGAGTGATGCTTCAGGCGACTCACGTTCTGGTTCGTTCCTGGTGCAGAGGCTGGTCATTGCTATTCAGCGTGGTTATGCGGCCAGTGTGATGGGCACCTTTGCGCCGGGGACTAACGGGTTCGGATAACAAAATTTGTGTTTTTAATTAGTTTTTGTTAATAGTTTTTATATTCCCATTGTAATTAATTATAATTTTAATATTCATCTGGCAACGCATTATACAGTTTTACATATAGCTAAATAGTTATGTTATGACAGTCCGAACTTCTTTATGTGTTAATACATTAGAACACTTAATCTTATTTTTCGCAGAAGCTCTACCCAAACTATAATATTCTCTACCCACTTAAAATTAAGGATTAAATTTGCGGGTTTACTATTCATCTTTTATTTCGTCACCCTTGACTTGACTAGGTACCAAATATTAATTTATCGTAAGCGAAAATAAGTATTAATAGGAAAATATGCTGCTTTCTTGATATTAAAGCATTAAGTAGCAGAGTACTAAGGCTTAGCTATCAATATACCCCCAGAAAAGAAAATATACCTAAGAGTAGGTCAACAATTGACAGTGTGACTTGTTGGGAATGATTTAAGAAAGTTCTCCCAACGAGTCACAGTGGTACAGGTTACAGTGTGAATCGTTGGGAACAAAGGATATAAAATTTAGTCTATGATACTCTTGGATAAAGTAGCTTTCGAATAGTAAATGATTATAAACAACGGTCCAGTAGTTTTTGAGCCTATTCAATACAACCGAACAAATAAAGTTTTCCTTTTTATAATATTAGTGTAGAACTGTAGATTAGTGTTGATAACACGAGTCAATGCTATAACGTAATGGTACCATCGATTCAGACTTTTTAACGTCAGTAAGGGTCCAAACCCTTCAAAGTACCTACGCGACTGTCTTGCGACGGCAAATGTTCCCTCAAAACGGTACGTATTAGGATCCGGGGACCCATCCTCGATGACGGTCGGAAATGAGAGGGTATGTTTCTTTGGAAGTACCTATTTTATATTATCTACGTGTGTATTGTATACTTACTGTCTACGTTCATAAAATGAGTCAAAGAAATGAAAGAGCCCTGGGGCTTGGTATGAATGCGAATCACTATTTATAGTCATGTGAGATCGGCTTAATTTTTCTAACTTGTATAAAACAAAGTTTTAGTATGTGTAAATATTTTATTATTATAAAACTGATTCATCTATTTGTTCAACTATGACCAACCTTTGGGCTGGCCAGCAGTTGAGTTACATTAGAATACCAGCGCTGCTGCGGCATATAAAATGCCGTAGCAGCATTTGCTGAGTTGGAACCGAAATTGGCCTCACAAGGTACTTTTAGTTTTGTGTCGATTGTCTTGCGTTGTATTTGTTTCATAATTATAATAATTGTATTTTCTTTCTTTTTTCCTTTCAACCTGCCAAATGGCCTGTGACTTGAATAAACGAATAGTATCGAGATATCGACTGTGGCGAAAAGCATAATGAAGCTTATGAAGATGCGCGGCGATGCTCAAAATCGTCACTAAACTTGGTTGGAATGGTCACCCATCTAATTTCTGACATCGGCGAGCATAGCTTAACTTTCGCTTTCGCTTACTTACAGTTATCGCTATCATGTCACGAGCTTCTCACCCTAGTATGTATAATTTATGCCAAAATACCGGCTCAGTTTCAGCGTGGGGCAGTGCTCCCGCCAAGTCAAGTTTATTTTGCGAAAATATTGACGAAAATGGAGAAACGGTCAAGCATTTATAGTAACATTCCCATGTGTGTCATTCCATTAAACTCATAAATATCAGAGAGAGAATTATTTAGGCTACTAATGATGTACTTTTAGCAAAATTATTTTTATTTTTTTAGTTTATAGATTTGAAAACTTAGCATGTAGTTATAATAAATATATTGATTCCCCGTATTGCACATGTAGCCCTGTATTTTGTATATTATTGTTAATCAAAACAGAAAGCTATATAAGTTATTTTATTCAAGTCATCTTTATTCCAAACTGACTTTGTTATTTCCAAATTCACTGATCAATATAAGTATTTCAAATTAAAACGGCACTTTAATTAATACAAAATTCAATTAATTACGCTTGTACGTACATTTTATATTTGTGTTGCCGTCCACCAACCAATCTACGTGGTATTGATCACAACACATTTAATAAATTAAAAAGAGTTTTTTAATCTTCGCAAAAGCGAACAGTTATTTAATTCAAACATTGCATTGGGAAAGTTAGCAGTTTTCATATTTTAAAAGTTTTTCAAAACATGATGGAAAATCAATTAGTAAAGACTTTGACATTAACAGAGAACTTTTTAGGCCTTTACCGTAATTTCGTGGATATGAGCAAGAAAAGACAGCACTTATCTCTTTTTCGAGTTACTCTGGACTTAATTCTGTTATTCTTAATTTCTGTTTACAACTCGTATATGCTCTACAACGTGTTGCGCGGAATCGAAAAAAATATTTATCCAAATTTTTTCATCATAATAGGAAGCATTAAATCCTCCGTAGAGATAATTTTATGCCTCAAATATTCTAAAGACTATAAACACTTCTTTGCACATCTAAATAAAGCTTACAATTGTTATAAAAATGATGCGGCGTATTTGAAAGATACGACGAGTTTGTACAAATTTCTGATTTTCAATTTAGCGTTTTATTCTTTAACACGATTAGGTTTTTTCTTTATGCACGTTGTGAAGACTGTGCTGCGTTTTAGGGGATACAATTACGCGGTTTACACGGTGCTGCAAAATTTTTATGAAATGTGGATCCACTGGAGATACAACTTACAATTCCTGGCGCTGTGTTTGTTAACAATGATAATTAATAACTTGTTGAAGTGCTTGAACAAATCTGTAAGCAAATGCCTTAACGCAGCCGAGAGGGTAACAAGGCAGGTGCCTGTTAAGTATGCGACGTTGCAACAGTTTCTTAACGAGTTCGAAGTTGGGCAATGGGCGATGATATACAGCAATCTGGTGATCTGTAGCAAGTTTTTGAACTTGTTTTTTTAGTAAGCAGGTATGCTCTTCTAATTAATGTAGGTTTCTGTTTGTAGGGTTCCTTAACTCAAAAGTTAAAGACGATATCCTTATAGAATCACTTGTCCTCTGTTATGACCCTTTTTCTTCGGAACGCGAAAAGGAGTCACGTTGAAATGTATATAAAATACTCAGTACTTCTAAGCCAGTGTCATCAAAAGATACAGCTGTTTATGCAAAGAATCTAAACCGACAGGAACATAAACCGTGAACTCAGAATTTTGAAATTTTGTTCAAAGCAACGTATAATAAAGCAGTAGCAGTATATAGCACAATTAAAATAATGCAAATCCATTCTTTTTTCTTCTTTCATATTAATTCATATAGTAAACGACATATTATTAAACTTACAATCCCTTTTCCCATGAACGCGTAGAGTTATTTAATTGAAAATATTACTTATTTACCAACAGTTTTCAACGGATCATCAGTCTGCAAGGCCAACTCGTACTTGCCAGTTTTTTGTTATGCCTCATTTTAAAAAATTTAAATTCGTTTCAGTTATTGTTTTCGGTGATTTTTTCGTTGCTGCATTACATTTCGATAATTTATCGAATCATTGACATAGAATTTAATAAGGTAACGTTTCATGGTAATAATTTGTTAAAAAATCGTATTACATACCTATTATAGTACTTGATTTGACTACCACTGCGCCAAATGGCTAAAGTAAATAAATAAATATATATTGGACAACATCACATACATTGTCCTGATTTTTTTTTTAAATCATAAACAACGACGGTACCACAACTCCCAGATCCGAGACAATATAGAAAAGTTCGTTTCCCATATTGACCCGACCGGTGATCGAACCCGGGACCTCAGAGATAGCGCGACGCCAAAGTCCGGCCCGCTCGCCTCTCGGCTACGGAGGTCGTCAATAAATTGGCTTAAGGTTGTTTGTGGTAAACTTAGTTTGAGACCAATTAAATGATGTGATGGTCTGGCTCTTACATTTTTAACTAGCTGTCCCGGCGAACTTTGTAACGCCTATTTTTTTAGTTTCTAACCTTTTAAACCTTCCCTGGACCTCCACAATTATTTCAGAACCGAGATTAG
This sequence comes from Glyphodes pyloalis, assembly GCA_037074685.1. Taxonomy (NCBI): domain Eukaryota; kingdom Metazoa; phylum Arthropoda; class Insecta; order Lepidoptera; family Crambidae; genus Glyphodes; species Glyphodes pyloalis. The sequence continues at coordinate 4,288,723 of JAYKKO010000002.1, forward strand.
CCAAATCGGTCTAGCTGTTCTCGAGTTTTAGTGAGACTAACGAACAGCGATTCATTTTTATATATAAGAAGATTATTATATTTATTTATTTGGTTTTCAGACCGTGTACGGATATTTCGACAAAAAGAATATAGTGTTTCTGTTGTACTACAGTACGTCGGTCACCTACATTATAATAGCAGCTCAGAAGGCGGAGAATCAAAGGAACAAGTTGCTGAAGACGTTGAGCAAATTGTACATCTGTTTGTCTCGTTGTAAGTTTAAGTTGATTTCTTAATTTTATCTAACTCCTAATAACCAAATTTTACAATTGCCATTGGACGATCGAAGTAATAGAAATCCGGAAACTAATTTTATTATATCTTTGGAGAACAAGAAAAATTAAAAATTTTCGCTAAATTATGATATGATGAAGATACATTTTGTTCGGGCTGTTTTACAGAATAAATCTGTGATTGAGTGAAATGACCAGTTTTTGTGTAGCATTTATATTTTCCTAAAGTGAAAGGAAAGTCAGACTACACAATTTGGACTTTGTGCCGTTAGCATAATAATTAATATCGAACTACGGTAGCTTGATATTAAGGTAACATGATATGCAAATAACCTTTCAAGGTTTTAATAATATTATAAATAAATAAATAAATAAATGCGCCAGACAATCACACTAATCTTCTGGCCTCAAACTAAGGTTTTCCCTTGTACTATGAGTACCAGATGACGGATACTAACTGGGGGCGTCATCCCAGCACACCCAGACTCAAGTCAATTTAGAAAAATCCGGTTTCCAAATTGACCCGACCGGGAATCGAACCCGAGACCTTTCGTGCTTTGGCCGCCTACCATAGCCACTGCGCCACCGAGGTCGTCCAAAAAAAAATTAAAATTATTAATAAGGATGAATGGTTTTAATATCCCTTTTCACTAGGTCCGTATTTGTTTGTTAGATCCCGAATCAGCTCAATGCCGATCAGCGAAGGACCTGCGTCGCCTGGTCTCTGTGGATGGAGTGGACCTGAAGCTGATGTCTTCGGTGAGGCTCAGGACGTCTCTGCTGCTCACCATCTTTTCAATGTCCACTTCTTACATTATCATGTTGCTGCAATTTAATGTCGTTTAAACTGAAGTGAATTTAGATATGAGGAGAGATCACGTCTCGCCATCAGTGAATATTGCTAAATATATAAATACATTGTTCTTATTCTGGAAACGCTATCTATTGAATAGACGATTGTTAAAGAAGATTGAATAAGAAATCAAGGTTACTTTTCTGATAACTATTTCATTGTTTACATTTCGTTGTAAATAAACCTCACGATAAGTGATTACGAAAAAAATATATACGATCGAATTGAGAACCTCCTCCTTTTTTTTGAAGTAGGTTAAAAACAACCCCTGAAAACGAATATTAAAGAATAAATATATAACATGATCACAAAGAAATATATCTTACTGTTTTATACTATTTGATTATCTGTAACACCTCGCTTAGGAATTCCTATTTTTCTTGTATAGAAAACTTGCATAACACCTGTGTGCTCTCGCAGTTAAGACGCTCAGACCAATCAATAGGAACAAGAATAAAGCTAGATAACTTATACCCACATTATTTGGAAGCAATTGGCTACTTGACATTTTTTGAAATTGTATTGTAAATTGTGCGCCCGTTCATTTTTTTATATCCCAAGCAATTAGATTTATCTGGAAAAAATATAAATAACCAGAGAAAAATAAGATTTTGTGAAACACATTTAAAAAGCGCGCGAAAACGCCAAGTCACGTCACTGTTGCAATTATGACGTCTACGTTCTAGACATCGAACCGATACGCATAGGAACGACTTAATTTAGATAAACGGAAAATGTTTTAATACATTCTTAATACGGTAAGAGACACAATAATTCAATTTAATCGGTAAAATAATCTGTATTTCGCCACAATAAAATAAATAATTATCGCTGACAGCTGTCATTTCCAAATTGCAATGGTGGTTTCCGTTTCGGCTCTTTCGTTCCACAGATAAAAAAAGTAAAATTTATTTTGCAAAAATAAAATACTAACTATGATTAAAAATAAAAATGTAAAATTATTACTTAACTAATAAGCTAACAAATCCAACACTTTTCATATTTTATTGTTAACACTGTCAAGTAGCCAATTGTGGAAGTAAAACTCCCTTTGGTTGGATTTTTCCATAAATACGATATAATTAGATACATATTATGATAAGGCTCTCAAAGCCGGTTAAAAACCTTCAAGATTTGCATTCTGTTAAAGTGAAGTTAATAAAGCAACTCCGTGCGAGCGGGTCCCCTAGGGAAAGTTGCATGAAACAACCGTGCTTGCTACACAACCTATTTCAAAGTGTTTTCTATTCAGCAGGCTGCACCTGGGATTTAAGTGGGAGCATGTCGTTTCCCAGAAGTCGAAATTGGCGGCTGAAAAGCTATACCGCGTCACCTGCCCCGAGCGCCTAATTGGGTTGTCTTCTATTGCTTCCACAGAAATATTCCGTTTCATGGTTTGAGATTGCTAACGTATTCGTGAAGCTCTGATTTGAAATCAAAACTTCACAAGATGACAAAATCAAATTTAATATCTTTTAAATTTACGCAAATTTTTATAGCGGGGTTGATTTTGCTATATCTAAGTACTTATTCTATAGCTATTGTATGACCTGCTGTATACTTATGGATGCAATAAATTATTTGTTTGTTTGTTTGATGACTGGGTAAAACAGCTATGATTTTATTTGTTCATATTAGTTAAATTTTTCAAAATATAATGAAAACGTATTTTTTCTTCAATAAATAAATAAAAATAGTGATAATATACCGCGTCAGTGGAGGAGTGTCCTGAGTATTACGTAAAACTGCGAATTGGTGAGGTCGCGTTACATTTTAATGCAATATATCTTAGTTAGTTATTGTTTTAATGATAAAAGTAAAAAAAAATATATTTTTTGATAATCTTACTATTGGACTCATCAGAAATTTTTGTCATCTATCCTGTATCTAATACTAAAATAACATCTTCTTACTAAAAAATTCTTACGATAAATATACCAAAATATATTTTTTTAAGTGTTTGTCTGTATTTCTATTTCTTGCCAGTGAAATCTATGAAGTTTTAACAGACAGATAGCTAAAACCGATATAGGTAATAAGTAGTAACTTAGGCTCTTTTGGTTTTAGTATTAATTAATTATATGAAATAACGCGATCAAAGTTGCAGGTAACGGCTTATTAATAAAGCTTATTAATAAATAGTTAGTTATAATAGTTTTGATTGATATAAATTTTTTCTGCATCCCTCAAACCAAGGAATGAAAAAATATGTTTATAGATCATAATAGGGACTCAAGACATAATAAACAAGTTCCTTTGAAACCGGAGACTAAGCTACTTTCAATGAAGCATCCTTCGCGAAATTCGTTTTCGCGGTCCTAAGGGACGCAATGTGAAGACGGGACGCGACGGTTTTTTTGTGGTGAAACTTTATACCTACATTTTGCTTAGCCATTTTGTGTAAAATAGTGGTTCAGACAACCCGGAGCTTTACAAGTTCCACGCTGAAATTGTATGATACTTACATTAAAACATGTGGGTAATTAAACTAATAAATTTATTTAGTTATATTAAAGTATTTATATAACCAAACCTAAAGTGGAAAAAAACAACTTGCTTGTATCTTTGCCTCTTTGAATTGGTTTTTAATAGTCAGAATGGAATATACTTACCCATTTGAATACATTACTCTGATTCTGTGGTAAGCAGCTACAGCATTTGTGTTACAGAAATCAAATAAAAAGACCACAACACCCTGACCCGAGACAATATAAAATAGTTAGTTTTCCACATTGACCCGACCGGGAGTCGAACCCCGGACCACAGAGATTGCAAGACGCCAAAGTCCGGCACGCTCGCTTCGATTTTTTATGACGGAGGTCGTCATATGTTATGCTAACGTGTAAATTGTTCAAAGAATTTTCTTATATTCTTTCACAAGAAAAGCTGCACGGCTGAAATGCCAATCTCCATAGTAGGTACTAGCAAAATTACATGCTTTGGTAAAACCCTTTTCTTAAAGTATGAAATTCATGCTGTCAATGTTGCAGTATGAAAATTACGACACCGTGTTAAAAGCTTGTATGTTGATTTAAATTTTATCAGAAACGTAGAAACAGTTTCCTGGTCTGGCACGGCGACGGCAAAGCGAAAAGTCTTGTATTCCACCCATGTAAACGATTTACAGCTAGCGGGGAGCGCGGCGAGACAACATTATATTTATTTCATTCGTATTGTACGATGACTTACTACGAAAACTTGTGACACACAAACTTTATGGGTAGCTCCTTTTTAAGATACTGGCACGTGCCGGGGCGAGTTTCTTCCAAAACATGTTCGATACTCACCCAATAAGGACCTGAGCTGAGGTCCACACACTATGGGGCTCACTCCGGCAGTTGTTTAAATTTTTAGGGGTATGAACCCACCGCTCTTCCCCCAAGCTCGGTGAAGACGAAAATGCCATCTGTGGCCATTATCTATAGTCGATTATAAAAAATAAAAGTCAATTTTATCTACTGGGCATACTGGTCCCGTGCCCAGGGCCCCCTGAAGTATTGAGTCCCAACTCTGTTATTAAACCATAATCGATACCTACTGTACGTTCACTAGATACATTTTTTTTTAATCTTATATATAAAATTATGGTGTCACAATGTTCGTTCCCGTACTCCTCCGAAACGGCTTGACCGACTCTCATGAAATTTTGTGAGCATATTGAGTAGGTCTGAGAATCGGCCAAGATCTATTATTCAGACCCCTTGGTGATAATTACTCAAAAATTATTTATATGGCTAAGCAACGTTTCGGTCGGGTCAGGTAGTATATTAAAAGAAACAGCTTACACAGAAAATTATTTTGTAATCAACAATAGGTAACGGTAGTAAATTTCGTAAAAAAGAAGGAAAAAATCAATGCAGAACAAAGGAGTAAGACATTTAATTTAAATTTAAAACTGCTTTTCTCATGATGAATATTCATTAAAATGTTTGATTCATTTTTAGCGTGCGGGCCAACACACAACAGAAAACAAAATTCTATTTTTAATATCCTACTAATATTATGAGCAAAATTTTGTAAAAATGTATGGATGATTGTGATTTGCTCGCGCAAAAGCTACTCAACGGATTTGCTTGAAATTTTCTAGGGACAGAGATCATAGGAGATAAAGGAATTTAAGAGAGGTAGGGCATAGCGATTTATCGCTCGAACTGGAGCAGCCCGACTGGTGAAATACCTCCACCTTACAGAAGACCGCAGCCAAATAACAATCACTTCTGCGTTGTTGTGTTCCTGCGTGTGTGTAAGGAGGTTCAAAGCTCCTGGGGGGTGCTACATTAGTAGCAAGGGTCAAGCCTTCAAGGTAATGGCGACCAGTCCAATATCAGCTTTATTATGCTGTACTGGTCGCCCTTAAGCTAGGACCTCATTACCACTTAACATCAGGCGGGATGAAGTCAATCTTGAAGTGCAGTATAAAAAAAACCACTTTTTATACCATAATAACGTGAGCAATGTCACGGGCAACAACTAGTGTGTAATAAAATCAAATTGACATATCGACGGCGAAGTGCCAATACCGCCTAAGTATTAGTGCTCAAACAATTTAAAAAAGATTTATTTAGTACACAATATGGTCCTAAATCATTTTATCTTAAAAATGAAGTTAGGAGGTATTGGCACATCGCCGTAAGGTACGTGAAGTTTGTGGGTTCAAATTCCATACTTCATGGGAAGATGTAATTTTTTTTTGTTCGTAGTAATACCAACTGATATTAAATAATAATCTTAACAATTGTCAACTTAGACGTTACTTACGGAACATAACATGAACATGTTCTGTGTCTACCTGCTCCCTTTGAACCAAAACCTTAATTACATGTGTATTTACAAATTTTGTGCAAAAAGTTTTGTACCCTTTTCCCTGTTGGAAACACCCAACTTTTTAGGTTGAGTAAAGTGTAAAAACAAGGTTTCCAGGGACAATAACTCGGAACCCTAATTATTCAAGAGACTGTGCCTGATTATATTAACATTGTCGTAAGTCGACGCAAAAATGGGCTTAATTTTTTTGGAACCTTTCATGGGCAATATCTTGAAATTAGTAACATAAAGTCAACCTATTTACTTTGGGAATCATTTGTTTCAACCTCTTAATGGTGCTTCTATGCCCGGTTCCCATATTTTACGATTCGTAATATGTCAAAAATGATTATCCGGTTTTTCTCCAACCGACTACGAGTCGTTAATACCGTTCCATAATTTACTTTTCATACCAGCTGTCATCAGTTCCGTAGGTCGTTTTTAGCTTACGCCTCGTATAATTTAATACCGCCCGTAACAAGAACGGATCGTTTTTTAAATATTGGAACCTAGCTAGCACAACGATGCTTGTGAATAAATGCCACCTTAGGGATTGCTGTGCTTCAGCTTAATTCTCAAAACAAATACTCTTGTAAGTGTTTTAATTATTACTTCACTCATTAAAACAAAATTATATGGCTCAGTCCAAAGTTTTTATCCCAAAATAAAATGAACAAAATCGCAGACAACTGGTAACCCGACTCGTTAACTACTATTAGGTACTACCAGCGCTGCTGCCGAATTGATTCCTTTGTCTTAGCAACTCATTCTGAGGCTGGGACCTTATTGGGTGCACTGTCCCTGTTCAATGTGATTGTAATTTTCTTTTATTGTTTTTTTTTTATATTACACTTCAAGATTGACCTCATCCCACCTGATGTTAAGTGGAAATGAGGTCCTATCTTAAGGGCGACAAGTAGATACAGCATAACAATAGCTGTTACTGGACTTGTCGCCCTTACCTTGGACCCCTTTTTTTTTTTACTGGGGGAAATGCTTGATGCACCGTACCGCCACCCTGAGGGAGGGTGACGGCGTGTGTGGGACTCCCACCTACCTACCATCCTCGGGCTACCGACTAAAACCCCCCGTAGGGTTTTCCCTCATCGCCTTAGTGGCGGCGCTATGGGAAATCGGCTCAGCCTTTACTTTCACAGCGCCACCGGCGGAAAAGCCGCTTACGCGGCTCCGTCTGCTCCCCCCATGGTGTCGGGGCGAGACTGGGGATGGCCGGTCCAAGGCTTGGACCCCTGCTAATAAAATAGCATCCCCCAGGAGCTCTGGAAACCTGACTCACACACAGGAACACAACAACACCGAAGTGATTGTTATTTGGCTGCGGTCTTCTGTAAAGTGGAGGTATTTCACCAGTCGGGCTGCTCCAGTTAGAGCGATAAATCGCTATGCCCTACCTCTCTTAATTGGCTACTTGACAGTTTTTGAAAAAGTATTGTAAAATGTGCGCCCGTTCATTTTATATCCCAAGCAATCGATTTATCTGGAAATAATCTAAATAGGTAACCAGAGAAAAATAAGATTTTGTGTAACACATTTAAAAAGCGCGCGAAAACGCCTAGTCGCGTCATTGTTGCAATTATGACGTCAACGTCCTAGACAACGAACCGATACGCATAGGAACGACTTAATTAAGATAAACGGAAAATGTTTCAATCAATTCTTTATACGATTAGAGACACAATAATTCAATTTAATCGGTGAAATAATCATTGTTTCGCCACATTAAAATAAATAATTTTCGCCGACAGCTGTCATTTCTGAATTGCAATGGTGGTTTCCGTTTCGGTTCTTTTGTTCCACAGATAAAAAAACTAAAATTTATTTTGCAAAAATAAAATACTTACTATGCTTTTAATTAAAAAGTAAAAATGTAAAATGATTACTGTAAAGTAGCCAATTGGCTACTTGACAGTGTTAACAATAAAATATGAAAAGTGTTAGATATGTTAGCTTATTAGTTAAGTAATCATTTTACATTTTTACTTTTTAATTAAAAGCATAGTAAGTATTTTATTTTTGCAAAATAAATTTTAGTTTTTTTATCTGTGGAACAAAAGAACCGAAACGGAAACCACCATTGCAATTCAGAAATGACAGCTGTCGGCGAAAATTATTTATTTTAATGTGGCGAAACAATGATTATTTCACCGATTAAATTGAATTATTGTGTCTCTAATCGTATTAAGGATTTATTGAAACATTTTCCGTTTATCTAAATTAAGTCGTTCCTATGCGTATCGGTTCGTTGTCTAGGACGTTGACGTCATAATTGCAACAGTGACGTGACTTGGCGTTTTCGCGCGCTCTTTAAATGTGTTACACAAAATCTTATTTTTCTCTGGTTATTTAGATTATTTCCAGATAAATCGAATTGCTTGGGTTATAAAATGAACGGGCGCACATTTTACAATACTTTTTCAAAAACTGTCAAGTAGCCAATTGTGTGTGCCAATAAATGTTTTTCTTTTTTTCTATTAGATACCTCTTTGCTACTAGTCTTTATGTTTGATGACGGATTGATAGCAAGACTGCTATGAGTTTTGTCAATAATATAAAATAATGAAAAAACTGTGTTTCATCACGTCTCCTAGGTATAAAACAATTTTTCCTAAAATGAACTCCTATATTTATAGAGTAAATATGATTCCATCCTAAAATAACTTTAAGTAATTATTATCACGCACCATGTTAGTTCAGGGCTGATCCATCAAGAGGGTGGGCGGTGGATTGCCCGTGGAGCTGTCAAGACGACTGTATGTTATATTTTATGACACTTCACTAGGGTTTGATGATGTATGAAGCATAATTTAATATTGAATAAACGAAAAGTGGGGTTCATTAGTGCTTAATTTATATACAGTTAAGTACATTAAAATCTCCTTATTCGCATTACGTTCCACAAATATGGAAACCGTGAATATAGAATGGCTATTTGTATGGTATTGTAGGAGATACGTTCCAGGGTTCCATTTTTATTAATTTATTTTTAATCAAAATAGTGTCATAGAAAAAACAATGTACTGCGCATCCATTTTCCAAGATACATGATACCTACATGAAAGGCGTAAACCTTCGCTAAGGTTCTCTAAGACAACTTTTTCAGTGCATATAGAACTTTGAGATTCTCCCATTTATTTTACTTAAAACCTACTAGATCCACGATTATGAAATTTTATGCCGTGAATATGGAAAATTAGTCGCAATTTTTAAACCCGCGAAAACAGGAACCGCGAAAATGGAAATTTTACTGTATGTCATTTTACAAATATATCCTTATTAATTAGTCTAGTGGCAGTTGTCAAACTTCGATATCGTTTTGACAAGTTTGTTTTCCTCAAATATTTTTTGACAATAACGCAATGATATTGTATCATTGCAATAACCGCCGTTTACATACGGCGTCGTCAGTTTGAAAACGAATGCTGGTTTGTAAAATGCCGAGGACAAAAGTCATTATGTATAATGACGCGGCAAATTGAAGTATAGCTTGACAAAGCTAGGGTGACCATAAAATTTGGTTTGCAAAGGACAGTATTATTGAAATTTATAAAACTAGCGAACTGTCAATTGAATAGTGTTAAAAAGTATGGAATGTTTCAAATATATATGAAATAGAAGGAGAGTCCTACTATTTGATTTTTTTTACTGAATATAATATTATTACAAATGAGCTAGACATGGCTTCACTTTAGTCACTAAACTAACCTAACCTAACCAATGGAATTGTTAATTACTTCAATTAACCTTAGGTAAGTAATTGATGTTGAATAAAAGTAATTTTTGTTACTTGGATTTTTTTTTTCAGAAACCTGAAAAGTCTAATTTGTCCAAATTGTGTTTTATTCATGGTCACCCCAAAACTGTAGTCATTAAGCCTGATTTTGCATTCGGCATATTACATAACAGCAAGCGTTTTTAAACAGACGACGCCATTTGTAAACGGTGGATTCACTCAAAATGCCTGCGACATATGCATTGTGTATCTTCGAAGCTCATGATTTTTAAAAATATATTTTTTAATGCGATTCGTTTTGCGACAACTACTCTCTGCCATCCTTTGAAACGAAATTATAAAATGAAAAAGTCTTATACTGTGTAATAAAATAAGCCTTTTACATAATACTTGTTTTGATAGGATTTTTTTTATTTTATACGAATCTCCTGCTAAAACTGCGAGTGATGGCGATTGATATCTATTCATTGAAACAAACACAGTCGATGAATCGGATCGGATCGTGTTCGGCAATAAATGCCTCGAAATAGTGTTTGCCAACTTTGTTATTAAATTTTAGGTATATCGACAGCGAATAAAGTAAAGGTAAATATTGTGTCATATTGAAACGTGTGCAGAGAAGGGGTATTATTATATTTATTCGACTAATATTATGAATTGTTTATTTTGGCATTTTGTTTTTTGATATATTAAATTTGTTTAAGCCTCGAGGTAACTTGGATTTGATGCTTATGACAAATTGTTTAGGACTCTTTAGAGGATATATCCAGGTATACCAAACTACATATGTTCAAAAAGTTTGTCATGCGTCTCTATTAAAACATGAAAATTTTGTATTTAAGTACTCACTTTACTTTTGTTTTTTAACTTATTTTTTAAAAGTTTATAATGTTAACAATATAAGGAATATAATCTAGATGTAAAATCTATTCATCTTTGTACCTAACATTTGTCTTGATTGTAATCTGTTTTGTTTCCTAAATAAATAAACCTTTGACCAATTCATGGACCTTCAAGCTGGATAATGCCCAAGCGTTACTGTTATTGTTTTGTAAATATTTTTTTATTAATCGGATTAAATCAAATATTCGGTCTCGTACGTAAATATAACGTATGTAAATTTTTGCCCATTTATTATATTAGTTATTCGAACCAATGTACTGTATCCATACGACGTATTTTTATAAAGGTCTGTAAAAACATTTGTTTTATTGGTAAATTCTCTATGTCATGATATTCTTTCTGTGAGGATTATTTAGATAACAAATGCTTTGATGCATTTTTTTAATGCACTAGAATAAGAAAACAATGAATCTCTAAAGATTCATAGATCTATTTAGATAATTAAGGCAGCTGCTTAGATATAAAGTTCATTTGTTTTTTTTCAAATAAATAATTATTATTTATTATTTTGAGGATGTTCATTTTGTTTTAAATATTACGAATAAGCATTGAGAAGTTCAGAACACTGTGGTTTACTTTACCGTTCTAGACCTTCAACATTACCTAGGTAGACTGTAGACACTAGGACATATATATTAGTGAATAACTAGGCAATTAGTTAACTGAACAAAAAGTTGATAACGCATCGGCCATTACCTTTGATGAAGCCCCAAGGATTTGTTCGTGAATTACGAACGCTAGCACAGTTTTTGCCGTTTTTGCAGCATTTCGTTAATGAAACAGTGTAATAAAATTATTCTGATGAACACACAAGAGCGGCCCTACCATGGATAGAATTATAGCTTCATATTTTCCCGGATTATTCAAGGCAACCGAATTTAATGTATTATTTTATGAGTCCCCAATTAAATTGTTGCATCAGGTTTACTTTTTATAGTAGCCTAAAACAAGCTTAAAAGGTTTGTTATAATTCTGCCTATATATGCATTACATCATTGTCATGTGTCTTTCTGGGGGAGACGATGGCTGTTTAGTAGTGGCTATGCTATGGTAGGTCTTCTGTTCCCACAGCTTCTACATCAAGGCAATGAGGTCCACCTGGGATTTGATGTGGGTATTCCTGCTCTTATCAGGGAAGGGAGTCCCACACACGTCATCGCCTTCTTGGGTGACGGTATGGTGCGTTAATGCATTTCCCCCCGGAAAAAAGGCATCGTTCTGACAAACTTGAGTAGCTAACTATACGTATAAGTGTTTTCTTCTTCATTTGACATGCAAACCTAGCGTGCGCCACGCGACTAAATTTTATCGCCCTCATAACAAACGTCAAAATCGATTGTCAAGTCATTGCATCAGCTGCTGATTGGCAGAAAATACGAGGGCGGTATGCTATTAGCCAATCAATAGTATCGAAACTTTAGTCGTTTCATGCGAGAAATTTGACGTATTTGCGCATGCTAGGCCTGATGGACTTCTTGAAAAGGAGCGTGAAGAAACATTTTGCGGGCCAGTATGGCGATGCTAACAGATAGGATATTACCGTATCAAATCCGTTGTTATCGCGATGTGGGTCTGTCTCTTGTTAACTTATAGGCTGGGAGGGTTCAATATGCTGTGTTATTTTATATGTATGAAAAAACAGTAGGTATGTAAGTAAATAGTGAAGGTTCGTGCTGATATGCCGTCTGAACTGAAATGAAAGTTAAACAACTCAACTCAATAAATAGGCATATTAATATTCTAAGTAAAAATCATTAAGTCTCTTAAATATGGTTGCTTGCCAACAGAGGTCGACTATCGAAATGATTTGTTGATGTTTTAAATATTTTGATGTGTTCTTGGAATTATTTCTTCTGAAGTAGAGAGAGAAGGTCGTTTAAAACGAGCCTTCTTGACTATATTGAAACTTGTAGATTATAAACATTGTACGTACACGTGCTATGATAACTTTCTATTCAATGCTAGGTATTTAATATTTTATGTAAATGAGGCTTTGCGCGATCGTTATTCCACAAGATGTTACTATGAGAAAGATTGCCTATATTTTATCACGCTTGTTAGAATGTTTTGCGCGTTAAAACCACTTCTTATCTTCTTTTATTTTGGTGACAGCGATATGTGGTCGATATAGGCAAGGGCAGTTTCTGGGAGCGATTTGCGGGCATAGATTTGTTTGTAAAAAAAAACATTATAATGCACCTAAGCTATTGATATGATTATTATGAACCCAAAAATATGTCAAGTGTATTAAATTCTAAAGGTATGTTTGTTGCTCTGTGACGCAAATACTTCTTAATTCATTTGAAATTGAACGTGAATAAAATTTGGTAGATACTAGTTTACAATAGATTAATATGCAATATATTTTTAATGTAGGTAATTTATAAACAAGCGAATGAAGTTACACAAGATACAAGTTAGACAACAGTCAACAGCTAGTGAATTTAAATGAAAAGCAGTTGATGCAAAATACTTCTTTTTAATTATTTTAGATTCCCTCAAATAAATTTTTGACCTAAGCACCACTTAATATGTATATCTTGCACTTTTCAAAGATCGTAAAGTTTTTTTAAATTAGTAGGTTAATGCGATTTAAACAGGCTTCGGCAAGTTCGTAAGTCGAAAAATTTTGGTAGCCGTACTAAAGATAAATAAAGATTAATACGAGGCATTAGTGAAATGCGAAACGCCAGTTTGGGCACGGATTTGTTGCCGTCAACGCTTGTCAAAATGTCGAATCCATTTCCCGTCGGATTTGCTTTGCGGCTGGCGAGTTTCGCGTCCGCGTCGCATTTATAATGGATGAGTAACGCGTATTCTTGACAAATGAGTATGAAAGTAAACTTTTCTTTTATACCACTCAATCAATGTTCGTTTACTGTTCGATTCTAGACTATTACGTGGGAAAATAACCTTTACTAACTAGATTTGTGTGAATTAAGGTATGCTTACTACTCTTTAAATGCATATGGATTCATTGACTGGAGGAAATACAATAAAAATGTGCAATTCACTTGCATCGATTGATGTAGTCGAGTAAAGTTATGTAAGTTTACCTTTGATTTAATTAAATTACATAATTAATACTTACCTATATGTAAGTAATCATTAGATACTTTCTATTTATTATTTATAAGCTAGTAGACTTCCGTCTGCCATAATCCATTACAATGCTAGTCACAGTAAAAAACCTCTCATTGGTCGTTAGGAATTAGCATAGTGTTTGATGTACAGTTGCCGTCAGATATATCGGAGCAGACAAAGTGACCAAATACTTCAAGCTACCATTAATATCTGAACATTCACTACTTCAGTAATATCTGAGCAGATGATAGTCAATAATTTCTATACACACAACTAACCAATAACATCTGAACACTCATCTACACAGGTACCTAAATGAGACATATGACGTGCGTGACATATATTGACGTTATGAGTGTTCAGATATTATTGGCATCTGCTCAGATATTACTGAAGTAATGAATGTCCAGATATAAATGATAACTTGTGGTGTATGGAACTTTATGACATGTTCAGAAGTATTTGGTCACTTTGTCTTCTCTGATATATCTGTACTCCTATACGTCATTTGCGACTAAAATACACCTCCTTTAGTATGAACAAAATGCAAACTTTTTATAAACTTAAGATATGAACTGCAATTAAAGAGTTCATGTCTATCGCATTCTATGTAGTGTTTTTTCGTATTCTTAAGCTCTGACGCTGTCTTAGCATCGTAGTATCCAAATGGATGAGCCAATTATGATTTTGTGTTTTTTGTTTGAAAGATTAAATAGGCCGTCACAAAGTTAAGGCCAATAAGAATAAACGCCCATGATTCTAAACCAGTTGCAAGCTCTTCAGGCCGTAGCCAGTCACTTCTCTGTCCTTATCTTCCGTATGCAAATATAGCTGCCTGACTAGCACTCTAATCATAGGGTGCTTATGCCATCATATTAGCAGCTCAGAGACGTAGCTTAGGCGCCGTCATAACAAGAAGCAATAAATAAGTCACTTGACGCATTATCTTCCCTTTCCGGACGAGCGCGCGTGCCGCGGCGAACGGACGCAAGATACATTCAGGAAATGTGGGAACACGCTCAGTCAGCGACCTTCTAGTGTTGCCGAAATATCGAAAGTTTTGTCATCGACTCTTTTTATCTAAAAAAAGAAGGGCCGATTGATAGGACTCTAACAATAGTATCGATACTTGAAAGGAACAAGAAAGAAAACGATTCTATCGATAGTCGACTATTAATCGGCACGACAACAGCGCACATATATATATTTACAATATATTTTTATATATATATTTCTAATAATTTTAAAGCATCATAATAATGCACCTTAAACTTGTTTGTGAAGAGTAATTAAACTTTAATGTTATTATTGTATTCTGCAATATCTTTTAGTGCTTCAGATTTTTGGCACTTGAGTCCATTTGCGAGAATTTTTTTTAGGTATGCACGAAATGCAAATAGCTAAAATTAGTTAACTCTAAAATTTTTTTTATATTCGATTTATTGAAACCCATGGTTTTGAAAATACAATTATCACTGAAGACAGGGAGCGATGGCACTCATAAGAGAAGCCTACGTCCATCAGTTCTCTAGTATATGTTGATGATGATGTAACGGCTGTTAAATACACAGTAGAAACTCGATTATCCAAACATCTTTCAGGTCAGGTCAGGTCTCATTAGTCTCGGCTCTAATTGGCAATTTTTATATATTGTTTTTAACGTTTCATAAAACCAATACACATAGTAAAATAATATTAATATTTTAATATTGTTTGATATGCTTTGAAATCGATTTTCCGGATTTTCATTTATACAGAATACCCCTGGTTTTATTTTTTGGATTATCGGTTTCCTACTGTACTATAAGTTATTAGACGTCATTATTAAGTTGTAACAAGATGACTATGTAGTCGATGATCAAACAGAAAGCCGCCGGCAGGATGAACATGCCGACCGGCCGGCGCGACAGGCGGGACACGTTGATCGTGATTGGCTCCAAGCACACCAGCCTGTGGAAGTCCCGAAGAATCTTGAAGTGTTGTATATTCGAACCTGAAACATCGATTTAGTTAAAATGATATCCCTACTAATGTTAATAAATGCGAAAGTAACTCTGTCTGCCTGTTACGCTTTCCCGCTTAAAGCACGGAACCAATTTTGATAAAAAATTATATAGGTATACGTCGAACCTCTAGAACGAACTTTTGAAGAGGGAGGGAGAGCGTGGCAGGGGGGGGGGGGGTGTAATACCGCATTTAAATATGGACTACTTTTTGTTTCGAATATTAGGGAAGACAGGGGTAACCGACCATGAAAGAATGTAGTCCACGCGAACGCAATCGAATATACTAATATTAATTTTATTAACATGTTTTTTTATCTGTATCCATTTTTATGGGAGATAAGTATTGTTATTCGATGTTGATAAACTATTTATGATAAAATAAATTAGGTTATATTTTACTTTTTTTCCGAACCAATTTTCAAATTTAGCGTGGATACCGCAAGAAAGCTAGTTCTTTATAGTGATAAACGTCTATGGCATGCGAGTTGGTTTCAGATTTTGTAATGATATCAATATTAAGTATTGATTGATACTAAAAGTAAAATTCGTAAATAATAATTATTGCAGAAGATAATTTTATCAAAATTTGAATAGTGTTTAAAAAGTCGTGATGTATTATGTGTAGACTTCTTTGGAAAAACAATATTTCTCAAGATACTCACGCGCAGACATTAGATAGCACAATCTCGCCAGACACAATCTGATTCTATTCGACTGGTTCTTGACACTCTGGCTAGCTACGGCGACTCCCGCGATCATGAACGAATATGTTAAGGCCAGCCCTAATGTGGCCCAATGATTCACTACCGTAACATCACCCTAAAACATGGAATAAAACAAACTAGTCCGCAATCGTCAGTTGTTAACATAGTATATCATAAAGTATTACAATTAAAATCATCACATTGATACAGTGGCATAGCGTAAGAGGGGACGGGGGATGAGAGGGATGTTCCGACCCCAATCAAGGACTAGGTAGGGCGAAAGTTACAAAAAATTAAAGTTGGCACTCTCCAGTATGTACAGTCAACAGCACGTCAAAGTAAATACTTTCAGTTCTATATTAGATCTTATGCGAACTACATAGGACAGTGCAAAGTCGAAAGTAGTCTTAAGTTCTTTTGTCTGTACAACCCGTACTTCTTATACCCATTTTAGTGGAATTTAAGTGTCCCTAAAGATCTGGCGATACTCCCACTTGCTCTACTCCAGGGGCGCTTGCCCTGATCTTTGAAAATACGTATAAAAAATACAACTTTTTAACTATACTCTGATTTTTAATTAGTTGTACTAAAGTGAATTTAGAAATGAGACCATGTTACGTAAAAAAATGTTCAGTGTTGCACCTTTACTTATTCATAATCCATTGTTCAATTCCGCACATTCGTAATCGTAAATGAAAACACACTAGGACTGTGTTGTCTTAAAAGAAAGCGACTTGATTTGGAAACATTAATAATACTAAGCTAATTTTTTAACTTATCATTTCAGATAAAAGGATTTTTAGTATCTGACTAGCTGTCCCGGCGAACTTCGTAACGCCTATTTTTTTAGTTTCTAACCTTTTAAACCTTCCTTGGACCTCCACAATTATTTCAGAACCAAGATTAGCCAAATCGGTCTAGCTGTTCTCGAGTTTTAGCGAGACTAACGAACAGCGATTCATTTTTATATATATAAGATTTGGTTCAAAATAATTTTATTTGTGTTTAATCGGTGGTTGGTGGGGAGGAACGCTACGTCACTGCATCAATAAAATGGCGAACCATTCAACTTACAAAACAAACTGATCGAATATATTTGTACGTGAATGTAAAAAGATATATTGCACAGATTGCAAATGAAAGTTGTATCTGAAAAATTCAAAGTATCTAACTGTTTTAACTATAAGCTGAACTACCTAAATCTTAAGGGCAAGTACTTTTAAGAAAAAATATGTATACAACAAGAGTGTGAGATATTGGTATCCATTCTTACTTGAGAACTAATACATAGTATCAAATGCTTACTGCATTCAAACAAGTCGTGATATATTTTTGCGTACGCTTTTAAGAGCTTTGATGTTTTTTTCGTTTGTCCATCACATTTATTTATTAGCAATGCCAAATGCTTCAATTTATAATTCACAACTGATACTAAACTGTATAATATTATAAAGCCAAAACCAAATCTGATTTCGCCGTACATTTTAAAAATACTGAACACAATAGCACGGAAATAACACGAGTTTTTTGGTATGGATAAGTCACAAAGTGGGGCTCCTAATATAACCTGAATTACAATAATCGTTCTTATTAGAATCAACATTATCAGTGCAAAATAAAACTTTAATTTGAGGTTATGTATAGATTTTTGATATTCTCGATTCGCTGTCTTTTGAAATTCGTTAATGTATTTTGTTAATCGATTAAATGCGAGACCGGACCGTGGCCCGATACACAACGTCATAACAAAACCGTACAAACTAAATACATATGGAAAAATAACCCTTAAGTAAAACTGTGTCCGATTAAAACTAGTAATACGAGTGCCCAAACTTTCATACCAGTTTACAAATACAAACAAAGAAGAAAAAAATTCAATTAAAATACAAAATGAAACTAGAACGCGTTTTCTTTTATTCAATTGAAAATAGTTGCGGTGAATGTTTAAAATCTTTTCGAACGAAAAACATAGATCTAACACTTCTATTTGAGTCTTCATTATATTTTATTTACTGGGCCAAATGTCGAGACAAAACAAGAATTGTGATTACTAGATAAAAACTAATAATATTTGCTTAATGATAAGATCACACTTAAAAGAATTGCTTGGACACGTCACAATCTCGAGCTATGTACTGAAATTAATAGATTTAAACGTATAGGAAACATTATTACTCGTCTTATTACTCAACATGATAGATTATTATTTAATCTATCAAATTGAGTGGGATATGTTTTAAATGTGTGTCCATAGTCAACAAATGGACATGCCATTTATAACATATTCATACAAGAAAGTAAATACTAGCAATTTAAGTAAAAGTCATGTGTTTAATATGTCTCCCTTGTTGGAAACTAGCTTTTGTTAGAGGTTTTGTTCGTGTGTTTAAAGTAAGTGAATTTGGAAAGTCTTTAAAGCTACGGAAATTGTCATCCTTTATTTAAACCTGCATTTTTATCCATCTCAAAAACGATATCTACTGCTAAATTATTTTAAATGTTAAAAATAGAACGCGACAGTCTCAAAGTTGATATCTACTGTGTCCTACCTGTCATATATACTTGGTATTGATACTTTTTTAACATTAAAAGAAATAATGCATTTTAAAATAATAATAATAATTGAGATTATTCATTTTGAAAGACGCATTCACGCGCATCTATGTAAGGTTTATTACCCAGCCGTAGCAGAGTGAGTAATGAGGCAATGTAATTATAACTCCAAAATATATATTTTTTGCCTTAATAAATTCAAATTAAGAACAAATGAACAAAAAAAATAGTTTCTTTTCATATTAAAGATGCCAAGTAGCTCAATTAATAACTCAAAATAGACATTCAACTGAACAACATCAGAAGAACCAGCATAACAATACGTCCAACGATACATATTTTTATTAAAATGAATAGAATATGGCTGACTGTAACGTGCGGTCCTTTCATAGAACTTTGATTTATAAGAATTATCACCGACCGAGGCACTTCAACTAGTCTCAACGATATTACAAACAAAGTTACAGTATAGCATTTGATATTAAGATTTATTATACTTTGATTTACTTTGCGCAAACTTGTGCTCCATGTGAATATATCTTAGTAATATTTTGAACTCTTGATCGTTTTTTTGTCTTTTTTTTCGAGGGGGAAATGCCTGCTGCACCGTTACTCTCTGCAAAGAATAGAGAGTGGTGTGTCGGGCTTGCACTGACTAAAACCCCCTCGGTGGTCAAACCTGCACAGTTCTGGGGGAGTCGGGATCCCTTGCGGATTCTAGACAGGTTCCTCCACAGATGGACCTCTTGACGCCAGTTTTTTTATTTTTTATATTGCACTTCAAGATTGACCTCATCCCACCAGATGTTAAGTGGTAATGAGGTCCTAGCTTAAGGGTGACAAGTACAGCATAATAAAGCTGTTACTGGACTTGTCGCCCTTACCTTGAAGGCTTGACCCCTGCTACTAACGTAGCACCCCCCAGGAGCTCTGGACATCTTACTGACACGCAGGAACACAACAACACAGAAGTGATTGTTATTTGGCTGCGATCTTCTGTAAGGCGGAGGTATTTCACCAGTCGGGCTGCTCCAGTTCGAGCGATAAATCGCTATGCCCTACCTCTCTTAAAAAAGTCTCTATACATCACCGAAACAATAATATATTCCAATTTAAACAGACAATTTAACGCCTCAATTTGCGATATCATTTTGTACGATTGATTATACGTTGTTTAAACACGTTTTCATTAGTTTCATAATTCATTTAATCAACAAATTTCGACCTAAACTTGTTACGACCGTGTTATTGCCAGGTTATTTTAGTGTAAAGTAAATTAATGTTTTAAATGTATTACACAAATTGGGGACACTAAAGATATTATTTCTGTACTTTTGGAGCTAATGGTAGAAAGCACTTGAGGAAATAGTTTTACAGAGAAACCATTAATTTAAATTGACATTACATACTTACCCAGCGAAAAGGAAATTAGTTGATGATGAATTAACAAACACTATGTTCTGAGAAATTTATATTTACATATAATATATTACTGTCAAAGTTTGTGTAAGTCCGGTGCAAGAAATACTACATTTATATTCCTTCCGTAGCCGAGAGGCGAGCGGGCCGGACTTGGCGTCGCGCTATCTCTGAGGTTCCGGGTTCGATCCCCGGTCGAGTTAATATGGGAAACGAACTTTTCTATATTCTCGGGTTCGGCACGTCTCGGGTCTGGGTGTTGTGGTACCGTCGTTGTTTCTGATTGCTGTAACACAAGTGCTTAAGCTACTTACCACAGAATCAGAGCAATGTATGTGATGGTTTCCACTATTTATTATTATTTATTTTAGATAGGTTTAACAGAGGGCACGGTAACTGTACATTTATAGTTTGTATTTTATATTGTAACTGTACTTTATTTTTCATTTAGATTACATCAGTAACACATATTAATAAAAGTCTTGATAAATCAAATGATGCTACCTCCTCTATAATATTTATAGAAGAGGTAGCGGTATTCGGTTCCAATATTTTACGATTTGTAATGTGCCACAAAAATGACTATCCATTTTTCTCCAACCAACTACAAGCCGTTAAATAATTCCGTTCCATGCAGCTGTCATCAGTCGTCCGTCGGTCGTTTTTAGCTTAAGCCTCGTATTATTAATTACTATCCGTGGCTAGATCAAATCGTTTCAAATACTGGAACCTGGCATTACAGAGCGTGCATTGTTTTTAAACACGCTTTCATTTGATAATACGTACCTAACTCTCAGTAAAATTACAAATGCTCGAGGTAAAAGAGCGCCTAAATGATTTTCTTAAATTTGAAAACAAATATAAACGAAATGTTTCCTCAAGTTGATCCAAATACAAAGCCACAATTTGCAATCGCGCACATGTCTGACCGATGCATTAGCGTCGCGACAGTGTCGGTTGCGGAGACCGCTGCGGCAGACGTGACGGTCCCATGTAACATGGCACGCGCGTCGCAGCAAACACTAGTGAAGACAAACTCGATAGTTTTAGTATCGATATTTTCCTCCAACAGCAACAAAAGCGAAGCGGACTAATATGGTTTTAAGTCCGATTGTTAAATTATCCAAAAATTTTTATTTTTGCATTTTCCACCTAATCATAAAATAGCGACGATATATTGAATTTAACTGTCACATGACGTCATCAGTGGGTAAATGTCGTACCCATCCATTGATGGACGTAACGATCCCCCACCTTGCAACTTGGCTTCGTTCTATCTAAGTATTTTTGACGTGACAACATCTAATAACTCAAGACTACGGGCTGCATGCATGAAAAAGATGACGTAATTGTCCCGTTACGCTTATTGTCGCACGAATGAAAGAGAGGGATAATCGCCTCTGCGTTGTTACGTCAAACTACCGTCCTTTAATCGACTTTACTGGCAACTCATTTCTTATTAACTTAGCAAATAAAAAATACATGTCTAATATTCTTAATAGCTATTAAATGAACTTAAACAATTTGGTATTTTGATTCACTCCGGTCTCCTATTTGCAATCGGGCACATGCCTGACCGATGCATTCATTAGCTTCGCAGTCGCAGGCAAACACTGGTACAAACCAGTGCTTCCCAAACTTACTACTATTGTGATGCCTTTGGTCATTAGCAATAGTCTTGCGACGTCCCTTTTTAGCCGAATACATCCAGTTATAAGTTTCCAGTAAATATTTGAATGTGATTGACGTCAAAAAATTGTTTATGTGGATAGCTTCACGACGCCCCTTTAGCCTCGACGCCCCAGGGCGTTGGGACGCACAGATTCCGAAAAGCTGGTATAGACGAAGTCGATAGTTTTACTACTGATAGTATCGTTAGTTAAGAACTAGGCAATGCTATCCCATGAAAGAAATAATGTCGATACTAATGTTGGTCAGTAAAAATAAACTGTACCTACCTAGTATTGTGACTCGTAAATATAAAAAACTATGGATGATATCGATATTGATTGTTGACAGCTCTTATTTTCCTTCGTTTCTGCCACGAAACGTATAAAATTTACTTGTTAATTTTATAAGATGTGATTAGCTTACAACGCACTAGTTTGCGATTCATGCGCCTCGTTGTCGCAGCGTCTACGCTACGCATACGTTCATCGAACGCCTACGCTGGACAAACGCTAGTGTGAATTCAACTTTAATGAATATTTTGCACATATGACTGTAAATTTCAAATAAAGTAAAGAGTCACTATCATTCACGTCCCACCGCAAGGCAATTTTTTTAAGAGTGACTATTAAAGGTTAATTTTTTTACTAACTTGTTTGTTCTTTACATACTATACTAAATGTACATTTCGTACGATGTATTAGTGTCTAAAAAAGCGGTAGCTGTGCTGCCGGGGACCGCTTCGGGACGTGACTGTTATGTCTGCGCACGTGGCTGGAAAACGGCTCCTACTTTACTAATGTGGATAAGCCTGGCTATTTTAGTTGAAGGGTTAATTGTATGTAACAGGTCTTGATTTACGTGGATTTTTGTATCTTGGAGTGTTTTCATTGCTGTGTTTTTTCGTTAAACATTTTGACTACGAAAACCTCGTCATAAAATCATGAAAAAAATAAAAATAAATGAAAAATGAAAAAAGAAATTGGCAGTATGAAATTCACAGGAGCAGCTAATATTGTCATAGAGTTTAAAAAATCGATTCTGTGAAATTTTTGTTTTTTTTTCTATTCTTGAGAGACTTGGTTTTTATTTGTTACCGTGGACATTCGCCACATAATGCTAGCCCCTAATTCAATCAGTCGACGTTCGTGAAAAAGTCACGGTGGTTTTATTTGATACCTCGGACCATGTCCACATATTGCTAGCCCCTAATTCAATCAGTCGACGTTAGTGGACGTCTTTGCTTACGCTGAACGGGGACTTCGAAAATACTGAAAAAGTCAACTTATTTAAAGCTAGTGGCGACGATAACACTGACAACGCGATGTAGGATCGATGTATTGATTGCTAATCGTGCATTACGTATGGAGCGGTGTTTACTAAGCTAATTCTTCTGACGCTGTGTTTGTGTCGACTTGTAGGTACTGTTGTAGGTCGGCACAGTATCAAATCTGCTCTCTTCGCGATGTGGGTTCTCTTGCTTACCATCAGGCTGGTAGGCGCCAATATACTGTGCCATTACAAAAAAAATCTTACCTAGCTAAACGTGCATATTTTAACGATTTGTATTTTTAGTACCATCATAATAAAAGTCTATATGTGTATGAATATTCAGGGCAGGTATAATAGATAATATTAAGTGTGGCGTGCAAATGTCAGATTGTATTTTGTCAATATTTTTAAAGTAACAGAAAAAATTACATCTCTCCTTGCGGTTCGGGGCGGTGTATTTTCTCAAACCCTACTAACAGTTCGTAAATAAGAAGTCGTTTTGAAAACATAAATTTGTCAAGTTATATTCATGATTTTATTGCATATAAGGCTCAAACGTTAACAAAATTGTGCTATTTTTTTAGCAATTGGTTTTGTTCGTATTTGGCATTCAACCAAATCGGATAGACCAGTGCTAAGAAGATTGGTGCAACATTAAAACTTCTAAAACAGTATTTCCAAAGCATTGTTCTGCAATTACCCGGTTATATTCACACGGCCTCTTCGAATTCTACGTAATACCACAGATAAACACGCGGATGCAATGTCGATTCTAACATATCATTCGACTTTTCTGTACTATATTAAGTATGTACCTATTATGCGTGTTACGCATATAAACCTTTCTCGTAAATCACTCTACCTATTTAAAACACCATCAAATTTATTTCCGTACTTATCTCAGCCAAGTAAAGTTTAAATTAGATTGGTTGGATATACAGAAACCTATATACGTCATAGTGTGGGTGGGGTAGGAATAATTTACTTATTTTGTATGGAACTGGTGATCTAAATTTTTTTGAAGGGGTAGAAAATGTATTTTTACACTATACTTCTGCCTTGGGGACGGCAGCGGCGTGTGTGGGATTCCCCTGCCTATAAGGGGAGGGGATCAACTGATTTAAAAACATCCCCCATACGTTCATAGCTGGTTCATAGTTTGGTTGGTGCCATAAGAAAACGGTAACATTTATAACAGCCACGGCATCTATATAATTAAAAAAAAAAAAAAAATCATTTACCATTTTAATAAAAATAAATAAAGATAAAAATATGGTAAGTTGCGGGCTTGGCGCTCGTTACGTCACTAGTGAAAAATCTACCCACTAATGACGTCACGCGACAATTTAATTCAATGTATCGCCGTTATTTTTTGGTTAGATGGAAAATGCAAAAATTGGTGCCCAATATTATTGGATAATCTAAAAAAAGGTCTAAAAAGCGCTCGTAAAAATCTGCGCAAACACCGTAGTGTAGTGTACCGAGGCCGTCTATTTAAATGTAAATGTACCTTATTCACCACTAACAGTACGCGGCACTACCACATAAGGCCAGACGGATCCCCGCTCTCTAGGGACAGATTTACCTAATGTTGTTCACAGAACTAACATAACATTTGAATATCTCATCATATTTCGATTTTTTATTCTGTCGATTTCCCCGCAGCGGTCGGGTTGCGAGTTTAATCTTTTTATGTGGGTCTGTAGCTTTGCGACTTGTTTTCCGTTGTTTCGTAATAGCGTCGTCAGGGGGACTAGTATTTCGTTTTAGATGCAAGAATTTATTTCGTTATATCACAGCGTTATTCTCGAGGAATGTTGCTTTGAAAAAAGATGCTGTATTCACACTTATATTATAAATGCGAAAGTAACTCTAGTCTGTTTTTGATTACTGATTGTTATGAAATTTTGGTAAAGGTATACGTTGAATATTTTTTAAGTTAGAGATATGAAATTGGGCACAAGTATAGCTCGAAACTTGGATTAAAACATGGACTATTTTTTGACCATGAAAGTATGTAGTCGACGCGAACGCAGTCGCGCGCTCAGCTAGTCCTACATAAACAAAGCTTTTTGTTGATGCAGCAAAACAAGACTTCAGTAGTCTATGTGACACCGTGCTATGAAGTCATATTTTTTGCACTGTTGACACAATAAAATTGATCCTTTCTGATATGGATCTATGATTCATGGAGTTAAGATCGTACATGGGGTAACAAGTCTGTGATACCTAATAAGTTGATTTAATCTTGATTTTGAACATAAATGCGGTTAAATATTAGAAACAGAAAAATTTCATCTCCCCTTGCGGTGCGGGAATCGAACCCACGTCCTTCACGTATCGCGCGTGCGGCTCTTACCAACTGATCTAACCGCAAGTTATCGTAGGCGATGAAATTTTTCTGCTCTATCAACCGTTAGCCTCCGGTAAACAAGTAAGTACGGCTATAAAAATAATAAAATCGATAAATGCGGTTATTCAAACCGTGAAAGAATAACAAACATACTGTATAGATATTTACATTTTTAAAATTTTTTCGATTCATAATTTATTATTAGGATTAGTTGGGAAGGTGGCATTTTGCTTTTGGTCATTAAGGCATGTAAGGAGCCATTTGACAGCACCTAAGGTTGAAGCTTGCTTCGCACACTAATCTCACCGATATGCACGGTAGTAGTCACGTTGGACTTGGTACCGGTCTTATATTGCGGGTATAAGAACTATCTCTAGTTGCAACGGATAGTTGTTGGGTCGGATACCGGCCTGATCACCGGCCGAATATTTGGTATCCGGCCGCCGAATATTCGGCCGGCCAAACGATACCTAAATTTCATTTCTTCGGCGGGCGTGTCGTCCATGTTTCAACCTGTTACGTATTGTAGGTTCGCGCGAAACGTTTTCTAGATAAGAAACATTTTTTATGCAGTATACGTGCGCCCACCTGTTCCGCTGAAAAGTTATTTTTTTTTATGTTTAATGTGTATAGTGATAAATATTGATAATTTGTTGTGGTTTAATTGTATACTAACCATTTTTTAAAGTTCAACCAATCAGAATCATTATTCGGTATCCGGCCGCATAGTGCGCCACTATCCGGTATTCGGCCAGATAGTTAAATAATGGCCGAATAGGCCGGATACCGGATAGCAACCGGATATCCGTTGCATCTCTAATAAGTACTCAATTCGAATTGCAAGCGTTTACTTTGACATGCTGTTTACTGTACTACGCCTACATGTTAAAGCGTGGCTCGTTCAATCTCATAGTATTGGCGTGTTCTATATTCTCGGTGGTATACAAAGGTTGTTCTTATTTTCCCCCGTTATAACAAAGCCAGATTTATTCGGTGTAATACAGTGATTATGAGCGATGCTCGCATTCCGCCGCCGCGATTCATCTTCCTCAGTAAACTCGTATTACTCGACTTAATTAATTTGCTAAAATGCTTGTACTGGTAATTGCCTGCGCCATAAATTTTGTGAAATAGGAATGCTCTGTAAGTTCAAAGTTTTCGGTTAAATGGAGATTGAAGTAATATGAGTTGCTGGGGCAAGCGGGTTAAAGACATATGCAAAAACGATAAGAGAGAATTAAGACCATTAATTTTTCTACAAAACGATTGACTGTTCTTTGATTGGTCAATCCAATCCAATCCAAAAAAATATTGCACACTCACACAGATTTGTGGAAGGTGTTTGTATTACGTGTTGTGTATGAAGATTATGTGTTGAATTACAATGATACAAAATTTGAAAATTAAATATTTCGAGAAGTTTTTACGCGAATGTAGACATCCTTTATCTATTGCTTCTTATATTAAAAGAAGCAAATAAATAACAGTCAAATCGGTCCATCCGTTTTCTAGTTTTAGCAAGTAACAGCGATAAATTTTTCATTATACCGATTTAAAGCATACTTGAAAAAAATAAAAATAATATTCAAGATGACTAAATATTAATACGTACTTACTCGTACTTACTAAGTATAATATCTACAAACAATATGAGATCTCCTCATCCCTACTAATATTATAAATGCGAAAGTAACTCTGTCTGTCTGTTTGTCTGTCTGTCTGTCTGTTACGCTTTCCTGCTTAAACCTCTCAACCGATTTTGATGAAATTTGGTATAGGTATACGTTGAATCTCAAGAACGGACATAGGCTACTTTTTATTAGAAAATAAGGGGGGGATGAGGGTAATACCACCTTTGAAAGTTTATATGGAAAAATGTTTATTTTTGAAGTTAGAGATATTAAATTTGGCACAAATATAGCTCGAAACTTGGATTAAAATATAGACTACTTTTTGTTTCGAATATTAGGGGAGAAAGGGGTAAAACCGACCATGAGAGGATGTAGTCCACGCGAACGAAGTCGCGGGCACAGCTAGTCTCTCATAAACAAAAATGACTGACTGAAAACTAAAACGAAAGTTGAACTAAAATTATCTAAATCTAAATGATAATGATTTAATTATGTAATCAATCTGCGTTTTGGTACAGTCAAATCGTATATTCTAGCTACTTTTAATCTATTGGTTTCAGTAACGGAGATAAATAAATACAGATAAGCCCGCCCTACACCGAACTATATCGTGGTTCGGCCGAGCAAGATTTACGCATCCCAGGGTCAATGCTATCGCCGGAGTAATCTTTGTGAACTTTCAGAAATACCCACTTTACTGAGCCTGTACAGACATGTCTGAGGTTAATGTGTAATACAGTATTACAGAGATGAGACTTTGGATGTACTTAAACGCAGTCGAGATATTATCAGAAAATTAACTTTGTTATGATTACGTTTCTCGTGCTGTGGCGATGACGGTTCGGAAATAACGCCGAAAGCTATGCATGTCGCGGTGGCTGGGTGACCATTAGCTGGTCCCGGCTGATATAGAAAGATAGATAAAAATAGGAAACGATGCCAAAACTTAAGCTATGCATGTGTCAGTGGATAGGTGACTATTGCGGAATATGCTAGTCCCGGTTTATATAGAAAGAAAGAACCACATTCAAAGATACACAAAACAATATGATCATCATATGGTATTCTCCTGGAACGCAACTGCTTGGTAAATTACAAGAGCCTTGACTTTTAAGATTACTTGATTATTGGTTGTGCCTGAAGGTATAAGTAGGTATTTTATACGTAGGGGACTTTTTACATTTACATTTTTAAACGTATATTAGCACGAGTACAATCACAACGAGTAGGTAAATACATCTTATCTTCTTAATAATGTAGTTTTTCCCACAAGCATTAAAATTACCTAAAAATTACAATGCAACAAAGTAAAATGTTGTCTACTCCTCGGGGGCGGGCTTCAATCAGTCCACAACGTGAACGGTCGCATAAACGGGGTTGCGGATCCGCGGTATCGCTGATATAACTTTACTTTTTAATATCCGCTTGGTCGCAGAACTCATGTCAGCGAATAAGAAAACTGCGACGTAGCCGAGTACAGTGTGAGTCAGCGTTTTATTGCTCTTTGTCGGTACAATATCTGGGCAGTTGTATTACGAGTGGCATTGATGAACAATGGATAGATAATGCGACGATCAAGCCTGTAGAGAAAATGAAATGTAAGTTATTAACGCAGTTTTTTTTTCACTGGTTTCAGCTTAGGGTATTTTTTTATATTGCACTTCAAGATTGACCTCATCCTACCTGATGTCTTAACTTGGTGGTAATATACTGTACTTGTCACTCTTAAGCTAGGAAGCTTAAGGGTGACAAGTACAGCATAATAAATCTGTTATTGGACTTGTCGCCCTTACCTCGAAGGCTCTCCTTGCAGTGTTTCTCAGTTGGATGGGTCTCAAATACCCTATTATAGAGAGAGAAGCTATTCGAGATTTACAGTTACAAAAATCTTAGATGAATTATTTTTCCATTCTAAATGTTTTTCCGGTGCAGGTGAAAGTTAAGTCTGGACTGGTTCTAATGTACTGTCGACCACTTCCTAATTTCAGGTCTGTATGCTGAAATGTGCCGATGGCGCTGTGGCCGTAATAGTTAAACTACATTCCCATAGCGCCATCAATAGGCATTAAGAGGTGTGGGAGGGTTTTAGTGGGTAGTCTTTGCTCTTTTTAGAGCGGTGGAGTCCCACACACGCCGCTGTCTTTTTCCCCATGCAGCGGTACGGTGCACCAATGCATTTCCCTTCCTTAAAAAAGGTCTTTCGAAATGTATTTGATTTGACAGATTCTAATTATGCAAATTCATAATAATCGGCCATTACTTTACTAGTTAATCGTTTCCCTGTCCGCAAAGTAAACATAATAGAAAATCAATAGCCGTGCTGTCATTTTATTACGATACTAGACTGTTGACGGGTCAAAATTAAGTTATTGCGACATTATCTACGACACGAAGGGGACTATGTCAGCTAATAAAATACTCGTTCACTTGTGACTTGATCAACATTAAATATTAGAAACAGAAAATTTTTATCTCCCCTTGCGGTGCGGGAATCGAACCCACGACCTTCACGTATCGCGCGTGCTGCTTTTACCAACTGAGCTAACCGCAAGTTATCGTAGGCAAGGGGAGATGCATTTTTTCTTTTTCTAATATTTAAAGTTCGCTAGTACGGCGTATAGTACTATAAAAATAATAAAATCGATTGATCAGCATTGTCTCATATTGTTGCAAGCTAAAACATGAAGAACAATTGAACAAACGTATTTCACGTCACCAAAGCCCTTGTCCAGCGATTTGTCCGCGGTCTGACTAATGGAACTGAGGGACAAGTTTAACTGATTCCGACAGATCGCCAGACTAATGCGCCACCGGCCCTAGATTAGTCCCTGATTGATAACGGCGGTGAGGGTGGGATAAGATGTTATTAGGACGTGAAATCGATCTTCGTCTATAAGACGTCAAATATGGCGATGATAGGAAAGGGGCTTTGGGATAGTTTTTTTTCCTAACTGACTACTATGATGGCCGCAGATGGCCTTTTCACCTTTCCCGGACTTTCGGGGGAGCGGTGGGCTCACACCCCTAAAAATTTAAACAACTACCTGAGGGCGCCCCATAGCGGGGCTCGGGCCTCGGCTCGGGCCGTTGTTGGGAGATGGTCACCTAACGTACTTTGGTGGGAAGAAGCGTCCCGGCACGTGCTGTTATCGCGAAAGGGGCCCTACTGCTAGGGGAGGTCGCGTCGTGCGTCCTCGGCGTCGAGGACGGAATAGCGGTCGGTTTGAAGTGTGCTGTGTCGCGAGCTGTTTAGCGTCGGCCATGGCGATCGTTATGGCGTCGTCGGGATCTAATAGTACATTCCTAGGCCGGAACGTCTGTCAACGTCAGACAGTATCATCCCTTTTTTGGCGAGGGGAATGCTTGACGCACTGTACCATCTGTTGACACCACGAGACAACGACACTCTGCTGTCAATCGAACAAGCACTTTTTCCGATTTAGGTTGACACCAGTAACAAATAATTATAAGGAAAAAGAGGTCTGTACTCCATGTCTTTACGTCACATTGGCCATTGCTTTTTGCAACTTTTTTTAAACGGTTTCCATAGTAACTCACTCCTCTGGGAAAAGTTCTGACAAATTTTATATTTCCTAAAATGTATGAAGGAATCGTGTTTTTAACAGGTAACTCAAAATACCTCAGTTGACAGTAACCGAGTAGTTCTTAGTCAGTTAATAAAATAGTGATTGACTTAGGTAACTCTTGGAATTATATTTTTTTTTAACTAAGACTCTGTCATCATTCATGTTCTGTTAATCATAGTTTAACGAATGTTCGCAATATGCTTGACACGTCACAGCTAAACGTTTTATTACGTTCGCACGTCATATTTTAGTGCGATGACGGGCAATTTCTGGGCAATAAATGTTTTCATGCCGGTGATTCTATGTGACTGGCAAAAACACATCTATCTTGCTCATCTATTTCCTTTACGGATTTATTACCTATGGTTAGGTCGTTATGAGATGTTTCAAAAGAAATAACTATTTTGTTATTCAATATTCTTTTATTCATGTAAATTACATCAGTAATATTTATGAAACGTCTATATAATGCAAAAGACGCTACCTCCAGTTCGGAACCTATAACTTACAGAGAAGATCCCGGTAAGAAATTCTGTCGTTAATATTAGAAATAAAGCTGAATTTATAACTAGTTTTGCACCAAGACATACAGTGTGGTGTTTAAATTGTAAAAAAATAATTAATTGATTCAAAGAAAAGTGAAGAAAACACATTTAAGTTCATGAATCGCGAGAAAGAGCTTTTGTCTATTTTTAGATCCTCGTGCAAACGTGCAACGTGTAAACTAAATCCGTATTTCGAATTTTCAGAATGATATAATCAAATGTTGTGACGTATGTAGTTAGTTTCATTGAAGAGTTATTTGATTTAATTTAAACGTAATACTTAATTGAGTTTCTGAGAAATTAATGAATAACATAATTGGGGATTATTTTCCATTTGCCGACATAAGGCCAGGTTTTAAAAAGCGTGAAAAAATGATCTTTAGTAACAATTGGTTGCTATTTAGTTTTAATTGACTGGGCGTACTGTAATTGGAACATTTTATTTCTATCGTTAAACGTAACTATAGATTCTTAGACTTTAACACTAGGATCAATATAATATAATATATTCATACAGTGTTCAGGCATCATCTTTGTTTGAACGCGTTCTTCAACTCAAAGCTGATCAGTCAGCTCTTCACGGCTGCCTAAGCCAGTGTCTCGAAAGCCGTTACATGAAGCATCCTCATCCTCGTCAATAGGCTCAAGGATTCACAGTAGGCATGTCGATTCACTGTAACAAAAATCGATCTTCAAATCGATTCGAATCGAACATATTGGTCTCGATTATTTATTAAATCGAGAATTGAAAGATCGATTTTCGATTAATCGCGGCTATTTCAAATATGTCTTCTTATCTAATATACAGGACATCATTAATCACCATTTACCACAAAGTCAAAGTCAATATTTTTTATTCACATAGATTACATTAGTAATACTTATGAATAGTATCTATATAAAGCAAATGAAGCTACCTCCGGTTCGGAACCTATAACTAAAGAGAAGATACCGGCAAGAAACTCAGTAGTTTTTTTTTACAAATGGAAGCTAAACTTATTACTAATTTTGCACTAAGACACACAGTTAGTTTGTCAATTGTAAAATAAAAATTAAAAATCAATTATTGAAAAAAATAAAAATAAAACAAAAGTATCTATTTGTAAAATAAATGAAATTAACTGTAGGACTTACATGCGTCATCGTGGCCCAATACTGACATTGATTGAGAAAATGTGTCATATTATATTTTTAAAATAATATAAAACACGCAAGTACAGGCGAGCAGACTAGGTAGTGATCCACACGTCCTTATCATTCAAATAATCTTCTACTTGGTAGTAGCCTTTTTTCAAAAGATAACGTTTGACAAATGACTTAAATTTGTATAAAGGTAACTCAACAATAACTTGAGGGAGTTTATTAAACATTTTTATGCTTAAAGCAATAAATGAATTACCTATTTTATGTAGTCTACGCTTAGTAACAGCAAGCTTGTTTTTATTTCTGGTGTTAATGCTATGATTGTCTGATTTTTTAGGAAAAGTATGCAAGTTTTTGTATACATGCATTATGCATGCATGCACAAAAACAATAAATTGCACATTGTATCATGAAATTCAAAAACATGATCTCATGGCTATATTATTATGAATGAATAGTTTAGAATTGGGAATCAAACCTTTGTAGAGCCGTAGTGACATAGTTCTTGGAAATTAGAGAATCATCAACAGCAAAAAAAAACTTTAAACTACGGTTAGGTTAAAGTTTAAATCGATCGGTCCGATTCGGGATGGTTATAAATCGATTCATCGAATCTCTGACCTCTTTTTAAAATCGATCTGAAAAATGTATTATTCACTCCAAATAATCGATTTCTCGATTTTAAACCGACATGCCTAATTCATAGATTATCCTCGCAAATCCTCTCTGAGCCCTCTCAAGGGGTCTACCCAGTCTAGACTTGGAATATTCCGGATTTCTTTCCATTTATCCCTTTAATTACCATTAAGAGTAAGCTCAACCCGCTTCAGTTTTACGGTAATGGGAGTGGAACAGATTACCTTCTACGATGATACTTTTTGCACAAATTGTAAGTAGGCAATCTTTAAACAAGATGGCTATAACATCTGGAATTAAGATAAGAATATAATTGCTCTGGTTTAAGGTAAACGGTTTATCACGATACTAGGCTATGAAAGTAAGACTATTTCACAAGAACATTTTTATCCAACTGGTTTACAGGTAACCATACTCGTATTCGAGGAAGGGTTATCTTTGTTATAAGCCTATAAGTCTACCTTAAACAAAATTAACTACTCTACTAGTAAAATAAAAAATCGATGTTATTTAGATTTGATTTCAGACTTTAGGTAGCTTTAGTTACTTGCTTGAAATGTGAGCGAAACGAATGTAATATTATGTAACCAAATATGTATACCTGGTACGGACATTTTTGAAGGAGGCTTTGTATATTTTTATATATAGATTCTCTCTTTGTATATTATTGTATTCTTTATTATTTTTTATTGTGTCTTTCGCTCGTGGACGATGCCAAAAAGTGATCTTTAAAAAAAAGCCAAGCGTTCGTTTTCCTATTCGTTTCTCACGAAAGTAACTGGAGCTGCTTAAAGTTTCCATCGTCCACCATGAAATCCTTGAGGAGTATACACAGATATAATATGCTTATGTATGTATTCAATGCTTGAAAGTTGCGGAAATAAACCTCACTTTACTATTAATCATATTAGAAGGTTAATTTCGAATCATCACAAAACAATCCAAAATATTTTTTGTAACGATCATTACTTAAACCATTCAAAGGAAACTATAGAATCAAATCACTCACATGAACAAGTCGGCAGTTCAAGGTATCTACATTTTTGTCAAAGCATCTTCAGTCAATAAAGTAAAATCAAATATTTCTTTATTACTTACTACTACTCTGTACATTAATAAAGAAATATTTGATTTTAGTAGTAAAGAGTAGTTAAAGTACTTATAAAAGTTACATTTATCACTTTTGAGTCGTCACACAATGTGAAGTAACTCCGGTTCGTAACTTATATCTATCAAGAAGACACCGGTAAGAAACTTAGTAAGTTAGTTAGAGTAGTAGTATCTAAATTATTGCTATGTGTAGGCAGTTTGCAGCTATATAAAGGGACTCTATGCCCTGCTAAGATTTTAGATTGTTTTCACCAGCTCATATTCCTACACCAAAGGGATTATGATAGGGCAAACTGCTCCGAATAATCAGCATTCCACCTTTGACCATTCTAAACGTAGATTATGGGCACATTAAAATACTTGGGCTCAGCACCAAAATATGCCGAAGGACTAAAATAGCATGAAATTAAACACATGGTTCAAAGAAATAGGAGATAATTTATGTTTATTAAACAGTTACTCAGACTGAGTAAATCTTAATGAAAATTGTTTGCAGAAACAATGGTACAAAGGTTATGAAAACAATGAATGTGTCATAAGTTCGCTTATAAGTTCTGACATTCAAAATTAGATAAGTTCACGGAAATATTCGCTTAAAAACATATAACATTTAAAATTCAATTTTAAGAGTATTATCGTATGCTGAATTGTGTATCTTTTACGCTAGCAAATTGAATTCTTTGGCATTGAGTTATTATTTCTTGCTGACTCGACTTGAAAAACCAAAAATTTAAAAACATATTTTAAATTTTTGGTGGAAATTAAAACCTAATACATATCTTTTATAAGTTAATGTTTTTTTTTAAATTAATAATCTCGTTATGGTATTTATATTGATATTTTCTGTTAGTATTTTTCTCAATAAACATTTTGCACGGCCGTACCCGTTTCTCGATATCTACTATTTCCTCTACCTAAAGGTTGTCTGTAAGAGATTGCTCTCTACCAATAAGACCGCCTATATTGTACTTGAATATGTCTGTAAAAACAAATTCTGTAATTTTTCTGTGCAATAAAGTGTATCTATCTATCTAATGTTTTAACAATTTTACGTCATTATTTGCAGTAACTTTTTTGAATTGAGAAAAAACGTTTTGTATATTCTACACGATTACTAATAACTTCAAATAAATATCATTTAATACAGTACCGAACCGTGAAGTGGGTGGTTTAACTTTGATAAAGATTTCATTGCCGCTACTTCACCATAAACGGATACCAGGATTCAGAAGAGATTCTGAAGTTGTATTCAAGGACCTATACAAGTGACAATTGTCGAACTTCGTTGATGTTTCGACCAATTTCAAATGTATTGGCTTGACGTTTCATTTTGAAAAGTCATGTCTTTTCAAAATGAAACGTCAAGCCACGCCAACGCTTGACGTTTCATTTTGAAAAGTCATGATCTTAAAATGTTAATCCCATAGGCTACAAATTTTGTTTTTTTTTGTTGACGGGGGGAAATGCCTTGGTACACCGTACCGTCACCCGAGGGAGGATGACGGCGTGTGTGGGACTCCTTGCCCTGAAAAGGGCAGGAATACCCACTAAACCCCCTGGTTGGACCTCCGTCGCCCTAGTGGCGGTGTTGTGAGAATGAGGGTGATCGCGCATAAAAAATCCACTAAATGGCGATGCGTAGGTGTGAGGATCAACTGCTACGTGATTGGTTATGGTTTACATTACATTGACAGGCATATCACCGTGACATTTAAATGACCAATTACATAACAGTTGGATCCCGGGCCTACGTATCGCCATCTAGTGGATTTTTCATGCGCAAACACCCTCATTTGGTTCAGCCTTAACTTCCACAACACCGCCGGCGGAATAGCCGCTTACGCTGCTCTGTCTACTCCCTCCACGGTGTTCGGGGGGAGACTGGGGATGGCCGGTCCAACGGAACCATATCTTTTTTTTTTCCTACCTGACTTTCGATGATGGCTGCGAAGCCTTATCATCTTTACCGAGCTGTCGGGGGAGCGCAGATGGCTCTCACCCCTTTAATTTAAGTAACAACCGGAGGGTGCCCCCTAGCGGGGCTCGAACCTCGGCTCGGGCTGTTACTGGGACTTTGTACCCTAATGTACTTTTGGGGAGAAAAACGACCAGGCACGTGCCGGTAGCGTAAAAAGGACCCTACTACTAAGGGAGGGCGCGGCGCTGGCCCCCGCCGGCGGGGCGGAAAAGCGGACGGCGTGTTGTGTTTGATTGTGACGCGAGTTGTTCGGCCGTTGTCATGGCGACAGTGATTGGGTCGTCGGGGTCTAGGGGTACATGCCTAGGTCGACGTTTTCTACGGGGGACTACGAAAGGGAAGTAATTGCTAGCCGAAACCACAAGAGGATTCGGATGATGCATAGCAGAGTCTAAGGAACCATATCAAAGTTCTTCAGCTTCCACTTGGCCAGGCCTAGTTTTGTTTGAGCTTTAAAAACTGGACCTTAAAAATAATGTATTAAACTAGATTAGGGTAAGCACAACAAATATTCCTCTTCCGTCTCTGCTTTGTGACCGGACAGACGTGTCGTGAACTTAGTTAAATTAATTTAAATAAATATTAAGTGAGTGTGGAGCCGCGCCCCGGTGACTTCGCCCCTTCATCCATCACCTCTCCGGTGCGATCGCCGTCTCTGGAGCACCCTCGCTTCGCAATCGTAGCAGTGAGTGAACTCAGTCTTTTTGTTGTTCCTCGCCGGATTTGAACCGGGGACTATCTGCGCTCGACCGGCGACGGTTGCAAAAACGCCAAGATAGCAGTGAGCGGCCGCGTCGAATTTAGCGACCAAACTACGTCACTGGCAGGCTGCGTGTGCGTACTTTTAACGCCTACTCAAAAGTAATGGCAACGCAACGGACGCCTCCTTCTCATTCGCTGACATCAGACGTAAATCTCACTAACATGTCACAGTATTCTTCTGATCCCTCCCTATATCAAACAACAAGCAATAGTGAAGGATTCCCTACGATAAATGACAATATCACACAGCGAAACAAACGGCCAAGGGAAGAAATTTCATCACCGAACCAACTTTCCATTTTTAAAGATGAGATAAAAGACCTAATTAGTTCACTCATTAACGCTCAAAGCAGGGAACTGTCATCAATAACTAACAAACTATTGGAAATAACAGAAACAAACGCGAAAATTGACGAGGCTGTGACTCTCTTAACTGCTCAAAATGAGGAATATCACAGAAAAATTGAACTGCTAGAAAACACTGCGCGGAAACAGCAGGAGTACATTAGTATTCTGGAAGACAAGGTAGAAGACCTCCAAAGAGCCTCCCGCAAAACATGTATCGAAATTAAAAACGTTCCCAAAAATTCCCCGGAGACTAGGGAGGACTTAATTCAGACGGTTAAGACTCTTTCGAACTCAATTCATCTTGATATGGCTGACCGAGATATAAATGACATATTTCGCCTAAAATCAAGAGGAGATGGCGAGAAGAGATCAACGATTATTGTGGAGTTAAGGTCCACAATACTGAAAACTGATTTCTTGAAAAAAGCCAAAGACTTCAATTTTAAAAATAAGACTCGGCTTCAAGCAAAACACCTGGGCTTCAAAAACAATGAAGATTCTCCTATTTTTATAAGCGAACATCTTACCTCCAAGGCTGCACGATTATTTTTCCTGGCCCGGGATCTCAAAAAGGCCCAAAAAGTCAAATATTATTGGACATCTATGGGAAAGATACTAGTAAGGAAAGATGACACGTCCAAAATTATACACATTCAACATGAAGCACAAGTGCAACAACTTATGAATGAAAAATGACTAGTTATACGCATGTACATCTTAAATTTTTTCCTTTTTTTTATATTATTTAACTTTAACATAATGTCAATTATCAGTAAGCAAATGTTATATGCCCGTCACATTTTAAAACAGATAAAAATGACTTTATTTAAACTCAAACACCCACACATAATTACACACATACCTATATCTCACAAACTTATCTATCTACAATGTACCTTACACACACTAGATACTCACTCCCCAAAAATTTTTGAACATGTACTATACCAAACGCCACATACCCACGCCACCAAATACCGAAACAGTACAAACCCCTACTACTCTGACTACAAATACTCAATACCTCCTACACCACCTCTGCCCGAATTAATCCCTATTACATACACACACTTGTACCAATCACGACCTGACCACCCTCAAACAGCACATCCTCATCACCCTGATTGCTACCCTAAGGGTTCTATTTTACTTATTTTAAATGGATAGTTTAAATACGTTGAATGAAATTGACCAGATCAAACTCACAAAATCCGTTAAGTGTGATATACAAGAATTAAAAATAGACACAGTAAATACTACTCATAACTTAATAATAGCAACCCAAAACATAAGGAGCATTTATAAAAACTTTGACGATCTGCAGCTCAATTTGGCACAATTAAAAAATGAAATAGATATTTTAATACTTACAGAGTGCTGGCTTAACCCAAATAAAAACATACCACAACTAGCTAACTACACATCATTCCATACCAAACATCATATTAACCAAAGTGATGGAGTAGTTGCATACACAAAAAATGAACTACCTGTTAAATTTAGGGAATTGACGCTTAGAAATGCTACCGGACTTGAACTACAAGTCTTAAACTATAAAATCCTGGGTATTTACCGGTCCCCTTCGTTTTCAATCGCATCGAATTTCATTGATTCTCTTAATGATCACCTAGAAAATATTAAACCATGTAAAAATGTCTTGATTCTAGGCGACATAAATATTAATTTAATTACTTCACCAAATGAAAAAAACCAAGAAAGAGCAAATAGATTGAATTATTTAAATATGTTGTCTTTTCATGGACTTCTAGCCTCACATAACCTAACTACGAGGGAAGACAGCTGCCTTGACCACGTCTTCTTAAAACTGGATAGGAATAATAATACAGCCCTTACGGCTGTTCTTAACACAACAATAACGGACCATTGTCTTATTCTTTTGGTTATTGCAAGAGGGCATCAGCTAACCAGACCCCGGAAATATAAATCCATTGTTAACTATGAGGGTGCTTACAGGAGTTTGGCTAATATTGACGTCGCTTTCTTTAATATTTTTAAAGACCCTGACACATACGCTTTTGCACTAATAGAAATGATAAAGACAGCTATTTTATCTAACACTAGAATGGTAATTGTCACGAATAGCAAGAGAACTATAAAACCTTGGATAACCAATGCTGCTCTAAAGTGTATAAGGCTAAGAAACTCTATTTACATAAGGCTTAAAGCAAACCCTCACAATCAAATCTTAACTATAACCTACAAACGCTACCGCACCTTCTGTTGTAACCTCATAAAAAAATTGAAGCTGAAATTTAACAGAGATAGAATTAAAGCATCGATCCCAAATCCTCGAACCCTCTGGTCAACCATAAACGATCTCACACAATACAAGCCCCCCAAGAGCCCAAACAGTGACCTACTAAACACACATTCATGTCCACAAACCTCTGTCAACCATGTAAATAAATATTTTATAAACATTGGGCAGTCACTGGCCGAGAACATTACTAAAAACATCGTTTCTTCAGAATCAATTGACTCGGACAAATATTCTAAATTATTCTCCTTCGTTCTGTTGGATACCTCTCACAAGGAAGTAGAAAATACTTTGATGTCATTAGATTCTGTAAGTGCACCAGGCTGGGACGGCATTCCTACTCACTTTCTGAAACAGGCTAAAACTATCCTAGTGCCTTTAATCACTGCTCTCGTTAACCTGTGCTTTAGCACCGGAATCTTTCCTTACCTTTTAAAGCGCGCAATCGTTACCCCTGTGTATAAGAGTGGAGATAGGGGCGACGCTAACAGTTATAGGCCCATAGCTGTACTAACCTCCATCTCCAAAATCGTTGAGAAACTGTTGAATTCTAGAATAGTAAACTACCTGACTAAATACAACATTTTAGCTAGCACTCAATACGGTTTTAGGAAGGGGATTTCGACGCAAGATGCAATCATAGACCTCACATCAGCCATTACAAAGGAAGTGGACAAGGGTAACAAATGCCTGACTGTCTTTCTTGACCTTAAAAAAGCCTTCGATACCGTCTCTATCCCCATTCTTATCCGTGGGCTTGACAGCATTGGTTTCCGTGGCACCGCTCTCTCTCTTCTCAGCAGTTATCTTCTAAATAGAAAACAGGGGGTAAAAATTGACAGGTATCTAAGTGACGAAGAAAAGGTTACCTTTGGCGTCCCTCAGGGCAGTGTTCTCGGCCCAACGCTCTTTTTGATTTATATTAATAATCTCTGCAAACTTAGTAGCGTTGGGGGGAGGATACTGTCCTATGCAGATGACACAGCTATAATTTTTACTGGTAAAACTTGGGATAAGGTTAGGGAGGGGGCTGAACGGGGACTAGCCATAGTTAGTCGCTGGCTCAATGAGAATCTTCTCACTCTGAACATTCAAAAAACCAACTTTGTGTGCTTTGCTCCATACATAAATTCTCAGCCTTCTTCTGATTACGAAATCAAGATCCACTCCTGCTATAGTTTGTCGCCATGCACTTGTAGCTGCCCATCAATCTCCAAAGTAAACAGTGTGAAATACCTCGGAATCATTGTAGACCAGAGACTTAGTTGGTACCCACACCTAGAGCTAACTGTAGGTAGGTTGAGAAAGCTCATGTGGGTTTTCAAATCCCTAAGACATCTCATGAGTACTGAACTTCTAAATAAAATATACCTGGCACTCGCTCAATCTGTCATAACATACTGTATCCCGGTATGGGGAGGGACAGCTAAATCTTACTTAATAAATCTAGAACGGGCGCAAAGATCCTTGATTAAAGTAATGTATTGTAAACCACTTAGATTCCCAACAGACAACTTATATAATATCTCAAAGTTACTTTCAATCAGGAAACTCTATATCTTACACACAATAACAAGTTACCACAAAACATTTCCTTTCGATCGTGCCAAACTTCTCAAAAGGCGGCGTGATATCGTAGCTTCCACTTGCCCTGCACGTACAGTCTTTGCCCGCCGACAAAATATAGCTCAAGCCCCCCGCGCCTATAATATAATAAATCGCAAATTAAATATTTACCCAATGACTTTATACGAGTGTAAGAAAGCTGTGAGTACGTGGCTTTCTACTCTAAATTATGCCGAGGTGGAAAACATTCTGGTAAGAACAACATGAAGTAAGCATGTAGATTCGCGCACCACACATATACAATATAACACACACACATTCACTCACTCTCGAACACACACACACACACACGCACACACACGCACGCACACATACACACACACACACACACACACACACACACACACACACACACACACACTGGGCATCCATGCATTTATTATTATTATTTATTTTTATTTTCTTCTTTCGTTTTTTTATTAATTATTATGGTTACTTCTACTCAATAAATACATTGTAAATCCGATATGCTAACACTAAACAGGAAGAGCGAGGCTTTCCCTACACAAGTATCATCTGATTACTTTCTGGGAAGCCCCGGCAGTTGATTGTAAATGATTTACTGAAATAAAACACATTTTTATTTTTATTTTTTATTTTTTATATTGATCATTTAATTCTATCTTTATAGAGTTCATCTCTTCCCATTCGTTCAATATTAAAACAAAAGTTCCTTCGAACAAACAGAAGATATTTGCTTAGATTTTTAATAAAAAGTTCACTAACTCAATAAAAACCGATCTCCTAAACAAGATTTAAGAGAAAATTAAAAAAAGGTATCTTCCAACAAAGTAAGTTGCGAGAACGCTGTAGTCAATTTCGCTCAATTTGGCTAAGTAATATTTGCCATCTTGCCTGCTGGGCCCGCGAGTCGTACGCGTAAATCAGTCCCTCGGCAAATTAAAGTTAACAGAGCTGTTACTAGCTTGATTCACGATAACCGTCGTTTGTGGAACGACATCACGCCGGAGTAGATTACCATATTAAGGGCCCATGAGTGGAGCACTCACGTAATGATGATGGGACAGGCCTTTAGCTGTTCGCGGCCGCACAAGATATCGCTATAATATTCTTACGCAGCTGCGCGGAGATCTTCCGCCTTAGTAGCTTCATTTTTGATATTGTAGGGGAAAGCTGTGTTAAACTCTTTGAAAAAGCACTTTAAAGTGCTGGCATGTGTTACGTTACTATTTCGTAAAAACTGAAAGAAGAAGTGAAGTCGCGTTAAATCCATTATTTTACCAGCAACAGTAGAAATAAAAAGAAAAAAAGTTAACGAACGAGAAGATTGAGTAAAATTGGTTCACTTTTTTTTAGGAAATGTTCTTTAAGAAGGTGCACAAAACGTTTAATAATTGAAAAAGTGATTCGTCCATTCATTCCTAAGCTAATATTTTCTTACCTACTCTAGTAAATGCATCGATTATTTCCTTAATTACAAAGCATCAGCCTAACAAATGCCTCACTTTTGGGAAATAGCATTCATAATTTAATACTCGTTTTATTTAAAACAGGTGTAATGGTGCAATTGGCTTAAAGCAGGCTTCCAATATGTAATCGATTCCGCCAAATCATTTCGAAGGAATTATCCTTTTAATGTTCTTGTAACGCATAATATTTAACTTTAGTGAAAGGTAGGTTTAAGAAAGTTAGGGCATAATTAATGTCTTAAATATAGTTTTATAAAAAAAATAACAACTCATGGATCTAGCTGAGCCCGACAGATACAGGAGAGGGCATTAATCTTCCTATATTTAAAAAAATCTAATTTATTTTGTTTGATGTACAATTAACAACAGCAAGGAAAACACTGGCAGTCCGATTTTAATTCTTATGCCTACGGCATAAAATCGGTGCAAAGGCCAAAGTAAGTAGTCTGACGTGCTTTCAACTGTACTTTAAAATCTGAAATAAACATGTGTGGCCTCTCTGAAATAAATAAAATAAATAAATATTGGACAACATCACATACATTGCTCTGATTCTGTGGTAAGTAGTAAAAGCATTTATGTTACAGAAATCAGAAATAACGACGGTACCACAACACTCAGACCCGAGACTATATAGAAAAGTTCGTTTCCCATATTGACCCCACCGGGGATCGAACCCGGGACCTCAAGATGGCGCAACGCCAAAGACCGGCCCACTCGCCTCTTGGCTACGGAGGTCGTCAAATAAATGGGTAATAGTTATATCAATATGCTTGCCAAATACGAACCCAGGATCCAATCAAATACTAGACCACCGAGGATGCACTTCAGCACCAACGTATGTAAAATGAAGCCATGTGCGCAATAATTTAGCCTGTGGAATTAGTAAGATTGCATTAGCGAAGTAGGTACCTAACAGGGTGCCAGTCTTACGACAAGTCTATACTCTCGAAGCCATACCAAAGCGGGACGGATAAGTAATTCTGTTTGCTAATATAATTTCAAACACTACCACTGCTTCAAATGTAGTTAAATCTTCCACGAGGAGTTCTGCAGGGTAATAATATTCTGTTGTCTCGTCTCACACACATTCCCCTGAAAGTTTCAATGTTCTGTGAGTTCATTTAGCTGCCAAGTTTATGTAAGTCGGGTGTGGACATTTGTATTGAAAGTTGTAGTCAAAATCCTTATATTAATCTAGATTATTCCTACTAATATTATAAATGCGAAAGTAACTCTGTC
Organism: Glyphodes pyloalis; assembly: GCA_037074685.1. Classification (NCBI taxonomy): domain Eukaryota; kingdom Metazoa; phylum Arthropoda; class Insecta; order Lepidoptera; family Crambidae; genus Glyphodes; species Glyphodes pyloalis. Next base: position 4,332,682 of record JAYKKO010000002.1, read on the forward strand.
CGGTTTTGATGAAATTTGGTATAGGTATACGTTGAACCTACATAGGCTTCTGTTTGTTTTGAAAACATGCAGTCGACGCGAACGAAGTCGCGGGCACAGCTACCATGAAATTAATAAAGAAAGATTGAAACCTAGTTCTAACAACATAATGTATAATCAAATTACACACACATAGAACATTTTATGGTCCTCCTCAGTAAATGTTGCTACGGCATTATTACTAACACGACAAAAAAGTTGGTATTCTGTTGAAACCTGCTTCGAAAAATAGTGCATGAGTAACACTCTATATTAAACATATGATGCTACCACCGGTTTGAAATCTATATCTACCAAAAAGCTACCGGCATTGAACTAAGTAGTACATATTTCTTTTACAGTGGGAGCTAAAAATGGCCCATAAATAGGGAAGGGTTTGTTATCTTGTTTTTACTGTACCTAAAGCCTCGTTGATGATGAGGATCTCAGGTCCTGTGTTCGATTTCCGGTTCGAGTAAAATGTGTTTTAGATTTTATAATGTGTTCAAAGTTTCGGTTATTACCAAAAAACATTTAACTAGCTTAATTAATAATGCAGTATCGAATGTTTTGACAATTACTTGACTTAAATTATGTAGACCTTACTGTTCCAATGGGAAATAAAATAGGCTCGGAAAAAATAATCCTTTCAAAGGATTATATATCCCAAAAAGCCTCGAAAAAGATTAAATATTTACAGTACTGATTTGACCATTTATATCTCTCTTATATATTTAAGTTTAAAATAATATGTACGACTGTAATATGTACGATTGCACATAAAAATGTGTTTTTCTATCCTGGCAAATTTAGCGACACTTAAAATATAACGTTCCAAAAGATTATGTTTACCATCTTACATAGCCAAAATAAAGAAAAAAGTTGATTAACCAGTACCCACATTTACGATTAGTTAGCGCCATCTTTTTACATTGATTATTGCATTCCAGCATCAAGTCCAGAACGAAACGTTCAGAAATTTAAAACGCCTGCGTATAAAAAAAACCGCTTTGCAGGCATGTGGTGCGGGTGTCATATATTTATCTTAGCTATTCGTATTATGAAAGAATTCGCTTTATCGTTATGAGTGTATGCACCTACCATAATTTGTCAGCTGTTATGAAATATGTCGTTATCACCACTTGCATACGAATGACCTTCCTAATCTAATCCTGCTAATATTAAAAACGCGAATGTTTGTAAGATGATGCCTGGATATCTGTATGTCTGTATGTTTGTTATTTATTTCGGACTAAAATTATCCTTTGTGTTAATATATATTATCTAAGCCTACCAAAGTCTGCCAAAGGTACTAGCATCCTTTTTTTATTTTTATATTGCTCTTCAAGATTGACCTCATCCCACCTGATGTTAAGTGGTAATGAGGTCCTACCTTAAAGGTGACAAGTATAGCATAATAAATCTGTTACTGGACTTGTCGCCCTTACCTTGAAGGCTTGACCCCTGCTACTAATGTAGCACCCCCGAGGAGCTCTGGAAACCTTACTCACACGCAGGAACACAACAACACAGAAGTGATTGTTATTTGGCTGCGGTCTTCTGTAAGGTATTTAACCAGTCGGGCTGCTCCAGCTCGAGCGATAAATCACTATGCCCTACATCTCTTAAACCTACCTTTCACTTGAGTTAAATATTATGCGTTACAAGAACATTAAAAGGATAATTTCTTCGTAATGTTTTGCCGGATTCGATTACATATTGGCAGCCTGCTTTAAGCCTATGACACTGCACTTTGATACCTGTTTTCAAAATGTATTATCATCAGGAGAGGATGGATTTTCTTTAAACTTTCATATAATGTGGTACACACAGTGTTCTCTTTCGTGTGCGAAATCAAAAGCCTTCCTATGAATACATGTCACCGTTTAACTAGGCAACCGTCATTTGAGAGAGTCCTGCATTCAAACGTTATCTTCACTTGAGCTGCCAGCGTAGACGCTTGGCTGCCAACCTCGTTACATATCGCTACCTCCGGAATAAAGCCGTCCGGAACATTTCATTCGGAACAGCGTCCAGGAATATCTGCAGCAGCTGTATGGGGACTACATTAGTTAGGGGCTTGAGAGCTTACAGGCTTGAGATGACGCGGCAGGGAAAATGTTTAGCTTGCGATCGACGAAGAAGATTGGCGTGATTATGTGTATATCTATGTAGGTGTATACTAGCGGCCTGCCACGCGTACTTTCTTCATTTTTTCTAGATTTTCCACTGATTTTTTGCTCTTCTTGGCCGCAGCTTGATGTTATATAGCGTAGCCTTCCTCGATAAACGGACTATACAACACAAACATATTTTTTCAATTCGAACCAGTAAACTCAAACTCAAATATATCTTTATTCAAGTAGGTTACATATAACACTTTTGAATCGTCATTGAATACAATGCAAAGTGATTCTACTTCCGGTTCGGGACCTATATCTACCGAGAAGATACCGGTAAGAAACTCAGCAGATCAGTTACAGTATCAGTATCTAACTTATTGCTATGTGTAGCTCACTTTGGACCAAGTCATATAGTTTTGTTTTGATGAGTGATTAAACAATTAAGTACTCAAGTAAGTTTTTACTTTCGAGAGGTAAGCTGGAGCAGACCAGTCCCCAAAGGTGGCACCTGTTCACAAGCATGACGTATGTGCCAGCCATCGCTTCACACAGTAGTGGTTTCAGTGATCAAACAAACAAACAATCTCCTCAGCTTTACAATATGAGTAGGTGTAGATACGCTTTTTATACAGAAATGGGTTTACCACTTTATCCTGTACTGTGGGGTATCATAATTCAGAATAATAATGCATTCATACAATTGTTTTATTTTAATTTTACACCAATAACTGATTTCAAACTGAATTTTCCTTATTATAAGTACCAGACAACGGATAAATTAATTACTAGGAACGTCATCTGAGATCCAAGGCCAATGACGCAAGGTATTTTCCTAAATTGACCTAATCGAAAATCGAACTTGGGCCGTAATTAGAAACTAAGCTTCTTTTGCGAAGTCTCTACTATAGAACTCTGATGTTCGTTGCTATAGAGCGCGTCTATGGAAACCTCGGAAAGCTATAGAGCTTTCCGAGGTTTCCATAGACGCCAATATCTAGTTTAAGCTTGTTTGAAGGCAAGTTGTTCACGTGGACAAGTAGCTTGACACCCGTTTGAATGCGGTCTACTATGAAGATTATTTTATATGTCACTCACTATTAAATTTCAGTGTACAAATCAACAGTGTACTATAGTAAATGTATACTCTAAACCTTCATTATCCAAACAGAATCACAAATTCATTCATTATCTCTTGTGATTTTCCAACGCATACGAATTGCTCGCAGGTTCCGCTAATATTGTGAAGCAATTTAGGTGGTACGGGAGAGTTAGTGATATTAAAACATAAGTTATTTGCGTTGCACTGCGCTATGAAATTGAGAATTTAGTACCGGAGGTCTCACTTTTTGTAATAAATGGTTTTAAAAGATCTGGTGCTTAATTATTAATCTTAGGTACGATATGGTGTAAAGTAATTTAAGCAAAATAATAAACAAGGTATCGTTTATGAAATGTATATACTTACTGAGTTAATTTCGAGTTCCGTTTCGGTAATAAAAACTTTGCAACGTATTCAGTGTCGATTCAAACGTATAATTTTATACCTATGTATCTTTTTAACTAACTACTTGATTACAATACGAGCCACATGCGGTTTGGTGATCAAAATAACAAGCTATGTTCGAATAGTCTCAAACATACTTTGCTTGAACTCAGAATCCCGTGATTATATATAAGTCAGTATTTAAACAAACCATTCAGTTTGTTAATTTGACCAAACTAGGTATAGGTACTTATGTATTCACGAACTTTGAAATTAATGTTAAACGTTCAATTGAAATAACTGTCAAGTCGTGTAATGAGACCTTTATACTTTTATTTTCTTTTCAAAGTAATATTATTAGTGTATGTTTTCTATAACTATCGAATAGAAATTCAAAATGGTAGACCGATTAATATCCAACAGTAACAGAAATTGACTTCGCAAATTACTATTCACGTGCGCTTATTTCTCGTGGTCAGGGCGCTATTTTAATCTATGGTTTAAATTGGATTTCGGACCATACTAAATATTCAATATGTGGATAAAGCAGCAATTAATTCTCGGCGAAAAGTAAAATAGACTTTTAAATTACAAACAAGTCTTGTTCAAAAGTTTGGGTCGAAAACGCGAGCAAATGTATGCCTTAGCGTGTCGAAGTAGCTTTTTAATTACAACAATACAACTTTTTATTTAACTTGCAATGTATGTATGTTTATCCGGGTGAATTCTTGCAACTTTTGAATCAGTTATCTTCCACTGGTTGAGCAGAATTTTTATGAACACGTTTTGTTTCGATGACAATCCACGGTTATCTATGTGAATTCATTCTAAATCTAATGTGACGGAGTATTCAAGATGGCGGACTAGTATTTTGTTCTGCACTTTCACAATATGGGTGTCTAACAGGCCTAGCATGCGCCACTCGAGTAAATTTTATCGCTCTCTTAAGAAATGTCAAAATCAATGCGTCAACTGCTGATTGAAACATTTGCCGTCTCATGTGAAAAATTTGACGTATAGCGCATGCTAGGCCTTTTTTTTTTTTACCCAGGGGAAATACCCACGCACCGTCACTCTCTGCCACGGGGAGACAGAGAGTGGTGTGTCGGACTCGAACCGACTAAAACCCCTGGGGTGGTCCTACTCTGCGCAATGGTGGGGGGTCCGGGATACGCCATTAAAGCATTACGCAATCCCCCCCCCTAAAAGCAATTGCCGCGCATGGCGCAGCGCGTCTCGGTGCGGCATCAGGTGGAGTTGCCGCACCACGGGGCATACCGGACCACCCTGCATGCCCCGTCTCCTCGAGCGAGCGCATGCTAGGCCTAAAGATATTTTTTTACCAAAGTTTGATTCCAGAATTTTCTAAATTGGCTTGGGTCTGGGTGTGGAGGATTGACGCTTCCAGTTAATATTTATCATCATTTATGCTAGTGCCAGAAGAACTTTATGTTACCAGGCACAATTTTTGTAAATTTCGACGACTTCTATAGGCGAGTGCGAGCGGGTTGTTTTCTTGCCATCTCTGCGGTCCCGGGTTTAATTCCCGATCGGGCCATGCATTGCTCTAATTCTGTTGTAAGTAGCACACGCTTGTGTTATCATAAACGAAAACTGTACCACAACACTCAGACCGAGGCAATAAATGAAAGTTCATTTTCCATGTTAAACCGACCGGAAATCGAGGGAACTCATAGATGGCAGGACTCCAAAGTTCTTTCCGTTAAGGAGGTCCTCTTTAATCGTTATCAATGTCAAACACTTGTGCTCTTATTTCGTTACCATACGATTCACTTTAGAATGAGATTGTATACATACTAGTGCATGTGACTTTGCGCAAATTGGTGAATATTCGTCGTCTGCTATTGACAGTTTGGAACTACTCGCTTTGCGGTGTGTTCTTGCAAGCGAGTTGCTTTTGACACCCAAGAATAGCGACTGGTCTCTGAGAAATTATATCCTAATGAAGAAACTGAACTGATCTTGCATCTCATAAACTTTTAGAAAATAAAGAATAAATAGTTTGATACGTAGTGGTGCGAGTGTGTATAAAATAGATACCCTACTAAATAAATAAGGAAAAATTTAAAAATATATTATTGAGATAGCTGAGCTAAAAAGCAGTAGGTAAGTATCGAGTTATAGTTCTTAGAAATACAAACATTTTTTTTAATTATTTCAATGTTTTGCGTTTTTTATCTATGCTATAACACAATTAATTCATAACCACCATGTTAATACATCACTCGCGGCTTATCCCCGTTTTTTCCACATTTTCAACTAATTATTTGCACCTATTGGACGCATCGTAATGTTATATATAGTTATGTATAGTTTATAATGACAATATACATTTGGCCATCGGTATATTACAATCTAGCAAGCGTTTCTTAACTGGTGACGCTTATGTAAACGGCAGATTCTCACAAAATGCCTGCCATATATCGTAAGACTTATAAAAACAATCCATCATCTAAACGATTTCCTCAGACGTAAACCAAATCATGACATCAGGCGCAGAACACCGGATCACTATTTAGAACCTTAATGTGCCTGTCTTTACGGCCCAAAACAAATTGAAAATCAAAACAAAACAACTTAAAACATGACATGCTTAACTGCTAACTCATCGCCAGCGCATAGAGGTAGTAATAACAGCGATTTAGCATCCCTTCCGCGTTATCCTGAACTGACAGGCGGAATGTGCGGGTAATGACTCTGCCACTCAGTACCGGAAATATCGTTGATTGTTTACTACCTACTGACGGATTGATTACTGGCACCAGTAGCAACCTTTTTATTATCTTACTGCATTGCCTTCATCATTGCAATTAAGTCCTCACAACAATCGTACCTATTGTTGGGTAGCCAACCCACAAGTGACCAACCCGAGCTATGTTTAAAAATCTAGTTTGCTTGACCCGAAAATAGAACCCAGGACAATGAGATCATGTGTGTTTGTTATAGTTCAACTTTTTTCCCATGGCGCTATCAATAGGTGATAATAGAGGAAGGGAGTCCCCACTTTTCTCATAGCGGCCACTACGATGCGGTATAGTGCGCCAATGCCTTTCTCCCCTTTATACAAAAGTGACTCTGAACTATAACCACAAGACCTAGCCTTCTAGCATGCGCAATATGTCGTTAGGAGTGAGAGCCTTTCGCTCCTCCGCAAGTTCGGTGAAGATGGCAATGCCATTTGCGGCCATCATTTAATAAGTAGAAGGTGTCCATGACCGGTCCTTGACGCACGGGAGGAGACGTGCGGGAGGCGGGCATGACGTCAACGCGATGGGTCGGCAGACCGCGCGGCGCCGGCGCAACCACTTGCCTTCGGATCCCAGCCACGCTTGGACCCCTTCCTTACCACCGGTCGCGATTTAAACCCATATTGTAACATCGCCGTAGAATTATTACAAGTTTGTAAACGCTGAATAAACCAGCCTATTTAAATACAGTCCACTTTATTTCCCAACCAAAGACCATCTCTCACATTGGTCCTATCTCGGTCGCCGTTTACAAATTTCGTAAAAAACTACCGGCACGCGTGAAGTTCTGAAGCTCTTCAGTGCGGTCTTCAGCAGCGAGACTTCTTTGAACATCATCCACCTATCGAAGAATCTCCATTTGCAACCACACAAGCCGAAGAACGAAGAAAACAAAATTGGAGGTGGATCGCAATCGGACTACGGACCCGTCGAATGGCCGACACGCCTTACTCGGCGCACGTGGTCGGTTTGGGTATTTCGTGAGTCTGTTCCAAATTATCCCTTCTTTTCTTTCATTCTATCCACTATTTAATTGCTACAATAGTTTCAATTCGGTGAGTGCTTTATTTTTCAAAAAATTGTGACCATTTCAATAAAAATAATTCATCGTTAAATCTTTCCTGCCGCATTAAAGTAAATTATTTTATAGTGTTTAGCGCAACTGTTTTGTATCTACAACTGCATACCTGCTTATACCTACGCGGCACACCGTAAGTGCATCGCACAGCTGTTCTTTTGTTCTCGCTACACCCGAGTCATTCCTTATCGCCGTAGGTACGCATCATTTGTGCCGTTATTATTTCTTGTGCCTACTAATTTCATTAACTGTATTTTATTTGAACCTTTCTTCTCATTTTATTAGATAGCTAGTTAGTATGGCTGACGATAAGAAAGAGAGAGAGAGGCTAATTAAAAAGCGTAGTTGTTTAAAATCAAAATTAACAATTTTCAACAATTACATTAATTTGCTTAAAAGTTGCCCTGAGCTTAGCAGAGTCCAATTGTTAGACCTAGAAGGCCGTTTCAAAAAGTTTGATGCCGTATATGCTTCTTTCGATGAATTCCAGTCGGAAATCGAGGTGCTTTCGGAGGATCCTGCCGACGAGAGTGAGGAGCGCGAACAATTTGAAGACCAGTACCACTCACTAGTAGCATCAGCGCGCGACCTGCTCGGCAACTTTGACAGCCAGCGCAATCTTCGGGATGGTTCCGTATCGTGCTACGAGGATGTACAGGCGAGTAATTGCGTTCGATTGCCAAAAATTGACTTGCCCGTTTTCCATGGACACTATCAGCACTGGCTCAAATTTAGAGATACCTTCATATCTTTAATTCACTCTAGGCAAGATATGGATAACATTAATAAATTGCACTACCTTCACGCTTCTCTTAAAGGCAGCGCTTTGCTTTTGATAGACAATTTAGATTTTAAAGCCGATAATTACGAAGCTGCTTGGAAGTTGTTATGTAATAGGTACGATAATAAGAGATTACTTGTCAACAACCACGTTCAAGCATTATTTAACGTGGAACGCATGCAAAAAGAATCTTTTCTATCCATCCGTCATCTTATAGACACAACTAATAAAAATTTACGTGCCTTATCGTCCCTAGATCAACCAACTGAACATTGGGACACTTTAATTATCCACATGATGGCTGAAAAGTTAGACAGTGTGACCCACAGAGTGTGGGAAGAATATAGAAACACATTAACAGATCCTCCTTCGTTAAATATTTTTATTAATTTTCTTAGTAATAGAGCGGATTTGTTGGAAACAATACAAGAAAAAGGTAAAACACAAAAAGATATTTACAAACAAAATTCAAATTTTCTTATAGATACACATACATCACAGAATAAAACACATATTTACAATAGTAATAATAAGAAATCAAATATTTACAACAATACAATCGATTTAAAATCAACACACAGTAATTATAATACAAAATCATTAAAATGTCCCCTTTGCAATGAAAATCATTTTCTATTTAACTGTGAAACATTCAGATCCTTAACTATAGAAGATAGAATTCAAAGGGCTAAACAATCAAAAGTGTGTCTTAACTGTCTTCGACCTGGTCACATCGAAAATAGGTGCAGTCTTGTCCCTTGTAGGTACTGCAAAAAGAGACACAGCACACTCCTGCATATGCATGAGATCGAGCCTACTCCTGTATCTGCCATTCTTACCAGCAACATAAATCATTTTGCTAATGATTGTAATGATACCACGCAGTTGACTACTCCTTCGTGTGTATTGCTGTCCACAGCGGTGGTGCGCGTGCTCGACGGCGCGGGCGGCGTGCATTCGGCACGAGTGCTGCTCGACAATGGCAGCACGGCGAATTTCATAACACAGTCGATGTGCGGTAAGCTGGGTCTGTCACACCGGGGCGCGAACTCCACGGTGACTGGTATTAACAATCACACTTCACAAAGTACACAGTCTTGCAGTCTTACTTTAATGTCAAGTCATGACGACTTTAAATTCACTGTAGATTGTCTTATTTTACCGCAAATAACAAAATGTTTGCCGTCTTCCTTCATTAATTTAGAACATATTCCTCTTCCTAAGGGAATTAGTCTTGCTGATCCTACTTTTAATATACCATCAGTAATAGACATCTTAGTAGGGGCCGAAGTATTTTGGTCCGTTTTGGGTAATAACCATATTAACTTGGGTAAGAATCAACCCAAGTTATATGAAACAAAACTGGGTTGGTTGGTGTCTGGGCATGTGTCCCGTCTTAAGCACTCTTATAATACTCCTGTTTGTCATTTTTTAAGTGACGAAACCAATCCAGACTTAACTCGTTTCTGGGAATTAGATACTGTAGCAGCCAAGCACTCCATATCACCCGAAGAACGTGCATGTGAGCAGAACTTTCTCTCAAACACCACTCGTAAAAATGACGGCCGCTTTGTCGTGACCATGCCGCTGAAGGAAGACCCCTCAGTCTTAGGCGAGTCATATCAACAGGCTAAGTGTCGTTTTGCATCCTTAGAGCGTAGGTTTATGAGGGATTCTGCTTTCAAGGATATGTATTCGGAGTTCATGCTCGAGTATGAACGATTAGGTCATATGACCGAAAATAAGGAGCCTTTAGCTAGCTGTCTTCAACAGTCTAATCATAATTATTATTTGCCACATCATGGCGTCTTACGTGAGTCTAGTACCACGACCAGGCTTCGTACAGTCTTTGATGCATCTGCCAAAACCAGTTCAGGTTTTTCATTAAATAATATTTTAATGGTAGGTCCCACTGTACAAGAAGACCTTTATTCTATATTACTACGTTTTCGTCAGCACAAGTACGTCATAACAGGTGATATAGAAAAAATGTATCGAGCGATTGAAGTTACACCCAGTCAACGTCCTCTTCAACAAATCTTTTTTCGTACTGACAGTACTAAACCCCTTAAAACTTACACTCTTAACACGGTAACGTATGGGACGTCTTGTGCCCCATACTTAGCCACCAAGTGTCTGGTTAGTTTAGCAACAAGTGCACCAGACGACGATGTTAAACAAGCCATCCAGAGGGATTTTTACGTTGACGATTATCTGGGAGGATCCTCGTCAATTGAGGATACGGTACGAATTTGCAAGGGTGTCATTTCCACTTTAGAAACTGCACACTTTCATCTCAGAAAATTTAAATCAAATAATCAAGATGTTTTAAATCAAATTTCCCCACATTCCCCTGATTCAAATACTGTTTACAATTTATCGGATATTGAATTAAACAATCATTCTAAAACATTAGGATTAAATTGGATTTGCGATTCAGATTCCCTTTCATTTTCCATAAATATAAATTCAAATAAAAACATTACTAAAAGGCACATACTTTCAGTCATAAGTCAAATTTTCGATCCTTTAGGCCTAGTGGGCCTATGTGTAGTTGAGGCTAAAATTATAATGCAAAGATTATGGATTAATCAATGCACCTGGGACGAAGAAGTTTCCAAGGAAATAAAACAGTCATGGTTAACCTTTGCAAACACGTTACCGTTTCTCAACCATATTAAAATTCCTCGGTGGGTTTTAAGCAATGACTCCGTTACGCACGAAGTTCACGTCTTTTCTGACGCTTCCGAACGAGCGTACGGAGCGTGTATTTACATACGTTCTATTGATGGTCTTGGAGCAATATCAGTACACCTTCTGACTTCCAAAAGTAGGGTTGCACCCATCAAGCCTACTACCATTCCCCGCCTCGAGCTTTGTGGGGCTTTATTAGCTGCAAGACTGTGTATAAAGGTATTGGCATCATTGACGGTACCCATAAGTGAATGTAGATTCTGGTGTGATTCTACCATAGTTTTAGGGTGGCTAAAAACCCCGCCGAGTGAACTCAAAAGTTTCGTAAGAAACCGTGTTCATGAGATCCAGGAGAACACAGAGGGTCACTCGTGGAGTTACGTGCCGTCGGGGGACAATCCGGCGGATCTTGTTTCCCGCGGGCTGAAGGCTGACCTGATAAGCAGTTCCAGCTTGTGGTGGTCAGGCCCCACATTCTTAACAGGCAATGAAGCTCATTGGCCTAAAACGCCTAACCAATGCGAGAAACAGGATCTACCCGAGTTGGTCACTTGTACGGTTGCGTGCGCAAACGAACCTAATGCTGATGTAGTTAGTAGCTTCATTAACAAAAAATCTAAGCTTATTTCTTTGCAAAGATCGATAGCATACTTATTAAGATTTATCGCAAATTGTAAAAACATTAATGACAAATTATCTGGCCATTTAACCGTTCAGGAACTCGAAAAATCTTTAAATTTAATAATTCGCAAAGCACAGTCTGAAATGTTTCCAGATGAGTATGCCATTCTCAAATCGGGAAAAATATTACCCCACAAAAATCGCCTTCTTTCTTTATCTCCATTTTTAGATTCCAAAGATATTATTCGAGTCGGTGGCAGGCTCAATAATTCACCTTATGATTATGGAGTAAAACATCCCATTTTATTATGTAGCAAGCACCATTTTACTACCATTCTTTTTGAACATTTTCATATAAAATATTTGCATGCGGGCCCCCAACTTTTATTGGCAAATATTAGGCAAACATTTTGGCCACTAGGTGGTCGCAATCTGTCTAAAAAATGTGTAAATAAATGTGTTCGTTGTTGTAGGTATCGAGCGAAAACCGTTCAACCTATTATGGGTCAATTACCTACATCTCGCACTGAACTTGAGTTTCCTTTTTTACACTGCAGCGTTGATTACGCTGGGCCAGTATTGATAGCTGACAGAAAGGGCAGAGGTTGCAAACTTTTGAAGTCATTTTTGGCAATTTTTATTTGCAATTCTGTCAAAGCCTTGCATATCGAGCTCGTTACGGCTCTTTCCAACGAAGCGTACATAGCCGCTTTAAACCGTTTTGTTTCGCGGCGTGGTAAACCCCTAAGCATCACGTCCGACAACGGCACAAACTTTGTTGGTGCATTCAACGAGCTTTCTAGATTTTTAATGCAGTCTGATCTTGAAGGTCAAATAGCTCAGGAGGGAATTGAATTTAAATTTATTCCAGCGTAAACTCCCCATTTCAACGGCTTAGCAGAAGCAGCTGTTCGATCCACAAAGCATCATCTAAAGCGACTTTTAGATACTACGCACCTTACTTACGAGGAAATGGTCACCTGCCTCACTCAGATTGAGGCTATTTTGAATTCTCGTCCTTTGACCGAAATTTCTTCTGATCCTTTAGACCTGTCCCCACTTACCCCTGCTCATTTCCTAATTGGACGGTCACTTTTACCCATTCCGCATCCACAGATCATGGACAGCAACATCGTTCGCCTTGATCGTTTCAAGAGAGTCGAACATATTAAGCAGCATTTTTGGCGTCGCTTCTCCGTGGAGTATGTCACACAATTGCAGCAGAGATCGAAGTGGCAGACAGCGGGGGACAAGTTGAAACTCGGCTCCCTTGTAATTATTAAGGATGCCACTCTTCCTCCCCTTCTGTGGTCGTTAGGAAGAGTCGTAAATGTCTATCCGGGCAGCGACGGTGTCGTCAGAGTCGCCGAGCTGAAGACGAAAAGGGGCACCATTCGGAGGGCATTTAATAACATCTGTCCCCTTCCAGATTTTTGAAGCCTTCAGCAGCCTTCAACCCGGGGAGCATGTCCATGACCGGTCCTTGACGCACGGGAGGAGACGTGCGGGAGGCGGGCATGACGTCAACGCGATGGGTCGGCAGACCGCGCGGCGCCGGCGCAACCACTTGCCTTCGGATCCCAGCCACGCTTGGACCCCTTCCTTACCACCGGTCGCGATTTAAACCCATATTGTAACATCGCCGTAGAATTATTACAAGTTTGTAAACGCTGAATAAACCAGCCTATTTAAATACAGTCCACTTTATTTCCCAACCAAAGACCATCTCTCACAGAAGGTTATCAAAAAAAGTGCATACGACGACAAAAATCTTTGAACTGTCGTTTGGCTAATATCATACCACACTCGTATTTTTAGCCAATCAACAGTCGACCAACTTAATTTTATCGATTTCGACATTTTTTAAGAGCGCGATAAAATTGATTTGTATGTCCGCTGTTTACAAAAAGTTTAACCCTCGGTACCATTTTTGAAAAATTCCGACCAGGCCGAGACCATCGATTTTACTTATAAATTTGAAAAAAAGAAACTTTACATGGTCAATTTGATTTGAGGTCAACACAAATATTTCTGGACACTACGCTATGTTTTTTTTAAATATTGGACAACATCACGTACATTTCTCTGATTCTATGTTAAGTAGCTAAAGCACTTGTATTACAGAAATCAGAAATAATGACGGTACCACAACACCCAGATCCGAGACAATATAGAAAAGTTCGTTTCCCATATTGACCCGACCGAGGATTATTATTATTATTATTATTAAATAACTCCGCGCGAAATACCAATTTTGTAAACAGGGCTCGTTCTAAAACAAGCTAGCGAATTAAATTTACAAAATACTTGTTTTACCTATCTTAAAGGCAAAAGTATAAATGTGCGTTTTGAAATCAAATACTTACATATAATTTAGGTACATAGTTAAAAAAGGTAGTGATTTCATTCTCAATTAAGAATACATTCTTAATTTATAATAATGAACTAAATTCCATTTACCATTTCCCATTAAAAGAAGTATTTGTTTATTCATTTATAGTTAATGAAACTCATTCCTTTTACTTAAATAAAGGGTTGAAAAGGGTATTAGAAATTTAAGCGTGGTGAATTTGCAGTAAATTTGTCTTGAGAGCTTGCTGAAATGCAAACTTTCTCTCACTGATATGAGACGGTACGGGTTGATCGCAGGGTCAAATGCTGAATTTAATCACATAAATTCTTAAAACATTTAGCGTCCAAGTGCTTGAGATACTGTCTTATTGCTAAGGACTAGGTGAATTTGAATTCCAAAGATATCCCCCGGATAACACGGACCTCTATTTGATCGAGTAAGCGCAATTTCAACATTCGCTGAATACGTTTGTGTAGATAGTGAGTACGCAGCTTAAATATTCTGATCTCTATTTAGATTGGGGCATTGAACAAACGGAAAACAGCACGTGTGCTGTAATAAGACGGAAAAAAGTAATTTGGGTAAATTTAGGTAAACAATAAAACGATAGCTTTGGCCAAGATTTTGTGCATGATTCGTCTGCAATTTCAGCCAATGATTTCCTAAACAATTTTGAGTCTGCTACCAAATCAAAACGGATTACAATGATTAAATTAAATGTGCATACGTGCAGACTAGTTCGTTTGTAAAATTTGACTACCTCCGTAGATGAGAGGCGAGCGGGTCGAACTTTGGCGTCGCGCCATCTCTGAGGACCCAGGTTCCATCCCCGGTCGGGTAAATATAGCAAACGAACTTTTCCATATTGTTCCGGGTTAAGGTATTGTAGTACTGTCGTTGTTCTAGTTTCTGTAATACAAGTGCTAAAGCTACGTACCACAGACTCAGAACAATGTATGTGATATTGTAAAATATTTAAATTTATATTTAAAATACTTACTTCAACAGACGCTCGTCGTGTTAAAAAACCGTATGTTTTTATGGACGGTAAAGCGCGTATGCGGAGGCGACGTTCAATAAGCGCTGGCGAGTGCTTGACGCCCAAGCAATACTCGTTCAGCGCTTAATAGAGCTGCGGATATGCGTTTATGTCAACTGCATCTTCATTTATATACGGAAAGGAATTTACTAAACACATTTGAATAGTTATTATTTATTTGGTATATTTGTTGAAATTTGCAAAGTGTGGATGGTTGTGGTGATTACAATGAACGACGAAACATATCCTAGAAATAATCAGACAATCATTTGTACTAGCCTAAAGAGCCTGCTACAGCATTCGTACAGCCAGCATCATTAGTTCGTATTCAGCATCTTGTCGTACCAAATCTCCACGTACCTGAGCAAGTCAGATAGACAGTGACTTAATGTGACAAGGTACAGAGTTGTTCACGAACTAAAGCTACTGACTGCACAAGTTATTATCCTAGATTGCAGCAGTTAGGTATGAGAAACAGTATAACGCCGAAAAGGGTAAATGACTAAAAAATAGGTGGTCTGTAAAGTCGTTTTACGGACGATAGTTTGACGTGACCACCCTGGGCCGATCATGCCTCTCTTTCGTTCATGCCGCGCTTTCGCTTGCGGAACACGATAATGAGCGGAACGAGACGCCATCTTTTTTGTGCACGCAGCCCTTAGTATCGAGTTATTAGACGTTGTCACGTAAAAATTTCTGTTTGGTCCAATATTGAGTTTACCAAAAATGTAAGGATACGTATTATTTTTTTATAAAATAAATAAAATCCAGTTGATAAGAACTTTTAAAAAGCTCGTTGTTTTTAAGCACTGTATGTTTCTGTGGCTCGCCGGTCGCGTATGCGGCTATGCGGAGGCGGCGCTCAATAACAGCGCGCGCTGACCGGCGCCCGAGACCCGTGCAGCGTTTAATTGAGCTGCGAACATGCGATTATGTCGAATGCGCCTCCCTCACCACTTGTATACGGGTAGGAATGCGTAACCCCACACTAGCGTTCTTTGAGCGTCGACGCCCACGCAACGCCGACGCGACGTCGACGCAACGCCGACGCGACGTCGACGCAACGTCGACGCGGCGCCGACGCAACGCTTGCGCAGCGGCGCGGTCGACATGACGAACGCCAGGACTGCGCTCCACAGGCGCCGTGCCGGCCCGACGCCTGCGCAGCGTTTATTTTGACAACAGTACAATGATCAACTCAATTGTTTCGGCCCGCCCGTGTTTTAGAATCAGTAGGTAGAAGACTTTTTAGCTGATAGCAAATATGGATGTAGCTTAAAATACTAGCTCATATTGCCGAAGAAACCCATTTTCAATTAAGTACTTTTAGTTTTCGAGAAAATAAATGCTAAAGTTACCTTTTCGTGCCATGTGTCAAATAGGTAAAATATATTTTTCCTTTACAAGTTGAAAGCATTAATTTATCACTGCAATATAAAACATTATATTGTGCGTTATTCAAATCTTACATTTCCATTTTTGAAATAACTGTACATGACGTCAGCGCGGCGCGACGCTCGAACGCGATGTGCAGAGGACGCCCAGCGCAAGCGCCGCTCAAACGCCGCGCCGACGCTGGGCGGGCGCCGCGTCGACGCTGAGCGGGCGCCGCGTCGACGCTGAGCGGGCGCCGCGTCGACGCTGAGCGGGCGCCGCGTCGACGCAACGCCCAAACAACGTCGGCGCGGCAAGACGCTGACGCTCGAAAGACGCTAGTGTGGGGTCCCTCTAAAACGTGCTTAATTATAATTATCTTCCTTAAGAATTGCAAACACAGTAAAATTTTACCAGGTTTAATAAATTAATCATTGTTTTGGTCATATGCGACGTTCCACAAGAAAAGATGTCTTAAGTAGGCCTTTTGGTTTAGAGATATTTAATGTTTTATGAAAACGGTGCAACGAACGTTTTATTTTCACCTATTGTATTAAATAAATGATATGTGCTATCGTTAAATATTTTATTTTGTAAAATATTATTTATCTGTGTTTGTTGTATCGTGTTTTCTCGTTAATACTAAAGTTTAGTTGTTTTGGACTATCTTTTCTGTAGAGCTCGTATATTTCATTGGTTTATACATCTTAGTAGCTCCCGACAATATTCCCTGGTGGATAGACCGCTTACGAAAGCTAGAACTGCAGGAAAAGACTTTCCACCCGCTACCTGCGACACCGTCGACCATTTTAAAAGCACGACTTCCATTGCTTGGCTCCTTCATCTCTAAATTTAGAACTAGTGAATTAGCCAAGTTATGAACTAGTGGCAGTTTAGTTGTTCAGTTTTCGTGGCTTAGGTGTAAGAGTCACGATCAGGATTCACTCATAACTGCTAAGTCAGTGCTTCATGTTAAAAATATGGTCTAGTGTAGGTAAGGTACCATTAAAATAAGTTTTGAATCCGCTAAATAAAAAGTGATTTTGAATAACTTTCTTAAGATACTCTCTTAATTTATCTGCAAAAATGTTATATGTCAACTTTGGTAAAGACATCGATTTTAATATTTTTATAGTACTATACGCCGTACTTCCGAACTTGAAATATTAGAAACAGAATTTTTTTATTTCCCCTTGCGGTGCGGGAATCGAACCCACCACCCGGAGGCTAACGGTTGATACAGCAGAAAAATTTCATCGCTTACGATAACTTGCGGTTAGCATAGTTGGTAAGAGCAGTACGCGCGATACGTGAAGGTCGTGGGTTCGATTCCCGCACCGCAAGGGGAGATAAATAATTTCTGTTTCTAATATTTGGTAAAAACATGTTTCACTATAGAAATTTTTACATAATATTTTTCACATCAAATATTTATAGTTTTTTTTTTGAACGCGCTAATCTCAGTAACTACCCACTGATTCAAATTGAATAATTATATGTATATGATTATGAAATTATATTTAATAATTGTATATTTGTGTTGCATACTTCATTTATTGAAGAAGGCTTTAGAGCAAAGAATCCGTGAAAAATGTGAAAAAAAGGGGATGGTACGCGTGTGAAGCCGCGGTAGGCTACTAGTGTATTTATATTTTGAAACAAATCCTTTATGACTCTCCTCCCCTAACTGATGTTGCGATGTTGTTGTATAACTTATTACGTATATTGTATATACTAATGAATATTTTGGCTTTTCTGTTTAAAATAAATATGTATGTAGGTAACATTTTGGGTGTGCTAAGATGACACCTCAATTAGTATCCATAGTCTGGTACTCATAGTACAAGGGGAAACCTTAGTTTGAGACCAGATGATTGGTGTGGTCATACGGCGCATTTAAATATTTATTTATAACAAATCTTCGTCATCAATCATACAGTCTATTAAATAACCTCAATAAAATCCGTTGCGCTGTTTGAAACGTGTAAGGACTTACATCAAAAAGATTCTTTGTTTTGTAGTATGTAGTGTTGTACGGTATAATGGATTAATGAAACTTTAGGTAGCAAGAGTTTTATTTTTTTTTGTGAACACGCAATTTGTTTATGAAAAGAAGCACTTTCCCTATTCTATGAAAATTTAGGCAGAATAACAATTTGACAAGATGAAGCTGCCTAGGGACGATGCAGATTGGTCGTAAAGTTGGCACTCAATATGCCGATGTGGAGTAAACGGAAAACGTGTCAGAAAATTCTGTAGATTCTTTCGAGTGTCCATATTACAACGCTTGTTCCTCTACCCACTTAGTAAAATTGTTACATGTAGTGTATTTTTTTATCCCGTATTAGAAGAAAGTAGCGGAATATTGGCTGTCGAGGCGTTTTGTTACTCGTACAAGTAGCAAATTAACTCATCTATTTTTCCACTACGTCACGAAAACATTTTGTTTTCTCGGGATTTAGGGAATATCCGCTTTATGCTTTTGCTTGAATTATATTACGACATTACCTTCAAGTCGACACAAAATACGGCGTCAGCAGAATTGGCATAGTAGACAACGCTCCATACGTAATGCAGGATTAGCCAATTAATACATCGATCCTACATCGCGATGTGAAAGTTTTCGTCGCCACTAACTATATTTACCAAATTTAGAAGTTGGGCCTAGGTCCCCGAGCAGATAACACCTAGCTAGGCGGAAGTACTTCCACTTTTAGTAAAAAATATACGTTACTTACAGTATAAGTACATAAAATAATACTAAATAATTCCAATCTCTGCTGATGACAGATGATTTATTTTAGTCTTTATACATTTCATAACATTGTAATACACTAAAGCTCCACTGATAACGCAAATAACATACTTAGAAAACATTTTTCCCAGTTAGTTCCTAACGCATCTGTCTACACTTATTCACCCCAAATTTTGTTCTAGAAAATATTCGCCGGATTGGCGTTTTATCGAACACTTACTTTTTACGAGGCAAGGTCTATCTTTTAGTCCTCCCGGGTTATAAGTATTCTCTTGGCTTTGTATTTGGGAAGACGTTTTACGGGAACCTAATCCTTAGGATCGATCGAGCACACCTAATCTTAAAATAGGTACGCGTTTTAAGATAATGTTCTCGGTGAATAAGACTTTAAGGGATGGTTCACGCATGCAACGTTACGATAAAAAGGAAGGTGATTTAAACGTACTGTCGAATGGAGGTGATTTATGTATCTATATTAATCATCATATCATATATCTAAAACCCTGGGAACAAGAGAGTATAGATGACAAATCTGTTTGGTCGAATAGTGAGATTACCTAAATATATGAGATAGGTATATTTTTTCTTTATTAA
This sequence comes from Glyphodes pyloalis, assembly GCA_037074685.1. NCBI lineage: Eukaryota > Metazoa > Arthropoda > Insecta > Lepidoptera > Crambidae > Glyphodes > Glyphodes pyloalis. The sequence continues at coordinate 4,352,363 of JAYKKO010000002.1, forward strand.
AAATATTAATTGCATTTTCAATTAATTATGTTATAAACATCAAGGGAATTATGTACAAAAAAATATTATTAAATTATTATATCTACAAATAAAAAAAATTGTCCCAGGTCACTGTCAAGGGTAATGGTGCCAAGAAGGTTGGCTGCATTAATTTCTGGCCTAGGAAAAAGCTGGCCCTCTGGTCTCCCAACACATTTTTAAGGTGTTTGGCTAAAGCGTGCAAGAGGCTGTGCGCGCCCGGGCCCTACGGCCCTAGAGATAGGTCTTAACCTGAATATTTACGCCGTTTGTTCGATTCAGCTGACGCTCACGCTATCTCCCGAGGTCCCGAGTTCTATTCACGGTTGGATTAGTATGGAAAACGAACTTTTCCGTATTGTCTCCAGTCTGAGTGTTGCACCATCGTTGTTTCGTTGATATCTGAAGTGTTAGTTATGTCTTTAGAAAATTAAAGTGTTGTGTGGTTTTAATTTTTCTCCAAAAAAAATTAACCTCAAAAGGCCCAGCACCTTCCAAACCAAAATCATGCATCCATTAATACACTATACGAACCGCGGGACACCGGTATACGCCTGTTTCCTTGACCTCTCTAAAGCGTTCGATCTAGTGTCTTACGACGTATTCTGGAAAAAGCTGAGAGACAGGGGTGTACCGGCTGATATCCTGAGTATACTTAAGTACTGGTACTCTAACCAAACCAATGTTGTAAGGTGGGCAAATGCTGTATCCGATGCATATCTGTTGGAGAGTGGAGTGAGGCAGGGGGGGTTAACGTCTCCTACCCTCTTCAATGTATATGTAAATGATCTCATAGTGGAGCTGAGCAGCCTGCGTGTCGGTTGTCAAATTGACGGCGTCAGTGTGAATTAATTTAAAATAATTTAAGTTATGCTGATGACATGGTGCTGCTCAGCCCCACTGTGAGAGGTCTTGAAGAGATGCTACGGGTCTGTGAGAGGTACGCATCTGATCATGGACTCGTGTATAACACTAGAAAAACCAAATGTGTGATCTTTAAGGCCAAAGGTAAAAATCCCGATAGCACTTGCAACGTTACACTGAATGGGAAAGATATTAACGTTGTTACAAATTGATTGATTTTCCCGCTGTACCGAACAGGTTCAGGTCACGCTCTTTAAAGCCTATTGCCAGAACATGTACACGGGAAGTCTATGGGTTACGTATTCGAAAAGATCCCTAGACGCACTGAGAGTCCAGTACAATAATATCTTCAGGATGATGTTGGGGCTGCCTCGTTTTTGTAGCGCGTCAGGGATGTTCGCTGAATATCAGGTTGATGGCTTTATGGCCATTATCCGCAAAAAGGCCGCGTCTCTGGTCCGCAGGGTGAGGGACAGCCGCAACACCATCCTGATGACTCTCGCGAATAGATACACCTCACCGCTGTGGAAGTGCCTGGTGCGGAGAGTGACCAGCGAAACTAGTTTCGTTGGTAACTCTTAGCATCCTCTTTCTTTCTTTAATTTTAATTCTATTGTCTAATATGTATACTAATATAGTTATAAGTCTTTTGTTACTAACAATCTATGGACCAAAAAGTTTATGGTCTGAAATAAACAATTTTTATTTTTATTTTTTATTTTTATTTTATTTATTTATTTTATTAATGCCTAATCTTAGGTAGCTCAGCTGAATAAGTCCTACGTTCTGTCTCGATTCAATCAGTCTTCACGGAGAACGCCCCTACGCTGATTGGTTTCCACCTTCGCGGAAAAAACTGAATCAGTCAACGTCGTGGTGCAATCGAGTGACACGAGGAATCAGGACTTACATTTGGGTGTAGTGATGGAAAAGGACCGCAGGTGAATGAAGGAATAAAAATAATAAAATAGTTGTTAAAATGAATGTGCGAATTGGTGAATACGTTTACTTTTTTCTGATTACCTTAGTTATTTTTAATTAATTTATATAAATAATATAAATATAATTATTTTTTTAATATATAGAGGTAGTATTAAATTTGATTTTATTATTTTTATAGTACTTTACGCCGTACTAGCGATCTTTAAATATAGGAAACAGAAAATTTTTATCTCCCCTTGCGGTGCGGGAATTGAACCCACGACCTTCACGTATCGCGCAATAAGAGCAGCACGCGCAATAAGAGCAGCACGCGCGATACGTAAAGGTCGTGGGTTCAATTCCCGCACCGCAAGGGGAGATATAATTTTTCTGTTTCCTATATTTAAAGTATTATATTTAACCATCCGTATTAATGTATTTTCAATAGTTACTTTAGTTTAAATTTGTAGTGTTAAGTTAATTGTTATTGTGACTTTAATTCTTGTTTTAGATTACTTATGCACTTTTTCACTATTAGCGCACCCATAAACAAACTCTATCTATATATCCCAAAGGTTGAGTGGTAGGGAATGCTCCTAGCATTAACTCTACCTTTTATATTTTTTTGTGCAAAAAAGTTTTTAATTAAATAAATGTTTGAAACAATACTAGCCGCCCCTGGGACTACGTTCGCGGAAACAACTATCCCCGAGCTTGTCACATTTTTTGTTGATTCTCTGCTCTTATTGGTCGAAGTTATATAGTCTAGGAGCGTGAAACATCTTGTGGGCCAGTATGGCGATGCTAACGGATAGGATAATTCGGTATCGAATCCGTTGTCATCGCGATGTGGGTTCCTCTCTTGCTTACCATCAGGCTAGGAGGAGCCAATATATTGCGCTACTATAAAATCATAAAAAAAGTCTACAGCTTTTGTCGATAAATGGACTACCCAACACAAAAATATTTTTTCAATTTGAACCACTATTTCTTGAGATTTACGCGTACAAACAACTTCAGCTTAATAATATTAGTATAGATGAAAGAACAATTGAAAAAGAAAAAATAGTATAATCAGTGAATTTGATATATTTTGTTCATCATAACATCACTAGACCTGATCCGTGATTGATGTGCAGGTGACGTCACGTTCGCCGCGAACAAAAAGACGCAATATCCGGCTCGAGACGTACACCAATCAGCTTCATTTCCTGCTTGACGTTAAGCTAATTAGATGACACTTGAGATAAACTTCACTAAGTAGAAGTTAATGTCAGCGTTAATACAAAAGTCCTGGCAGATATTGTATCTTAAAACATACAGTTTGGCTGGAAACATCGAACAATTTTTTTATTCGCCAAAACTATTAAACTTAAAGAAAAAAGTTTTCAATAAGTGGGTCCAACTGGTTATGACATGCAAGTTTATTTGGGCACTGACAGTGAGACTTGTAATGTCAGCATCATTAATTTGTATACATCACAGTACGTTGTTATATTAAACCTTCGCGTACCTAAGTATGCCAGTTGGAAATACACCTTAATGTGACTAAGCATTGAGTTGTTTACAAATTAAAGCAGCTGGATATACAGCCAAAAGCAGAGCTAACTATACTGTCTGTTCATTGTATCGTTATTATATCGTGGGCAGAATAACTAATATAGAACTGTAAATGCTAATACTGATGTACGTTGACCACATATCATTTACACACTTACACCATAAAAATAAACGTACTTCAATATGTATACGTGAGACCTGAAGTAGTGGTTCAAATCCTACATTGCAAGGGGTGATGAAATTTTTGTATTGTATTAAAGTTTTTAGAAATCAAATACAATTGAAAATCCGATGTGTCTGCCTTTATAAAGGACACTGGGCGTTACTAGGTTAATATAATAACAGTGTAATAATCGTGCGACGTCAAGGACTATACTTATATATTTTATTAGTTTTCTGTAGTTCGAATCAGGTAATTCAATTAATCGCTAAACCACTTCCATGTTTTTTTTATTGGCAATTTTAGAACTCGCAATTGAGACGCAAAAAGAAAAAGGCACAAACGCTCGACTAAATATTGAATGTAGAATTTTGAAGGCTAATTATTTAGCCTTTAAATATGGATTTAACCAAAATTGTGTATGCAGCTGATGTTTTACGATAATAAATGAAGATATTTACAAAAGCTAATATCGTGATAAACAATGTCTACGAAGTATATTGGTAACGGTAGACTTTGTAATTCTTCATCGGGTGAGTGAATTTAATTCAGCAGCTGTTTTTCGTATTATTTGAAAAGTTGTATTTTTTTTGTATTAAAGGTGCATCATTTAAAAAACTAAGCGAGCACCATGTTATAGTACAATCACGTGCACAAATATGTTAATCAACTAATTTAAACCTTGATGACTGTCTAAAGTCTATTATAAATGATATGTATATATATATGATATGTAGATATATTTTATAAATGATATGTCCTGACACTAAATAAACATTTCTTCCTTTCTTTATTTCAAAAGCAAGAACTTAAAAACTATAACAACCACAGAGTTTCTTACAGATTCATATGGGTCTGCAAGTAGGTCTTAAAGGACCTGCTTAGCCCAAAATTCGTGCAATGCCCTGCACATACAATGAGATGCTTTAAGTTATCGTTTTCTCTCTTCCGTTGTTTCTGTTTGTTTCTTTTTGTCACCGCGCCACTCTCGTAAGGTTCCGCCAGAATACCAGCGCAGCTGCGGCATTGGATCCAATGTCGTGGCAGCTCATGCTGAGGCTGGGACCTAATTAGCCGCGCAATCTTAATATTTTCTGTTTATTATTATATATATTAGATTTTTTTGTTATTTTACTTTATCTTTTGTTCGTGTCGCTTTAATGTCCGTGTACTGTATATATTGAATGTGTGTGCTAATAAATAACTTCTTATTCTTATTTGTTTGTCAACTAGTCCAAATGATAAGAATTTTCTCCCAGTTTCACATTGCTCTGATTCTGTGGTAAGTCGGTGTATTTGTGGTACAACAATAACTCGAACCAACGTTGGTATAACACCCAGACCTGAGACAATTTAGAATCTTTTTCCACATTTTTCCGACCGGGAATCGAATGCATTTGATAGATGGCGGTGCACCAAAGTCAGGCCCGCTGACCTCACCACTAGTGTACGCATTAAATTAATTGCATTCTGAGTTCAAAGAGCTTTTAACAAGCACCGATATTTCAATAGGTTTTTGAGCACTCAAGTCCTACTCCAGTTGTAGCTACCAAGACGCTACGAACCAGCAACGAGAGTGCAAGGCATCTACAGTGTTCAGTGCAACAAATTGAAGGCTCATTGTGTGTTCATCCCGAGTACAGACTGCCTGTAACAGCGAGGGATGTTTCAATAGTTGTTTGCGCTCTCAAGTCCTACTCCGGTCGTAGCTGTCAAGGCGCTACGAAGCAGCTACGAGCTTACTATGTGTCTACAGACAATGTACGTAGTCTTGCATTTTGTTATACATTTTTAAACGCTTCATTCTTTTTATAGTCTTTTCATGTTTTAAAATACGGACTCTTTAAGCCTAGGTAGTTGGCTTAAAATAATGCAGGATTATATTTTTTATGCTTGAATGTTTGCGCAATGCACAAGCGCTTTTTCTTTGAACATAGGGGTAAGAGTTTTTTGCGCTTCCCGGAAGCTCAGTAAAGATGATAAGGCTTTGGAGCTATCATCGATAGTCAGGTAGAAAAAAAAATTCTCTATATCTATCTTTTGATGACAAGGTAGACCGCCATTACAAACTAATAAATAATCTGGTCAGTAGACTGCTAAACTGAAAGAAACTATGTGGCAGGATCGATTTTTGTCCAGTTTTTTGGGAGATTGAGGAGGAGAAATTAAATTGTACGATTTTTTCAACGTTAGGACAGTAGGTAACTCTACGTTAGTTCCAACAGTGATTTTCCTTTTTCGATATAACTTTGTAAGTGGAGAATATAATATTATAAAAAGAAAAGATTTGTATGTTTGTAATGAATAAACAAAAAAACTACCGTGGTGATTTCAAAAATTCTTTCACCATTGGAAAGCTACATTCACCCTCATGACGACCTCGGTGGCGCAGTGGCTAAGGTAGGCGGCCAAAGCGCGAAAGGTCCCGGGTTCGATTCCCGGTCGGGTCAATTTGGAAAACGAACTTTTCTACATTGACTTGAGTCTGGGTGTGCTGGGATGACGCCCTCAGTTAGTATCCGTCGTCTGGTACTCATAGTACAAAGGAAAACCTTAGTTTGAGACCAGGTCTGGTCTGGCGCATTTATTATTATTTATTATTATTATTATTACCCTGATTAAAATAGAATATATTTATTACTAGAGACTATGTCCACGCGTACAAAATCGTGTGTGGCCGGTAGTATTAAATAAAGTTATATATGGTCATAATAATAATGAAGAGAGGTAGGGCATAGCGATTTATCGCTCGAACTGGAGCAGCCCGACTGGTGAAATACCTCCGCCTTACAGAAGATCGCAGCCAAATAACAATCACTTCTGTGTTGTTGTGTTCCTGCGTGTGAGTAAGGTTTCCAGAGCTCCTGGGGGGTGCTACATCAGTAGCAGGGGTTAAGCCTTTCAAGGTAAGGGCGACAAGTCCAGTAACAGATTTATTATGCTGTACTTGTCACCCTTAAGCTAGGACCTCATTACCACTTAACATCAGGTGGGATGAGGTCAATCTTGAAGTGCAATATAAAAAATAAAAAAAATTAAACATAGTGTCCTCCTGAAAAATTAACACTTGTATTCAAGCATGAACCATTGGCAATCAATCAATCAAACATTTCTTTATTGAAGTAGGTTACATGTAACACTTTTGTATCGTCATTGAATACAATGCAAAGTGATTTTACCGGATTCTACTGCCGGTTCGGAACCATCTACCGAGACGACATGGGTAAAAAACTCAGCAGATTAGTTACAGTAGGCATGTTGACATTATGTAGTGTGATGGCTCTCACACGACGTAACTTGGTTAATACCCGATTCCAATATTTTACGATTCGTAATGTGTCAAAAACGACTTTCCGTTTTTCTTCAATCGACTACAAATCGTTAAATAATACCATACAGCTGTCATCAGTCGTCCGTCGGTTATGTTTAGCTTACGCCTTCTATAATAAAATAAAGTGTTGAGAGGTATTATACACCACCCTCGGTTGTTAGCGTAACCCCACACTAGCGTTCTTTGAGCGTCGACGCCCACGCAACGCCGACGCGACGTCGACGCAGAGCGGGCGCCGCGTCGACGCCGAGCGGGCGCCGCGTCGACGCAACGCCCAAACAACGTCGGCGCGGCAAGACGCTGACGCTCGAAAGACGCTAGTGTGGGGTCCCTCTTAGAGTGCATGAGTACACTATGCGCCGGCGGCGGCCCCCGCTGCTGCAAGTGCCGCGCGCGCACCGCGCTGCTGCAGCGGGCGCCTCTCGTGCGAGCGCTTCGATTACTGAATGCCAGGGCAGAGCAATGTGATTAATTTTATAGTAGGCCAAATGAGGTCTTAAGATTGGCTATTAATATAGCATCAATAACGACATAATTGTATTAGGGTACGCCTGTAAAAATTATGTTTGTATGCTTATAAATAAAAAAACAAACTTATTTTTTTATTTATTCTTCCCGTTCTTGTTGCGGATAATAATAGAACTAGAAGAACGGGACGTTTTTTAAATATTGGATTCGGACATAAAACAACTTTGTATCCACTTCTGCTGACCTGAATTCACAAATCACGTTGTTTTTTAATTTAACGGAAATGCTTACTTTGTATCTATATGAACTGATGTTCGATTTTTCTATTGCCGATTTGGATATTTGGAATATAGGTACCTTCGCCAATTTGTTGTCATTGTTTCTTTTTTTGTATCGTAGCGCAGTATATTGGCTCCTCCCAGCCTGATGGTAAGCAAGAGAGGAACCCAAATCCCGATGACAACGGATTTGATACCGAAATATCTTATCCGTTAGCGTCGCCACACTGGTCCGCAAGATGTTTCTTTACGCTCCTTTTGAAGGAATCCATGTCAAAGGAAGGAGGAAACACATGAGCCGGCAACGAGTTCCACTTCTTTATGGTCCGGCAAAGATTACCAAATTTTTTTGTTCGTGATGGAATATTTTCCACGGTGAAGCGATGATTATTTTTAAACAATTAATGATAAACCGCAAATGTTTGTTTTTTATTTGTAATGTAATGGTGCTAATTAAGTGAAAAGCCTTCTTTGGAAATCAGTTGAGAAGCCGCCATTATTCTTATTTTACGACGTCGCAGTCAGTAGATAACTCATTAAAATTATGTTACGCATATTTTATGTAGATTTATAAATTATGCCAGTGGTGAAGTTTTTATATCCAGCCCGTGCTCTAATGAAGCGTAAAATGGAGCAGTTCAAGGGAACATTTTATGGGATACAAGTTGCTGCACTATTTTATGCAAACTGACACTGGGTGTTAAAGATTACGTCTTTCTTCACGTTGTTACTTAGGAACTCAGTGAATAATGAAATAAGTTCTCGAGAATAACGTTTATTGTTTTTCTTTCGGTCTTTTTTATTTGGAAGAATGTGCTTTATGATACAAAGTGAAGATGTTAAGATCAAAGTAACAATTAATAATTAAGTTCGTATATTATTCTAAAGTGTAGATCACTCAAAGTACATTTGCAACTCTTAAATGTGTTAATTTATACAACAAGCATTCAATATTAATGGGCAAGGATTATGTTACAAACACGTGATTTGAAAATATAAAGCTTTGGAAATTTGTTGAGAAACTGCAATGGTAAATTAAAATGATGTTTTTTTAAATATAAATATATGCAAACTAACTAAAATCATTTACGGGTAATTGGTTTTAAATTACCTATTTAAAAATTCGAAATGGTCACATTACAGGTTAAAGTTATTATGTAGGTTTATTCAAATACACACGTGATGATCTGAAAGGACATGTAAATTAACAGCTAAGCATACATCACTCAAAATATCTTACAAACACGTCATTACTTTTTAAAAGTATTTTTGGGAGTTAACCTAATCTCAGATCGCAGAGATTTTTTTTTTTTTATAATGCACTTCAAGATTGACCTCATCCCACCTGATGTTAAGTGGTAATGAGTTCCTAGCTTAAGGGCGAAAAGTATAGCATAGTAAAACTATTACTAGACTTGTCGCCCTTACCTTGAAGGCTTGACCCCTGCTACTAATGTAGCACCCCCCAAGAGCTCTGGAAACCTTACTCACACGTAGGAACACAACAACACCGGAGTGATTGTTATTTGGCTGCAGTCTTCTATAAGGTGGAGGTATTTCACCAGTCGGGCTGCTCCAGTTCGAGCGATAAATCGCTTTGCCCTGCCTTTCTTAAAAGATCTCTTTGTTTTACTGTTTTTTGTTGTTAGCACCAGAGACAACGATGGTACTCTGTTCCAAAAATTATCTTTGTATGCTGAAATTAAAGTAAATAAAATAATTTAATTTATTAGCAAATGTGTGTCGCTAAGTCGGGCCAAACACGATATCATTTTAGCGATAAAGTATTGATAATATCCCGTCGTCTCATCGTTCACTAGTGCATTCAGCATCATTAGTTTAGTTTGTATACGACACAGTTATTGTCCTATCAAACCTTAACGTAACACGGTATTTATTTATTTACTTATTTATTAGTCTTATCAACTAATCTGACAATGTTTCTTACTTTAGTCACATGCGTCGTGGAGCTTACATTAATGTACAAGAGATTTACTGATAAACTCAACTTGCAATATAAGATGAACAATCACATATATAAATAGGTACTTATTAACTAAATGGCGACCTCCGTAGCCAAGAGGCAAGTGTGCCGGACTTTGGCGTCGCGCCATCTCTGAGGTTCCGGGTTCGATCCCCGGTCGGGTCAATATGGGAAACGAACTTTTCTATATTGTCTTGGGTCTGGTTGTTGTGGTACCGTCGTTGTTTCTGATTTCTGTAACACAAGTGCTTTAGCTACTTACCACAGAATCAGAGCAATGTATGTGATGTTGTCCAATATTTATTTATAGGTATATTTATTTATATTTAAATAAGAGTTTAACCCAGTACATATTTCAAAAAGTGTACAAGTTTTCAAATAAATTATTTGAAATCAAAAGCATTATTTAATCATTGACGTTAGAGTCCTAACGAAGAAGAAGAATCCCAGTGAAGGTCTAAGTCTTGGCTGAATTTATTATAAAGCTTACAGTACTAAGTAGTTCAGAAACTATTATTGCTGACTGTACACTCTCACTTGCGTTTGCAAGTAACTTTCAAGTACAATGTGCGTATTTGTATCTGTTGTGGACTTTTAGGGCTAGTTCACACATGCGGGAACCGCGAAGACTGCTGCAAATAACAATTACTTCTGTGTTGTTTTATTTCCACGTGCGAGTAAGGTTTCCAGAGCTCCTGGGGGGTGCTACATTAGTAGCAGGGGTCAAGCCTTCAAGGTAAGAACGACCAGTCCAGTAACAGATTTATTATGCTGTACTTGTCGCTCTTAAGCTAGGACCTCATTACCACTTAACATTAGGTGGGATGTTAAGTGGTAATGGGGTAAGTAAAAATGGCAAAGAGGAAAAATAAGACCCGCGCGATTTTCATGCGATTATGAAATTGCACGATTCTCGCCATGTCTGAACTAGCCCTTAGTGAACCAGGCTACTTCAACTTTACAAAATGTTATGTTTTTTCCAAAATCACAAGGCGATGGTGTGTGAAATCGCAACTTTCATGACGTCATCACGTCACGTCGCGCCGGACGCCGGGCGCGTCCGCTCGTGTCCGATAAGTGCGCAAGACGATGATACATTTTCCGCTCCATAGCCCCCGGTAATAAGCTTGCGGTTTTGTTTAGTTTGGGGTAGGGGGCGCTGATTGGACAATATTTTATACTTCAAGTTGGTGCTCGGAAAAGTAAAGAAATATAATATGCACTCAATTTTTTTCTTTAGTCAAAAGTACCTTCTCTCGACTAGACACGCAGGACCGGGTTAGTAGTTGATTGGCACGAAATAAATTCGCCCGAACGTTAGTTCTTGAAAGAGTCGATTCGCACGCGTTTAAAATACATTCGTGCGAAACGTTTACCAAAAAAATATTTTTATTGAAAGGGGACGATTCGCACGTTCGGGCGAATTTATTTCGTGCCAATCAACTACTAACCCGCAGAACCTTGTACCGCTGTTATGTCCTTAACATAAGGTATAATTTTTAAGTCCAAGTGTTTATAGTGATGTTCAGTCCAATCCCACATTACCGCTTTTGGGAAGCTAACACCTACACGTGTCATGGCATCACATCAAATACTTTCAAATTCAATGACATTTTGTCGCTTATTAAAAATAGTTATATTTATCTTTATTTTGCTGTCTTACGTTTCTTTTACTAAATTTACCTGATAAGTTATTTAAAAAATAAATATTATCATAAAGAATATACATTTTAAATACACCACATTTCTTTAAAGATGGTATAAGTTTGATAAATAAATGTGGTTCCGTGTGTATTTGGATGACCAAACAATAAGCGAAAAACCTGCTTAGTTCATATTCGTAAGCGACACACACATTTTTTGACGACCTCCGTAGCCGGACTTTGACGTCGCACCATCTCTGAGGTTCCGGGTTCGATCCCCGGTCAGGTCAATATGGGAAACGAACAGTTCTATATTGTCTCGGGTCTGGGTGTTGTGATACCGTCGTTATTTCTGATATCTCTAACACAAGTTCTTAAGCTACTTATCACAGAATAAGAACAGAACAATGTATGAGACGTCCAATATTAATTTATTTTATTATTATAATTGTTTGTTCACAAGTAAAAGCACGAACAAGTCGCCCTCTCATTGTAAAGCCGTTGTCTAATTGATTACAGTGATTAGTCGTCCCTTTGTAGCGGAGGTGCCGGAGCAGGCTTCACTGAATCTGACTCGCTTCCATTCGTGTCGTCACTTCCGCCAGATTACTCTGACCCTTCTTAACCTTTCAGTTGGTCAGGTACGGCCTCGTAACTGTAGAGACGGGTCGCGAGCGGTACCGAATCAGAAATATCGATACTTTTAAAGAAACAGAAACATTTCATCTCCCTTTGCGGTCTGGGTTTCGAACCCACGACCTCCACGTATCGGGCTCACTTAGAAGAGGAGCATCATCTTCAAAGTGAGCTAACCAACCACAAGGGTAGGTGAAATTTTTCGGAGACGTTTGTTTTTTTCGTTTGATACTTATCAAAGTATTTAAACTCGAGTATCAATATTTGACTGTAAAATTTTGAGAGAATTAATTTCACAGGCACCATTTTATTAATTCATTCATTTGGGCGACAGAAATACTGACAGCCACAAGTCGCCCATGCCCAAGTGACTCATATATTAAATGTCCCAACTTATTTATTATTTAGGTTAGTTTAATAAATAGTAGTATATTATAGTAACTTTTAATCAGAATGAAGAATAAATCAATATAGTAAACAATAAAGTTTTCATTTACTTCCAAATATTGGAGAATTATTGAATATCATAGTCAAATTTAATTTATATCAAATTTGACCATTTTCCGAATACATCTGAAGGAAAAATACTCTATATTGATAAAATATCGATGCTTTTTTTGTACTCCTTCTTGTAGGAAATTGTTTTACCTATTGATAATCGACTTTAAATTGTAAATAAGACTATAAAAATACATATTTATTGATTATCGAATATATCAATAGTTTTGCCTAATGGCAATGTTATCAAATAAGTGCAACACTATCGATGTTATCGGTGCTTGTGAAAAAGAAGCTATCGAAAGACCGTATAATCGTATTCGTTTATTTAGATAAAAACCATCGATAATTCTAATATCGATACTTAGCCAACACTACAAGGAACTTTATTCGTGTTGTGATACGGCTTATTTACGAAAATAGAACCCCGTGGAAAGTTACACGTAATGTATTCTGTTTTTAGAAGCGCATTGAAAATGAGGTTTCATTCAACATGTTACTTCCGCCAGTTTAACTCTATCCTTCTTTACCCTTTACACAAGTAAAGTCTGTTCCGTTTATTTACTATTTGTCAACAATGGAAAATGGCAAATATAAGGAACTAAGTAATCTTATAGATTTTATCCACCCATACTATAATATTATAAATGCGAAAGTAACTCTGTCAGACTGTTTGTATGTCAGGCTTTCACGCCTAAGCCACTGAACCGATTTTGATGAAATTTGGCATAGGTATACCTTAAACTTATAAATCGGACATAGGCTACTTTTTGGTTTTAAAATAAGGGAGTGTGTGGGTAATACCGCCCTTGAATGTTAATATGGGAACATTTTTTAAGTTAGAGATATGAAATTTGCCACAAGTTAAGCTGGAAACTTGCGGAAACGCTGTTTCTGAAGTCCAGCGTTCTATTCCCGATCGGGTAACATCGAAAACTTACTTTTCCATATTATCACAGGACCGGGTGTTTTGGTACCGTCTTTGTTTCTGAATATAACAGATTAGAGTTAGTGTTGAATATAATAGAGTTTCATAGAATCAGAACAATATATGTGATGTTGTCCAACAGTGCGCAGAGGCGACGACAATTTGGAAAAAATGATTGTTATTGGGAACACCGAAGGCAAAAGTTCGCGCGGTCGCTCACCAACTAGATGGACCGATCAAATAGAAGAAACGTCGTCATCCAAATTGTACACGGTTGTGAGAGACGCATTGGACAGAAACCGGTGGAGGCAGATCGTCCGTTCCAGATGCAACCAACGTGATATGATATGAGGGACCGACCACAGAGAGATATTTATATTGTTTAAAGTTTAAGAAACATTGCTATAACCAAACAAATCGGCCAGCATAATCTGGCCTCGGATCGGGGATTTAGAGACCTCACCGCCCGTGTTAACCTTTTTCCGGGAGTGTACACTTCTGTACACGCCGAGCTAAAATGTTAAACAGGGTTGGGACTCCGACCGGATATTGTGAGGCTTGGCTACGAGGTGTCCTTTGAAATCGACCTCAAAATAGAAGGATCAGAAATGGACTGCTCATTTCAAGTGTTATGTAGTTGTGTTATTGAATAAAGTTGGTTACCTACGTATGCCGTAAGTGATAGGGAAATTTTAAAATATGAATTTGACAACACCTTCATCATAATAGTGCTTGACTCCAATCAGGGCACTTTTTTATTGGTAAACGTTATCATCAGTAATTTTAAAGTTGATCTTGTAACCATGGTATAATTAGTGATATATCTCAGCTCCGACATAGTTTAGCTGTAAACTTTGAGACTTTCGCATTCCATTTTAAACATTTAAAATAATTTAACGGGTCAAAACGCGACACCATTTTTATTTAGTAGTTAAGTCAGCTCGTGTCCACGGTTGGTGCAACCTTACCGAAACGTCGGGCAGTAAGTAGTTTGTGTCGCGTTTTGACCCGTTAAATTATTTAAAAAATTTTGGCTATGACGGAACAGGGTCGTCTAAGAGGGTCCCACCATGTTAAGTGGATCTAAGTCCACACACGGCGCTGCTTTTCCGACTCAGAGGTAAGGTGCGCTAATTAATCCCCCCCCCCCCCCCCATAAGAAAGATTAGACATTTCATGACGTGGCACCGGAGGCGGGAATATTAAATCAATTCTGACTACCACCCGCAAGTTTAAATAATTATTCGCCTAAGCTTATTTTAAAAGATCGATGGGTTGAAATCAAATAAGAGTGGCTACAATTGCGTCATTCGATTTTAGTTGCATCCGTACTTTTTTGCCTGACCATAGATGGGAACCATCTCTATCTGTGGCTTTACAGTTCTGGGACTAAATACACACGTAACACATGGAAGAGGCATATAATATCTCTTGCTCTTCATTACAAACTTACAAGCGACACAACGAACTTTAAGTCAAAGTTCTCAATCTTCCGCCGCTCTTTGAGCAAAGTATCCTTATGAAAATTTAATTAAACACTCCGTATATATCGAATTTCAGGACGTTAAAAAGTTCTACAAACCGGCGGGGCTCGAGTAAGTGAGTTTCGGAGCATCCCGGCAAGTTCAGTTTTGCTGGTCTACAGAGCTTGTACGTACGTGATGTAAGTTTGATTTGCAAGACTCACAGGCTTAGCATGCGCAATACGTCAAATTTATCGCATGAGACGACAAAAGTTTCTATACCATTGATTGGGTGATAGTACACCATACTAGTTATTTCAGCCAATCAGCAGTTGACGCATCGATTTTCACATTTCATAAGAGCGCGATAACATTAACTCACGCATGCTAGGCCTGAATGAAAAGTAGATATCGACGGTGAAGTGCAAATACCACCTAACTGTATATTTATTAAGAAATAATTAAGACCTTATTTCTAACCAGATAAATAATATTTTACTTAAATTGGACACTCATAGTTAGGTGGTATTGGTACTTCACCATCGATATGAGAAAACACGTCTTTTAAACGAGCTTCCCATATTTCGTAATAGCGAGCGATTTCGTGATGATGACAATGCGTATCATAAAAAGTCCAAGTTAAGTGGTCGATCTGCTCGTATACCTATTTAGTTTTTTGGAAAATATATCATAAATCCAACTCTGAATTTTAATTAGACGAACTAAAGTGACAGCTGTCGGCGTTCTTTATTTTTTCAATGTTGCCAATGGAAGAGCAAAGTGTTGCGCCGCGAATTATTTTACCGACTACATTGAATTATTGTGTCCTGAACGTAACTAAGTAGGTATTAACCAACATTTTTTTACAAAATACACATAATTCGCAATAATAGTGAGAAATGAGATACTAATCCATCCCCTGCAAATGATTGTTATTTGAAATATTTGTAAAACGCAAATCAATTTGTAATCTAGTATCATGAGTAAAAGTTACCAATGAATATTTTGAATTAATTAAGTAAATGGAAAATAAATAAAAGTTGAACTCCTGAAATAGTTATTATTTCGAAATTATCATTGTCGCTTTCGCTGAATTCGTTACATTTGGCCAAATGGCAACTGCACAATTAATTAATCTACGATCGAATAAGGGAACATCACTATTTTATTTAAGTAGTATCATTGGCAATGTCACTTAAGTCGATTTAATTAAAAATAAGAGTATGAGTGCTAACTCAATATTTACAGTTTTTAAAGATACTACTCTAAGCATCATTTGATTTATAGGCCGACAATTTATAAGTGTTACTGATGTAATTTATAGGCAAAAATAATAATAATAAATAAATATTGTTCAACATCACATACATTGCTCTGATTGTGCGGTAAGTAGCTAAAGCACTTGTGTTACAGATATCAGAAACAACGACGGTACCACAACAACCAGACCCAAGACAATATAGAAAAGTTCGTTTCCCATATTGACCCGACCGGGGATTGAACACGGAACCTCAGAGATGGCGCGACGCCAAAGTCCGGCACGCTCGCCTCTCCGCAACGCAAACTTTGTTCCGCCTTAGAGGCAAAAAATGACTTAAAAAAAAAGCAAAAAGAAATGAATAAAAAACTAAAGACTATTCTATGCCCTTCTCCTGGTTTTAAAGTACCTTCCCACCAATTTTCAGCCAAATCTGTTCAACCGTTCTTGAGTTATAAATAGTATAACTAACACGACTTTCTTTTATTTTATAAGATATGGCATCCAATTTGTAACATAATATTCAGGTTAGAAATGGGAGCAGGTCCGTGAAACCACTCGGCCATGGCGGAAACATCACGAGGAAGTGAAGCAGCCGGTCGAACGCTGATAAATGATACCATTAATTTGGGCCAGAGGTCGACCTGTGTGTTTCATTTCACATACCTAATGAACACGGCTGAGACACGGGAAAAGAAAAATGATCTGGTATTTTTCTTCTAATAATAGATCGTTACGTAACCTTCTGACGCCTGTAAGTAGGTTATATGTCAGCAGTAATGCAGACTTCATTTACTTACTTTCATCTACTAGCAGACTGAACAGACGTATAAACTTTAATACCTCCTCCACACTACTCGCGAAGTTGAACGAAGTTAGACGAATACGATAGTGTAGAGAGGCACTTCGGCTCGCCTCGTGCTCGCCGCGTCAAACTTTGCCTCGCCTCGGGCGAACTTCGCCGAGTAACTTCGCGAGTAGTGTGGAGCAGGCATTAGACTTTCGCGTTCCATTAAAACATCCCTACTAATATTATAAATGCGAAAGTCACTTTGTCTATCTGTTACGCTTTCCCGCTTAAACCTCTCAACCGATTTTGATGAAATTTGTTATATCTAGTTATACGTTAAACCTCTAGAACGGACTTAGGCTTCTTTTTGTTTTGAAAACGTGCAGTCCACGCGACAAAGTCGCGGGCACAGCTAGTTTAAAATAAGTTAACGGGTCAAAACGCGACACTATTTTTTAGTAGTTAATACGAACTTCTTACTGCCCGACGTTTCGTTTAGGTTGCACCAAACGTAGTCACGAGCTGACTTGTTAACAGACGTAGACTTAGACCTGTACAGACATAGTCATGTCAGAGTACACACTTTTGATTTTGCTACACCCTTATGTCAAGCGCAAAAGATTTAACATCAAACTGCAAGTGCAACATGACGTGCTGTTGACCGCACGTACGTTGAAGATATGATCACAGCGCCATCTACAGGGTTTTATTATCAATCCAGTAGGTCTACTCACAAAAACGAAATATGTCGGAACCGACGACGGATAGCAATTTTTAAGCGTAACCCCACACTAGCGTTCTTTGAGCGTCGACGTCGACGCAACGCCGACGCGGCGTCGACGCAACGTCGACGCGGCGCCGACGCAACGCTTGCGCAGCGGCGCGGTCGAAATGACGAACGCCAGGACTGCGCTCCACAGGCGCCGCGCCGGCCCGACGCGTGCCGCAGCGTTTATTTTGACAACAGTACAATGATCAACTCAATTGTTTCGGCCCGCCCGTGTTTTAGAATCAGTAGGTAGAAGACTTTTTAGCTGATAGCAAATATGGATGTAGCTTAAAATACTAGCTCATATTGCCGAAGAAACCCATTTTCAATTAAGTACTTTTAGTTTTTGAGAAAATAAATGCTAAAGTTGCCTTTTCGTGCCATGTGTCAAATAGGTAAAATATATTTTTTCCTTTACAAGTTGAAAGCATTAATTTATCACTGCAATATAAAACATTATATTGTGCGTTATTCAAATCTTACATTTCCATTTTCGAAATAACTGTACATGACGTCAGCGCGGCGCGACCCTCGAACGCGATGTGCAGAGGACGCCCAGCGCAAGCGCCGCTCAAACGCCGCGCCGACGCTGGGCGGGCGCCGCGTCGACGCTGAGCGGGCGCCGCGTCGACGCTGGGCGGGCGCCGCGTCGACGCAACGCCCAAACAACGTCGGCGCGGCAAGACGCTGACGCTCGAAAGACGCTAGTGTGGGGTCCCTCTAATTCTCAAACTCCAACCAACTCACTTCGAATGCGAATAAAGCGTTATCAAAAAACAAAATATTATTTATACAAATCAAAAACCACGTTTTAATTCACAAACTTTTGATTAGTCTTCATAAACGAAACCTTTCGTTTGTTCGTTTCGTTTTTGGGAGTAGACCCCCAGGATCCATTTCAGCCGCACGCATTTTTTTTTAATTTATAAACAACGTCGACAATTATAGTGTGTTTCTTTGAAAAGGTAAACATTAATAAAAATTTAAGAAGTATTTAATATATTTTTTTTGTATACTTAATTTTGGTAAACTTAGATTGTAGCTATATTAAGTTTCTTAGGTAATTTTACGTCCTTTAAATGGAAATGATACAAAAAATAGAAAAAAAATGGTTGCCAACCTTTATACAGCAATACCAAACCCCTGTTTGCAGTTGGTAATCCCTTGCGGCTGATTGAAAGCTGGCATTTATAATTTTTATATTCTTTACACCATTGTCATTATAAATGACATTACATTCATCAAGAAACATATGTAGCTGTATTCAATAAATATTGTTGTAACTTTGAAACTCGATCCTATGTGAGAACTTAGGGTTAAACTCGAAATGCGTTATAATATATTAGTTAATGTTAACGCAAAAACCCGAAGTTGCCTAAAAGCATGTTCTATTTTTACAGCTCTAGTATTTGCGAAGTAATAAAACAACTTTTTCTTTTACGGCCACATTCAGACGGACCGACGATCCCGACTAGTAGTTATTTGATGAACAGAATTGGCGCTACCCTCGTAAAAGGGAGTTCATTATAAAAATGGTACGGGACGTAAAGTAAATCCCAATTACTGACACACCTGCTTACGTTATAGTGTTGCGAATCCCTTAGTCGCCGTCGGCGAGAAAAGGGACACTTTTCCATAGCTGAAACCTTCAATCCAAAGCCTGTTCTTAGATTTTGTTATTGAATATGGAGTTTTTTATTTATTTTTATCGTGCGTAGGTATGGAAGTCTAAAAGTGATATAAGATGTTAGGCACATCCATAAACTTTCTTAAATAACTGAAAACACGAAACAAAATTACAATTTGTGCATTTCTACAAACGAAAGACGTTCCTCAATTAGAATAGGAAGACATTTTTTACTGTTTTACAGTCCAGTTATTGAATCCGGAATCGATTACGTTAAAACAAAGGGGTGCCATAAAAGCGGTAATAACAAATCCAGCTGTCCTTCGGGACGGGGCGCGCGATAGATAGGATAGGCTTTGCATGATGAACAGCGCAATGCCTGGGGCCCCACTCATGTAAGGGCCTCACACTTAAAATTGTTAGCAAACAATAAATTATACACAGCACTGATAAAATAGTAAAAGGCAAATTGTTTTCTTATTTAGGTCAACACTTTTTGTTGGGGTCATTTTGAATGTGCATCCATTTGCTTTACATTCGTGTCGAATTATTACCTGGTTAAAAACTATAACTTATTTTTTCATTACTTCGCTTGTTCATACCTGAGTGTTTAGACACATGTTTATTTTTTAATGTTGTATTAAAATTGGTTAGCATAGCATAAGTGTCAGCTACTTTATTAAGGATAAGATGTTTGTATTCATAGAAGCCCCACTAATGAATCCAAACATCCAAAATTGGATTGCGAACTTAAATTTTAAATTTAAAACAATGTTTTAACGCACATAGTCGTTTAAAGACCTTCGTCTGTATATAAAAGTTTACTCTCAATTATTCTTACACAGACCAAAATCGCTCGTAATTTCAGTCAGTTTGATTGACACTGCATTGTATCTCTTTAGGTATAATGTTCCTTGTGTATGACGTTTATGTATCTTATTTAAAAATAAATAAGAAAGAGTTATCGTTTCAAACATTAGCAATCCTTGGGTCTTAGCTTTGCAAAGATTTTCTGTCGAGGCCTCAGAAGAAACACGGCCCCTACTCGACGGTACAACACTACGCTCTAACAAGGTTATATGTACCTTCGGCACTTAAGGAGGGGCGTCTACAGCTACTCTTGTTTGGAAGATGTTGTTATATTATCGTTTTACACGAATCAATGAACCTGTATAAAAGATTGACTTTTAAAGGACTTGTGAATTAATCAGGGTATGATACATTTTCTTTCATAGTTATCTTGTTCTTTTTAAAGTCTACATATTGCTACATACGCATGAGGACATTGGTATTGCAGTTATGTCAAATGATTGATAATCAGGTAGCTGTCCGAAGTGCCAGTTTTACACAATATAACGGTAATCGCCTGGTAAGTACGCCTATCGCAGCATTTCATTCAGCATTCGCAGCCCAGAAGCATATGCGCTGGATTTTGGCATCGCGCCATCTCCGGGGTTCTGGAATCGATTCCCGAACGGGTCAAAATGTAAATCTAACTTTTCTGTATCGTCTGATCTGGGTGTTTTGGTACCGTTATTGTTTATTCTGTAACATAAGTGCTTTAGCTACTTGCTTTAGGATAAAAGCAATGTTTGTAAAATTGAACAGCATCATGCTGTCTAATTCCTACTAATAATTATTATTTTAAAGGGGAAGTTTTGTATGAAAAACCGTGTTATTAAATGACATTTTTATATTGCACATGGCATTTGAGTTATTTGAATTGACTGTTTTGTATGATAATTTTAGTCAGCCAGCTCTACTCACCGCTAGATATGAATGAATAGCTGTTCCGGAGGACTGGTTTTACTAAAACGTGCTTAAGGTTGAAAGAAAGAAATAAAGAAAACATTTACTGTCTCAACTTACAAACAAAACACAAAATATAATCCAAACATAAATGGATTGTGAATGAGACGAAAGAAAAAAAGCTCATTTAATTCTGTTTGGAGAACGGATTCTGAGCAGCGCTTTGAAGAAGTAAAAAATACGCTGTGAGTTGGAACTCCTTGGTCTTATTTGTACATGTGATGTAATCGGCACGTCTCTGCATAGAATATTATCTGCGTAATGAAAATACAACATCTAATTAACCTAGCCGTCTCCGTTCAAGTCAATACTATTTGATCTCTAAATGAACTTAGCCCAAAGGCATTTGAACACTTAAACGGCTGCTAACTTACCCGTAACTTGTAATGATCGTACTTAGGAGTTATAAACGCACCTGTCGATTTGAGAGATGGTCCCATTCTGAAAATATGACAGTGGAGGAAATGACAGTGAGGCAGTTGAGGGCCGCAGTGGTGCAGTGGTTAAGGTGCACGCGAAAGGATTCGATTTTCACTGAGGTCTAATTAGTAAACTTTGGTTTCTGAATTGTATATAAATAAATATTGGAAAACATCGCATACTTTGCTCTGATTCTATAGTAAGATGTTAAAGCAACTCTCTGGGTGTTGTGGTACCGCTGCCCGACAAAAAATCGTTCATTGTCCATATTGACTTGACAGGGAAACGAACCCGGGTACTCAGATATGGCGCGACGCTAAAGTGCAGTCTGCTCGCCTTTCGGCTAGGAGGTCGTAAAAGTTTGTACGCAACTCCTCATTGTCTATTGATGACGCAATGTGAATTGTAGTACTTTAACTAAAACTGCGTTTAACGCCCCTAGCTAGTATCTTCCGTTTACGTAGTACAAAATAAAGTTCCTTTGTTCAGACTAGTAGATTGGTGTAATGGTCTAGCACAGTGTTTCCCAATCATTGTTTTGCCATGACCCGTTAATTTTCACATTGCCCTTTCGTGACCCACCTAATAATTTTTAACTCAAGCTGGTTCCATTAGGTTAAATAATATCTACTTATTAATTTTTACCAGAAAATTTGTTTTTAATATGTCGTAAAAATTTTTTGGTATCGCATTTACTAAATTTGCGAAGGTTTGAGCAGTTGCTTATTTTTTACTTAAGTATCCAAGTTTGGAGATATTGACGAAAAACAAGGCGGAAATGTTGCGACCCGGTATTTTATTTTGATGGCCCGGTACCGGGACACGACCCGGCAATTGGGAAACACTGGTCTAGCACATTATTTTTAATTTATTTACTTAAACTTATTTTGAAAATATGATATTTACAGTGAATTTATGCGGTTAACAAGAATGATGTAACAAGCCTACATAGATGCGTTTTCATTCAGATGATTCTAGGATAAAACCAGTCAAGTGCGAGTAGGACTCGCGTGGAGAGAGTTCCGTACGTTGGGCTCATAGGTCACAATAACTGCTTTTACTTGATTGTGAGAAACAAAGAAATATCTTAATTGTCTCTCTATATCTTCCATCTCTCTCTTTTAAAAAAAATACCAAATTCCTGGCCCTAATTCTTCGCCCCACAAGCCCCCCTTCGTGGGGCAATCCGTAGTTGATGAAATAATGTGTAATCTGCTCATAGACTGATGTGTCAGACCTTTTGAAATTAAGCATCACATGGTACAGGCAGGTAACAATAAAAAAAACGTAAATTTAACAAAACAACCCTTTTTTTTAATCCATGTACTTCTCATAGGTTTTCCTGTAATCTATAGATAAGGGGGGGGGGGATGGTCAATTTTCGCTATTTTCTTAAATAACTTAAAAACTATTTATTTCAAGATTATAAATGATACATATTTGCAATCCTTACAACAAGATCTTTCATTTGATGTCACACGATTTTTTTTAATGTTGTGATATACCCTCCAAAAGTGACCCCCAAATTCATAATTTATTTATTTACGTTACACATGCACCTTTGAGTCTTTAACTTACATATGTGTACCAAATTTCATCTCAATTGGTCCAGTGGTTTCAGAGTAATCGGCTGTGACAGACGGACGGACAGACAGACACGCGAGTGATCCTATAAGGGTTCCGTTTTTTCCTTTTGAGGTACGGAACCCTAAAAAGTAGCCAATATGCCAATATTCAGTAGCTTTTGCGTGAAAGTTTAAGAAACATACATATTTGCCTCGATAGACATAAACCATAATGTTTTTAATATTAGTGACATGAGGCCGTTCACTGTCCTTTGACGCACTGTGTCTTTTTAAGATGGCCGTTTTACGAGCACATCACAGACATCACCCACGGCGCTGTATTTATGGGAGCTCGTGAGAGCAGGGCATTATGACAGTTTTTCCCGGTAATAATACTACCACCATTTTATATAAGAATTCAGTCGTTTTGCTATTTCCCAGATTTTAGTGTGCGTTGCACCGATATTTTTGTTGACCTCGGTTGCGTAGTGGCTAAGGTAGGAGCTTAAAGTTTAAGGTTTGATTCCGGGTGAAGTAAATTTGGGATTTTTTTTAATTGTCTTGTTAGTATCTATCATTTGGTGTCATAGTAAGTACAAGAGTTATATAGAGTTACGTATAATATAAGGTTACTACTATTAAAAACGTGTTATAGAACGACCTTAAGGAAATCATTATTTTGTTTTGAAATCAGTAGATTTGTATAAAGGAGTGGCGCTTTAAATATTTATTAATATAAATATATCATTAATATTTTAACCCCATTTTGGGACTGATTTTACAATTTTACTGATTTGGGTAGTCTATTTCGAGATTTTATTATTCTGCTACAAGTTAGATGAAAAGCGAGGCAAGGTAGATGAACGATTTTTTCGTTTGATATTGACTTAATTTACCGCAATTATAAATGATTATTAAAGTTTTAAATTACGTTCATCATTTGTAAATTTTGTGGTAAAATCAAATTAATATAACGTCTTTAAAGTTGCTGAAACTATTTAAAAGCACGCTAGACTACGCGCCCGCAATCTAATTGAAAAACTCTTAGAATTTTGTCTGCCTCCAGATGTAAAGGTACTCCCTCACCGAGAGCATTCGCATGTAATGTAACTTTGCAGATGCGAGCATTACTTTGAGCATTACGTTACAATACTACCTCTTTGACCGACCCGCAACGTTTGACGTTCGCGTGTATTGTAACATTTTGTTAAATTGCGAGCATTCTGGTCTAGTTGTTGTGCTGAGGGCGCCAATAATAAAAATAGTAATGATACAATGTCAGATTAATAAAAAAGGATGTTCAATGAGCATAGTAATGCTCGGATTTCCTCCTTCACTGATGTAAACACATGTTGTATCATTACAAAGCGCGCAATGTAACGCTCGGATCTCTTCTTTCACTGTTGTAATGCAAATTTGCACAAGTCTGCAACGTTACATTACACGCGAATGTTCCCAGTGAGGGAGCACCTTTAAGCGCAAAATAGGTACTTAAAATATCTTGTCTCTTTGAATTTACGCACCTAACCCGAATGTACGAGTTCATAAATAAGACTGTGAATCTAAACGAGTTTCGTTTACAATACGGCGGCCCCCGCTGATCGCGTCTTTGTTTCTTGTTCGCTGAGTTACCGACTGAGGGCCGTTTCCTATTTCGTTCTTCTTAATTTCCGCGTAAATACTCGTTGGCGAATTCTTGGTTCGTTGCGTTTTTCTTTTATTTGGGCGCCAGTATTGGTGGGTTTTTTTGAAAGCGCTAATCTCGGAGCTACTTATTCAAATTGAACAATTATTTTTGTGTTGGATAACCCATTTACTACGGATGGCTAGGCGTAGTATATAACGTCACGTTGTGTCCAATATCAGGTCTAACGTATATCTAGGTGTCTAACAAAATTATGGGATTGTCAAGTCATGGAAAATATGACATAACATTGGTATTTTTACGTGAGCAATAGATATAAATAAATTCGTATGCTACGTAAATATAGGATTCTGTTTTTTTTAAAGTCAACTGTTTGATTTAATAATTTTAATCTGGGATTGGGTAGGTTTTTGAACGTAGGTTTATAATTTTTTTTTATTATTTGTAGGTGTGTGCTTTTGAACTAAAGGTGGTATGCATAGGTGTCATAACTAACACTAATCATATGTACATAACAAATATTATATGGACTAAACCAATGGGTACAAAGTATTTCAGATAAAGAAGTTACTTATGGTGAATCTCTACCACCCTATTCTTGATTAATGCCCGATTCCAATATTAGAAAAAGTATCGGTTTTATTAAAATTGTTCTTTTTGACACATTACGAATCGTAAAATATTGGAACCGGGCATCAAAGATTCTAGATTAAACCTTTGCTTTGATAATTGAAGCAATAGGTATTCATGGAATGAAATTGAAATGTATCAATATCATCACAATATTTGGCGTTTGCAATCTTACTGAAATAGTTTTAGCATTCGTGTATATTAAAAATATAATTTACGTACAAAATGTGAAGAAATTGCACGACGCGAATGTACAAGACTCCGGTCGCACAGAAATCAAACACACACACTTTGCGCACAAAACGGTGTCTTTTCAACAGTTCACACACAAAATAAACAATAGTAATTAGGACAAAAACAGATTATTTTAAGCACGAGCTACCTTTCTGACATCTTTACAAAACCGCGACATAAAGAAGACAAACAATCGACAAGCGTCGTATGCTAGCACGGCTTTCTCAACATCAAAAGAGGTTGGTTGATACTCTACCGTGCCAAAAGAGATCCATCGTCTACAGCGAATGTACTAGTTCGTAAATAAACCGGTAAATCCGAACGAGTTCCGTCACAATGGCCGCGGAACCCCGCTGATAGCGTCTTTGTTTCTTTGTTCGCTGAATTACTGATAGACGAGCATGCAATTTAATTTTCGCTCTTTCACATTTTCGCGTAAAAATGCTTTGACGAATTCATTGTACGGTCAAAAGCACATCACAATAAACACTGGTTGTTTAATTTACAACAATTAGCTTGAAAACATAAATTACGTAATTGGGGAGTCGTATATAAATGTTTTTTTAAAATACACATAGAAAGGTCTTACGGCTAGAAACGAATTCCAAAATAAGTATAAAACGTAGGCGTATATCTTTAATAGGATAGATGGCTTTTAATTTCTTTCTTTTCTTCACCAAAACTGTATGTAAATGCTATCATGGTAAAAAAAATATAAATTCAGATAGGTACATGGCTTTAAAATTAAGCACGATGTATCTTCAGGCCAAAAATACGTCTAAGTTATGTTTTTGAATTTTATTGACGTACTAAACATATACGAAAAATAATATATATATATAGGTAATATATATAAGGTTCAAAAATATAACTTAGACGTATTTTTGGCCTTGAATTGTAATGATGCTACGTTAAAAAATATATATATTATTTTATATATTTTGTCGTGGTATCATTACAATTCAGAAATAAAGTTAAACTATTTCTTCCTTAGCAATATTTTGCGGCTGTATTCTATCTGCCAAAGTCTTAGTAGTTGTTTACCGCCAGTTAACTACTTTTGACTAAAAATACGCACTACATGTAACAAATATTTGAACCTAACACGAATGTACGATTTAATAAATAACCAAACGAGTTCCGCCACAATGCGAAACGGCGGCGGAACCCATTGCGTCATTGTTCCTTGACTTTCTTGTCCGCTGAGTTACCGACCGAAGACCATGTCCTATTTCGTTTTTCTTAATTTCCGCGAAAGAACGCGTTGGCGTATTTCTTGTTTGTTGCGTTTATCTCGGTTTATTTGTTGATGTTCAGTTCTTATTATGATACATTAATGTTATTTATTACTAGCTGTGCCCGCGACTTCGTTCGCGTGGACTACATCCTTTCATGGTCGGTTTTACCCCTATCTCCCCTAATATTCGAAACAAAAAGTGGTCTATATTTTAATAGAGCTATATTTGTGCCAACTTTCATATCTCTAACTTAAAAAATAAACATTTTCCCATATAAGCTTTCAAAGGTGGCATTACGCCCCCCCCCCTTACTATCTAACAAAAAGTAGCCTATGACCGTTCTTGAGGTTCAACGTATACCTATGCCAAATTTCATCAAAATCGGTTGAGAGGTTTAAGCGGGAAAGCGTAACAGACAGACAGACAGAGTAACTTTCGCATTTATAATATTAGTAGGGATATGTAAAATTTCGAAGGTTATGTTATGCGTTTGATGCGTTATTATCGATAGAATATCTCATCTAATAAAATATACAAAATATTTCTATACACGTGTTTGTTACCTAATCCCTCCTTATTGGTCCACGATTTAAGTGAAATGCTTTTTGTACTTGAGTCTAGAATTGTACGGACAACAGAAGGTTAGTGTACACACTTTGGACATTGCACCACCCTTATGTCTAACTAATAACGAACTTCAAGAGTTTACTTTGACGTGGTGCCGATCGTACATACGTTTGAGGAGGGTATTTTGAATATTCATTTGAGGCCGTTAGATAGCGTTGTGGTCTTTTTTTAACGGACTATTGATGATGGCTGTGGAACCTTATTATCTTCACCGAGATTTATTGAGTAACACTATGTAATTTAGTAATAAACGGGGAGGGGGGCGCCCCTATTGGGCTCGAACCTCGGCTCGGTCTACTACTGAGACTTTAACGGATCTAACCAATGGGCACTAGCGCATAAAAAAAAGTCAGACTGAAAAACGATTGAGAGTCAACTTCTAAGTACGTGATTGTTTTCTTTTTAATTACAGATGTGCCACATACATATTTCGTTAAAATAACGAGATTTTTAGAAATATTACGAGTTTTAAGCTTTTACAATATGCTTTGGGTAGGTATATGCGTCACCGTCCTTTCAGTAAAGCTTTCAGTAAATGTTCCAGGTTGTTGGTTGATGTTGCATCCTGCGAGCGGTGCTTTTAAACTCATAAAAAAGATCTACTTTCTCCACATTAATGGCCTGGTTTATGGATAGTATTAGTATCTAACAGTTTGAACACTGAGAGCACCATTAGTTAAACAAAAGAGATGAAACAGTAACAAGTTAAATTGTTGGGCGACGATGCCTGATCATGATTGATGCCCCAACTTTACAGTTTAGCCACTCGCGATACTAAGGCGGCCATTGTCTTCGTTAGTAGGTAATTCTATCTCGATATTGTTTAGTCACGAAGGTTCTACTTAATGGAAGCATCAATATATAAAACAGTAGTTTAAGCTTTAACTTGAATTATTGAGAGTTGTGACCTAAAATGATGCCGGCAAAACGAGGCTTTAAACAGTATTTAAGCCCTACTTCCATACGTCAAAAATATATATTTCCATAGTTATCTGTTACTTATTGTTTAAATAGCGTGTCTTTCTGAACACTTGACATTTGCAGAATCATCGAGTTGTCTTGAGATGAGAAATCGAGTAAATATAAAGAAAAGGTTCAAATTATATTCAATTAAGTATTTGACAAAATATAGATGAGATGCTAGATTAAAATATACAATAATATAATCTAGTATATTAACCCATTAAAAGGCAAAAAAGTCGTGAATAAGTTTGTTTTATGTACTATAAACAAACCAGGTCGATTGATCTCAGCTAATTACGCATTTTAAAGATAATCATATCTATCTAACTAGATCATGCACGTGAACATTTACCTACATATCGTAATTTTACAAAAAAATATGCTAAGCAGTTTTTTCAGTAAATATCTACAGCATAAATTGGAACACCGACAATTAAAGGTCAATATGTACCCATAGATGTATGTGTAAACAAATTATAAGTACTCGTAAGTAGCTCTATTCCAAGTAGACTGTTTGCATTACAAACATCTTATTATTTCTCAGTGTTTACCAAAACTATACTTATCAAAAGCCTATAACAACATTAATCATTATCAAAAGCCAAATATTAACGTTTCATTATAATAAAGTTATTAGCTTGCAAATATAGCGACTTTTACAAAATTAATATCGGCCCAATTCAGACTAAACAGAACATTAAGTAGATGGTGTTATAATAGATTCTTTAAAGTATTATGAATTTGGAATAGTGATGAAGCCTAGCTTTTGAGTAATGTTAAATTTATTATGACAGCTGCGTTCAAATTTATACGTTTAAGTTAAGTGTCTATAATTTTAATTTAACAGATACATTTTTATAAATGCGATTTAAAATAAACATACAATAATTATTCCTAGTATCCAAGTATTAAATAGAGTCCAATAAGCAGGCTAACTAAACTGCAATGTTATATATGATACAATGTTAGTAATAATCTTGTATTGAAAACTATTTTATTTACTTTAAGGTTCTAAAATTATAAAAGAGTTCTTTTTGACTTGACATATGATCAATTAACGGTGCTACTAATATGAATAAAACAAAATTTAAACGTAACTTTACTTAAATTTTCCAACGCAACTTCAAAAAAATAAAGTTTCTCAATTCGGTCGTATGTACATAATATGTATGTGTATATATTTTTATGTATGTTTGCTAAACTTCGTCGTTTATGAACTGATATTGATGCTCATCCATTAGGAAAGAGATATCTCGAAGGTACTATGATGAGGAAACCAGGATCTGATCCATCTTAAAGAAATTGAGGAAAGTCGTTATTTTTTTCCTAGAAATTATTTTTTATTATTGTTTTTTAAGTGTGACGCTACGCTTGTTAAGTCTCGTAAGTATATATATATTGGGATAATAAGTTCTATCGAATAAAACTTACCTTGATAAAGATGTTCACCACAAAGACATCTTCATTGATTCCAGACTTGCGAGATAATAACTCTTTGAGATTGTTTAAAAAATAAGTTTATTAAAAGCACTTAGGTAAATTTTACGTAACGTCTGCAAATATCCAATTCAATTTCGGATAAAGATTAAACTGGCTGGTAATATCAACAGTCGGCGCAAGTTTGTTTTTGTTTTTCGTACCAAGTATGATTGTTGAGTTCCATTTGGTTTCGGTTTATTTAAAGTTGTAACTCAATTTTGTTTTTGTATATATCTACGTTTCGTTTTCGGTTTTGTGTTATAATATTTGTTTTTATAAAGTAATGATCATTTAATTGTTGGTTTGTGGTTGTGTAGAAAATTAATGCATATCCCAATCATTTGTGGTTTGTAAAATATTTTGTTCATTAAACATGATCTGCGGCTGCTTTTAAATATCATAATTGTCCTATTGCTGGGCTTTTTCAATGGCTCTTGTTTGGAGAAAAGCTTTGCCAGTCCCAAATTGCGTGTTGTTTTTCCTACCTGATTATCGATGATGTTTGTGAAGCTTTATTATCTCCACCCAGCTTTCGGGGTGCGCAGATGAACCCCAATGTAAATTAGGTGTCAAAGTCAAACACAATTGGAAATAAATAAGCATTTTGAAGGCTAGTTTTAAAAATATACATCTGCATTTAAATGCATGGATGGGCAAAAATAGTTTTTCAAAGCGATTTTACAAATGCTTAGGAATGACTCATGAAGGTTTTTTTAAACTTGATGTGTAATTCATACTTAATCATTATTTATTTTCGTTATATATATGTAAGTAGGGACATATTGTTTGACCTTTTTACGACGCACATAAACTATTTGCAACAGGAATTGTTCGTTTGCCCTTTTGTCAGAAAACATAAAATATGGTGGAAGTTTTCAACCATTCCCTGAATTCAAAGTGGCAATTAATTTATATAGTTACCGCTTAATTAGGTGGTGTAGAGGCACATGGTGTCGCCATAAGATTATGAGAACATTGTGATTGAATAGTTTGAATAATTTATACAATATTGAAAACCGTCATTTGCTCAGATAAACTAGCTCCTACCTTTTTAAGGTTTCGCTTGTAATTATTATAAAGTTATATATAGCATTAGTTGTAGTTTTGTGCATTTATAAGATATTTTTTTCGAAATCAAAATAAATTCGGAAATAATGTTTAGGCAGCTTTTCTGTATTTCTCATCTCGCATTCATGCTGTCGAAAAAGTCTAAATAATGTAACTAAAATTATATTCTTAAAACTTCGCCCATTTGAAATGTACTTTCTATATTATTATTTTTTTATATTGCACTTCAAGATTGACCTCTTCCCACCTGATTTTAAGTGGAAATGAGGTCCTAGCTTAAGGGTGACAGTACACAAGTACAGCATAATAAATCTGTTACTGGACTTATTTTATTTATTTAAAAACTTTATTGCACAAATAGGTAAAACAGGTGGACTTAATGCTAGGGGCATTCTCTACCAGTCAACCCTTGGGTCATGCAGATAGTTTGTACCTATATGGGTGCGGTAACAGGGGAGAAGAAAAAGAAGTCATTTTAAACAACAATAAATTAAGCATTAAAAATAACATTACGGTATCTTTTAAATATACGATAACTAGCTGTGCCCGCGACTTCGTTCGCGTGGACTACATCCTTTTATGGTCGGTTTTACCCCTTTCTCCCCTAATATTCGAAACAAAAAGTAGTTTATATTTTAATCCAAGTTTCGAGCTATATTTGTGCCAAATTTCATATCTCTAACTTCAAAAATAAACATTTTTCCATATAAACTTCCAAAGGTGGTATTACCGCCCTTCCCCCCTTATTTTTTAATAAAAATTAGCCTATGTCCGTTCTTGAGATTCAACGTATACCTATACCAAATTTCATCAAAATCGGTTGAGAGGTTTAAGCAGGAAAGCGTAACAGACACACAGACAGACAGACAGACAGAGTTACTTTCGTATTTATAATATAAGTAGGGATAATACACATACTATATAAATTAATTAGAATATAATGTATAAAATATGAAGGTATACTTAGATTTACATAAAACTTGACTGGTTGCCCTTGCCTTGAAGGCTTGACTTTTATAATTAATTACTATCCGTAACTCCGTGTCTGCATTAGCTGAACCACTTCCTTTTGTCTTCCTGTGTAGTAGCGTAAGATAGTTTAAGTAGAAATGATGTAGTAGTTTAAGGAAAAAGACAATAAACAATTTTTATTTTTATTTTTATTTTTTAACTTAAACGGATCGTTTTTCAAATATTAGAACCGGGCATGAGATGACCGCCCCCACAAAAGGTCGGATTACTTATTTTGACGCAACTCTCTTAATATAATCCCAAATAGGCATCAAATTTTTTAGAAATTTTGAAGAGAGGTAGGGCATTACGATTTATCGCTCGAACTAAAGCAGCCCGACTGGTGAAATACCTCCACCTTACAGAAGACCGCAGCCAAATAACAATTACTTCTATGTTGTTGTGTTCCTGCGGGTGAGTAAGGTTTCCAGAGCTCTTGGGGGGTGCTACATTAGTAGCAGGGGTCAAGCCTTCAAGGTAAGGGCGACAAGTTCAGTAACAGCTTTTTTATGCTGTACTTGTCACCCTTAAGCTAGGACCTCATTACCACTTAACATCAGGTGGGATTAGGTCAATCTTGAAGTGCAATATAAAAAAAAAAAGTGCTTGAATACTACACGAACACGGCAGTAGAATACAAAATTTGTACAGACGATTCATAAGTGCTTTTGTAAAGATCACACGAATAAAATTATTTTCGATTCTTTTTCTAAACAATAGATAATGACAAATTGAATTCGAGATGATGCCAGTATTGATAAGTCTAAGGGTCTTTTTTATATTACACTTCAAGATTGACATGGTGGGAACCTGATGTTAAGGGGTAATGAGGTCCTTGCTTAAGGGCAACATGTACAGCATAATAAATCTGTTGCTGGGCTTGTCGCCCTTACCTTGAAGGCCTAACCCCTGTTGCTAATGTAGCACACCCCAGAAGCTCTGGAAACCCTACTCACACGCAGGAACACAACAACGCAGAAGTGATTGTTATTTGGCTGCGGTTTTCTGTGGAGGTATATCACCAGTTTGAGCTATAAATCGCTATGCCCTACGTCTTTTAAATGTTTTGTATTTTTACCATAGATACCCTTCTTACCTTATAGTCTACACAACCACAATACATATTCAACGTTGACAGCACTCACAAAGTAAATTTTGGCCGCCTCGTGGGTCAATTAGAAAGTCATTTCCAGACTCGGCTCGTAACTACCCGGTTGTTCGTGCTTTAATTACGGCAAGCAAGTTACAAGGGTCCGAACTTTAAATCTTATTTAGTTTGAAAGATTAACAATTTACGGCGGCGGGATCAGGGCGACCCGAGCTGCTAATGGGCGTGCGGCAGTGTGATGGGGTTGCATTGTATAAAGACGCTTCGCTTCGTTAGCGGAAACAGTCGTTGATTAACTGGCTTACTTTTGAGGAGGCTGTTGTTTCAATAAAACAATTCGTTGACCGAAGTTTACCGGTAAAGCTACTTTATGGTTGTCGGTGCGGGTAGATATTCATTTATTTGAGTTCTGCTTTGTGGAAATAAACTTTGACGCATGAACGAATATCTGTTTAAGCTATTTGTAGTATTTCACTGCGTTACTCCAAGCTTACCCCAGAACCAAGCCAAGTTTCCCCTTTTTTCGCATTAAAAGTCTATATCTTTTCTCAGGTCCAAGACTACCTATGTACCAAAATTTATAACCTTATCAAGCTTCTGCATTTCAAATTATGATGTCTGGTGAGCGTATTCTTTGCGGGAAAGAGATGAAAATATTTTTTTTGCGCAACGGAAGAGCCTTTAATTAACTACTTGTTTTTAGGTCAGATTACATCTTGGATAATGCAGGACATAGCGACTATGGCGATATGTGTATATATAAGTAGGTGAAGGAAACGATACATTGATTCGATACTTATAAAGTTCATAATTACCGTTAAAACATCATAGCCATGACTCACCATAGCTTAGCGTCATTAATATTTAACTTGCGTTTAAAAAATCTACTGGCTCGATCAACTTAAACAAGTTTTGTTATTGTAGGTATTAATTTTATTTGAGTTTAAGGGTTTGACTAGTTTCAGAGAAATTTCTTTGATATAATTGCTCGCTGGCTATGTAAGTCCTACGAATGCTCGCATACTCTTAATCCATCCAGATAAATCTTGACTTTGACAAAACCTTCCAAAACCCCACTGAAATAGCGTATCGAAAAAGAAGTGAGAATTAAAACAGGATTCGTCTAAACTCCTGTAACTTGCCATCTTCACCTGAATACCCGATGATTGGCATATCGTATAACGAGTACGTTTACTAGGTACTTAACGTGACCATTTATTTTTTACTCAAAACGGGACATCGGTTTATTTCAAATAATTGGTTGTCATTGAAAAAAAACCAACACTTTTTTAACTTATGAAACAGTGGATATATGTATTCTCGTGTTCCATGAGTGAATTTGCAAGAGTTACACCAATTCTCATTATTTACCAAGTTAATTAAATAAATAATAAGATTGCTAAGCTATTGCATTAGGTTAAGTTACCTGTAAGGATAGTTGTAAGTTTTTGTAAATAAATACATAAATAAATAAATAAACTTTTGTAATCAGAATAAGGTAATTAGCTTAGAAGTTATGAATCACAAAATAGGTACTTAAAATATTTATTTATATTTATCAGAGGAACAAATTTGTTTTAATATAGCAAGTGACGATTTCAAGTGAGAATGAAACTCACGTCGCAACGGCGGGCGGGCCGTATCCGACCGTCCGCTACTTAAATATTCGCGCGGTTTCTGAAAACGGGACAGTTTTGAGTCCCACTGTTCATTTCGGGGACATCAGGTCTCGTAATTGTAAAAAGGGGCAGTCCTGTTCGAAACGGGACGTCTGGTCCCGTTATAGATGCTGCATAATTCCTCGCTATTGCTACTCGAGCTCTGTCGATTCGGTATCGAGGTTCGTTAGTGCGGGGCGAGACGAATCTGATTGGTTTAGTTGACTAGCAGCGCAGTTAGAGCTACGTTTTACGGTTAGTTTGATAGTGAGCTCACACCCTGGGCTGGGTCGTAAAGTTCATCACGAATTTAGGAAGTTTACAGAACGATTGGTACACATGTGTTTAAAATCTTTTGGATACATATGCAAATCAATGCTTATGATTGATGCTTACAGATTACAATATGAATAGTTCCTAAGTCGATTTTGCACTCAAGTGCTAGGTATTCATGAAAAAAAAATTAGGTACAATTAGTGGACTTAACGCTAGGAGCATTTTATAATAGTCAACTTCTAAGTTAGAAATGGTCAGGTACAAGGTGACAAATGTCTCTGAAAATTGGTTTTGCTTAATTTATCTGGTCAAGAATTGTCAATAAGCAAAAGGCACCTTAGTTCCAAATAAATAAATATGCTTTTCGCTTGGTTGCTCAATAGAGTAAAAACATTATAAACCTCACTTACTCAACATGACTCAGAGCACACAATTAATTCATAACAGACGCTCAAGAATGAAGTAAGATGTTATAAAGCGCGTTACAAATGCGGTCGCATTTGCCGGCAGCCAGTGGAGACGGCCCTAATTACTTTGACAAATGCCGTGGGCTTCGGGCTCTGAGGAGTGGGCGCCGCCGTCGTATAAACGCTACAGTCTACGCTGCGTAGAAACTGTAGATTAAGGCCCTTCGTAAACGTCTTAAGTATTGTCGTAGCGTTACGAGGCCACCACGGTTAGTTGACCTGCAGCCTTCTACAAAAGAAACTCTTAAAATTTGATGTAACGCTGCTTTGTGGGTGGACTTGTATGAACATATGCGCTCGTATTGCACACGTATTACGTCACACTTTAGCTACAAAGCCATGTGTGGGGAGGCTAACTGTAGATCCTACAGCATAAAATAGATCGTAGATTTTTGTTATTTCTTTTTTAATGCATGAATTTAATGCTTTGTCTAGCCAATCATTACGCGACGCACTGGTAGTAGAGGCGAGTTTTATAGCAATATATAATTTCATAATCATCATCGTCGTTATTTCAGCTAAAAAATCCATTGCAGATCATATAATGCCCCTAAGACTTCCATAACTCTCGGTCCTACGCCACTTGCAGCCATTATTCCACAGCCAAAGCGATAAGGCCGTTTGTTCATCTTGTGGGGAGCAGTCCTATGAGCGTCTGCGGTAAGCTTTCTGCCGTACTGGATATATAAAAACTACCGTGCCGATCTAACAATTCTTTCACCATTGAAAAGCGATATTCACACAGAGTAACATACGCTATACTTGTTGCTAAAAAATACTAAGTCGCGGGTGCTAGTCTCTAATAAGAGCTATCTGGCCTATTCGTTGCTGTTTAGTTTTAAAATTTATAGAGCTGACCTTAGTTCTGCTTGATCTCATTTCTGAGGTACACCTAGATTGCACGCTCCACAGCTCGTTGAGTGAATTTGCGTATAAGGCTCATGGTTTCGCATGAATTTTCTGTCACGTTTGGGTCTGAAGCAAATTGTTCACGTAGACAAGTAGTTTGACGCTCGATCATTTAAATTGAACTTCACTGTACAAATAAACACCAAATTTGTACATTAAAATTCGTGCAATTAAAAATAAGTCCAATTTATCGGACCGACACCAACCAAGCTTTATACCGATAATTACCGTCTACACTCTACCTGCAGATAGTTTCAAAGCTAGCGCTAGAAGGGAAGCTAAAATATATTATCTACGTTGCCTGGCCACCCCCGTCAGTTGTATATTTAGCAGTAATGGCATCGGTGCGTGAACTCAGGTGGCGAGAACAGTCCCTCGCTTTTAGTGTCATTGAAGATGCTCGCTTAGTGCCCATGTGGGCATGACTTAGAGCTTGGTAGCGGTAGGTATATATTAATTAATTTAATGTATAATATTAATATTGGATAACATCGCATACATTGCTTTGATTCTGTATTAAGTAGCTAAAGCACTTGTGTTACAGAAATCAGAAACAACGACGGTACCACGACACCCAGACCCGAGATAATATAGAAAAGTTCGTTTCCCATATTGACCCGACCGTCGCTTCGCCGACAGAGAGGTCGTCAAAAATACTCTTAAGATTATCTAACAAAACAAATGCTGTTTGCCTTTTTAGTGACCAAATTTTATTT
Source organism: Glyphodes pyloalis (assembly GCA_037074685.1). Classification (NCBI taxonomy): domain Eukaryota; kingdom Metazoa; phylum Arthropoda; class Insecta; order Lepidoptera; family Crambidae; genus Glyphodes; species Glyphodes pyloalis. The sequence continues at coordinate 4,389,382 of JAYKKO010000002.1, forward strand.
GATGGTATATACATGCAATGTAATGTATGTCATGTCTCTATATAAACGTTTCTTTCTTAATTTGTTAATTCAGTAGTTTGCCTTTATTAATAATTTGGATGTTGACTGCTTACTGAAAATAAAAGTCTTAGTGCAAACAAAATGGACGTCTGATAAGATCTGCGTACCTGTTTTTAGGTATTTGAATTGAAGTTTAGCTTGGTTTGAAAAATAAATTATAATTTACGTTTTAACTAATTGTGTTTAAAATTATTTGAAATGATAATTTATACAAAAACCTTAAGAGGTAGGGCATAGTAAGAAAGATAGGCCATAGCAAGAGAGGTAGGGCATAGCGATTTATCGCGTGAACTGGTGTCGCCGACTGGTGAAATACCTTCACCTTACAGAAGAATGCAGCTAAATAACAATCACTTAGTTGTTTAATGTTCTAGCGTGTGAGTAAGGTTTCCAGCGCTCCTGGGGGGGGGGGGGTGCTACATTAGTAGCAGGGGTCAAGCCTTCAAGGTAAGACAAGTCCAGTAATACCTTTATTATGTTGTACTTGTTACTCTTAAGCTAGAACCTCATTCCCACTTACAACAGGTTGGGGATGAGGTTCATTTCGAAGTTCAGTAAAAAAAAACAAATTTTGGTGCAAAGAAAATGCAAGGACAACAATTAACACAGTGCTGAATGAAACTTTCGCCTCTCATAATAAAATCCGGTGTTCAATGAAAGTCGGGTGCGGAAGCAAGTAAAGTTTAGAGCGGTGCCGCGGCTACGTGAGGCGCCGTTTAAGATGGTCACGTTTACGGCGGACGGGCACCGTGGCGCCCCCTTTATGTTTCCGAGGTTTTTAGAGCGTAATAAAATCGACGCTCTAATCCCTTTGTTCAAGTACGTGCCGATGAAGTTAAAGTAAGAAACGAAGATTTTTACAATACTTTTTTACAAAGTACATTTTCATGCACTAGCAACTGAATTCATGGACGTGAATTCATGGATTTTTGGATGATTGACCGCGCAGTCTCATTTTTGTCTGTCTAAATACGTAACATTGGCGGAATCACTGCGTTGTTTCTAAACGCGGGATAGAGTCCATTAAAAAAAAACTTAATTCATAAATAATACTTCCAAACTTCAGTTGAACAAAATATACAAAATAAAGGTTGTGTACGGCTGATTACGAGTATGAGAATATGCGTTCTTATTATTGATCAATATAATATAATTTTGTAAAAAAAGAAAATAAGTTTTAAGTGTGATTGGGTCAAAGCAAATTATGCGTGGAAGTTGAATAACACTCGATAATAGATAATTGGACAACAAATATTGGACAACATCGCATACATTGCTTTGATTCTGTGGTATGTAGCTAAAGCACTTGTGTTACAGAAATCAGAAACAACGACGGTATCTACCACAACACCCAGACCAGAGACAATACAGAAAAGTTCAAATAAATAATACAATACAAGCGTTCAAATTTACAAAAAATTCTTCGGTTTCCAATACTAAAAGTTGTTATTGCACAAAAACACATCGATCATATTTCGTCGTGACCGCTTACTAAAGAAAAAAACATTTTAAAGACCCCATTTTAAATTAAGCGGTTAGAATATTACAACAGAATTAAAATGAGGCAAAAAAATGGTGCTATTTAGTATAAAATTACGTCTACGGCCTTGAAGAGGTTACAAAAGAGATCAAGAGGGATCTTGCTCGTACATCAGCGCGGTCTAAAGTTCTGACTGATTGGAACACCCTTTTAGAAGAAATTTTTGGCTAAGGCTGGGGCTGTAGGTCAGCGGTGACGAAACGAATAAAGCCGCTGCATGTATCATAGACACATATGCTATATAATTGCTACGTTGTTCTTGGCCAATAGAGCGACTGGTCCAGTGGAATTAATAATACTTCAATTATCGCTTTTGACTGTTGAACCGAATCACGTGGGATCGACTTGTGTAAAATAGTCGTGTATTAAATATTTGTGTTTGTTCTGTCTTGATATTTGTTAACGTATTTAAGAAAATATAAAAATTATATAAAGACAGATTTCATCTAAGGCAGCCAATTATATTTAAATCAACGAATTACCCGGTTTATAGTGCACAAACGTTTGCGTTTTTCCTTCACTCACACGACCGAAACGTCACGGATCATTATCCTCATCAGATATTTTAGATAATTAACTTGAAAATGTTGTAACCTAACTGGACACAGCGGACAAAGATTTTATCACCGCGGGATCCTTGAATGGTTTCCAAGTTAACTATTCTTAAATAAAAAAAAAGAAACAGAAAAATCGAATCTCCCCTTGCGGTGTGGGGCTTCAAGCCGCGATCTTCACGTGTCGCGTTTGGTGTTTATTCAACTGAGCTAACCGCACATTATGGTAGAGGATGAATTTTCTTGTTATATTAACTTCTTTTTTCAGTACATACTTAACGGCCCGTGGTAGGTACATTCGTTGCAGAAATGTTTAAAAACCGCGGAATTGAGACAGCCACCTTAGCATCTGAACCCTTAAACGGCGAGGACGTATCAAAAGTATCAACATTGTTCATTCGGTTCCCCGTATTTCAAGGACATAAGGTTTTAATTGAGATGGGAGCTATTATCCCATTGTTCGATAAAGGTTAATATTTTGTTTAATTAGAACAAAAATATTTAAAAGTTGCTAGTGCGGCATGCAGCATTATATAAATTGTAAAAATCGATTAACTTCACTTTTCAAAATACATGTCGGCCATGGAGGTTTATCACATAGAACAGTGTTTTATTTGACTTTTCAATGTTGAAAATACTTCGCTAGTGTTCTAACCCCAACTCCAAGACAGATATTGACGAGTTGGGTGGAGTGGAACACGCCTTTCAGGGTTTCGGGAAACCCGTGTCGATCAAGGAGTTTTTTCCATGACCACCTCCTACTTATTTAAGTAAAAAACAAAGTAAGATAAGGATTTATCCATAAAGTTATCTTTAGATAGACAATCCACTGCATTAACGAACTTATATCAAAATAATAAATGCGCCAGACAATGACACCAATCACCTGGCCCCAAACTGAGGTTTATCCTTGAAACTATGAGCACCAGACGACGGATACTCGCTGGGGGCATCCCAGCACACCCAGACTCAAGTCAATTTAGAAAAGTTCGTTTTCCAAATTAACCTGACCGGGAATCGAACCCGGGACCTTTCGCGCTTTGGACGCCTACCTATCGAGGTTGTCAAAACTACGCTATCGAGGTTGTCATAATTATATCGAAGTGGATGCGTCACTTCGTAAGTGTGAGTTTTGATTTAAGTGAATATTTATCTGCATTTAACGACCTGTCTGTTAGATGTATGCAGTAGATAAGTTTTTGAAACTTTGTGCGTATTTCTTTTTTTCGTTTTTTTTTTCAACTCGTATCAACACCATAATGCCGAATCTGTAACTAGTTATGTAAATTACTAAACGAATTAGCTAAATTAACTATGGTTTTATAATTTTTGCGTGTAATTCTTTTTTTTTGTATTCCATAACGCTTAGTACCAACATCATATTGCCGAATCTACTACTACTAATGTTAGCTACTGTCGACGGCAGGCGGGTTATAACGCAACCTCGTTAATAATGAGGTCGCGTTAATAAAAATAATCATAATGAGTCATTATGATTATTTTTAGAAAAACATGCTGATGTTCTTTTGTTTTTGATTGTTTTTTTGCGCTCTATTAATAATTTTATTTTTATTTTTCTTTGTAGGTACATATTTATTTTGTTTGTGTTTTGGTTAGTGTTGACGATTTATTATTTTAAAATACCTTTTCCATTTAAAAATCAGGGTAATTAGCTAGTTACCTTATCGCTTGGTTCTTAACCTCGACCCAAGCCTTGTTAGGCTAGATTCAAGACGAAACATGTTTAATGATTTCCGTTGAGGCGTGTTAATCTCCAAGAACAAGGTAATTTGTAAGCGCTCCTTTCCGACTCATCTTTTCAACCAATTTGCTTCGGTATTAAAAATTTTATGGCAACGTTTAAGATATTCATTATTATGACTAAGAGCTTTATTTTTGTAAAAACGATCATGTTTCGTACATTGAAAATGCATGCCATTTCATAAATTAAAATAATTACAGTGTTATTGAAAATTGTTTTTTGGAAGCATTATATCAGCTAACATCACTCACATTGACCTACTTCCAAATTCCAAACTAAACCGGAGGTAGCTTCATTTGCTTTATATAGAGACTATTTATATAGAGACTTTTCATAAGTATTACTAATGTAATCTATGTAAATAAAAAAGATTGACTTTGACTTTGATAAGCCTGAAGAGTTTGTTTGAACGCCTTAATCTCAAAAACGACTAGTTCGATATAAAAAATGTTTGTTTTGGATTGTCCATTTATTGAGGAAGGCTTAAGGCCCGGTTTCCAAAGCAGAGAGGAGATGTGAGCTTTGCGTAGCAGAGATGTGAGCTGTGCGAGCTCTCCGCTTGATCCATTTCCATCGAAGCTAAGCGGAGAAGAGATGTGAAAATAACGAAATCTGATTGGTTTATTCAAATATATCTCCTCCCGTCTCCTCTCCTATCTGCTTTGGTGGAAACCGGGCCTAAGGCTAAATAACATTACGTTATGATCAATAAGATTGAAGCATTAGTAGAAAATGTAAAAAAAGGGGGATGGTACGCGTGCAAAGCCACAGCGGGCAGTTAGTAACAAACACAAATGTTAAAAACGATTTTTTTTTGGAATATGTCTACGAACTATCGGCTTCTGCATATTTGATTTGAGTTCTCTCAAAACCGAGAAATCTTTTGGAAGGAACTACGAATTACGAAACTTGAGCGTCCGTAGCGAACTCCCTGACGTCAAACCAACATCGAGATTAATCACAGTAATTACATTATGAATACTTTGAAGTAACTGCAACCAAATATAAATTAATTGCTTTTATTCTTCGATTAGTAGATGATCTATGACGATGATTCCATTTTTGTAAAGCAATAATATTGAAAAACATTACATACATTGCTCTGACTCTGTGGTAAGTAGCTTTAGCACTTGTGCTACAGAAATCAGAAACAACGGCGGTACCACAACACCCAGACCCGAGACAATACAGAAATGTTCGTTTCCCATATTGACCCGACCGGGGATCGAACCCGGAACCTCAGAGATGACGCGACGCCAAAGTCCGGCCCGGTCACCTCTCGGCTACGGAGGACGGAATTTTAGTAATATAATTTTGGCATACCTCTGTGAGTGCTATACTCAGCTCTAATTTGCATGTATACAGAACAGTTTTCGTACTATTGTGAATGTAATAATGGAAATTTATTTTAATTATACATTACATGACATTTGGATAATTATCCAAATGTAAAATCAGTAAGTTCCTTCATAGTTTGTGTGGTTACGGGTTTGCTGAAGTGCCACTTTTGTGACTCTGAAAATTTATGGAAGAATAAACACGTACTATGATTAGAAGATTATGAATATGAATATAAATAATTAATAAATAAATAAATATTGGACAACATAACATACATTGCTCTGATTCTGTAGTAAGTAGTTTAAGCACTTGTGTTACAGAAATCAGACACAACGACGGTACCACAACACCCAGACCCGAGACAATATGGAAAAGTTCGTTTCCCATATTGACCCGACCGGGGATTGAACCCGGAACCTCAGAGATGGCGCTCGCCAAAGTCAGGCCCGCTCGCCTCTCGGCTACGGAGGTCGTCAAAAATATGAATAGAATATGAATATGTAGTGTTACACAGGTTTGTAACCCACATAGCAACAATATTGTAATATTATTTTGGTTACATTAACATTGATTGTACCCATTATGTCGGCAAAATAAATTAACACGCATTTAAGTATGACGTATTTGCGTTCCGTGACCTTTAATGCATGATTGAACATCTGTGATTTATTGTAAAGACAACAACAACATCAGTCTTCAAGTAAACCATCCCACGAACATCACACTGTATAATTGTGCTAAATCTTTTTATATTTTGAGATCGCTCGTTGGTATTTTTTTTCCTGTTAGGTATATCATTCGTATACCTTGATATTAAGTGGGTTAACTCAAAATCTTCCTTCTGTAGTTAGTAGGGTAGATGACTGTATGTCGATTAATGCATAATTGGTCTAACAAGTCCATAAATTTTTGCTTTCATCATGTAAAATAAGTTTTAATATTATATAGAGTGTTAATTTTCTGTGACGTCACATTTTCCGCGATATTATTACGAAATAGTGATCCACGGAACTTTATTGTATTTTGAAAATTTTACTGACAGACTTAGTTACTAGTATCAAAATGAGTATTAAATACAAAATAATCCGTCAGACGAGATATTTTTTATTTTCAAGTTGACCAGTGTAGCGTCATGTTTAATGAAATTTAAATCTACAAAACCATTAAACTACATTTTGAACATATATTATAATAGAATAAGAGTATATTGTTTTTTAATTGGCACAAAGACGCATAATACCTAGTTCAACGTCAGAACTTTGTACAGTGCTGCATCAGATATGCATCTAACAACGCTGACTTCGCGAAATCTGCTGCGACAGATGTCGCTACCAGCTGTTCTGAACTTGCGACTGAAAACTATTCTTAACTTTTAACTGAAGACAGGAGTATTAAAGGCGAACGCACACTTATCGGAGCTGGACGCAACAACGATCAATGCTATATTTATTTGGTAAATAACGTGAGATTCTCTCCAAATCATTGCCTATAGCAGTGAACGAAAAAAAACGTAGGAGCATTTCTAACGCTTGGAAATTGCAACACGAAAAGTAAGGCACGGTGGGCGTGGCTTCAATCAAGAGAGCTAGTGACGGCACGCATACTATTTCCAAAGACGTAGCGAGTCACAGGCGCGGACCAATCACAGTGCGTATTCCATCCCATTCTAGGAAATGGCGTAACTAATGAACGCTCACACATAAAAGTGATTTAATTAAGTTTCACTATCTGGACACACGTAAAAATCTAAGCGTGTCCAGATGACGAAATAAAAAGTCATATTAATTTTGAGTTTCACCAACTAGACACGTGTGCCCAGTCTTTCGTGTCGAGGTGGTGAAAAACCAGAAATTTGGGTTCGAACCTACGACCTTCACGTATCACATGTAACATTTTTTTCTGTTAGTATATGCCATATGAGTTTAGAACTACTTACATACTTATAGGTCCATGGTACATTCATTGTAGTAATGTTTGAAAACCACGGAATCAAAGACGCTATAGAAATGGGTTTTTATGGTGATTCGCCACACAAGCAAACTTTAAAGTTTATAAAGAAAGCATATATTTTCGGAACAGCAGCACGCGTGATACGTGAAGGTCGTAGGTTCAAATCCTACACCGCAACGGAAGTATTTTTTTCGATTTCTTTTAATATTTAAAAGTTGATCTCTATTCTGGTGACAGTGGCTCTTAAGCGGCTCCGTGATTCGATTTAATAGGTTCTGAATGTTTATCGATTTCACGGAGAAAGAAATTTAATTTCAGCGCCAATTTGCACTTTATCAAGTACCTAATTGTTGAACGACAATACCCGGAAAACTAAACACAAACGCTTGAAAGAAACATTTATTATTCATTGTGACGGCACATCTTAGGTCCTGTACAGACGTGAGACTTTTCTCGTGTGAAAATGGGGAATTTTTGAAATTGAAACCTAGATATTTGTTTTCATAATTCAATTAACTTGTTTGTCTTTTAATTAATGTTCAATGGTCATGCTGTGTGTACAAGGTTTTCGGTTAAATTCTAAATTTAACTTTTGTTATGTTTCTGTTCACTTTAAGCTATAATTATAACCTGTTGTAAATGACATACAAAATCTGCTGAATTAACAATGAATCGCCGAAATGTATGTATAGCATAATTTCAGAAATACTGGACCAAATTAAAAAAACCTTTTTTTTATATTTGTATCATCATTGTACTGTCAGGACAAGGTTTTTTAAAAAACTGCCGGAAACGTATGCGTGGGTAGCCGCTACTAATAATTGAAAGTAAAAGTCAAAGTCAATATTTTTTATTCATATAGGTTACATTAGTAGGTAATACCTATGAATACCTATATTTCTGTGTTAAGTAGCTTTTATTACAGAAATCAGAAACAACAGCGGTACCACTCAGATTCGATACAATATAATAACATACGTTTTCCTAATTGATCCGCGGAAACTTTCAGAAATGACGCGTGACGACCAAGACCGGGCCGCTCGCTTCTCTGCTACTAGTTTGTAAAAAAAACCTTGAAAGATATAGGACTGCTATACTTGTTTAAAGGCTCAAACTGAGAATTGTCTCACGTCTACGCAAGCCCTAAGTCAACACGTACGTCAAGGAAGAAAATTACCAAACCAGGAAACGTTATTAAGCGTCGTGTAATGCTATTTATTTAATTTACTTACATCTAATTAAGATGCTGTGTCTTTGGTTGTACCTAATTGATGTTCTTTATACATTTTATATCATCTTACTTCTAGCTTGAATACCGGTTATGCATTCATATACCCGATAGGACGAGGCTAGTTATTGCTTTTTCCCCCCTCCGAAACATTTAACTGTATTATAGCTAGTTAATTTTCGATTTCAAAAGCTTTCAAATTACTTTAACTTATTAAAACAAATCAACACCAGTTCAATAACAAAAGCGATATAAAAGATAAATAAATCGGGACGACCAAGCTTTCCTTTATATTACTCCACAGAATCTCAATTCTTTCAAGATTGTTAGAACGCAAAGCAGGTATCAAGTGACATGCCACAAATTGTAACAATACGTTCCCCACTGATCCCGGAACAAGTCACCCGATTGTGAAACAAAGAGTTTCCTGTCGGAACTTGTTACGTGCGTGTTCGACTTTCATTTGATTTTCAAACAGATTTCAAGAACGTAATTTAAAAACAAACCATTATTCCTAATTACGTCGAAGGTGAGAATTTGGAAACAAATTAATAAGTTACATATCCTGGTTATTCATTTGTTTCCAAATTTAAAAATTGTAAATGTAGTGCAAAATTTGTAGTTTTTTTTAAGGCAATTTTTTTATTATGTTTTTTTTTCACAGCAGTAGCGATCTCCATTTTATATGTTTTTTTAATCTAGAGTATACATGCCCATTTAATTTAAATACAGAAATTTGATATTAGCGTTTATACCTACTTACGAAATAACAGCGTTTAAAGTATTTACTAAACTCCTTATGTTGATTGTTAGTGTTATATAAATTAGAAATGCCGTGTCGTCTGTCATCTTGCATTTAAAATGTGTCATCTATAGTAACATTAATAATAAATAAATATTAGACAACATCACATACATTGCTCTGATTCTGTGATAAGTAGCTTAAACACTTGTGTTACAGAAATCAGAAACAACGAAGGTACCACAGCACCCAGACCCGAGTCAATATGGAAAAGTTCGTTTCCCATATTGACCCGATCGGGGATCGAACCCGGGACCTCAGAGATGGCGCGACGCTAAAGTCCGGCCCGCTCGCCTCTTGGCTACGGAGGTCATAACATTATAAAGCTGAAGAGTTTTTTTGTTACACGCTAAACTTAGTAAGTACTGTTTCGATTAGTATAAGTAGTATTTTTGTTGCGAATTGTGCATTTATCGACGAAGTCTTTAGGCGATATAAAATCACATTGCGAACAATAGGAGAATCAATGGAAAATTTGGGAAAAACGGGCATTGTACGCGTGTGAAGCCCTTGTAATGTACGAGTATAAGTACTGTCCGGCTCTTTTATTTGATACCTATATTGAAGGATTTGTGTCAAAATATGCATTCTGGCATTTTGTGACAGCCGCCAGCTTGTACTGATTAACCATTAAACATAGTCAACATTGGTTCATCCGTTTGGGAGTTACGATGCCATAGAAAGACACACTGACTGACTGACAGACAAATAGACGGACAGACACGTCGAACTTATAACTATCAAACATTTTTGTGCCGAGGGCAAGGAAAAGTTCCATAGTTCCTCATAAATTAGGCCTATTACATAGCCCATTATCATAAAACACTTATTCAGGAAACATCACCTGGATTGGAGATCCAAACTTTAGCAGTGAAATACTAAACTCACCTAGGTATATGCTACCGCCGTCCTCAATGATTCAGTGGTTCAAATCCAAATTCAAATGTAAATACTTCACAGTTCCAACGAATCCTAGTTTCCAGGTGCATTGCAATAATCCCTCAATTGTCCCCACACTCGACGATTGAGAACAATGACTGTGAGGCACCGTGAGCCGGATTAGAGCAATAAATTACTGCCTGCGACTGCGCTGCCGCGCGATAGTGCCCGAATACTGGCTTTCCGCTCAAACGGGCGAGCCTGATCATGCTTAGAACTAAAGCCCTTTGCAGTTTTGTGTAGGAAAGCTAAGAATTACTAAATCTAATAGAAATATTTGCGCTCGCCGATTCATCACTCCCATTGCTCGCAGCGTAATATAATATAGCTTCAATATCTAATACAAAAGTATTTTTTCAAATCGAGAAGAATCGATTTGAGATTTTCTCATTTTTTTTTGTTGTTGACTCAAGCATTTTATTGGTTAAAATGTTGATGAATCAAATCAGACAAAGTCCCTCAAAGTTTGGACTTTACAGCTACTTTGTATTCCTGGCTTTGTACTGTTAGTGTGATTTTATGAAAAAATTATACCTCTCTGTTTGCATGATTAACATATTTTACTTGACTTGACGTTTAGATGTGACTCTTCTTCTTTTTATTTTTTAATGGTAAATAAGGATTTTTATTAACACCTATCCTTGGCAGTCACATAAAGATTTAAAAGCTTTTAATATTTGTTATTGTCCTCTCTAGAAAATATTCCCGCAGACTTCAATAAAATAAAAATATACAATCAGGCACGAATAGCATCAGTATCTATTTATTTATTTAAAGGATTCACAGCGTCAACTTTAAAATTTTAGAATCAACTTTTAATGAAAGCTGCGCCGTCATCCAGCTTAAAGCAATAAATTGGCTAAAATGCGTTCGAGTCGATACTGCCACTGCATTTATAATAAATAATAATAATAATAATATAGCCTTTTATTCATATCTCTTACAATGGTTTTTAAACTTATGCAAAACTATATAAACTTATTTAGCATCTAACTTTAAAGACTTAAACTTAATATAAATTAATAAAAATTAAACTAATATTTGGTCCTTGGTTATTTTGCCAAGATCTGTTTGCCAGTCGGCAAAGGCCTCCTCCAACCTTTTCCACTCCTTTCTTTCATGGGCCACTCTGTTCCATGTAACACCTGCGACTTGTCTAATATCGTCGACCCACCTTTTCTGTGGTCGGCCCCTCTTCCTTTTGCCTTCCTTTGGGTACCACCACGTCACCCTTTTGCTCCATTTGTCTTGTCCTCTTGCCAGGTGACCAGCCCATCGCCATTTAAGTCTTTTTATTTTGCTCATTACATCAGTAGTTTTAGTTTTGTTTCTGATGATGATTTTTTTAATTCTGTCGGACTTCTTGATGTTTAGCATGCTCCTTTCCATTGCATACTGGCATGTTGCTAGTTTGCTTGAGGTAGCCTGATTTAAGGACCATGACTGACACCCGTACGTAAGGACTGGTAATATACAGGTGTTAAAAAGTTTATTTTTTAGGTTTATATGGAGCTCCTTATTTTTCATAGCCTCTCTTAAACTCCAGTATGTTTTCCAGCCATTTGTAATTCTTCTGTCTACTTCCTTCTGTATGGGATCTTTTTGAGTTATGAGTTGCCCTAGATATACGTACTCATCTGTATAGTTTATTTCAGTGTTTCCTAGATCTATATTGTGTTTGTCCCCGTTTGTCATCACCTTAGTCTTTTCTGGATTCATTGCCAACCCTACTCTCTCACTTTCTTTTGCAAGTTCTTTTATCATTCTGCTTAGGTCTTCTACTGTTTTTGCCAACAACACTATGTCGTCAGCAAATCTTAAGTGCGATAGCAGTTGACCGTTTATATTAATTCCTAGATGTTCCCAATTGAGTCTTCGGAAGATTGATTCCAGAACTGCGGAGAATAATTTTGGAGATAGAGGGTCTCCCTGCCTTACGCCTTTTTCTACTTTGAAAGGAGTACTTTTCTTTTCTAGTTGGATTCTTGCTCTACTGTAGCTATATATGTTTCTTAATAATCGGATGTACTTGTGTTCTATTCCTTGTTCTAGTAACGCCTCCCATATTTTGTCCTGTTGTAGAGAATCGAATGCTTTACTATAATCGATAAATGCAATGTAGTATGTGAGTTGGTATTCATTGAATTTCTCCAGAATTTGACGCACCACGTGAATGTGGTCGATCACTGAATAGTCTCTGCGGAAACCTGCTTGCCACTGCATTTACTTTTTGTATTTTCAGAGGCTTAGAGAGATTTTTGTTTAATAAAAAAAATGCTTACTATCTTAATAAAAATTCTTCATCTATTACCTTTGCCGAGTCCACCGGGGTCTTTTTGTACTTTTAGTTTTTAAGAAACTATACGTAACACCATATTTACTTAATTATGGAGTGCAATTACACCAAATATCCACCGTATAGAAGGAGCGTATATAACTGAAGAAGTAGATACAGAATCCCAGTAGAAAAGCGAGTAAAAAGAAACTGCAGGTGTGAAAAGAGGCTGCAGGTGTTACCAGGTCGCGGAAACTGAAAGTTAATTAAGTAAATACTCTCATTTGCGATCAAGAAATAATTAAATAAATATAAATATATTATTAAATATCAATATATTTCGTTATGAAAAACAATTAATAATGTAATGTCGGGTCAATGTGGGAAACGAACTTTTCTATATTCTCTCGGGTCTGGGTGTTGTGGTACCTTCGTTGTTTCTGATTTATGTACCACAAGTGCTTTAGCTACTTACCACAGAATCAGAGCAATGTATGTGATGTTGTTCAATATTTATTTATTTATTTATACAAGCGTAGGTACTAATAGTAAATATAATTTACTAGAGAGGTACCTAAAACAATCGACTGATTTTTGTGAGAATTTACGAGTATATTCGCATATTAATCAGTTAACTAACCTGTCACATATAATTGGGTTAGCACGATGTAAATGACGACATTTACATACAAACGCAATCACACACTTGTGGATTGATTTAAAGTTATCGGTGTTTTATTTATTTTATTTTTGCGTTAAAATGTGCATTTTTCACCCGACCTTTTTAAAAAAAAAATCTGATTCTGCGAATTTAACATCCATTGAGTGTTTTGTATGCATGAGCAAATTTGGAGGGTATGTAAAGTATCTAGGTAACATTTTTTGTGAATGTGATGCCAATTTCAGAATCTGTCATTTTCATTATTTTCTCCGTACTTTTTTATTGATATTCTTTGGAATGCCAGATAAAACCGCTGCTTTTAAAAAGCTCTTTAAGCTTTTTACATGTAAGCCTTTATCAGATTTTGTGTTTGTAAGGTAGTGGTTTGCCATACACTGATGAGCCACTATTATTATAATATTGCACTCAACTATTTTACATGATGTAGTCCTTTAGCCCCGGTGATAGCTAACATCTGGATGGAACATTTTGAAGAAACAGCCCTCGCCACTGGACCGTGTACTGTGAAACTCTGGAGGAGGTACGTTGATGATATTTTTTGTATAATCAACGGTGGTCAACAGGAAGTAGATCTATATCTAAATCATCTAAATTCTATCCACGCGAAAGTAAAGTTTACCTATGAAATGGAAAGGAACAGATCGTTGGCATTTCTTGATTTACAAGTGAGTGTTAAAGATGATGGTACGCTGGCACACTCTGTATACAGGAAACCTACGCACACTGACAGATATTTGCACGCTTCTTCGCATCATCACCCACGACATCTTCAATCTGTTGTGACGTCTCTTACTAACAGAGCGCATAACCTTTGTGACCCTGAACATTTACAGGCGGAGCTCACGCATGTTCAGGAGGTACTCAGACGAAACGGGTATGAAGTGTCGAGGAAACCAAGAAGGTGGAAATCAAAAGGAAAGTGTCCTGAAGTCAGTCGACAAGCAGCGTTTTTGCCGTACATTAAAGGCGTAACGGATAAAATTGGAACAGTACTTAGAAAAAACTCCATCAAGACTGTATATACACCGTTATGCAAAATGTCAAGATTACTGCGAACGCCGAAGGATGTTATTCCTTTTCAAACGCCGGGAGTTTATAAAATTGATTGCAGTTGTGGTAGTTCTTACATTGGACAAACTAAGCGGACAATAGCTGAACGAGTAAAAGAACATATCACGGCAGTCAAAAATCGTCAGACTAATAAATCCGCGGTAGCAGAACATCTGTTAGAAATGGGAGTTAATCATTGGATGGAGTTGCACGACCCTAAAATCCTCTCGACCGATCGCCACTACCATACTAGGATAGTACGTGAAGCTATTGAAATCAAAAAGTACAAAAATTTCAATAGAGAAGACGGATTTAAGTTATCATCAGCATGGAATCCAGTGATTAATAAATGTTTACCGCGATTAGAACGATCTAAAACAATTCCGGATACTGTCAGTGTAGTGTGTCGAAGTGACTTCAATAACATTTTGTTATGTGACAATGTGCGGGTGGATGAAGATTTGCAAGCTCCCCCGAACAGACGAAGGCGAGCAAGACCAGTCAGCTCGTGACCACGGTTGGTGCAACCTAACCGAAACGTCGGGCAGTAAGTAGTTCGTATTAACTACTAAATAAAAAGGGTGTCGCGTTTTGACCCGTTAAATTATTTTAAATATTTTACATGACTTGTGTCCAGCAGTGGATCTAATAAATGATATATCATCATTGCACAGATTTAAAAAAAAAGCATTAACTGAAATTGCCTACACGACATATATTTCTTTATTGCAATTTTAATGGACTATGTTGCTATAGTAAAAAAAATATGAAGCCATGTCCGATTACCCATTATGATCCCGATTTGACGAGTCTGGTTATATTTACATTGGAGCGATAACCGCTTGACCCCTGCAACCCTTACAAGAAGAACAAAGCCGCTTAGGATACGCAATTAGAATAGATTTTATCACGCTCTTAAAAATGACAAAATCGATAAAAACGTTGCTGATTGACTGCAAATACGAGTGTTACGAGTTACCTCAGTTAGAAGAGTAGTACGCGCGATACGTGAATGTCGTGGGTTCGCATACCACACCGCAAGGGGAGGTTATGTTTTTATTTTTCTTTAAATTGAAACAACGAAAGCAGTGCATACGCAGGTATTACAAAATAACCATAGCACCTCGGCGGAGTTTATTCTATTTTCAAATATTCCCGAGTCCACATACCTTTAATACTAAGAAAAATTTGAAAGCGACTCGCTGATACGGCTTAAAGCGGTAATTGGTTCAAATTTGCTGCAGCGCCGCGCCGCAAGCAATGGCGACTTGCGCTTCAGTGTGCACTTTGCGCTGCCAAAGGACACTCTTTGCCAATTTTTAAAAGTGATTAAAATGCGAGAGGTGACAACGGAATTCGCTGAAAAGGTTTTCGAAGCCGGGTCTTTGAGAGCATATTAAAAAATCGGGGACGGCTGTTTCAAACTTAGAGCGAAGACTCCCCCCCTCTACATAAAATTTCGTTTGCTAAATTGATTTGCTTTATTTATTCACTTGTTTGCATATATTTATATATATATATATATTTATATATATATATATATATATATATATATATATATATATTAAACTTAGAGCGAAGACTCCCCCCCTCTACATAAAATTTCGTTTGCTAAATTGATTTGCTTTATTTATTCACTTGTTTGCATATATTTATATATATATATATATATTTATATATATATACATATATATATATATATATATATGTATATATAAAAGAATTATAAAAGAATTCACGAACTTTTAATTTAAAAATTCCCTTAGTGAGGGATTGTCGAGTTTCGGTGGGCAGAGCGTTCCAAAGCCGGATGGCTTGCACAGTGAAAGACTTGGAGAAGAACTCAGTATGATGGCGAGGAATGCTTAAGCTGAGATTGTCTGAGGAGCGAAGAGAACGGTCGTGAGAAAGACAGAGGTATTTAAATTGTTTCTTAAGATAGGACGGGGATAATGGATTGTTGAGAATATTGAATAACAGGCCAAGAATTCTAGTGTTTCTCCGTTCACGTATCGGGAGCCATTTAAGTTGACTGCGAAAACTAGAAATGTGATCGTACTTACGAAGCCCAAAGATGAATCTGATACAGTTGTTAAGAAGACGATCAAGTTTTGTAACCAGGATTTCTGAGATATCTGGATAACATGCGTCAGCGTAGTCAATAATGGGTAAAATTAGAGTATACACAAGCATGAGTTTTGTGGAGAAAGGAAGAAAAAATTTGAAACGATAAAGACTCCTCAGACAAGCAACTACCTTGCGGCTAATCTCACTAACATGAATAGACCAACTTAGGTTCGAGTCCATATGAAGACCAAGATTTTTTACAGACTCACAATAGGGAATAATTGTTCCATCAAATTGTATCGGTCCCAGGTCAGAAATACGAAGCTTAGACAGAAGTCTGGAGCTTCCAAATAACATCGCTTGGCACTTAGTGGGATTGACAGAAACCCCGAAATCATGTGACCAGGCACGAACACGATCCAGATTGATATTCAACCTATCGATAGCCGAGGATAACTCCACCACAGTTGCACTAGTATACAATTGCAGATCATCGGCGTACAGGTGATACGAGCAATCAAGAATACTGGAAATTAAATTGATAAAAATGGAGAAGAGGATCGGGGAAAGGATACCGCCCTGTGGGACACCAGTTGATAAGTAAACCCAGTTAGAAGAGGCAGACTTTGTAGCAACCGATTGTTGGCGACCGCGTAAATAGGAGGACATCCAGTTTAAAACAGGAGGGGATACATTTAGTAAGGATAAGGTAGCAAGTAGGAGATCATGATCAACCGTATTAAAAGCATTAGAGAAGTCGATCAGGACGAGAATGGTGAGCTTAGTATTATCCATAGCCTCTCTAATGTCATCAGTTACTTTGATGAGTGCAGTAGTGGTGCTATGTGCGGGCCTAAAGCCGGACTGTTGTGAGTTGAGCAGATTGTTAATATTTAAGTGTGTAGAAAGTTGCTTCAAAACACAGGCTTCGATTACTTTCGAAAGAAAAGGCAGAATTGATATGGGTCGAAAGTGGTTGGGAGAAGTGGGATTGGACATTTTGGGAAGAGGATAAACCAACGCCCTACGCCACACATCAGGAAAATCACCGGAGTCGAGGTACCAATAAATCATTGACTTGTTTATCTGTTCTGTAAATTTATGAATATAGTAGTAATTAAATTGCATATTAGTTGAAGGAATTTAAATTATCTTAAAGCAATTGAAACATTAGGTTCAACCAAGTCAGTGCCAATTGTTTTGTAATTTTCATTGAAACTTTTACAGCAAACTTTAAGCAACGTAGTTATTACCAACTTATATTCTAAGAAATACAATGTTTAAATCTATTTCAGTGGTCTCACTTGTTCCATTATGGTTACTATATATAATGTTTTTGCTACTTACTGACTGGTTGACGTATATCATAATATTGCCCTAAATCTATGTTTTTATTTGTACTGAAGACGATACGCTTATAATGGCGAGAAGCATATAATGATAATTAAATCGATAAAGTGGATCATGATCTACCGCGCACCGATTCGTAAGCTTTCCACTTAATAAAGAAACGAACTGAAAAGGTTCAGTGGTAATTAAGACTTCAAAATGTTTCTTTACTTAATTAACGGAGTACTTTATATCATCGGCCATAGGGTTTAATTTCGCGTCTTCTTTTAAACCGAACGGAAGTTCCTGACACGAAGCAAACTTTTTTCTAAAAGACGTCCACGTTAAATAAACTATAATTCTATTACCTGAATTGTAAATTAGTTGAACTTACCTTTTCGGTACTGTCTTGAATTTAAATACTCGAACTTTTAGATTGAACTTCGATACGGATTTAAAAACTTATATTAAATCAGTACATTTCGTTTATTCTGACCGAGGTTCGATCATAATATTAAGCGTTGTTGACAACTTTACTAATCGTCAAATCTTTTCAGTTAGTAGAATAGATCAGTTTGATTAATAATATAATCGGTAGTGTGATAGTTATCACAGTTTTGATAGTTGTGATAGTTTTGATAGTTGTGAGAACTTTGATATTTGTGATTGTATTGATAGTTACGAAAGTTTAAATAGTTTTGATAGTTGTGAGAACTTTGACATTTGTGATTGTATTGATAGTTACGAAAGTTTAAATAGTTTTGATAGTTGTGAGAACTTTGATATTTGTGATTGTTGTGATAGTTACGAACGTTTAAATAGTTTTGATAGTTTCGATAATATTACTTTAATGCAGTAATATTGCCTGGTTTTGAGCTATAAAGGACCAAAGAGCATAGAATCCGTCTTTTCAGATAAATTTACTATAGATGGTTTGACAACAGCTATGGCTTCTTATAAAACCAAGTTGTAGGCTTTGTAGAAAATATTCATAATCTTTCTTCTCATTCACAACTCTAGAATAGATTGGTATCAATTTTAGTGGAAACAACCACTTAAATAAAGCACCGTAAATGGTTCTGTGGAGGCCACTTGTCACACGTCAGGGCAGAACAAGACAAACATAGTGCAAAGTGGAATCCTATCGAGAGAATGTGAAGCAATTGACACAATGGTTATGTTAAATGTCGGGCGGAGCCAGGGGTTCATAAGTGTTCCCACTCATATTTAACATTCAACTTAATTTTCCTGATTTTTTAATCCATACTAATATTATAAATGCGAAAGTAACTCTGTCTGTCTGTCTGTCTGTCTATCCGTCTGTTACTCTTTCACGCCTAAACGGCTGAACGGATTTTAATGAAATTTGGTATTGGTATACGTTGAATCTCAAGAACGGACATAGGCTACTTTTTATTAGAAAATAAGGGGGGGATGGGGGTAATACCACCTTTGAAAGTTTATATGGAAAAAAAATATTTTTGAAGTTAGAGATATGAAATTTGGTACAAATATAGCTTGAAACTTGGATTAAAATATAGACTACTTTTTGTTTCGAATATTAGGGGAGAAAGGGGTAAAACCGACCATGAAAGGATGTAGTCCACGCGAACGAAGTCGCGGGCACAGCTAGTCTCTATATAATTAGGGGCTTTTGATAAAAAAATACATTCCTGATTTTGGCAGTGTTTTTCTTATTTGTGGTTTTTTAAAGCTTTATAGATGAATATTAAATATTAGAAACAGATTTTTTTTATCTCCCTTTGCGGGGCGGGAATCGAACCCACGACCTTCACGTATCGCGCGTGCTGCTCTTCCAACTGAGCTAACCGCAAGTTATCGTAGGCGATGAAATTTTTCTGCTGTATCAACCGTTAGCCTCCGGTAAATTTTTCTGTTTCTAATATTTAAAGTTCGCTAGTTCGGCGTAAAGTACTATAAAAAAAAAGATTTTCTTGATGAAAGTTTTTTAATTTTCAAACAACAGTTTTTAATGGCCTTTGTGGCAAAGTAAAGCAGGTATATGAATTGCATTTGAAATGCGTGAAACCACATTACATTCAAACGTACTTGTCAAAAATATAACTTTTTGTAATAAGACTACTTGAAGGACAGTACAGACAGCGATTATGACTTGTTTTAGGTGAAATTATGCGAAAAAAAATGTGTCTAGAATATTCTGACATTATTATTTTATCGCTAACTAGTCGACTCGTACGGCGTACCATGTATATAATGTACTTATGTTCATTGCAAATATTATTTATGCATTTTACATTATAAATTTTCGTGATAAATCGATATATTTAAAAAAATCAAAATCCACGGAGTATTTTTAAAGATCTAAGCATACATTGGGGCAGACAGCGGAAAGCGACTCCGTTTTAAGCCGAGAAATTAAAAAATGTTGAGGGCTTCTACCAACCGACACGTAAGTCCAGATTCACCCCGAGCGAGGTTAGTTTGGCCCTCTGCCAACCTGCAGGCCGAGTGCACAGTGCACATCGATTAGTGTTCGATTTCTATACCAATTTGATATACTGCACTCGTTCTAAGCGAATTGGATCGTTTACCAGATCCGATGCAACTGTTCTTTGTTAGTTTTTGGTGTGATAGAATAGAAGAATAGAATAAAATATCTGTTTTATCTAGCCTCCAGTTGAGGATGTTCTTTTCTCTGAAGGTTACAGAGACAAAAATCAATACAGCTCATATTAATAATACTTATATTATAAATGTAAATTTGTGAGTATGGATGTTTGTCTGTTTGTAACTCTTTCACGCAAAAAGTACTGAACGGATTTGGATCAAATTTGGTAGGAAGAGCGATGACATACTAGATAACTCAATATCGATTATTTCCTCTACCTAAAGGTTGTCTGGAAGAGATTGCTTTCTAGCAATAAGGCCACCTAAATTGTACTTAATTATGTCTGTGATACCAATTTCTGTAAATTTTTGTGTGCAATAAAGTGTATCTATCTATAACATTATAGGATACTTTTTATCCCAAAATAGCGCGAGTGAAGTCGCGGGCAACAGTTTCTTTATCGATTTTTATAATTTTATAGTGCTTTACGCCTCACTAGCGCACTTTAAATATTTTAAAGAAGCAGAAAAAATTCATCCCCCTTGCGGGCCTGAATCGAACCCATCTTTAAAATATTTATAGTTTCTTTATATTTAAAATCACAGATGACAAACAGTAGTGACGGCTCCTTGTTCAAAGTATCCTATTTTTTTTTATAGTAGCGCAGTATATTGACTCCTCCCAGCCTAATGGTAAGCAAGAGAGGAACCCACATCGCGATGACAACGGATTTGATATCAAAATATCCTATCCGTTAGCATCGCCATACTGGCCCGCAAGATGTTTCTTCACGCTCCTTTTGAAGGAATCCATGTCAATATCCTATGCCCTAGCTACTCAATTCCATGTAAATTAATTTATTGACTTTATCGGAAAATATTTACAAAATGATACATACAAACAGTCACGTTTATATTGTATAAATGATGGTTAAATGAAATTATGTACATTTAGATGATTGCCTAAAAACGCTGCATGCAAAGATGACAAGTCACAGGAGTGATATAATTGCAGTTTTATTTTTTATCAGCAAATATTCATTATTTATGGAAATGTTCTAAAACAATTTAATTTGATATTTTTTATAGTATATTTATTTTTTAAATTAATTTGAAAATGGATTTGGCTACCCAATCGAATATAACAATAATAAACACAGAATGGTTAAATACTTATTTAGGAGAAAATTGTAACCAATGCGAATTTACAAATTGTTAAGTTTTCAATGATTATTATTCATTTTGCATATATACTAACATGCAGTCAAACAGTTGCTGTATTAATGTCTCGATTTGAGATGCAATGTGTGCACAACGCACCTCATTTTATAAGTCTAAATTTATGGATTATTACTTTTTTTTTGCTTTATGATTTGTCATTGTTTTTAAAAACGTCTTTGGTGCTCTTGGTATATTTTCATGTTATGTTGTTTTCTTTATTATAATCTTTTAAATTACCAGTTTCCATTATTATTTATCACTAGCTGTGCCCGCGACTTCGTTCGCGTGGATTACATCCTTTCATGGTCTGTTTTACCCCTTTCTCCCCTAATATTTGAAACAAAAAGTAGTCTATATTTTAATCCAAGTTTCGAGCTATATTTGTGCCAAATTTTATATCTCTAACTTCAAAAATAAACATTTTTCCATATAAACTTTCAAAGGTGGTATTACCCCCCCATAACTAAATTTCATCAAAATCCGTTCAGCCGTTTAAGCGTGAAAGAGTAACAGACAGACAGAGTTACTTTCGCATTTATAATATTAGTATGGATTTATACCAGCATATAGTCTTCATTTATAGATTGTCTTAACAAGGGATTAATCCCGTGGTTTGCATTTACTCTAGCAGAACAAGTTTAAACACCGCTTCCTAAAATTCATGGAAACCAGTATATTCATGAAGACACGGGAAATTCTCGCTGAGAGAAGTCGTCCCGCTTTTGGGTCATCCAGGTTTAGGTTGGTTAAGAATAGTGTTGCCAACCCTATTGTTTAAATAGTAGAATTGCTGTCTCCACATTAATGCAGAAGCATCATCTTCTGTTACATTTCAAATATTTACTGGCTAGCGCCACCTGTTTATTATTATACTTTGCAATTATTTTTGGTATCCACATAAATTTGAGTGTGAAACAAAATGTGAGTGGGGATGAAGATTTGCATGCTGACGAGCGAGACCAGTCAGCTCGTGATCACGGTTGGTGTAACCTAACTGAAAAGTCCGGCAGTTGTTCGTATAAACTATTAAAAAATGTCGCGTTTTATTGCGTTAACTTATTTAAAATGTTTTCATTTTTTGTTCTTCTTCTTTTTATTTTTGTATGTCTCATGTGTGTCTTTGAGTATCTGTCCGTAGCTCGTAGCTCTCAAACGAATGGACCGATTTCAATCCGATATTATTTCATTTGCAAGCCGGATTCCTTGTCGTGGTTCTTGCCACATAATTTTTGATATATAACGGTCCAGCTATGTAAAAGTATCAGTTCTTTACCAAAAAGAGCTACTAAAGTACAGTCAAAAGCACGCCAGACTACACACTTTGGACGTTGCTAAGCTCTTATGTCTAGGGTATATAAACGAATATCGAACTGTATTCGTTTACCTTGCATATGATTACTTGATTCAGTGAATCACGCGTATTTTTTTTCGGGCTTTTCTTTACACTAGACGTATTTTTAGCGTAGAGGTTTTTTACAATTAAATGAACAAAGTATGAAACGTGTACTTTTCCTGGTTTTTAATTTGTGCGAGGTTATTTAAGCTTATTGTGCTTGGCAACACTGGTTACGTCGGACTTACCTTAACTTGGCTTGCTGACTCGCAAAAACTTACTGTCGTCTTCAGATTGGTTCTGTTCAGGAATTTTAATTACTTTCGTTGGGCTTGGGAAGAGGTTAAGTATTCGATTGTACGGTTCCGTGTATTGTACGAGTAGATGGTTAGATTCGGCTTATTCTAATATCGAGTGTACGGTTATTGATCTGAAAAATTTATTTCTGCTAAATAAAATATGAATTCAATTGGTTTATACTTTGCATTTAAATAAAGTTTTAGCGTAAGACGTAGTTACAGATTTTTATTAGCTAAGCTCTTTACAAACAGTCAAGGTTCCTTTATGGTGCATCCACCATAAAGGAACATACCATGCTTCGTTGTCGGCATGCACACATGCCGACGGCTTTAAGGCAGCCTTACCGCTGACCGCCGGCGGCATTTAAAAAGCCGTTCATGCCCTCGGCTTGGCCGCCGGCCCGTGCCGGCGGATGTGTGTGGATGCACCATTACGATTTGCAAAAGTTATAGTGGACTAATTTCATACGAATCAACTAGCTTTTGCAGCACGCGCTTCGCACGTGGCTGGCAAAACCTAGGCCTGCGGGCTGGCCGCTCCGGGCTTCGCCCTCATGCGGTTTTTTTTTGTTAAAATTTTTTTATTTGGCAATTTTATATTTGAATTCCAACAAAACTTGCTAGAATAAAAAAAATACGACAAATTTTAGTAAGTAATTATATAGATAAACATTAATTTGATAAATTCACGATTCATTTAAATAATAGTATTAGGTTCATTAAGATTTGATAATTTAGTTGGCTCCAGATTAGACCAAATCGATTTCCATAAATTTATCAATGAACTAAAATTTACAAATACTTTCATTTTTCGCGTCCACCTTTATAAAACAAAAACCAGTATTATTGGAAAACAGGACATAAAGAATATATTTTAATGGTATTCAAAGACCGCAGAGTTCCCTATCAAGAGAATTGCCCATTAACGTAATGGTTTCCTAAAGCAATGAGTTTCGGTGCGGATTTGACGAACTTATTCGACTTTACTTTTTGGATGACAATCTAATCTATAAATAGGAAACAAAAGTAGTGATTGCCAATTTTAAGTATTTTTTCTCTTTTTTCTCTATTTACGATTTTAGCACGGCTATACCCATTTTTCAAAATCTACTTTTAACTCTATCTGAATGTTGTCTGAAAAGATAGGCGGTCTTATAATTTTTCAGCTGTTATTTCTGGATAAAAAGTATCATTACTTGTTAATCAAGTAAATCTCGTTTGCCTATTCACCGAATTTCATTAAATCTATTCAATTGCTTTTGTGTGAAACAGAAACAATTACCATTAAAAATATTAGTACTGTTTCAACCCATTAGGGCTGGAGTTTTGTGAAATGCGTTATTGGCAGCTATTTACACTTTATAAGCAAATATGTACATATCAGGTAAATTTCATGTTTGTAAGTGTTAAGGTTTCTGAGATTTCGTGAAAAATCAGTCAGTCAGTGTGTGGTAAATCGCTTTAATTTAAATATATATTTGTTTCATTTTCTTAGGTTAATTTTTTAAGTTAATTAGTAATTGTGAATTTTTATAAATAACTAGCTGTCCCGGCGAACTTCGTAACGCCTATTCTTTTTGATTTCTTTTAAATCTTCCCTGGACCTCCACAATTATTTCAAGATCAAGATTATCCAAATCGGTTTAGCCGTTCTCGAGTTTTAGCGAGACTAACGAACAGCGATTCATTTTTATATATAAGATTAGTATTTTAAGTAGTTCTAAATTTTAGGATTAGTATCCTTTGATAGTTAAATATTGTTTCAAATGTCAACAAGGTTGCTATTATTATTCTTATATAACGAAACATTGTTCACATTGAAAATTTTATTTCTCAAGTTCTATTGTGAATTACATTTCTTTGGTTTAGTACTTTACTATTATTAGCTCCCAGCAAAACAATTGCTTCTTAATTAATAGAAATGCCTCAATCAAATCTAAGCTTCTCAGAATTAGGGAAATCAAACACGACTGTTCAGAAATCTTCGAACAGAACTCTTGTTACAGACTGGAACAGTAAACAAATACTTAGTTACTGTCTCTGCAGACTTTGACCTATTTAGAACCATCTCTAAAGGGAAATTAAATAACATTCTCTGAATAAACATTTTGCGGTTTCGGCTCGCGCTAGTGAAGGGTAAATGATTTGTCTTGTTCTGAGTAAATTTTGTAAATTTTGAAGAAAGGTGTATCAGTTAAGGAAAGCCTTGACAGTAATAAAACCTCCATTCTAAATGTGTTTCTAAACGAAATTCACTGCTTTGTTTTCTTCCATTTTCTGATAGTGTTAGTAAGCAGTAGATAGTGTATATTATTTTGTTATTATTAACTATCAAATTACTGTGAAAAGCGTTTGCAGATAGAATTACTATTATTAGTTATTATAACACATTTTTGTAATTACATGTAATTCGTATGGGATGGTTTCAGAAACATTGCCGTTATTCTACGATTACCATATAGGTACTTACTTACTGCTATACAATTTGTCAGTCAGTAAGTTCCTTTTCTTCTTAACTCCTACTGAGAACGGCAGGACTACCCACTAATACCCCCCGTTGGATCACATCGCCGTTAAAGTGATGCTATGGAAAACTCGGCTCAGCCATAACCAGCACAGCACCATCGGCGTAATAGTCGCTATTATGCGGCACCGTCTCTTCCCCCGGGTTGTTCGAGGGGGAGCAGCGCTGGCCGATCCAACTTTTTTTTATCCAGGGAAAATGCCCACGTACCGTCACTTTCTGCCACGAGGAGACAGAGAGTAGTGTGTCAGACTGGAACCGACTAAAACCCATGGGTGGTACTCTCTGCGCAAAGTGGTGGGGGTTGGTATCCATCGCTTTTAGCCGATCCAACTGGACCAACCCTGCCTCGCAATGGAGACCGTGGGTGTAATGCCTACTGTGGTGAGACCAATAAGTCCCTGCAAATCATGAACGTCCCCTTTGATCAATTAAATTTTAAGTAGGTAGCCGTTTTATTTACCAAATGGCTTAAAACAACATTTTCCCTTATTCGCATACCCACAGCAAATGACCCTTTAATCAGAGACAGATATAACGGCAGAAGGAATTCAATTATAAGGCCACATTCGGCCCGTGTGGGCACTAATGGAAAGGGCCCAAGCATCTCACTCGGCTGAATTAATGACGTAGCTCGGAGAGGATTTCGAAGGACGAATTTTCAAGTCCCGAAAGAAATGTAATGCCATTTGTCTGGTAGCGGTCGTGGTCCTTGAAAGCTTTGACTATATTGTTTGTGGAGGTTACCGTTTACGATGTTACGGAAGCCGTTTAATTGAAGGGTTCGGGCGAGCGTTTTATTTGTTAATGGACTGGCGTTTGTTTATTTTTACAGTCTAGACAGAACTAAGAGCAGGAGAGGACAGCGTACTGTCAGTTTTATATGGGTTGTAAAATTCTGAGTAAGAATCACACTTAACATCGTCTTATGAAGACGTAAACTTACAGTTTTCATACGTTGCATAGGTGCTGTACATATAAATGACTGTTCTGTAGGGAAATTATGTGTCTACCAAATTAAACGTATCGTATTTTTTTTAATCTGTTTCAATTTGAAGCAGTGCGTGTTGATGCCTAACACTATCGCTTACAAGCCTAACTATTTACTGTTAGTGTCCTAAACACGGTAAGTACTGTGACGGGCAAGTAATTTAAACGCAAATCCCAAACAAACAAGTTGGTTTATTAAAACGTTTCGTAAGAGCAATAAGTAAAGAGTGACTCGATACAACGCAAACATGACTTTTATACCGGTTCACAATTAATAATAAAAACCACTCGCGCTTGACACTTTTAGTTCACGCCCACAATAGTATGGCCGCCGTCAACGCTGCTCCGAACAATACGCGCAGGCGCAGCCATCTGCAAGTAGGCGGCGTCATCGGTGAGTCAGGTGCGTGCGCGCGCGCGGCCATGTTAATGTAGGCGGCGCCGGGGAGACGGCCGCTCACGTCACTAGTCACGCCACTGTTACGTCATCGATCGTACGATTCTGTGCCTCGTTTAGTAACAGTTTTCGGGCTACTTGCCCGTTGAAGTAGTAGCCACTACACTACTCCCCCGCTGAGACCGTGACTACGGGCGATAGAAATTGGTAAATCTTACTATCCGTCCACTCTTTGTCGTCTTGGCTGGCGGATCATTCTGAGGTTCTCCTGACTTTAGACTTGATTTGACTTTAGGTGGCGCTTGTGGTTCTTCGACAGTAATATAGGCCGGCTTTAACCTGTCTATGGAAACTCGTTGACATTTTCCTTCCACTTCTATATCGAAGGTCTTCTGGCTGCGGTGTAGTACCTTATATGGGCCTGAATATGGAGCTTGGAGCGGTTTCCGTACTGGACCCTGGCCAATAAAGACATGAGTGGTGAGTGACAAGTCTTTCGGAACAAAAAATGGTCGACGTAAACTTCCATGCCAAGATGTTGGTTGCGGTCTTAGCTTAGAGACATGTGAGCGAAGGCGACTTATGAAGCTGGTCACGTCTTCCAATGTGTCAGGATTTGAAGAGAAAAAATGTCCAGGCAGTCGGAGTGGCTCACCATAAACAAGTTCTGCGGATGATGTTTGTAGGTCCTCTTTATAAGAGCTGCGAATACCAAGAAGTACCCAAGGTAAGACCTCTACCCAGTTTGCTGATGAGTGGCACGTTATTGCGGCCTTGAGTTGTCTGTGCAGTCGTTCTACCATACCGTTAGCTGCCGGATGATATGATGTAGTGGTGTGATGGGTAGCGCCAATCAGGGCAGCCAGCTCTTTGAATGTGTGCGATATGAACTGACGTCCTCGATCTGTGGTGATACGCTCTGGGCAGCCAAACCGAGAGATCCATCCGTTGGAGAACGCAGCAACACAAGTCTCAGCAGTCATTTCTTGTAGCGGGTATACCTCAGGCCAACGAGTGTAGCGGTCGACGACTGTGAGGCAGTACCTGTACCCAGAACATAAAGGTAAGGGGCCAATCAAATCTAGGTGAACGTGTAGGAAGCGTGCTGAGGGTGCTACAAACGGTTGTAATGGTGCTTGAGTGTGTCTGGTTACTTTGCTTCGCTGACATTGTTGACACTCTTTTGCCCACTGACGGCAATCTTTGCGAATACCTGGCCAGATGTAATTTTGTGTTACCAGCTTGACGGAAGCCTTCACACCGGGATGACTCAGATTATGAAGTGATTCAAATACCTGTCTGCGAAAAGTTGGGGTGATAAAAGGTCGGGGTTTCGGTGTGGAGATGTCACAGTAAACAGCTTTACCACTTTGTTCTGATTCTACCTTCTCCAGTCTCAGCGTGGAACCAGTTTGTAAGAGGTCTTGCAGCTCGTCGTTGGATTCTTGTTCTCTGGCCAAGGCTTTGTAATCTATGGGCATAGAAATCTGGTTAATCCTGGAAAGAGTGTCTGCAACTATATTCTCTTTACCAGCTATATATCGAATATCGGTAGTAAATTGACTTATAAAATCTAGATACCGATATTGTCGAGGAGAACTATTCTTCCGATGTTTAGCGAATGCAAAAGTGATGGGTTTGTGATCTGTGATGATCGAGAATGTGCGTGCCTCAACCATAAACCGGAAATGTCTTATGGCCTCGTAAATCGCTAGGAGTTCGCGGTCGTATGGGCTGTATTTTATCTGCGAAGGGCTCAGCTTTTTTGAAAAGAAAGCTAACGGCTGCCATTCGTTGCCTTTTCTTTGCTGCAGAACTGCGCCTATTGCTGAATCGGACGCGTCAGTCTGAATAGAAAGCTCAGTTCGTGGATCTGGGTGAACTAGCAGTGTAGCTTCTGAAAGTTGTTCCTTACAAAGTTTAAACGATTGCAGGAGAGCTGGTGTCATGGTTATAGGCTGCGATCCTTTTGCTTTTGATCCTGCTAAGAGTTGGTTGAGAGGCGCTTGTGCGGCTGCTGCGCCAGGAATGAAGCGACGATAAAAATTCATCATCCCTAAAAATCTCCGCAATTCTTTTACAGTCTTCGGAGCTGGAAAATCACGGATTGCGTGGACTTTTGTTTCAAGTGGCTGAATTCCACCTGCCGATACTTTAAAGCCTAAAAAATTGACCTGTACTTGACCGAAAATGCATTTATTGGTATTTACTAAAACACCATATTCTGCTAATCTCTGAAAAAGTTGCCTGAGATGCTGTTGGTGTTCTGTACTGCTTCTGCTGAACACCAAAATGTCATCCAAGTATGCAAAGCAAAAATCCAGTCCCCTGAGAACCTCATCCATGAACCTTTGGAAGGTTTGAGCTGCGTTCCTGAGCCCAAAGGTCATGAACGGGAACTCGAAGAGTCCAAAAGGCGTTGTTATTGCGGTTTTCTGGATATCCTCCTCGAATACAGGAATCTGGTTATATGCTTTTACGAGGTCCACGGTGGAAAAGACCGAGCTGCCGGTTAGCTGACATGTAAAATCCTGCAAATGTCTGATGGGGTACCTATCGGGGATTGTGCGGGCATTTAGAGATCTGTAATCTCCGCAGGGGCGCCATCCATCATCCTTTTTTTTAACAAGATGAAGCGGCGAAGACCAGGGACTATGAGACCTGCGGGCTGTACCATTCTGCATCATGTCATCAAATTCTTGCTTCGCTATCTTCAGTCGTTGTGGGTCTAAGCGACGCGGGTGACTGGATATTGGAGGGCCGCTGGTAGTACGTATATGGTGAACAGTGGAGTGTTTGACAGCAACATGCTTACCTGCAGGTCGAGTCACATCTGGAAACTCCCTTAGTAGGCGATGATATACCGTGTCATCTATGATGGTGCGAACCGACGATATAGCCTCAGTAGAACTGCACTGTGGGACTGCAACTGTGAGTGTGGTAACGCCATCTACTAGGCGCTGATTACGGCAATCA
Source organism: Glyphodes pyloalis (assembly GCA_037074685.1). Lineage (NCBI taxonomy): Eukaryota > Metazoa > Arthropoda > Insecta > Lepidoptera > Crambidae > Glyphodes > Glyphodes pyloalis. The sequence continues at coordinate 4,419,290 of JAYKKO010000002.1, forward strand.
ACTAGTAGGTTATAGTAACCTAGGAAATCGATGCCAATTATGGGTTTTGAGACGTCCGCTACAATAAAACGCCATGTAAAAGCACGACGAAGTCCCAAATCTAGGGTTAAGGGTAGGTATCCATACGTACTAATTACTGTGCCATTTGCTGCAAATAATTCGTATCCGGTTTTGTTCCGAGGTTCCCGAACAGCGGATCTTGGGAAGACGCACAAGTCTGAACCTGTATCTATAAGATATTGCACCTTTGTCCTACGATCCGTGATGAACAGGCGGCCTGAAATGGCTAGGCAGTCATTTACCGCCACTACTGGCTGCCTTGGTAGTTTCCCTCCTTCTTGAAACTGCATGGTTGAATGCACTTGCGTGCATGCGCACCAAAGCGGTAGTGATACCAGCAGTGTGGGTGGTCGTTTGGTCTGGAACGAGAACGGGAGCGCGAGGTCTGCCTTGAGCGACGTTCATACGGTCGAGATTGTGATCTGGATTGTCTTCGTAGCTCCAAGGTCAAAGTCTGCATCTGTCTACTAAGTGCGGCTACTGTCTTGCTTAATACATCAAAAGCAGTACCTGATTCGCTAGAGTTAGTAGGTGAAGAAGTACTTGCTACTTGACTTGCTACTTGCCCGGTTACTGGAACGGCAACTTGTCTCTTTACTTCCATAGTGAGAGGAACGATTTCGTTGATGCGGTCAGCGAGCTCTGCCAGGTCTTCTAGACTCATCTTAGTCTGCTGGGCTGCTATACAGGTTTGCAGGTGCGTAGGAAGTCTACTTGCCCAAATAGTCCGGATGAAATCGGCAGGAACAGTCGGTCCAGCTAAATGTTGCAAGTGCCTGAGGAACTGGGTAGGTTTCCTATCGCCTAGTTCCTCATGCATTAAAAGCTGTTTAATATTACGTTCCTGTGATACGGAAAGTCTTCGAATTAATTCAGACTTCAGTTTTTCGTACTTGCCAGTTGCAGGTGGACTGACTACCAGGTCTCTCACCTCTGCTGTATGCTGTGGTTCCAATTGCGCCAGAACGTAATAAAACTTAGTGGAGTCAGTGCTAATATTTGACAAAACAAACTGACCTTCTAATTGAGCAAACCATAATTCCGGGTCATCAGGATTGAAAACAGGCGTCCTTACACCCACTCGGCAAGTTTCTCCACCCATTGCGGCATCTCCATGTTTTATTGGGTCCGTCATCCTTGTTTATCCTCTTCGGAACGTCGGGGGTCACCAGTGAAGCAGTGCGTGTTGATGCCTAACACTATCGCTTACAAGCCTAACTATTTACTGTTAGTGTCCTAAACACGGTAGGTACTGTGACGGGCAAGTAATTTAAACGCAAATCCCAAACAAACAAGTTGGTTTATTAAAACGTTTCGTAAGAGCAATAAGTAAAGAGTGACTCGATACAACGCAAACATGACTTTTATACCGGTTCACAATTAATAATAAAAACCACTCGCGCTTGACACTTTTAGTTCACGCCCACAATAGTATGGCCGCCGTCAACGCTGCTCCGAACAATACGCGCAGGCGCAGCCATCTGCAAGTAGGCGGCGTCATCGGTGAGTCAGGTGCGTGCGCGCGCGCGGCCATGTTAATGTAGGCGGCGCCGGGGAGACGGCCGCTCACGTCACTAGTCACGCCACTGTTACGTCATCGATCGTACGATTCTGTGCCTCGTTTAGTAACAGTTTTCGGGCTACTTGCCCGTTGAAGTAGTAGCCACTACAAATTGTTTTGACATTTGTTTAACATACAGCAATATTCATTAGCAGATTACTTTACTTTTGAATGAAAAAATAGAACAAATAACAATATACCGATATTTTAAATTTGTTAAATTAAAACATTCACAGCACAGGCGAATAAATAAATTATTTTTTAAATATATCGTCGACTACATGTTGGTGCCATATGTCATTTTTAAAGGTTAAATGAATATTTTAATAATTTTAGGCAACACCCGTTATCTTCTGAAGTTTATTAATAAAATTGTAACTACTTATACAAGAATCATTAAAAAAAAACAAATGCTTAAGATAAATTCGGCATTATATTTTGTGACGCATTTATTTCTACGAATACAACCTGCTTAACGACCAATATGCGTACACAGGAGAACATCTAGCCTATTCGTGGTTTACTTACTTACATCAGCAGTCAAGTATGACAAATGACAGTATTCCAGTGGGAGGCGTAAAAACCAACACAACACACGTAACTGGTGTAATATTTAAGGCTTTATCTAATAAAAGCTCACTCGGGACATGTGGAAAAGCGAGAAGGCATGTAAAAAGATTTCCTAATGACATAAACCACACGTATTCTGTAACATTTTCTTGAGCAAATATTCACGTGCGATTGAGCTTGTACGTGAGATCACGTGATAAATACTCTCACTCTAGTTAGTTTAGAATATTACAATTAACACATAATCACTACATAGTATAAAACTAAGTGGCTATTTCTGTATGCCCCTAAGTATGCTTAGATCTTCAAAAGTACGCAACGCATTTTGATGCGATTTTTTTCATAGATAGAGATAGAGATATATGAGGAAAGATTAATGTGTTATCCAGACATATTAATGTATAGAAAAGCCGAAAACTTCATTTGTAATTACTGGCACCCGTTCAAAGCCGGGGCGGGTAGCTAGTAATGAATAAATTGTCTTGTGTAGTAGTAAATGCCATACTATCGATACTTTGGTACGGTGTTATCGATAGAAATACTGATAGCTTAACACTAGGCAATACGATTGCATGCATTTAATAATATCTATAGTTTTAGTCGTCTAGAAGAATAAACTATCGATACAATTCAAAGCTTTTGCGATGGTAATAAAAAATAAAATTTGATAGTAAAGAAAGTCAATCATCAGTGTTGTTTTGTTCCTGCGTGTGAGTAAGGTTTTCAGAGCTCTTGGGGGGTGCTACATTAGTAGCAGGGGTCAAGCCTTCAAGGTAAGGGCGAAGTCTAGTAACAGTTGTACTATGCTATACTTTTCGACCTTAAGCTAGGAACTCATTACCACTTAACATCAGGTGGGATGAGGTCAATCTTGAAGTGCATTTAAAAAAAATAAAAAAGTAGAAAAATATTGCAAAAAATAATCTTGCAATGATTAAACTCGATGGGAACTATAGACAGTGTAACTAGAAAACAATGTTTGACATTAATAGTACCAAAAGGCCTTTGATGGTATATCATAAATAAAAACCATTAATAGTTTTTAAAGTTTTGATACATTTATCGATTAAATATAACAAGAAGATAGTCTTGGTCGCTTGTATCTTATCAATAAACTATTTTTTTAACGCACTTGTAAATGTTGTTTTGTATTATATTTATCATACTCTATGTTAATATTATATCTGGAGGTATTTATGATTTTTTACAGTTTTGAAAGAAATAGTGTGTATATAAGTTAAGTTCAATTTATGCCTTGAAGTAACATAAATTGACTATCTCAATAACGGAGAGGCGAGCACGACGGACTTTAAAATAGTGCAAGATTTGATTCCCAGTCAGGTCAAACCGGAAAATGATTTTCTCTGGATTTTCTTGGATGTGGATATTGTCGTACCGTTGTTATTTAGCATAAGATATATACCACAGAAGCAGAACCGTGTCTGATATTAATTTTAAAGAAACAGAAAAAATTTATTCCCTCTAACGATGCAAGGTCGAACACATGATATCCACCTATCATACCTATTAATGAGCGGCGTAAAGCACTTTAAAAAATTAGAAAATTCGGATGTATGATATAGTCCATTTTTTTCTTTATCGAGTTTTTATTTTATTATTATTCGATTTTCGATATTATATTATTTGATTGGTATTCGACTATCAATACTTTTTTATTTTATTGGTTTTCGATTATCGAGATAACACGCATCAATGACAACAACACTACATCTATCTACCTCTGTTTAATATCGCGTCAAGATACACACCAAACTACTGTTTCCTCATTAGGGACTGATATTACTGAAGCGGAACTTGTTACATCAATCAATGTTACACATAAAATATAATTTACGTTATTAAGACATTTTCTTGTGTAGTTACGCGTTGAATGGAGTTCTCATATACGCTCACTCTCATATACAGGAGAAGTCAATAATTGTAATAGAGAATTGTTTTTTTTTAAATTACATTCTTCTATTTAGTTAATCATTTAAATTCTTACCTAAAAAAAGCACAGACATTTCTATTATGTTTTGTGTCTGAGTATTTATAAATGTGCTTAAATAAATATTGAAGTAAAATTATTTTTTTTTGGTTTTCATAATACATGTGCTTGAATTGCTTTCTTTCGAATCAGGTCTTTTTTTTTAATATTCATTAACACCATTATCCATTGCTCTGACTCTCTGGTTAGTAGTTTAAGGACTTGTGTTACTGATATCAGAAACACATCGGCACCACAACACCCAGACCCGAAACAATAAAGAAAATTTTGTTTCCCATATTGACCTGACCGGCGATCGAATCCAGGCCTCAGATATGATGCAACGCCAAAGTCAGGCTAGCTCACATCGGCTACGGAGGTCCTGATGAATTAATATGATCTGTTATCTAAAATACTGTCGGCCCGCCCCGACATAGTTCCATCAGTTGAACTAGTTGTTTATAAAGCTTATCACAGTTGGCATTACACCAATGGCCCCCAAGGTGAGGGGAGGTGAGATCTGAACCGCTTAAGCGGCCATACTGCCGGCGGTGCTGTCTGTGGTAGTTCAACGTTGACCGGGATACCCACGGCACTGCCAGTCAGGCGATGAGGTCCACCGACAGGTTATAGTGGGTAGTCCCCGCCCTTTGCAGGACGGAGTCGGGAGTAAGGTCTGCTCCCTGGGAGTCCCACACACGTCGTAGTCACCCTCGGCTGCGGTAAGGTGCGTCAAGGCATTTCCTGTCATAAAAAAAAGTTATTTAAAATGCTTAACAAGATCAATACATTTGCTATAAAATCAGGTTTAATTAATTATGGCGTCGAATGAAAATGACTACGTGCCCATTAAAAAGCGAACATACCTACGTACCTATATAATGCGTTTCGACCGGGAATCGAACTCAGCTGCAGCGATTAATTAATTAGCCTCAGATTACACAGTTTAATCAGCATTGGTATGGCGTCGAAAATTGGATCGTTTAGTAATGAATTGATGGATTTCATTTGTCAATGTTGTTTTTAACCAGAATTACATTGGGTATTATGACAATCGTGTTCACTAAATTATGTAGGTAAATGATTAAAGGAAATGACGAAAAAAAACCGTGTCACTTGATAAGAGGGATTTGGAACCTTAATAACATTCAAGCTTGAAATTTTGCCAAAAGTGTATGCTAAGATACGGTTGTTTTACTAGATATTAGTAGGAAAGCGGCATACTGAAATAAACCTTATTATTTGGTAACTTTAAACATATTTATATATTTAAACTGCATTTGTCGAATTGGTATGGTTATAATTGGAGTGACAAATATAAAAGGCACAGGCAAAGGTATCACAGGGATTTCAAAATTAAAACTAAATATCACCGAAAATACATGAACATGAATTTCTAAATACGACTCATAAAAAGTCGCTATTGTTATAAAAACGACAATTTTAAATTACCTTTTTTTACATCTACATATTTAAAAAGGTAGCTTTTCTGTGTGTCTGGCTCTATATGTTAAATCTTTCTAAAATACTGGACGGATTAAATGCATGATAATGTGACTCAATAAGAAGTTTCGTTAGATGGGAATGTGGGTTAAATATGGGAAACCAACTTTTAGTTATTGATTCGGGTCTAGGTGTTGTGTTACTAGGGCTTAAATGAGGTAAAACAAGTGCTTTTACTAATTACAACGGACTTATTAACTACATATCACAATATCAGTGCAATTTATATGATGTTTTCACAAAATAGATAGGTTCAGAAGTCAAACTCATGTATGTACTACACTTTTCATACCTACGCTCGGCGATCGCGCTAGTGTTGTAAACTATGGCTTATTAGACGAAAAACTATCGCGGTATCATGGCGCTCCTATTTAGTTGTATGATTTATTGTGGAGAATGAAACGGGACGAATGGAGATATAAATTAATAATAACTACAATATTTTTATTTTAATGTCATTGTTATTTATATTGCAACTTTGTCACAGAAAATATCTTGCGACGATTTCGACATTGGCGAAATGCACGATTATTATATTTTAATGTGTAATAAATTCGCATCCTCATGTACAATTTTTTACAGTAAGTTAGTGGAAAACACTTGCAAGGCATTGAGAACATTAGTGTCTATACCTCATTTAAGAGACTTTTTAGAATTTCACAGTTCAAGTAGTTCCTTTTGAAAAAGTTGCAGAATCGGTCCTCCATTGATCTAACAAATTCCACAAAACTGTCTAAGCTCGCACTGGTTTGAACTGGCTTGAGATATCGTGTCCGTGAGCAGTATCTATGTGTGCGTTGCTCGAGCGCGCTTTGTATGATGATTGATTTCTGTACCTATCTTTTTTGTGATGTTGTCGAATATTCATTAATATATATTTTTATCTACATTGCATTTGTGCGGAGGCGGGGCAAGCTGGATAATAACTTTCAACTACCTACTATTGATTTACAAGTAGTTGAAAAACAACGTTAGGTAATACTGTAATGACTCTTTAGCTACCCACATCCATTGGACACTACTAATTGTTTGTCCTGTAACTACAAGATAAGTGAGAAAGAAAGCATTTTTGTTTGCAAACAAGTTAATTATAACTAACCCTTGGTAGTTAGCTAATTTCTTATGGGATTGACTTGCCTAATCGAAATCGGTTAGGGAACGGGAGACGTCCTTGAGCAAGAAAGTTAAATTACTGTTCAAATGTTGTTTCTAGAGGTATTTATAATAAACATAGTACCTATATATGTTTAGGCCAACTAGTAAACTGGTACTAAACGTAAAGCGAACGTTGCCACATCCTCCGAGATCGATTAAACATCAAAGTGTCCTCATATATCTCCATCATATCTCCCACATCTGGGCTTCGCCAACGGGAACAAGATTCCGGACATTTCCATGCTCATAAATCCGGCGATAAACCCGCCTATAATAGGGCACCCTGTATCATGTGCCCGTAAAAATCGTGAACGTTATGACAGCGTGTGTAGTGTCTACATGTTGATAAAAATATTTTGAGCTAACATATTATTTGCAGCACATGAAAAATTATGACACAAATGATCACAAATTGTCTACGGTGAATATTGTCACCCCCTAATGAAGATAATGTCATGTTTTTTTCTTAATTAAATTTGATAATATGCTTTTTCTCTGAGTGATTATTATAAATACTGCATAAATATTAGACATCATAATTATACAAAAAATACTGTTCAATTTGGGGTCTAAATATAGATCTAGAGACGTACGAATGAATATAATACATGTGTTGCATGCGTGCTGCTTGTTGCCTTCACGATTCAATGATACTCGCAAGGTTAACATTATTCGTAGAGTAATGAGACAAAAGTGGAATGCCATTATTATTTTTCATATACTTGTGAGATTTTAAGTAATCGTCTTTTTTAAATAAAAAAATGTTTTACTGAAAGAAAAAACATTTGCGGTAAACTAAACAAACCCCCAATGTGGTAGTGTAAGTCACTCCGCCATCCTTATTAGGACTATAACTTTTAACCGGCTGCTACTTAGTAACGATTCTATTCCCACTTTTAGATTTCATTCAACAAACATGCCGGACGCAAGTTCCTACTTTGCCGGCTCTCTCGCCAATGAGGTTATTGGTGGAAGAGTTAATTATCACGCCAGTTGTTGCCGAATCGACGTGTTTTTCCCCAGTCTACTCTTTTAAACCTAGAACACTATTTCCCATAGCTTTGTCGCTCAAAACAGTTTAATATTTGCGATATTTGCTCGAAAAACTATTTCATGCACGGATACATACTCTTGCTATCATAACGTACACCAAAATCATAGGTTGAATTTATATGATATCATAATGGAGACAGTAATTTTCGTCATATTCATAATGTTTTATTTCTTGACCAAGTTTAAGCAGTGAGATAAATTGTAACATTCATTTTAAATACCTATTACCATAAAAAATGCGACCACACCTAATTTGCACTAAAACGCGTTAAAATACAACTTCATGTTCTATGCTTTAGAAACTCATTTTAAACGCCAAATGGAAAACACTAACAGAGAGAGAAATAAATAATATCTAGCTTGTTTAAACCTGAAGAAAATAAAGGCAAGACGAAGCACCAAAACTCTGAACTAAAAATAAAACAAAACAGATACGAAGGAAGAAAGCTATACAAATGATCTTTTGCGCAACTAAAGCGATAAGACTTGAATGTTTGTTAAAAAGTATCTTGACGATTGCAGATATTTTACTGAGAAAAAATCTTAATTTTATTCTTCTTCTTGGTTTTATCTCTATTCCGCGAGTACAGTGAATAAGGACCTTAGGCAAGTCTGATTATTACTGAGAAAATTTTTTTTCAAGGTAATAATGTAGGTAAGTAATAATGAAATAGTTTTGAGTTGTGTTTACCAAACTGATCTATTACTGTTTTTTATTTTATACTGCATTACGCCGAACTAGCGAACTTTTAATATTTTTAAAGAAACATATCGTCCCTTTATTGGTAAAACCGATTATATGCACTTTTTTTCAAAAATTAGTTATTTACACCAAGCTACTCAACTTTTTGAGCTCTATCAACAGGTAAAACCGATTATTCGATACGATGCATAGTTTCCGAGATAGATACGCAAAAAAACAATTATATTATAAGCTTTTAAGTAACATCTGCATTCAATTACAGCTAAAGTCTAATACCTGTACGATTTTTTGGAAGCCTTGCAATCAAAAACACATTCTGTTTCATATCTTATTTTAGTTGCAATTTGCTTACACTCTGAACATACTGTAGCATTGTACTAATACAAATTAAAATACTTTAAATGGCTCTGGTTTTGCTGAATTATTGGAAAGTTCTTAGAATCTTACACATTAAAAAGAAAGTAAGTAGTTCTACTTGCTTTTAACAGAACATAATCCTTCGCACTTGTGCAGATGTTAATTCAATTAAAAGAGATTATGCAGTTTTATTTGCTTTTTCCACAACAACAGAGATCGTTTCGTTAAGATTTAAATACAAGTAAAAGCAACTATGCTTAATTAAATAGTTCATATGGTGATATTTCTACATAAATATTTTCAGCTAAAACCAATTACGCGCACATCTCTGACTTAGTCGCCATCTTTGACGGACGAATCGTGCGCCGGCCGGTTGTAGTGTTTTGTTTTTCAAGTTTATTTCTTTTTATCGTAGTTTATGTAAGTGTTTGTGGTGATAAAGTTTGAATATGAGTGCTAAGGAAGTTGGAGAGTCATTAGATCCAGAAGGAAATGCTTTTCAAAAAGGTAATTGTTTGTATTAAACAGTTTCGAGGTTATGTTTGCAAATAATCATTCATTATGCATAAAAATATAGGTATCAGTAACTATTTAACGATTTGTTTAATAATTATGATTAAGCATTGGCCTATTAAGCGATATTTTAATGTGATTGTCGTATATTGTAGAAATAGAAGACGCTTGGATGAATGATGCGCCAGAAGAAGATTTGTGCATATCTCAGGCATACGATTTATTTATGACCCAGTCTGAGCAAAAGGTTGTGGATGACAATACTTCAGCGTCGAAAAAAGGTAAAAGAATTTAATAACAAAAGTGCTTAGAACTTGCCTATCTCTAATCAATCAGGTATATCTACTTTGTGATACACCTACCTAATCGCTGTGTTTGCGATTTCGGCCGCATGGACTTATTGTAGGTAATTAGTTAGGTATTAGTTATTCCTGTTATGACTATACATTCTAAAAATTATTAGGATACTATGTAACTGAAGGTAAAGGTAAGTTACTAGCTTCTGCCTGTGACTTTATTTAAGCAGGTTTAGTACTTTGAGTAGTAGTATAAAATATAGCTCATGTATTAATCTAATGTACCAGCTACATTATTGAAAATTTTCCCATTCAGTAGTATTTGTGTGAAAAAATAACAAACATCCATACATCCCAATAATATTATAAACGTTATCACATCATCAAACATTCATCGACCTCTATCCTATATTCCTCTGTTGGCCGCACTTATTAACTGATTATTACCTAAACCTGATAAGTGATGACTTACCTATTAAATTATTTGCAGATAATTGTGATACTTCTTCAGAGGTTAATTTTTGTAAAGAAAAACCGAAAAAAAATGTTATGATGAAGATTAACTCGGATGGCAATGAACATTTTCGAAATTTGAGATCAGGTACGTATGTAACTAATTTTATAAGTATTAATTATAATAATTTATTAAATTTATTATTTATGTACTTTATATATCAACCTCTGCTGGGCGCAGTTATCCATTATTTTTCTATGACTTTTGTCTAGTACAAACTGGAACCAAAACCAACCAACCGGTACTTACCTAACATGTTATAATGTCTTACTATCTAAATTAAATTAATTGTTTACAGGAAATAATTCACCATCACAAGTTTCAAATAACAAAGAAAGGAGTGTAGAATCTGACTTAAAATCACTATTCGGTGGCGATTTTTCTGATGACGATCCTACATATCAGCCTCCTGATATTATTCAAATGCCCACTGAAGCGGATTCGGATGATTCGGAATTAATAACACTAGAAGAACTCTTAAATCAAGATTTTGTTCATGCTGCTGAAGAAAAAAAAAAATTAGCCGTCGCAAAGCTATAGCTCAGGTGTTTGGTAATAAGCAAAAACCTCCCAATGATAACAATAATAATGAGTCTTTATTAGTAGCACAATCAATAACTGTGGAGCTTTTTCAACGTTGTTGGAAGGTCTTAAAACCACGAGCTCGTTGGCACCAAAGAAATCCTGAAACCTGGAAAGTTAATGTAGTAAAAAGACAGCGAGCTGAAGGCTTGCCATATGTTACAAACAAGAAATTTAGAAGCTCAAAAAATCCTAAGCCTGTTGATTGTTCCAAATGCAAATTTGAGTGTAATGATAAAGTTACAGATGAAGAGCGCCAAATAATATGCAGAAAATATTGGAGTCTAGACTATGCCTCAAAAAAAACATTTATTTTGGCTCACGTAAGAGTTAAGTCAGTAAAGAGACTTCTTGTAAGTAGGAAAAGAACGACACGACGCTCTTATGCTAAGCAATGCTTTTTCACAATAGAAGGGAACGAAATATATGTTTGCCAAAAGTTTTTCTGCCAAACATTATGCATTGCTTCGTGTGTCGTAGCTGATGCTATAAAGCACCGGGATAACTTAGGACTTTTTGCCAAGCAAGAAGACCCTCGCGGACGTCATGAGCCTCCGAATAAAACTGCACCTGAAAAAATTGAGTACTTAAAAAATCATATTGCATCTTTTCCTACTATGGAAAGTCATTACATACGCAAGAAATCAAAACGCAAGTATTTAGACAGAAACCTTACTTTATGCAAATTGTATTCTTTGTACGTCAAAAAATGTGCAGACGAAAATATGGAACCTGTGTCGGAGATGACATATCGTAGAATTTTTTCAACAGAATTTAATTTGGGATTTTTCATGCCGAAAAAAGACCAATGTCTTTTGTGCACTAGGTACAATCGCGCTAATCCAGAAGAACATAATAAAATACAAGAAGAATATCAGAAACACATTGAAAGGAAGCAAACTTGTAATCAGGAAAAAGATAAAGATAAAAAGAGAGCTGAAGAAGAAACAAATTTTCTGTCTGCTACTTTCGATTTGCAGGCAATTTTACAATTGCCATGCACTGATGTTGGTCTCCTTTACTATACAAGAAAATTAACTTTATACAATTTAACGCTGTACGAAAGTGCGCTTCCTAACGAAGCTTATTGTTTTGTATGGTCGGAGACAAATGGTAAAAAGGGAAGTTCAGAAATCGGGACTATTTTGTGTCACTATTTAATGAAATGTGTACCAGAGGAAGTCACGGAAGTCAGTTTGTTCTCTGACACATGTGGTGGACAAAATAGGAATCAATTCGTGGCTGCTATCCTATTGTGGGTAATTCAAAACAGCAACCATTTGCAAATCATAGAACACAAGTTCTTAGAGTCAGGTCACAGTTACATGGAAGCTGACTCAATGCACAGTGCGATTGAGTCTGCCAAGAAAAATGTTGATATTTTTTGTATGACTGACTGGATTAACATTTTCAAACGTGCTAGATCAAAAAAAAAATACAGGAAAGACACAAAGACCATAACAAAAAATTGTTATCAAGTCAAGGAATTTAAATTTAACGAATTTAAAGACTTGAAAAAATTGGCTAATACAATAATTTTGAATAGAACCAAAAACACAGATGGACAGCAAGTGAAGTGGTTACAAATAAAACGGATGAAGTATATAAAAGGAGACAAAAAAATATACTATAACTATGACATGTCAAATTCGTTTATGGCAATGGATGTAACTGTTTCAGGCACACAAAATAAGATTAATACAAATTCAGCATCGACATCTTCAGCACATGGAGACCACAGCTATGCGACAAGAAACAAAGCCAAGCGATTGGCAGCAGAACAGGTAATTGAACTATCAACTACCTCGGAACTCCAGTTCCCACCGCTAGAACAATTATATAATGGACCTCTTCCAATAACGGAAGCTAAGAAAAAAGATCTCATCAATCTATGTGAGAAGGGGGTTATACCAGAAGAGTACCATGGATGGTACAGAAGTTTGCTTGAAGATAGGGATCGCGTTGAACGCGTACCTGATGTGGCCGCCTCTGAAGAGTCTCAATCTGAGTCATCTGTGGACTCATCAGCTGATGAATGAATCATGAATCAATTTCATGTTTTCACAAATTGTTTTGTAAACTTAGTGGAAAATAAAAATTTATTAATAAAGTTGATTATTTCCTAATAATATCATTCTTATTATTTTCCTACGTTATTAATTTCTTACTTTCATGTAAGTAATGATTTTTTGGTACTTTTGTAATTATAAAAATAACAATGACCAGGCTTGCTGTAGTTCATTGCAGATAGTCTACCACAATTCTTAATTTTACTCAAGCAAAACCAATTATATATTTTTTAAATTTCAATTGTAGAAGAATTATAATGTTATTTCTACACTTGTTTTTGGTACCTTATTACTTCCTTCGAAAGGTTACGGTGAAGCTATAACATAAGCTCCAAGTGATTTAATTAATGATATATATGCTTATGTCGTTATTCAGGAAAAACCAACTAAATGACCTCCCTGTAGATAGTGTTTGGCATTTTTTCAAGCATTATCAATGAAGTACTTCTATTTTTATGACTTACAAACATACTATATTAATTTTTTCATTATAATTACATGATTGCAGGTAAGATTAATGTAATTTAGTAACATATTTTTTCTGTCAAACTTTTAAATCATCATTGTCACAACTTTAGTTTTCGGTAGATAATCGGTTTTACCAATAAAGGGACGATATCTTTGTTATCTCCCCTTACGGTGCGGGAATCGAACCCACGACCTTCACGTATCGCGCGTCCTGCTCTTCCAATTGAGCTAACCGCAAGTTATCGAAGGCAATGAAATTTTTCTACTGCCTGTTAGCCTCCGGTAAGCGCCCTCTGCCGAATATGTTCAGAACTACATACTTATCAGCGCGTGGTACATTCGTTGCAGAAATGTTTGACCTCGGAATCGAAGACACTGATCTATTACTAGTAATAAAGATCTTAAAAGCAAAGCTAATGTGTTTTATCTGAACAAACGAACTTTCGAGAAGAGAGATCGAGGCTTCGATCCAAAGAGAAAGAAAGTACTCCCGTCAAAAATCCTGGTTCCATTATCGTTTAAAATGTGCGTCTAACATTACGCGGGGTATAATTATGCGTTCCCATTCCTTCAGATAATTTGTGGGGCCCGGCGAAAAGGGATGTTTCCCGGATTCGCGTCTGAATGTACGGAACATTATATCTGTAACCACTACCCTATATCACCCGATACGTAGAAACCCCCGAAGGGTGAGCCGTTATCAAATCAGCACCGGATAAACTCCGGAATAATAACGATGGCCCCGCTCGTTACATAAATTTGCATAAATTATTCATAACGGATTTTTATTTCAGAGTATCTGTGAGTACTTTGTTCCCGTTTCTTCCGAAATAGCTATCTGGTGGAGGAAGTGAAACAATCATCCGGTTCTTTTGCCCTCTATTCTTGGTAAGTAATAAGATAAAAACATATTTCAGAACCCCGAAGGAATTATATTAAAAATTACATTTCCTTCTTTGCTCTGATAACATCTCATTAAATTGTCACGTCTACTCTAAGGATTTGTAAATACCTGTTACTAATGAAATTCAGCTTGAAACTCAACTTGGTGACTTATAAATAAATAACTATTGGTCAACATCACATGCATTGCTCTGATTCTGTGGTAAGTAACTAAAGCACTTGTGTTACAAAAATCAGGAATAACGACGGTACCACAACACCCAGACCCGAGACAATATAGAAAAGTTGGTTTCCCATATTGACCCGGCCGGGGATCAAACCCAGAACCTCAGAGATGGCGCGACGCCGAAGTCCGGCACGCTTGACCATCAACAGGTAATAACGTAGTAAATAACCGCTAGTGAAACCAATAATAATAAATATTGGACAACATCACATACATTGCTCTAATTCTGTGGTAAATAGCTAAAGCACTTGTGTTACAGAAATCAGAAAAAACGACGGTACCACAAATAATAACTAAAGAGAAATCATTTCACGGGCTCCTTTTTATTAATTTGGGCGACAGAAATATTCACTAACTAGTCTGCTCGCCTGTACTTACGTGTTTTATATTATTTTAAAAATATATGTGACGCATTTTCTCAATCAATGTCGGAATTGGGCCTCGATGACGCATGTAAGTCCTACAGTTAATTTAATTTAATTTTCAAATACTTTTGTTTTTTTATTTTTTTAATAATAGATTTTAAATTTTTATTTTACAATTGACAAACTAACTGTATCTTAGTGCAAAATCAATAATAAGTTTAGCTTTCATTTGTAGAAAAAACTACTGAGTTTCTTGCCTGTATCTTCTCTTTAGTTATAGATTCCGAACCGGAGGTAGCTTCATTTGCTTTATATAGAGACTATTCATAAGTATTGCCAATGTAATCTATGTGAATAAAAAATATTGACTTTGACTTTGATTGACTAGGCCACACAAGCGGCTATCTTATTAAATTTGTGGCCAACCTGTTTATTAATTTAGGAGAGATTCGTATTTTTTTTTGATGTTCGATTAATACCCGGTTACAATATTTGAAAAACGAACAGTTCTAGTTACTCATAGTAATAAATTATACGAGGCGTAAGCTAAAAACGACCGACAGACAGCTGATGACAGCTGATATGGAAAGTAAATTTGAAATAAGAATTAACGACTAGTTGAAAAACGGATTTTTATTGTGACACACGTAAAATATTGGAACTGGGCAGGAATAGAACCCGAGAGGCGCGCGTGCCGGGCTTAGGAGCCGCGCCATCTCTGAGGTCCTGGGTTCGATCCCTGGTCGGGTCAATATGGGAAACGAACTATTCTATATTGTCTCGGGTGTTGTGGTACCGTCATTGTTTCTGATTTCTGTAACACAAGTGCTTAAGCTACTTACCACAGGTTCAGAGCAATGTATGTGATGTTGTCCAATATATTAATACTAATGATTTTTTTGTCTTTTTTTTTATTATGATTTTTTTGTTTGTATCTTCTTTTGTTTGTACCTGCGATCATATATTTCGTAGATCCACAATTCCATGCAGAATGCAAACAAATTATTTCTGAATATAAATTTAAAAAGCTAAATCAAAGAACACTGTACGTGACACCGATATAAATCAAAATAAAAATGGCGACCTTTTGAATACGATACAAATTACCTTTTGTTTGTATTTTTTCTGTGAAAACATTTTGTTGCTACGATTGATGGATTAACAGCTTAAATGGTATCCGATTTCAACTTTTCAACGGTTAATTAAAACAGGATGTTAAATAATTTTATGGAGCACAAAATATGTAATTAAAAACAACAGTTTGTTTTGCATATTTAATGGAGCAGTGTAATGTTACTACGGGCTTTAAAAATATGTTTGTGTATTATTATTTATCATTATAAAGCTGAAGAGTATGTTTGAACACGCTAATGAAACCCAGCGTCATGGCCTGCGACGTGGGCCATGACTTATGCTGAGTGAGGCCCTTTTATTTCCCCCCGCTGGGTTCCGCATCTTGTCGCGATGGGGGGGCTCAGTAACCCTGTGGTTCGGGACGTTGAGGCTGGCCTTGTCACCCAGCCTCCAATACCGCACAGGGTGAAGCCAAGACGGATCCCGAGCTGGGCCGCGGAGAGAAGTTGGCTCCTGCGGCAAGCCCGCAAGGGCAGAGGTGGATCGTGGAGGAAGAGGAGGACCTCGGTGTTTCGTTGCCGGCCTCCCTGTCCTCCGCGACCCGGCAGTGGCGCGCTGCCGCGCGAGGCGCGAATCGCGTCGTGGTGGGGTTGCGGAGGAAGAGGAGGATACGGTATTACGTTTGCCGGTCTCCCTATCCTCCGCAGCCGGTGGGTCTCGGGACTTCATCTGGCTCTCGGAGGGAAAGCTGGATTGAGAGTCTCGGGTGTCCGCAGAGGCGGTAGGCAGCGGAGCCGCACAGCAGATCCGCTGCTGGGACCGGAGATGCCAGGCGTGGGGTAAGCCTGGCGTCCGTTACCTCGGTCCCGAGGGGGTGGGGCGTGTCAGGTGGCCTGACACGCTCCAGCTGCGTATTTGCGCGGCGAGATGGGCCGCTTGGCGGTAGGCGCTGTGGGGGAGCCTGTGTAGAATCGCAAGGAATCCCGACTCCCCCACAATTGCGCAGCGTTGGCCACCGAGGGGGTTTTAGTCGGTGCGAGCCCGACACACCACTCTCTGTTCCCCGCTGAGAGTGACGGTGCGGTAGGCATTTCCCCCTCGACAAAAAAAAAAAGGCCCTTTTTTTTGGGACATTACACCTTGTCATGTTGACGAGGAAATCGATTTCTCGTTTTATTGTATATATATATATATATATATATTTTTTTGTTGTGTTCTTTTTGTCTCCTCTCCGTATATGTGTACTTATATGACTATCAGCCCTAGCATGCGCAATACGTCAGATTTCTCGCATGAGACGACAAAAGTTTCAATACCGTTGATTGGGTGATAGTACACCGTGTTAGTATTTTCAGCCAATCAGCAGTTGAGGTATTGATTTTGACATTTCATAAGAGCGCGATAAAATTTACTCTCGCGGCGCATGCTAGGCTTGAATGTTGTGATGCCTTTAAATAATAAATGTTTCTTTCTTTCTAATCTCAGAAACTATTTGTCCGTAATGAAAAATCATGTTTGTGTCGGATATTTTATTTATCAAGGAAAGCTTTAGGTTATATAACACCAAACTCCGAACATGGGAGCAAATAATTTGGATAATTTGGAAAAACAGGGAAACTTCGCGTACGTTAGCTATTTTATAAGACAACTCATTTGCATTGTGTCATCTACATCGTTAATGAGCATGTGTTTTAAGATAAAACAAAGCCGCTTCCCACTATCTCTGCATATGTATGCTATGATCTTTAAAATTAAGCAACGGATTTTGGTTCGGTTTTCAAAACGTTTAGTTTTTTATACGGTACCTTTAAGTGTATAAAACAAAAAAAAATAACAGTACAGAATATCCAAAAATGTAATAGTATACATTACTCCCGGGCAAAGCCTTGAGGTAAACGTAAAGTAACGTATTGACGAAGGACATGTATTGCACGCATTGATTTATTGACACTTTTTTTTATTGCACTTCAAGATTGACCTCATTCCACCTGATGTTAAATGGTAATGAGGTCCTAGCTTAAGGGTGACAAGTACAGCATAATAAATCTGTTACTGGACTTGTCGCCCTTACCTTGAAGGCTTGACCCCTGCTACTAATGTAGCACCCCCCAGGAGCTCTGGAAACCTTACTCACACGCAGGAACACAACAACACAGAAGTGATTGTTATTTGGCTGCGGTCTTCTGTAAGGTGGAGGTATTTCACCAGTCGGGCTGCTCCAGTTCGAGCAATAAATCGCAATGCCCTACCTCTCTTACTCTCTCTCTCTCTCTTGACATGTTTTATATCAATATTTAGTACAATATTTTGGTAACGCTTTTATTTTTAAGCTTTTAATCTGATTGTGTTGAACAGCTCCAATAAATTGGTGGTGTCCGGATCATTAGTAAAAATTAAATTAAATTAAAAACGGTCAATTCAAACACATGTGTCCGAGTCATCAGCAAGTCGACATTGACTATGTCTATACTAAAGATAAGATTAAAGATCTAGTGATTTTGATCAGTAGGTACATTCAATTAAGATCTAGACCTTCTTAAAGACAGGTACAATAAAAAAAATACTAGTAGTCTCTGTAGCCGCATTAATGGTTGTTTAAGCCTAGTTATTAGAAAAGCAATGGTGGAAATGTCTTGTTGTTAAAAATTGTATTTAATTTAAATTCATTTACCTACTGTAACTATTTATTTATATGAGGTCAATGACTTTACCGGGAAAAAAGTGGCTCCACTCCACCCGTTCCTCATTACCATTAAATATATCGACAGGCATTTGTTTGAAAGGATGACACTGCCTACAAATGGCCATTTTGCAGAGACCCTCGTTTCTGATGGGAATGTAACTTAAAACCAGAAGCGGACATCCTGGTCGGGCTCAATTTAGTCTGGTCGTTGGATATTAGGCTTAAAAAGGCAGGATAAGGTCGGGTGTGAAATGATGTCGAGGTCTTTTGTTCGCGAAATTGTGGTCATTTCTCTTGCGGTTTTTGGGTGACATAACTGTTAGAAAGCTTGTGGAACTGTTAAAATATCGAATACGAGCCTAGCTGCTTAACGTGAAATTTCGTTATTGTCTACTTAACTCGGTTGTTAGTAATTGCATGTAGCCTAGATTGTGAAACTGTAAAAAATATTAAATACAGGCCTAGTTGTTCATTAGGAAATGGAGTGACTATCAATTTAACCCGAATGTTAGTAATTGATTGTGAAACTGTAAAAAAATATTGAACACAGGCCTACGTACTTCTCATGAAGTTTGGCTACTTTTTAACCGACTTAAAAAAAAGTAGGAGGTTCTCAATTCGACCGTATATATATATTTTTTTATTGAACCAGTAGGTTTTTGTTTTTATATTACACTTCAAGATTGACCTCATCCTACCTGATGGTAAGTGGTAATGAGGTCCTAGCTTAAGGGCGACAAGTACATCATAATAATAGCTGTTACTGGACTTGTTGTCCTTATCTTGAAAGTCTAACCCCTGCTACTAATGTAGCACCTCCCAGGAGCTCTGGAAACCTTATTCACACGCAGGAACACAACAACACAGAAGTGATTGTTATTTGGCTGCGGTCTTCTGTAAGGTGGAGGAATTTCATCAGTAGAGCTGCTCCAGTTCGAGCGATAAATCGCTATGCCCTACCTCTCTTAAAATGTTACTAATAAATAGTAGTCTATTGTAAAACTGTATAAATATTGAATATAGCCCTAGATGTTAATCGTTATATTGAGTTACTATCCATGTAGTAATCGTATGTAGTATATAAAGTGGAGATGTGTGGTAACGTTATATAAGATCTTGAATACAGTAAACAGGTTTGTATCTCAATGATGGTTTAGTACAGTAACCACAGTGTTTGTGCTAGGACGCGAACAGGTGTGCGATCAAAAACATAAAACAGTTAAATAAGTCTATTAAAAGCACATACAACACCTGTAGTTAAAAATTAGCTCTTATGCTTTCGACACAAGGACTGCACAAGGTTGGAAGTGAGTGGACTTATATGCTTTTTAATATGCATACATTATATCATATTACAAAACACCGCAGCCACATAACAATCACTTCGGTGTTGTGTTCTTGCGTGTGAGTAAGGTTTCCAGAGCTCCTGGTAAGGTCATCAATCTTTAAGTGCAATATAAAAAAAAGCATGGTAAAATTATAGGGTTATTTGTGCCTAAAACCTTAAAGAAAAACTTACCTTACCCGTTTTGAATAAATTGCAACAAGATAAATAAGATTTTGTATGCGTAATCGTGTTGACTGCTATAACAACAAACAAAGAAGTAAAACAAAACAATGCCTCAACAAACCGAATAAACAATAATAACGTTGTTTATTGTTCAGTTAAGTATGTATAGTCACTACCTATTTAACTCCTTTTTAAAACCTATTTATTTATTTTTAAGAGAGGTAGGGCATAGCGATTTATCGCTCGAGCTGGAGCAGCCCGACTGGAGAAATACCTCCACCTTACAGAAGACCGCAGCCAAATAACAATCACTTCTGTGTAGTGACCGACTGAAAAATGTTTTTTTGCCGAAACCGAAACCGAAACCGAAGGTTCGGTTTCATTCTAGTTTCGGCCGAAACCGAAACCGAAACCGAACCTTTTATAAAAAAAAAGTCCTAATAAAGTCGAAAAAATGTTAGTGAGCCCGTTTTTTTCAAAAATGTATATCTCGCCGACGTATAATTACAGGTTTCTACTTTCAAAGATATATCACAATGAAATTTAAGCACAGTTACAAAGGTTCTGTTTGAAAATTTAACTCATCATCATCATCATCATCATTTCGTCCTATTACTGTCCACTGCTGAATATAGGCCTCTCCAACCGATTTCCAGGGTCTGCCACCAAAGTGACCGGCTCAGCAGACACCGTGGTGTACAACTGCCCATAGAACCTCTCTATCTCCCGTAACACCTCTGACTTATTCGACGTTATACGCCCATCTTCGGTCTTCAGCTTCATTAGCTGGCTTTGCCCAATAGACAAGTCTTTTGCGAACACTTTGGAGCCTTGGTTCCGCTCGATCGTCTCCTTAATACGTTGGGTATGGGACCCTACCGTATGGGCAATTTCTACCAGCCTGCTATTTATATCACCCACTGATGCGCAGCTGTCTAGCCATTCGAAGCGATTTACCAGTTCAAGTTGAAAGCTCTCGGGGTTTTGGATATGTGTGCATTCGACGGTCGGAGCGTGGACTTCATCAGACGCGCTCTTTCAAGTTTGACATTGATATTCAATATGCCTCTGACGATTCGGTGATCGCTGCCGGTTTTAACCTTGTTGATCACAGAGACATCATTGAATATCAGAAGACAGATATTCAGTCTTCTGAAGTTCATGATGAAGTCAATCTCATTCCTCGTTACACCGTCGGGACTCAGACCAGGTCTATTTCCTTTGTGGCGGCTTTCGGAAGAAAGAATTCATCATAAAGAGTCCTTCTTTCTCCATAAAGTCCGTCAGCGTCTGTCCTCTGGGATTCCGCTGCTTTTCAGCTCATCATCGCTTCTACAGCCCAGCTTCGCATTGAAGTCATGCATTACAACAGTGAAATGTGTTTTGGAGCTATGTATGGCCCTACTAATGTCCTTATACGTAGCTTCTACTTCGTCATCTGGGTGTGTCGTAGATGGAGCGTATACCTGTACTATATTAAGATAATATCTCTTGGATATTTTAAGTACGAGGCACGCATCTCTATTCGACACACTTCCGACGGACACAATGTTGTTGATGAGTGACTTGTGGACGATAAACCCAACACCACCTTGGGACTTCTGTTCTCCCTCCCGGTAGTAGAACAAGTGACCGGACTGCAATGTTATCGTATCCTCTCCCTTTCTTCGAATTTCCGATAAACCAATGACGTCCCATCGCAACTTGTTCATATCTTCTTCCAGCTCGACTAGCTTCTCATCCAACCTCAATGTGCGCACGTTGTGTGTTACCTGGGCCAATTGTCAGTGGGGGTGGTAGCCCGGTCTCTGCTGGGGATTCTTAGCACCCCTGGCCCCGCCGTCCGTATCGTGACCGCTACCGTAGCCACGGACTGCCGGGCCGCCGGGGACTCGGGGCCTGGTTTTCAATTGTGCCGTCATTGAAGGTTAATAGCCTACTGGTACCACGCTGGCCAGACGGGTTGGTACAGGGTTTTATCTCGAGTTTTCCTTCTCTTGCACTGGGTGTTATGTGCGTTTTTCCTTGAGTTGGCTTCTACGACTCCCTGGGACAGTGAAGGGGTGGTGACATATGTATTTTCATGCCGTTACCACACGGCAAAACTTAACTACCCTATAAATAAAGTGAAACAAATATATTATTTGTAAGTTTCGGCGCGGCCGAAAGGTTCGGCCGTTTTTGGCCGAAACCGAAACTCTGGCCGAAACTTGATTTTTTGGCCGAAACTGGCCGAAACCGAAACCGAAACCGAAATTTCGGTCGGACACTACTTCTTCTGTGTTGTTGTGTTCCTGCGTGTGAGTAAGGTTTCCAGAGCTCCTGGGGGGGTGCTACATTAGTATCTGGGGTCAAGCCTTCAACGTAAGGGCGGCAAGTTCAATAACATATTTATTATGCTGTACTTGTCACCCTTAAGCTAGGACCTCATTACCACTTAACATCAGGTGGGATGAGGTCAATCTTGAAGTGCAATATATAAAAAAAACTCACTGTATGTTATTGATTGCACGTAGTCTAGTTTGTGAAACTATAAAAAATATAGCATAAAGGTCTAGAGTTGTTTATCGCGAAATGAAGTGACTATCAATTATATATCATTTATATATCCTCTCCCCCCTTGGATTCCACGGTGAGTGGTCGTGTCGACGAGACCGTGTGTTCAATGGAATAAATTTTTTAATAATTAAATTAAAAGTGAAAAATATTTTTGAAGTCCTCGTTAGATTCGAACCGGCGACCTTTGGTTGTTGTGTGGTCCTGTGGCTGCGCGCTGTACAGTTCGGCTACGAAGCCACTAAAACTACGTGTCGAAAAACCCTGTATAACTCTGCAATATGCCTAACATTCAACGCTCACCGCCGGTAACACACGGTGAATCATCATCGAGCCAAAAGGCAATGTCGCCTCGTGCTTTCTCACAGTCGAATCCTGATATCTGTACGGCGGATTTTAGTAAGTGTACTCCCAACGTAACTCTGCGCACCTCAAAGCGACAGCGTGTGGATGTTTCTCCAAGCACTGAGACAAATACACTAACGACAGATACTTTCATCGCTTCCCAGCAAGAGCTTACGCAAATGCTCATCTCCTGGAAGAATGAACAGGACTCGATACTGTCAAAATTAATGACGGATATGAGAGATTTGAAAGACAACTATAATGAAATAAAACAAACAAATATCGATATTGAAAAGTCTATGGAATATATCCATACTGAAAATGAAATTTTAAAGAATAAAATCGAGCTTTTGGAAAAAGAAAAACGAGATGACCATGAGAAAATTAATATGTTGGAAAATCAATTGCAAGAAGTCCAATTAAGCAGGAGATCATCGTCAGTGGAAATAAAAAACATTCCAATGAAACAGCAAGAAACTACAGCGGATCTCATCTCGAGTATTTCTAAAATTGCAAACACCGTGGGAGCAAATATTGTTACTAATGATATACGAGATATATACAGATTACCAGGTAAACCTGGAGCTATAAGATCAATTGTAACTGAATTTTCTACTGTCGACAAGAAGCTTGACCTTTTGTCCAAATTGCGAGTTTTTAATCGAAATCGAAATGTAATGGATAAACTTAACACACAGAATACAGCATTAGCAAATGAAAATAAACCGATCTACGTAGACGAATATATGACGCCTCATTTAAAAAAGTTATACTATCAGGTCAGGGAGTATGCCAAATTAAATAATTATGAATATTGCTGGTTTTCAAACGGCAAAATACTACTTCGGAAGACTAAAGACAGCAACAAAGTAATTACAATAAAAACTGAAGCATGCCTAAAGTCCTTACAAACGCAGCAATGACTAAAAGTGTTATGTGTGTTAAGCATCGCGAAGAAAGGAAATTATGTCAGATATCCTGCATGCATACTTATTATTCCCGATACTCATAGTAATGCAAATAATATATTTTTTCTGTATAAGGTCTGTGTTTGCAAACTGTTATGTATTGTCTACTTAAAAGTTAGGGTTAAAACTAATTTATTGTGTATAATTCACATTCTAACGTTGAATTTTCTCATAGTAAGGAGTCTATGTTATTTCAAAACTTGTATTCTGTTGGTATACATCGCAGAAAAATGTATTCGACTCGAAACGCAAATATTTCTAATTGTCTTAAAAAAGATGGTCTTTTATAATTTCAAATATCAACTATATATTAAAATGTGTTTACTTTCAATTATCAATGTGTTCAATGTAACTGGTGTCATCATTTGCAATAAACTATTTAGAAATACTCCTAAAGATAAATATATACATAAAATTCCCAGATATTGAAAATTTATTAAATGATATACAGAACTATGATGTCTCTGAGAGTAGTGTATGTGATCCAGAGCAGTGTATAAATATTATAAAAAAACCTAGGTTATATCTAAAAATATTACAACAGAATATACGTAGCTTAAATAAGAACTTTGATGAGTTTTATACTTCGTTAAACCGTTTGAGTTTCGTTTGTGATATTTTGGTTCTTTCTGAATGCTGGTTATCATGCGTGAGGACGTTGCCTTTACTCGATGGTTATGACTCGTTTCGCACAACAAAAAACCACAATCAGAATGACGGTGTAGTAGTTTTTATAAAAAGACAACTAATGTACAAAATTGAAGAGCCAGAACTTCTAGAATGTAATTGTTTATTAATAAGGCTAGATAGTGACACAGTGGTTGTAGCTATATATCGTCCCTGTGAATTTAGAGATATAAATCGTTTTTTGATATCACTTAAATCCTTATTAGAAGACTTAAAATCATATACAAATATCATTATTGTAGGTGACATGAATATAAATTTGCTTAGCTATGACGAACACACTATGGAATACCTGGATATCATCGCTTTCAATGGACTAATTCCAGCTCATACCCTACCTACGCGGAAAGAAAGTTGTTTAGACCATGTTTTGATAAAAACGAAACGTGCCTCATATACACTGATTCTGGAAACGGCTATAACTGATCACGAATCAGTTTTATTTTGCCTCAGTACCGTAGCTACCACTAAAGTTAATGAAAAATCTATTCAGAAAGTCAATTTTGATGGAATCTTAGCCGATTGTAAAAAAGAAGATTTTAAATTTATTTACGAAAATAATGTAGATTTTAATTATGTAACTAATTTGTTTGTTCAGAAATTATCAAATATAATTTTGAAAAATACTATTATTTACAGAATCCCCTGTAGACAAACTACTCTAAAACCATGGATGACCACAGGTTTATTACGTTGTCTACGAAATAGAGATTATATGTATAAAAAACTCAAAAGATCTCCAACTGACGAAACATTACTAATAACATACAAGCGTTACAGAAATTTCTGTAATAACCTTATTAACAAAATGAAAAGGCAACACGAGACTCATCTTTTGCAAAAAGCGGGTAAAAATAGTAAGAAACTATGGCAATCAATAAATGAAATTACTAATCGTCCAAAAAGTAAAGCGACACCCGATGATCTTTTAAACGTTTGTGATAGGAAACTTGACTCCTTAAACACCATCAATTCCTTCTTTGCGAGTGTTGGAAAGGAATTAGCTAACAATATACCCCAATGTATACCACCTTATCCAGCATCAAAAGATACTCCAGCCGATTCTCTTGTTATTCACACAACAGACAGTCAAGAAATAATCGATATTATTGGAAATCTGAAGGGTGATTGTTCCGCGGGATATGATGGCATAACAACGAAAATACTGAAAAATATTCAGGCTATACTTGTTGGCCACCTAGAATTTATCTTTAATGGTTGCATTGAAAGCGGTATATTTCCGGATTCCCTAAAAAAATCAGTTATCGTGCCTATTCATAAGACAGGAGACAAAAAGTCTGTTAATAATTATCGTCCAATAGCTATCCTTACCTCGTTTTCTAAAGTATTTGAAAAAATAATAAACAGAAGACTAAGTTCATATTTGGAATTAAATAATTTGCTGGCCAATTCCCAATATGGTTTTCGAAAATGCAGATCTACGAGTGATGCTGTACACGATCTTACTGATTTTATTGTTCGTAAACTAGATGAGAGGAAGCGGTGTCTTTCTATATTTTTAGACCTCAGAAAAGCTTTTGATACAGTTTCTGTGCCAATACTGATAAAAAAACTAGAGGCTTTGGGTGTGCGAGGTCTTCCGCTTCTTTTAGTCAAAGATTATCTCAGAAACCGAACTCAGAGGGTCAAAATCGGAGATCTTATAAGTGAAGACACAGCTATTACTTTTGGTGTGCCACAGGGTAGTGTATTGGGGCCTACATTATTTCTTTGTTACGTTAACGAACTGTGTAGGTTAAAAATTGATAACTGTAAGATTATCGCGTATGCTGATGATACGTCTTTGATATTTTATGGCGATACTTGGGAAGAAGTTTATCATAAGGCACAAGTAGGATTTAATAAAGTATGCCATTGGCTTTCCGCAAATTCCTTAACACTAAACATTTCAAAAACAAAATACATTCCTTTTTCAATACGTTATTACTGTGATTCTTCTAAAAACTTTCGTATTACTGCCCACATGTGTTCATACCCTCCACTAATTGGCTGTTCTTGTAATAGTATTGAACGGGTTCAGAACATAAAATATCTTGGAGTTACTCTGGATTCTACTCTTTGTTTTCGGGAACATATCATGGAATTGACCCAAAAGGCCAGGAAATTAATATATATATTTAAACAACTACGACCTATTACCAATTGTAAAATCTTAAAATATATTTACATATCTTTGTGCCAATCAATTTTAAATTACTGTATTACAAGCTGGGGCGGAGCAGCCAAAAGTCATTTCATAAAATTGGAAAGGGCACAAAGACTAATATTAAAGACATGCTTATTCAAACCAATACTGTATCCCACCGTGACCTTGTATGCTGATAGTGCAGTATTAACTGTACGTCAATTGTATATTTTAAATGTAATACTTAAACAGCATGAAATGTTACAATACACAGGACATGTTGTTAGTACTGGTCGTAGATATAAAAATAAATGTCACACTGAATCATTTAAGACCTCTTTTATAGACCGATTTTTCTGTGTTCGTGGACCTAAATTATATGATAGGATTAATGTATTGTTAAATGTCTATCCTAGAAATAAATACGATTGTAAACACGTTTTGAGCGAATGGCTAAAGACTTTAACATACCAACAGACCGAAGACCTTATTAAGAAAATTTAGAGTTTTTGCACATGAATACGTATACGCATTTATATAATGATATTCATATATTTTTTAGTATTTGTATTAAGTTAATTTCTTAAAATTAAGGTGTTTTTGTTAAATTGCATTAACCTAAGTATGTAGTATTCTCATTTCGGACGGTACCTGGGGGTGGAGACCTGGTGGCCTGTAACACAAGTATCTTCTTACTTACCATAGGTCACCAGTCTCCATGAACAAGTATTGACCACATTGTTTAAATTATATATTAATATGACTGTACTACTTGCTTGTTTATGGTGAGAAATAAAATACCTATTATTATTATTATTATTATTATTATATATCAATTATATAGGTTTTCATCGAAAGCGTTTCTAGTTTAATTGCTAGGTTATGGCCTAGGGGTCGTAGGTTCGATACCGGAGTATAGCATATGCCGGGTTTTTATTTCACATATCAAACTTGTAACCGTATTTGGCTAACGTGTTGATAATAACCAGTAAACAATGTTGTAATTATGGTTTGATTTCGATGATGGATATTTTGTCCTCTTTGGGGCATTAAAGCTTGTAAAATTTCTATCATCATTTTTCAGTTACCACCACTGATATTTTCGATTCAAATATATGCCGTCGACTGGTAAATGGCTGCTACAAAAAATCAAGTTAACCCTTAGTAACTTTATACATACGTGCAATAAAATTTTAAGAAATACATTATACTTTTCTTTTATATCTGTGTCAATTTCCTATTCTCTCAATCTAGTTTCTTTGATAGTTAGGCTCAACTTTTCCCTTGATCCCTGCAGCACGCGAAGTTTAATTAATGTTGTGAGGCCTCAGTCGACATTCTCTAATTTTTATCATAAATCCTAAGTCCTCGATTTGGCTTCTCCTCAATCAAGGCCCTTCAAGCGCGTAATAAGTTTCAGAGGATCACGTTAAATAGCAAACGGCACTCCAATTCTTTAAGAGGCTACCTCGTAAATTCTACTGGAAACGCCATTACGGGGCTCCTCAAGTCGTAACTGGGGATAATACTCCTTTTAAAGAAGGTAGTCTGAAGTACGTCATACGATACATTTTGGACTTTGTATAGCTTTTATGTCGAGGGTATAAGAACGAATATCGAACTGCAAGTGTTTACTGTAATGTGCTTTTAAATTTATATTGGAATGGCATCTCTCTAATTATATACTATGTAGATCTAATTTGACGACCTCGGTGGCGCAGTGGCTAAGGTAGGCGGCCAAAGCGCGAAAGGTCCCGGGTTCGATTCCCGGTCGGGTCAATTTAAAAAACGAACTTTTCTAAATTGACTTGAGTCTGGGTGTGCTGGGATGACGCCCCCAGTTAGTATCCGTCGTCTGGTCATAGTACAAGGGAAAACCTTAGTTTGAAACCAGGTGATAGGTGTGATTGTCTGGCGCATTTATTTATTTATTTAATTATGCACTTCATTGTTTTATCACTCATTAAAACTAAACTATATGACTTGGTGCAAAGTGAGCTACACATAGCAATTGTTAGTTAAATACTGCTACTGTGACTAATCTTCTGAGTTTTTTACCGGTGTTGTTTTGGTAGACTTAGGTTGAGAGCCGGCAGTAGACTCAGTTTGTAATGAATTCATTGACGTTTCATAAGTGTTATGTGTAACCTTCTTAAATGAAGTATTTGAGTTTCATAATTTTGTCCTACATAAGTGATAACAGTAATAAGATTGTCTAGGTGGATGTTTGATCCTATTTAATGCAAAGCTACTAAATGGATAACTATTGATTGAATTTAACAGATATAAATAACTATGTAGTCATAAACAAACTTGCTCCTATCTAAATGTATATTTAAACTACGCAACAGATTTTAATGCAGTAATAGATATTTTATTTGTTTGACGATCTCGGTGGCGCAGTGGCTAAGGTAGGCGCCCAAAGCGCGTAAGGTCCCGGGTTTGATTCCCGGTCAGGTCAATTTGGAAAACGAACTTTCCTCAATTGACTTGGGTCTGGGTGTGCTGGGATGACGCCCCCAGTTAGTATCCGTCGTCTCATACTCATAGTACAAGGGAAAACCTTAGTTTGAGACCAGGTGATTGGTGTGATTGTCTGGCGCATTTATTTATTTATTTATACATACCTACTAGGGTTTTCATCTAAAAAGTCACAATGTTCCAACTGTTATCTAAAGGGCCTGCATCTTAAAACTATACCCGCTTTCTTTAGTTACATTGCGCATCTCAAGCCATTGCAGCGTGCATTTGCACTTAAAGTCAAACAAATGCACAATTTTCCTGTCTGTTCCAAGTTTAAAAAAGCTGTCAAGTGCGAGTCGTGCTGCGCGCAAAGATGGGCTTCGTACACGAAGCAATTGCGAGGTAGTTTCGTCTCATTTCATTATAATACTGCGGAATAAATAGAAGGCTTTCTTGTTTATCTCGATTCACTACTTAAGTTTCGGATGGCAAGGCCACTCGAGCTTACTTATAAGTTTTATAATATTTTTTTTTATAGGTAGTACATTACAAAGTTTTACAGTTGACACGCTTTGTCACTCTAACAGAATTACAAGGCTTGTAAAAACTCTTTTAGAATTGTAATATTTTTTTTTTCTAGAGTCAGAGCTAGGCTACAGTATACGCACATTTCGAAACGATATTTGCCTAGCTTCTTCTGTGACTGTGTGTTTGTATATGTATATAATAACATACAACACCATACCACAGTAGTTATCTATAACCGATGTTTTTAGTTTACATAAATCACGAGTGTTCTGTGGGTAGATGATCCATTTTAACCATTTTACCACAATAAAAAATATGTATGTATGGATCCATAATGTGTATGTATGGACCTACTTTAATTTTTCATGCTGAAATTACCTATTATAAGTGCAGATAGCCATTTAAATATTGTGTAAAATGTAACTGTATATTTGATTTTTACTGTATTGCCCTTATGCTAGGAACTCATTACCACTTAAGTTTAGGTGGGATGAGGTCAATCTTGAAGTGCGTTATAAATAAATAAAAATATATATATTTTGTTGCTAATCCAATAATGTAATAAGTATTTAAGCTACTTTGACTTAGGTCAATGTATGAGATGCTGTCTTTTTAAGAATGAAGTTCTCGTAAGTACTACGAAACCCTAAAAAGCTTCTTATCTAAATAGAAAATTCGGAACACCTGTGCTTATCGCCCATTTCTCTCAATTCCCCGAACGTCACCGGTCCCGTACCATCGGGTTTTCGTGATTATTTTGTCAAACGCAAGCCTTATGCTAAGTAATGTCGTACGGCGCGTATTAAGCCGCTTGCCAAATGCGATATGATGAGGATTTGCATTTTAAATGTCACTACGAATGGTGGTAACTGTACCGTCGATGTTATGGGCACCGAGATACTGGACGGTTTATGGTACTCGAATGTAACTAATTTATCTGTTTTTCCGTTTAATTTTTGGATCAATGTCACTTAAAGATATTTTTGTATTTTACCGTAGACGCTCTACTATTATATCTTATCGTGGTATGTATTCTGTCAATTAAATCAATCCGACGATGATGTGGCTCTTATGAGTAATGAGACCCACAGCGTCGAGTGAGTAATGGGAGAACGTCAATTAAAAATGTTTCTGACAAATTAAGAACCTTGGCCCTTTTTTAAAGACGGATTTTATTATTCTATCTCCAGCTTAGAATACATAACAATATGAGAGCGGATTGGATCAAAAATACCAAATCGTTAAATTAATATTAAAGAAAAAAACATTATATATGGCTTTGAATTTGATAAATTAATAAAAAAATACTTAAATAAAATGAGGGCAAGTTATCGTCACGTCATCAGTGGGAACAAATGTACCCACTGATGACGTGATGCGACAATGCAATTCAATCTATCGCTGTTAATTTTAAATAAGGTGGAAAATGCAAAAATATATCCCTACTAATATTATAAATGCGAAAGTAACTCTGTCTGTCTGTCTGACTGTCTGTTACGCTTTCCCGCTTAAACCTCTCAACCGATTTTGATGAAATTTTGCATAGGTATACTTTGAACCTTAAGAACGGACATAGGCTACTTTTTGTAAGAAAGTAAGGGGGGGGGGGTAATGCCACCTTTGAAAGTTATATGGAAAAATGTTTATTTTTTAAGTTAGAGATATGAAAATTGGCACAATATAGCTCTTACAATATAGACTACTTTTTGTTTCGAATATTAAGGTAAGTAAGATAGGGGTAAAACCGACCATGAAAGGATGTAGTCCACGCGAACGAAGTCGCGGGCACAGCTAGTGTTCTATATTTTTGGATAATAAAAGCGACAGTCGTAAAACCAAATTTTAGTTTGCTTCCCTATTATGACTCATTGTATTATTCACCTTCACATTTGAAGATCGAGTTTGTGTGGTAACAGATTCGAACCGAACGGAATCATACAGCAGTATTCATTCCACGTAGAACATCTTACTGTTTCTTTGCAACTACAGAATAGTTAGATGTTCTTGGAAAACTATGAAAGTGGAAACTTTTATAGAACTGCGACACAACTGTAATGATTTGTAATGAGTTGCTTTTGTTTTTGTTCAATGTTTACTG
This sequence comes from Glyphodes pyloalis, assembly GCA_037074685.1. Lineage (NCBI taxonomy): Eukaryota > Metazoa > Arthropoda > Insecta > Lepidoptera > Crambidae > Glyphodes > Glyphodes pyloalis. Next base: position 4,451,233 of record JAYKKO010000002.1, read on the forward strand.
TGGTATTTTCAAGCCTACGGTATATCTAGACAGTTTTAATTAAAATAACTACGGGTACAAAGATGGATAAAATTCAGTAAAGAAACAAATTCATGAGAAAAATACGACATAGTCTACGACGAAAAATGAAGTAGGTATAGATCTATTCTCCTCCGTTGGGTTCCGCACATACGGTTTCTGAGCTGGGCCGCGGAAGCCCACAAGGATAGAGGTGGATCACGGAGGAAGAGGAGAGCCTCGATGTTTCGGCGCTGGCCTTCCTATCCTCTGCAACATGGCAGTTCTACGCTGCCGCGCGGGTTGCGAATAGCGTAGTGGTGAGGCCGCGTAAGAAGAGGATGCGGTGTTACATTTGCCGGACTCCCTGTCCTCCGCGGCCGGTGGGTCTTGGGACTCCATCTTTGTATCGGAGGGGAGCTTGAGTGAGTCGGGTGTCCACAGTGGAGGTAGGCAGCGGAGGCGCAAAGTAGATCCAGTGCTGAGACGCTAGGCGTTGCTTAAGCCTGCCGTGCGTTACCTGGGTACCAAGCGGGTGGGACGTGTCAGGTGACCTGGCACACTCCAGTACACTACGTTTTGGTGATAGGCGTAGTGGGGGAGCCTGTGAGATTGATCAGTAATAGATCCCGAATCCCCCACAAATGTGCAACGTTGGCCACCGAAGGGGTTTTAGTCGGTGAAACACACCTGATGATCTCGAAGTGCCCGAAGCGCAAAAGGTTACGTTGATCATCAGAAATGACTCACTTGGGAACACTCTCCCTCCACATTTACCTAAGTAGATTATAAATATAAATTTTAAAATCTTTGCGGGATTATTGCAAAATCTTAACCGGTCATTGAACGCATTTATCTACTTGGGTTGTAGTATTTTTGTATGAGTATATAAGCTTTCTGTCATTGTTTCTTGTAGGTATTATAACTATTATGTAGGTATGTGTATGTTTAATATTTATTTATTTGTTGATAATATCTACTGTTAGTATTGTTTATTTTAATATTTTGTATGAATTTCATGCACCGCCACGATATAAATTGCTCAAATCTCTCAAATGTGGGTTTAACTGCATGAGAATGGATCTTCCTTTTGGATTTATAATTTATGCAACAAAATTTGAATAAAGAAAACTACAAAATAATACAATAGAAAAGCCTTCATTTTTTGACTCGATTATTCAAATTTAAAACAGGAAACAGAGATCACACCTTTTTAATCCAACTCTTAATCATTACTGACTAACGGAAGAAACTCTCGTCTATGATAATATTTCTCCAAATTCAGTCTGCCCTTGAATATTTATTTGCGATCGGAAACGAAACAAAAGGCTTTAATTAAAACCCAGGGTGTGCTCGAAAAGCCATTTACAAAATTAATTCAATTTATCGAGGAGGCGACGATATTTAGCAATCGTATTCCGACCTGAAACTCATTTAAGACTTGTCGCTAACAATTATTCTGAATGGGTAATGAATGCAAAAACAAGTTGTTTATCATCCGCTCGGCATAAGGCGGTTCCATCCTGATACGGGAAGCGTCTCTCGATTGTCAGAAGGGAAAATTATTGTACGGTCTTATGTAATTGTGTTACCTACATTAATGTAGAACATTTTTAACTCAATTATTCGTGTTTCAAGTCTTATGCGTTGCGTTCCGTTGAGATTTGTTGTCGAGATAAACAAATAAATAAATGCGCCAGACAACCACACCAATTGACTTGTTTCAAACTAAGGTTTTCCCCTGTACTATAAGTACCAGATGGCGGATACTAACTGGGGGCGTCATCCCAGTACACCCACACCCACCCAATTCAATTTAGAAAAGGTCGTTTTTTTCCATACCCATCTGAACGGGAATCGAACCCGGGACCTTTCACTCTTTGGCCGCCTACCTTAGCCACTGCGCCACCAAGGTTATCAAAGTAAAAAGTCCCGTCTGTGCATATATAGAAGTATTTCTATCGGGTACAGTGAAAAGCACGCCAGATACAGTGGTTATTTAACCCTTATGTCGTACGCCAAAGAATTCGAAATCAATTATCTAACTGCAACTGTTTACCGTGATTTGCTTTTGACTGTGCAAATTGTACAAATTTTGAAATTCCAAAGTTATACACCTGTAACGGAAAGGGGGTAACAATCGAAAGTAGGTGGATACTATACCTTGTATAGATTCTATATACGAAATCCCGAGTTAAAATAAACACTTTATTGTATTTATGAAATAAAAAATGATTAACTATAATGACTGACTAAAACGTAAACAAACGCATCACAACACTATTGAGGTCAGCGACCCCAAATCACGTTATCACTTCATTACAATCACTGCGATCCTGAATTTCTCCACTTCCTTCCTCGACATGCGCGCCTAGTACTTTCTTAGAAGATGCGCGAACATTATGCAACATTTGTGGTGTCACTGTACAGAACGCGGCCTTGATGCTTTCTATCATCTCTTCCCTTGACGAGCATGCTACAGCGTACACCTTCCTTTTAACGTAGTCCCACAAGAAGAAGTCCAACGGAGTGAGGTCTGGTGACCGAGCTGGCCATGTGATACGACCTCCTCGCCCAATCCACAGATGGAAACGAGCGTTTTGATGGTTTCGTAAATCTCTTTCTCTAGCTCTCGGTCGGTCATCACGCTGCCGTCGGTTGCTCCGACACAGAGAATCATCTCGAATATTCTTGATTGCTCAAAGACATCACGAAATATCACTAGGCTATCCGTAGTAAGTAGGTAATCCAGAAAGGCAAAAACACAAGATGTTGTCATGGCGACGACAACTCAATGACTTAACTGAATTGTCAAAATGAGAAACGCTAAACCAACAAATTTCAGATGTGATTCAGTAAACACTAAAAGATGAACCACCATTGTGATATTTAAATTAATAGCATAATAGGTAGGTACATCCAAGTCTTTCGACGATTCCAACAATACTGTGATAGTGTTGTGCAAGCGTGACTTAGTCAAAATTTTGACTTGTATTTGACTGATATTTAAAAAAAAATTATTGAATCAATAAATGCGTGTACACAGCTACAAATGGTCCCATACAGTTTGTAACCGTTAACTGCTTTGGTATTTTTGATATTGTTATACCCTTTCCGTTACACGTTGTATATTAATCTAAAAGAAATCTGGGTGAAGTGGTATGTATGAATTTATTTTATTTATTTATTTAAAAACATTATTGCACAAAATAAAAAGTACAAAAGGCGGACTTAATGCTAGAAGCATTCTCTACCAGTCAACCGTTGGGTCATGCAGATAGTTCGTTTATGGGTGCGGTAACAGTGAAAATGTGAGTATAGATTACAACAAAAAATAATAATAATAATTAATAGCAACAAATTAAACACAGAATAGAATACAAAGGTACATAGTAAATTAATATAATAATAAAACAAAATAAAATAATATATACATGTATCTAATAACAATATATATATATATATATATATATATATATATATATATATATATATATATATATATATATATATATATAATACAAGTGAATACATAAAGAAAAACAAGTTAAGCAAACAAAAAAATGAATAGTGCTTATAACGCCCTAAATAATTAAATAGTTAGTTTTTGCCTCTTTCAAGATATAATTTAAGGAGTGATTAATGCCCGGTTCAAGTACAAAAATCGTTCAATTCTAGTTACGGATAGTAATAAATTATACGAGGCGTAAGCTAAAAACGACCGAGAGACGACTGATGACAGCTGATATTATGTGGAAAGTAAATTATGGATCGATATTAACGGCTCTTAGTCCAGGGGATCTACCCTCGCCGACGGCGACTCCTTGATTAGAGCCTTATATATTTTGAAATCTGTTTGTCAAAATCTCCTTCTTCTATAGATTGCTATTTTTGTTGTTTTCTTTAATATATCTATAAAACCATTTCAAATTCCCTTTTTTTTTAATTTATCTTACCGCCATAAAAAAGATTGCGATTAAAATAAGATTAGAATTAGTATGAAAACATATTTCGATTCGGGCATTATACCAATTTAAAAACCACATACTTACTCCACAATTTAGGTATTTTTATAAGAAATCTAACCATTAGGTATTTTGTTTCTAAAGAACACTGAAACACAATAAAAAATATGAGGTTGAAATTTTACTTGTATTCATATATAATTATGCATATTGCTAAGCGAACATTCCACTGTTACCGATAAAACAAGCAAGGTGCATAATTATTACTTGAAAATATGTTTGTCGTCAACTTAGTATCTCAAATTCTCATTATATTAATACTAACATAGTCAATATTTTGCTCTACCTATTAAACATCTTATTAACAGTAGTAGTGTAGGTATATATGTATGTAATAAATTAATCGATACCTTAGTGGTGTGCATATCACACCGCTACACATTTAACGTTTGTGTTTTAATGACAGTTTTATTTTCCGATATTACGAAAAACTAGGTCAAGGGTCTCCTACTAATTGCTACGACCTTGATAAATACAATACTTAACTATTTCCTAGTCTAAAAATAAGCGTGAGTCATATGTGCAATTATAATTAATTATGATAAATTATATTTTTCTTAAGAAAGCAGTCTTATGCCCAGTTAAAATATTTTACGATTCGTAATGTGTCAAAAATGACTATCTGTTTTTCTCCAACCGACTAACAGGCTTAGCAAAGTCAAGTCAAAGTCAAAGTCAAAGTCAAAGTCAAAGTCAAAGTCAAAGTCAATATTTTTTATTCATGTAGATTACATTTGTAATACTTATGAATCGTCTCTATACAATGCAAATGAAGCTACCTCCGGTTCGGAACCTATAACTACCGAGAAGATACCGGCAAGAAACTCAGTAGTTTTTTTTTACAAATAAAAAGCTAAACTTATTACTAATTTTGCACCAAGCCATACAGTTAGTTTGTCAGTTGGAAAAAAAACACAAAAAAAAGTAATATAATTATTGAAATAAATAAAATAAAAACATTTAAATTAAAATAACTGAAGGACTTCATGTGTGTGTGTATTCAAATACATCATTTCTATACATTTTGACCTACATGCTTCTGTGTGGTCTTAATCGAACATTGATTGAGAACACTTATTAAAATAATATTCAACGCGCAAGTACAGGCGAGCAGACTAGTTAGTGATCCACGCGTTCTTATCATTAATATACTCTTCTACTTTGTAATAGCCTTTTTTCAAGAGACAACTTTTAACATATGTCTTAAATTTATACAAAGGTAACTCAATAATTACTTCCGGAAGTTTATTGAACATTTTTATGCTTAAAGCAACAAATGAATTACCTATTTTATGAAGTCTACGTTTAGGAACATTCGCAATACGTCAAATTTATCGCATGAGACGACAAAAGTTTTTATATCATTGATTGGGTGTTAGTACACCGTACTCGTAATTTAGGCTAAGCAGCTGACGCATCAATTTAGACATTTATTAAGGGCGTGATATAATTGACTCGCGTTGCGTATGCTACGCCTGAGGGTCTACTCCCAAAAACGAAATATGTCGGATCCGAAAACGGATAGCAATTTTTGATTGTCATAGTCACATTTAATTCACTTAAATTGCAAATCAAGCGTTCTCATAAAATATAATACTATTTATGCAAACCAAAAACCACGTTTTTCCTTCCGAACTTTTGATAAATCTTCAAAAACGAAACCTTTCGTTTGTTCGTTTCGTTGTAGAAGTTAGAACTTTGGGCTCCAATGGCCGAAGGTCGTAGGTTCAAGTCCCGGGAAGACCTTTGTAAGATTTTAACGGTTTAGTTATGATATTGCAAGTTTGGATCGCCGAACTTGCTTTGAAAAGCATATTATTTGACGACCTCCGTAGCCGAGAGGCGAGCGGGCCTGACTTTGGCGAGCGCCATCTCTGAGGTTCCGGGTTCGATCCCCGGTCGGGTCAATATGGGAAACGAACTTTTCCATATTGTCTCGGGTCTGGGTGTTGTGGTACCGTCGTTGTTTCTGAGTTCTGTAACATAAGTGCTTTAGCTACTTACCACAGAATCAGAGCAATGTATGCGATGTTGTCCAATATTTATTTATTTATTTATTTATTTATTTATTAAGCCGTTGGTCCCGATTATTGTCCGAATGTAATAGAAATTAGAAAAAAATCGCCCCAATGTAAGTTAACTAGCTAACAAAATCGAGATATTCGCTATATTAAACCCCGGAGTCCATACAATCAACAGACTTAAACAACAAAAGAAGAGATCATAAAAAAAAAATACGAAAGCATTTAAGACAAAAAAACACATACTTACCTTTGTTTAACTTTTTTTTAATAAAACCAAGACTCAGAATCCAAATTCACAAACAAATGCAAATGTTTTATTGAAATCGAAACGTGAGTTTGAATATCTACGACGCTGTTAAACCAAAACCGACTCCTTGTTCACCTTGAATCAGCTAGTTACAAAACAGGATAAAGATCTGAGAGCGTTTTTTATTATTAATCGACTAAAAATCCTTACTAAAACTTCATATTTAAAACATCGATAAATAATAATTAAGTCTCGCCACTAGAAGTCGTTTTGTTATATTTAGTTCAGTGCAAATGTAGGTGATTATTTATTTGACATCAGGAAGCGCTTGCAGTAACATCTGCGTCTTTGGAAAAGTTTAAACTCGAAGAAAACTACAGACAGTCAACAATGTGGACTGAGGAAGTGATGTTCGTGTTAGTGTCAATATTTGCTGTTACTTTCAAGGTAAAATCATTTTTTTATACGGATGATGATCCACGATCACTATCGAGTCTTGTTTTTCTTCTCGATATAATCAACATTCCGATCACGGTGGTAGTATAATCTGACCATTCATAAATGCTTTTGTAAAAGTTTACGTGAGTAAAGACATTTTATATTCTATTTTATTCTACTATCCTATAAGGTGATAAATATAATCAAATATTAGACCTTATGCTCTCGAAATATGGGTGGTGTAAAATCTGAAGTGTGTATTCTAACGTGCCTTTGTCTGTGCATAGTACAAAAAAGTAATTTCCTGTTGGCTGTTGCTGAATGTTTAGACCTTTAAAACCAAGCAACAGATTTTGATGCATTTTTTTAATGGAAAACGATTTATGAAAAAGTTTATATGTGTTGAAAATATAGTACAGCAAAGCCAAAAAAGTTTTCACATTGAATCCGTACGGAATCAGAGCGGTTCATTAGTAACTTATACCATATTAAGTGGATCACGTTCAAAGGCAAAAATAGTGTCAAGGGACTTGTCCATCAGGCAACTTACTTTAGACCTGATTGTGTCTTGTAACGTTTAAAATTAATTGTTGATATTCACATAATCTTTTAAATCTAATATAACCACGTGTTTTATGGTTAAATTGTGTCAATATACACGCGAAATGTATTTCTCTAAAGAAGCTATTTTACGTAGGAAAACTGGATACTTCATTTATTGTCAATTCGCAATAAGTAGAGAAATAAAGAAGGAACACAAAACTATAACTTTCCTCTTTAGATTAGCTGTAATCGTAGTCAAGTAATTACATATGTTTTTTTTTCACTTTATTTGGGTCAACTAACAGTTTCACAATTATAATTTCTTAAAAAGTAATTGTACATTTACAAATAGATAATTGTGAAACCAACACCGCTAACCACATGATAATATTGCGAGATATGATTTTTGTTGAGAGTGTATAACTAATAAGAAAAAAAAAAAAGTTTAGTAAGTTCGACTGTTATATTTTGATCTGAGGGCGTGCTTTATATGGTGTTGACTTCACGTAACTAACAGTTCAGCAATTGATTTTTTTAAAATATGAACACTGCTTGTAAATATATCTAGGCTACTAAAATTTTCATTAAAAGTGTCAGTCAGTAATATGTTAGTTTGAATGCTCCGTAAACATGCACGAGTTTGTTTTATTAGCAAAGCAATAGCAAACGATCCTCATGTGTCATGTATTCCGTATTGTGGGGAATTATAAACATCCGAGGCACTGAGAATTTTATTAGTCGCAAAGAAACTGTTGGAGTACTAACATGTGGAAAGAGGAAGCCTTGTTATGTTTTGCATTGTTTGCTGTCGCACTTGAGGTATCTAATTAGTTTTTTTTTGTTCTGTCATTTGAAACTGGCAATGTGAGGGATGAAAAAAAAGTTGGGTTTATAACAAAAAAAGTATATTGAATGGAACACTAAATTCAAAAGTTTAAATTCGAACATCGAATAGTGAAATGTGAGATGTGTATTATGAGTAAAATAATATGAAAAAGAGGTTCATTTGGTTGTATTTGTGTTAGGTCTGAAATCGGCACGACAAAGATATCATGCATTAAATTCACTGAAGATAAAAGAGACTATTCTTTTTTTACAATGCTTGCCCCCAATACATCATTTGTTGCAATCAATGACAAAGTGTAATGAAATAATCATTTTATGATCCCATATTTAGAAAATAGAAGATAATTTTGTTTTGTTGTCGTTGAATTTTGCAGTCTTACAAACATCAAAGTTGAAAAGGTCGCGTGTTTATTTTAGTCCATATATACTTAACTATTGACATCTAAACTGGTAGAAGATAGGGTCAATTACCTTTTTCCTTAAGTGAGTGACCTCACCAAGTTGATTTGTTAGTATTTGTCCAATTTGCTCAAAGCCAAGAGCCTGCAGTAATCATTTATTTCATCACGTTATAACTTGGGTAAAATCGAATGGCATTGACCTTTTACCTCCTGTTGCGGCTAATTGAAACAAGCAGATTACCGACAAACAATTTTCATAAAATATTGTTCAGCTTAATATCAAAGAGTCAATGGCCTCTCATTTACTTAAATAAAGAAGAACTTGAACATTATTATTTAGTCTGCCTTGTGTTGAATTATTTTCTTTTTCTAGGAACTACATTTTTAATATGTGTTTTTTTTTCAGATGGCAACAGGGCTTCCTTTGCCTCAGATATTCGTAGCTGACGGATGTATGTAGTAATTTTATATTTTATATTTTTTATAGTTTAAGACCAGGGCTAATTGTAACATTTATTAGCGTAGCGATTCATATGAAACTTAATTTAATAAAAAGTCATTCTGTTTTTGACAATTTCTAACAAGGTTATAGAAATATAATGTTGGGATACCTACATGAAATTCTTCAAGTAGATCTTTCAGTTTTATTTTATAAAAGCATATTAGGGATCAAGGCATATGATCACAAACCGACCTATGTCCGTAAATTGTAATGATATTTTGGTCGACTGAGAATCGAACCCAAAACCTCGTATTATAATAACTACCATATCATCGTGGCTTTAAAATAGGACCCACACTAATTGTATTCTTCAACATTTGATATCGTTACTAAAAACAAATATTTTTTAAGATTGAAGACAACATTAGGTAGATAGAAGTAAAGACATGAGACTTCAAAGTAGACGTGAAAAAAATAGTACTAATTCAACATTTTAGCATTTAGGGTAATATGAATCATATTATTGGTTGAAGAAGGATGGATGATACATCGGACCATCTCCGCCTCATGGTAGAGACTGTCATTGTAATGGCGGGGAGGTGCACTCACAAATTAAGCTGGTCGGTCTTAACTGCCGCTACACTCTCAGACGCCGTCGACTGCGGCAAATGGAAGCAACTGGAACAACCTTCCTCTCCCTTTCCCCTACCTCTTTCTGCTATATAACATCTTAGCAGAAGGAAGTAACTGTTCTCCAAGCATCTTACTTTTAATTATAACACATGACATGACAGTTTTACAACCAAGACGTAGAAGTTATGGTAAACAATAAGTTACAATAAATGATCATAACATAGGTAGGTATAGTATATATTACTATTCTTGGGATAGTTTAAAATTCTATGACACAGTCATGTGCAACCGTACTTTTTTCGGCAATCTGCAGAGTTTTACTCTGAAGTCAAATCGTTGTGAGACTATCCGATATATTTAACATAACTGTGTTTTTTTTTCTAGTTGACGAAAAGGACCTGGATTTGCCCGTTTAACCTTGGAGTCCAAATTTGAATTCGAATACCATTGCATAATTTCGCAAAAAATCTCCACTCCAGATAAAAAGATGCAGCCTACCTCTGTTTACATATTCGAAATTTGCAGGAAAGTTATATGTATATGCGTTTTACAATTTTAATCTTATTAGCAAAATTTTAGAACTCAGATTAAATACTTTCTTAAAGTTTGTAGATGTAAGATATTTCGACTTCAATTAAAGCTCACTTAACGTCTATGTTTCATGAAATACAATTACTTAACTCTGTAGCTTTTAGCTTAACAGCATGGGATGAAGGAAAACATCGCGTGTAAAGAAAACTAGTTCTATAAGTGTTTAATCGTTGTCATACGATAAAACTAAGTGTAATTTTTAGTTAAAAATGCATTTATCGTAATGAATTTGTTACTTTTGGACGAAAGAAAAAAATAAGTAACTAAGTTTGAGTTGTGCCAAGTTAATATTTATTATTTCTTACGGTTTGACAGCTAGCAAATCTGTCAAATTACATGTTTTTTTAAGGATTTGTGTACTGTCAAACCGTCAGTAACACATGCAATTAGTTGATGCAACTGAGCATATTTTTTTTGTGCATGGAGCTGTCTGTAATCCATAATTTACGTTATAATTATCGATTAAATTCTGTTTGTTTATTTAAGTAAGAAACTGTTTTATTTAATGTGTTTGATTATTTTCATATCCTATTATTAAACCTATAAAAAAACGACTTACCAAATATGAACCAATAACTTTGAAATATTTAAATTGAAGACAATAATTTTGTTAGTTCAGAATTCTAGACACGTGCAAAGGTATTATAACTTGCAGGTGATTGTACCATAGACTACAATTACACTCCAAAGCGGTGCGAGAATAGGCCATAACTCGCAAGCTTGCTGGTCACCAGCAATGAACCATAAATAAGACACTTTCTAGGTGAGAAAATTTTCTCCACCGATAAAATCACAATTTTATAAGAATACAGTGAGGGCAAATAGTGTTGTGCTACGTTCAATTTAAGCAACAGTAAACATCGAGTTTTTCTGCATTTCTTTCATGAGGTTGTATAGATAACTTATAAAGTTATAATTTGTTTATTTAATCTTAGGATCACTAGTATTTCTACGTATATACGTATATTGTTTTACACCTTGGGTTTAACTATTGAAGTTTTAGTAAGGATTCCTAAATATTTTGAAAATATAGTGGACCCTATGTTTCAAAGTAATAATGTAGCATTCTAACAGTAAAAAATTTTCATAAACAAAGTCAAAAACTATTTTTATCATACATCGGATTGGGATAGCCTGTCTTCAGTAGTAACAAAATAATATCTTCTATAAAAAAAAATCTATTTTAAAGTTCAGTCACCCTTTTGTATGCGATGTGAATTGCAGTTTTAATAATAAAATATTGGTTATTATTAACCATACCTATACTTTAAAGAATATGTATTCTTTGAAGTATATGGTTAATTACTTACTGCCCGACGTAACTTACATTTCCCGCGAATTCGTGCGAATTTTTTCGGGATAAAAAGCATCCTATTTGTTAATCTAGCATCTCATCTATATTTGTACTAAATTTCATTAAAATCTATTCCTTTGTTTTTTATGTGAAACAGTAACAAACAAACAAAGCATCTAGACATCCATAGATTCTTATAAACTTACACGTTTAAAATATTATTTGTAATCCTAATGAATAACTCATCGTCGGCGTACCTACTCGTTTTATATTAACAAGAAAAAAATCACAACACTATTGAAAGCAACAAAGTTAAGTAAAAAAGTTGCTAGGTACGAAATATCCGAAACCTTTTTCGTGAAAGCAACTCATTGTGGTAAACTTTCTGATTTAGGCGATTTACACGTGAGCGGAATATTTCATGCTCAGAATTTGTAGGCTTTCAAATGAATATTTTCCCTACATTGTGGATCTGAAAAACAAAATCTTAATTAACATCGAACTTGTAGGTTGGATTCTTATTTCCTTGAAAAGCGTTGAGTGAAGCGATGGCTGACTTATACGTCATGTCACAAGCATGACGTATGGGTGCTATATTTGGTGACTAGTCTGCTTCAGCTTACCTCTCGAAAGTATATACTTCCGTGAGTACTTAATTGTTTCATCACTCATCAAAACTATGACTTAGTCCAAAGTGAGCTACACATAGCAATAAGTTAGCTGTTGCTACTGTAACTAATCTACTGAGTTTCTTGCCGGTATCTTGTCGGTAGATATAGGTTCGAACCGGAAATAATAATCACTTTGCATTGTAGCCAATAGCGATTCAAAATAGTTACATATGTAATCTATTTTAATAAATAAATATTTGAGATAGAGTTTACGGGTCTTTACCCTAAACATTTCAATTTGTAAACAATAACTTAATAATGAACTAGTTATGTATAATAAATATCATAATAGAAGATCGGTATGAATCAAAAATAGCAGATTATTTTTGCTCAGTTAAATAATCATTATAATAATATACACGTATTTTTTAATTTTGCCGAATATATAAAAATACTCAGATGAAACGATGGCTAGTTGCGGAGCCGGACCTAATTTGTCACTGGTGGATAAGCAATGTACCTAGCAACTAATGACGTCACGCGACCATTCAATTCAATGTATTGTCGTTATTTTTTGATTAGGTTAAAAATGCAGAAAGGGGCCATCCATAAAGTACGTCACACTAATTTCATAAGTTTTTGAGTCCCCCTCCCCCCGTCCTTGTCACAGGTGGTCACATTTCTGAGACCCCCCCCCCCCCTAGTGTGACGTCACATGTATTGCAATTTAACATCGAAAAATTTATTAAATTAAAACAGCAGTTCCGAAATTAGTTTTTATTTCCATTTAAATTATTATAAATGATACATATTTGCAATCCTTACAGCAAGATCTTTCATTTGATATGTCACACGATATGGTTAGCGAATTTTTTTTTTAATGTTGTGTTTTGCCCTCCAAAAGTGACCCCCAAATTCGTAATTTATTTATTTACGTTACACATGCACCTTTGGGTCTTTAACTTACATATGTGTACCAAATTTCATCTCAATTGGTCCAGTGGTTTCAGAGTAATCGGCTGTGACAGACGGACGGACAGACAGACACGCGAGTGATCCTATAAGGGTTCCGCTTTTTCCTTTTGAGGTACGGTACCCTAAAAAGGGTATATAGGGTTCACGTACTTGTAGTTTTATAACTTCTTTTGTTGTGTAACTAGGTATTAACTAGGTTACTTTAGCATTAACAATGAATTCTACACGCTACATTTTAAGATAATAAAATATTAACATTATTTTAGAATTTACGGAAGAAAATCCGGTTGTTTTCAAACGCCCCACTGCATTTGTTTTCGGCAGCGTCTTCCTTCCGTCTTGCATAATAATATTCTGGGTAGAATTATAATTTAATCATATTTTTAATTAGGGTAAAAAATGCAAATGAAGGACATGGTTCGTCTGATTTGTAAATTCATACAATAACATGCAAAAATTACCAGATTTGGCTATGATATCCCATTGGTGATTAGGAAGATTTTTTGTATCTTTCTTCACATTAAGATAATGTAAGTAATCCTAGTAATATTAATGTGAACCTGAAAACTTTTACAGAGTGAATGGTAGTATGGACATCTAAGTATATGTAAGTTTGCTACTCTTTTACGCAAAAACTACTGACTTGGTTCGGATTAAAAGTAAAAAGATAGATGACATATTAAATAAAGTTACAGTTAATTTCTCTCACGACGTATTTCGAGAAATAAGTAGTGGGTAGTCGCTAAGTAATAGTAAGTAAGTATAAACTGTTTTTTGTTTTTTGTCATAGTATAATCTAGAGATTTAATTTCTTGATGATCCATAATTTTGTAAGGAACGTATGTTCTTTACTAAAAGTGGAAGTACTTCCGCCGAGCTAGGTGTTATCTTCTCGGGGACTAAGGCCCAACTACCAATCTTGGTTTGTTTGTTGAGTATATATACTTAGTGGCGACGAAAACTCTGATATCGCGATGTAGGATATCGATGTCACGCATTACGTATGGAGCGTTGTTTACTACGCCAATTCTGCTGACGCTGTATTTGTGTCGACTTGTAGGTCATGTCGTGGGTCGGCACAATTTTATTAACCAATTATTCTGCTGCGTCTCTGTGTATGAATGTTTCATTTTTTTAAATCACCAAGTCTCAGGGGGCCTACTCCCAAAAACGAATTATGTCGGATCCGACGACGGATAGCAATTTTAAATTCTCATAATCGTAACAAATTTAAATAAAGCGTTTTCAATAAACATAATATTATTTATGCAAATCAAAAACAACATTTCAATTCCCAAACTGTTGATTAATTTTCGTAAACGAAACCTTTCGTTTGTTCGTGTCGTTTTCGGGAGTAGACCCTCAGTAACGGGCGGTAGGGTCGTCCCTTACTACCTTTTTATAATTATTATTTTACATTACCTATTAGCTTTTACTGGTCTACTTTTGATAAAGGACCGTAATCAAATTTTTCAAGTCGACCAACAAAATTCATACTTGCGCTCTAAATAAGGAAAGTTTCCGGGTGAACTCAGCTCGTGAAATATTCCACCGCGAACTTACGGACGCAACTCCGCAGCTAGGGAATGAAATTAACAAAAAGCTGAATTAAAAGTTAGGTCGCCGAACTGTCTCGTAGTTTATCAAATAAGTTTGCTTACTTTGGAAGGGTGAACTATTTAAAGCAGTTCTTCACAATAGTTGACTAATAGGTACAGTCGCTTATAAAATCCACTCTAATCAAAATAAATTCGTTAATTCATGTTAGCGTAAACTACCCACTTAAACCACCCGCACCTCTTAGCGCCTATTGATGGCGCCATGGGAATATATAATTTAAGTGAAACCTAGGGTTGTAGGTGCCCCGAAGAGCCACCGGCGGTTTGGGGAACCTTCAACCCTAGGTTTTACGGCCAGAAGCGCTAATCATAGTGCTAATGAGCCAGATATGCCAAGTATTATACCCAAGTCAAACATCAATCAGCCGAGAGTTACGAGACGACCTCCGTAGTTGAGAATCGAGCAAGGAAAATGTGAGGACCTTTCTGACGAGCTTTTCTAAATTGTCTCGGGTCTGGGTATTGTAGTACTATTCTTATTACTGACTAGCAGCCCATCGCGGCTGCACACGCGTTTTATTGCCGTTTTTTTCCACATCTGCCACTGATATTACCTATTCGTTCCTTTTAGTCGGAGCATTATGTTCAATAGCATAAAGCCATGAAAACTTTTTTCAATTCGAACCAGTCGTTCCTGAGATTAGCGCATTCATAAAAAACAAAAAAGCTCTTCAGCTTTATAATATTAGTACAAATTCATGTATGTAGCACAACAGCTTTATCTCCTTACCACAGAATCACAGCCATTGCTCTGCACATAACATTTAATGTGATGTCCAATATTTTTATCACCTAACTCAGGCGACTAATATTGAGTCTACAGAATACTGTGTTCTGTATTTTCAATATTTTATGGCCAAAACACTTACGAAATGCTTGTTTAACATTTAATATTCCTTGTTGCACAAAGAAAGTTGGTCACGATTTAACTCATTGGCCGCAGCATACTTCACTGCCAGAACTAGCAAAGTAGGTAACTTAGGAACCGAGTTGCCGACCGAGTCAGCTGCAAATGCAACTCTAATTTGAAAGTTTCAAATATCTTTTTACTATGACCTTATTGTTTTAAATATTATGCTAGTTTCGCAGTTATTGTAAAATAGTTTTCTAATAAGATGCTTTAGCGGTGTGGTACTAGAATAAAAGTTTTGTTAATGACTACAAGTAAAATGATAAATAATTCTGAATAATTATCTAGAAGTATTCGAAGGGAAAGTTATAAATAAAAATCTATAAAAGTTGATTAAATCTTTAAATTTAAAGGGTTTTTGTTACGGACTTATTTTGTTTTTTGAATTCTGTTACCTTGACTGTAATTTATTGTAATTGAAGCGTCAAACTAGAAAGAACTGTAAAGTTTGTAGAATTATATTACGTTTTTTTTTAACTTTCTTTTATACTATTTCAGTATACACTACCTGTCGCAAAACTGTTCACCGAGTACCCATTTGGATTTGCCCACACTTCATTTGTATGAAGTGTGAACAGGACAGGAAGTCGGACCTGTAGTTCTCCCACTAGGAAATCCAAGACAACCCAGGATAATACTGTAGTATAAGTTACAATTTACTGTAAATTGTAAGGAACATAATGTTCATTACTAAAAATGTAATGTATATATAGTTTGTAGCGACGATAACTTTGACATCGCGATTTAGGATCGATGTATTGATTGGGTAGGTAATCATGCATTACGTATGGAGCGTTGTTTACTATGCCAATTGTGCTGACGCTGAATTTGTGTTGACTTATTTTAAAGAAACAAAAAAAAATTATCTCCCTTGTGGTGTGGGAATCGAACCCACGACCTTCACGTATCGCGCGTGCTGCTCTTCCAACTGATCTTTCATCACCTAGGATTACTTGCAGTTAGCTCAGTTGTAAGAGCAGCACGCGCGATACGTGAAGGTCGAGGGTTTGATTCTCGCACCGCAAGGGGAGATACAATTTTTATGTTTCTTTAAAATATTTAAATATTTTTTATTTTTTATAGTGCTTTATTATTTTCTTTATAAAATAAAATAATAAATCACTAAAAAAAATCGATTGTGTCGACTTGTAGGTAATGTCGTAAGATCGGCACAAAATAAAATTATTTGTATTCGAATAAGAAAAAAAACAATTACTACAAAAGAGGAGGACTAAACTCCGCCTGCACTCCCATTTTACTGTTCCTTTATGACGTAGTAAAAACACGTCCGTGATCCCAGCACAAAGGCGGTAATGATGGATCGGACGGACTCTTCCCCCTACTTCTACTGCGTAATTAACTAAGGAAAACCCTCACAATTGCGCTTTCGCTTAATTGAGTAAAACCAATATTGACAATCTGCCCTGCCTTGTTATTTCTCATAATATTTGCAACCTTTTCTCGGCGTTGGAGAAGGATTTTTGAAAAATAATTGCTGCCTACGATCGTCGTAAAATGTACTTACCGTTTTTTTGTGCAGACTGTTTACTGAGCTTAACTATGGCTAGCACGTGTCGCTCAGAATTTGGACTGTATCGTCTACGTATTATGGTAAGTTATTTCACTAGTTTCAGTATTTTTAAAAATAATTTAATGTATAGGCCTAATAATATAAAAAAAGTTATTTACAAAAGTAATTATTTCAAAGAAAAAAAAACAAGGGACTTTCAACTCATCAACAACGTCAATGCAAACTGTCACTAAAAATGTCTAAATTCTGACTGATTTTGTTATAATTATGTAGTTGATAATCTAGAAATCGCAGATTTTTTTTTAGGTTCGTTTTGGAAATATGCCGACATAACAAACTGGCTCTCACCTGTGTTCGCCTGGGCAAACGTCGCAGGACACGCAGGTTAAAAGATCGCAATAGAGGCAAACAGTTATACCTACTTCTTACAACTTTATATAGAAACATCATGACTCTTACCTAACCACCTTACAGAAGACCGCAGCCAAATAACAATCACTTCTGTGCTGTTGTGTTCCTGCATGTAAGTAAGGTTTCCAGAGCTCCTGGGCGGTGCTACATTAGTCGCAGGGGTCAAGCCTTCAAGGTAAGGGCGACAAGTCCAGTAACAGATTTATTATGCTGTACTTGTCACCCTTAAGCTAGGACCTCATTACCACTTAACATCAGGTGGGATGAGGTCAATCTTGAAGTGCAATAAAAAAAAAACTCTCAATCAGTCAGCTCGTGACCACGGTTGGTGCCATCGGGCAGTAAGTAGTTCGTATTAACTACGAAATAATAATGGTGTCGCGTTTTGACCCGCTAAATTATTTTAAATGTGTAAAATGGAACACGAAAGTCTTAAAGCTTATAATAAACGTCATGTCTTTAACCTGCCTTTGAGTCAGTATTAATTTTAAAATGCATAAGCTTTTTCAATTTAGTAAATGAATAAATAAGTGTCGTATGTTTTTAATAGCTATTTAACAATCTAAAAGCAAACAGGTATTTTTGATGGATGGGTTTTCACCGATTTTTAGTTGATCATTCTTAACTAAATTATCAAAAATAAAAATGACCAAAATTCAAAGTCTTCTAATTCATCTACCTCTAACGAAGTACCAATCCGCTTCGACAAACTTAATAAGATATTTACGCAAAACAAGAACCTATTTTATTTTGTTTGAAACTTTTTCCATTAGGGGCTGCACCCTTGTGGCATGCTAATGACTGTCGAAAGGGACATTTTGAAAAACAAAACATTATCTAGTTCCGGAACTGTATTGCTATTTATCGTTCTAAAACGCATTAATTAACAGACGGGTTTTAGGACGCAAATATTGGTTTTTAAAGTAATAGGCAGTAGTAAATAAGATACTAGCAGAATAGTGATATTATTTTTAGTATCTTTCAAGGCTCCAGAATGTGCAGATTTTTTTTTTTAATTACGGTCTAAGTCAGAATACGCACGTTAGGCGTAAAACACACAAGGCATTTTGGTCACTGTATGATCTACCTTTGCGACATATGTCTTTTAAGTCTGAGATTTTCGCAGAGAAGTAAAATGATCAAGTTTTCTTTTCGTAACTTTTTTTTTATTAATGGACTTTATGCCGCATTTACTAACATCACAGTTATTCCGCCAAAGTAAGTGTTAAGAGACACCTCAAAAAAGGAGATTGTGCGATGGTATCAGCTATTTCTAACTAAATCGAGGACTTCAGCACCTACAACAAACACGAACATTACATTAAGGAAAAACCAACAATAAATGTCTAACGTTTTAGGTGTATAAAATACTAGCTGTGCCTGCGACTTCGTTCGCGTGGACTACAGGGCTTTTTCGCAATAAAAGGTAGCCTTTGTTCTTTCTCAGGCTCTAAAGAGAGGTTTAAGCGGGAAAGCGTAACGGACATACAGAGTTACTTTCGCATTTATAATATTAATAGGGATTTAAGAAATGTGCCGTATACATTAAATAGGCTGGATATTAAATACACACGAACAAAAAATATTGCTTTCCACAAACTCATTTTTATTAGCGTAATTTAGTTTTGTTTTACTATAGAATAATACCGATTTAATTTCTACAAATAGTTAGAATGGATGTTTACCTCATAGGCTTGATTCGATGGAAAGTTCAATGGACTTACGTTGAACCTCTCAAAGGTAAAAGAAAAGCTTGTATCTTGATCACACATGAAAAAGTATCCATCTCGTGTTATTTTACTTACGCCCAAAGAAACGATAGGAAGCAAGCATCGGGCCTTCTAATAAAGTCCAGTGGATCGTAAACAACAGTTCATTAACCGCGACGAGAGAGCTAAAATATAAGGAAAGAAAGAAACGAATTATAACACGGGTCATGGACTATGTGCTGCCAAAAGCACGCCCTTATATCGTCCGCATAAGACGTAATATCGAACTTCAAGTGCTTACCTTGACGTACCGTTGACCTCACTATGTATCTCCTAATTTATATTTGTCCAATATTACAAAGGAAGGTATAATGAACCTAGGTAGTTACCTTTGTGACGTCTCGATCCGCGACTTAATGCAAAGAGCGCTGGGCACTAAACCACGAGAGGTGGTTGGTTCTGTTGAACGGCCAAATGGGAATTGAGTTTAAAAAAAAACGATTTTGGAATTTGAGGACACTTATATTTTGAATTGGAATAATGTAAAAGGACAAGTGCCCGAGCTGAAGGTTCAGACTTCAGTTTCGTCAGACTCATTTAATTATTGTGGCTCTGTTATGAGAAACAAATGCTTAGTAAACCATTTCGTAGTTTACCTAAGCATATTGCCTACTTTTACCCATGTATAACAGTTTGAATCCCGTGGTAACAGACGCTGCTGGGCAATTCAATTTTTAATCAGCTGATTGTCCTATATGTCCTAATTGATTCTGCGCTTCGTATTATGATTCTAATAGTTTGGTTTAGTGCGATTAAATTAGTTCTCTCTCAAGGGTTGCGGAGGTCAGGGTAATTGCTTCAATGTAATTACCAGGCTCGTCAAATCTGGAACATTCCTTTAGCGAACATTGGGATCCGTAATGAATGAATAATAGGGATATACGTCAGGAGAGTGATGACTTAGGTTTAATGAACGTAGATTCTCAATTTGTATTTGTTCATACTACCTTATAGCCTTTTGTTTTTCCAACTTTTGATAGTAATCATTACATAGCCTATAGAAGGATGGTTTTTCCACCTAAACCTATTTAGTCTACTTATTATCTTGAGGAACGCCATGAGATGGAAAAAATGATACACTTTATTGAACAGAAAAAAACACAGAAATTGGTTTTATTTATGATTTATCAAAACTCAGATTCCCTGATAGGTAAAGGAGTTGTCCAGTGTTTTCCGAATTTTTTTAATTACTGACTTATGTAATAAGTAAAATAGTAAATACCTATCTTTAGTTCAAAAGTAGGTATAGACTGATAAGCGAGCAAATTCGAGTGCTCAAACAAGTTATGCTCACTAAAATGTCACTGGGGTGGTGGCGCTATGTGGCGGGTCGTTACATTCCCTTCAATATGGTTGAGTGAAGCAATGGCTGGCACATACGTCATGCTTGTGAACACCTTTGGGGACTGGTCTGCTCCAGCTTACCTCTTAAAATAAAATAATACTTAATGCTTTTTTCACTCATCAAAATAAAACTATATGACTTGGTCCAAAGTGTTCTACACATAGCTATAAGTTAGATACTGCTACTGTAACTTATCTGCTGAATTTCTTACCGGTGTCTTCTCGGTAGATATAGGTTCCGAACCGGAAGTAGAATCACTTTGCATTGTATTCAATGACGGTACAAAAGTGTTACATGTAACCTACTTGAATAAATAAATATTTAGAATTAAATTTGAGTGCCAAAAATAGCGCATTACGCAA
The DNA here is from genome assembly GCA_037074685.1 of Glyphodes pyloalis. Classification (NCBI taxonomy): domain Eukaryota; kingdom Metazoa; phylum Arthropoda; class Insecta; order Lepidoptera; family Crambidae; genus Glyphodes; species Glyphodes pyloalis. The sequence continues at coordinate 4,472,247 of JAYKKO010000002.1, forward strand.
ACTGTATCCTACCCCAAATTTTTACATTTGCTTGGCAAAAAATGTGAAAATTTCAGTGCTCAACTCACTGAAACCAGTTTAGACTAGCGTCCACTTATATTAGTTATAATAAACCCGAGCTATGTTTAGGATTATTTTATCCTGATAATCAAACCATTACTCTATGGACTTCAACGTCGGGCCATATATCTCTGAGGTCCCGGGTTCGAATCCCGGTCGGGTCAATACAAAATCGGTCTGAAAAGCAGGCGATGGGCTCGTCACTTCCCTTCGCCTTTATTATTATTATTAATTGCTCTGATTCTGTGGTAAGTAACTTAAGCACTTGTGATACAGATATGAGTAAGAACGACGGTAGCACAACACCCAGACCCGAGACAATACAGAAAAGTTCGTTTCCCGTATTGACCCAAGGGGATCGAACCCGGGAACTCTAATAGGGCGCGACGCCAAAGTCCAGCCCACTCGCCTCTCGGCTACGGCGGCGTCAAAATTAATGTGAGTTTGTCCATTAATATGTACCGTTAATCTTATATGATTATATTCTAGTATCTTTTAGCTTCTGCTCCAGGTGGAAACCAGGTCTAATACCGCATTAAAGAACTTACAGCAGCGGCACCTAAAAATCCAGCCGAATTCCAGATTCACCGTTACAACACATCGCGGCGCGCGTTTGTTTCGCGTGACACCTGACACGATAAAACATCTTTTTTTGTTATTCAGATGTGTCGTTAAGCGGGACATATGAAACCGGCAATCGGGACAACACTTTGCTCTTTTTATCAACGCCGTGTGTGCATTGCGAATATTTCCGAGCGAGTATAATGGCGGAAGCTTTTCCCCGGCTGGAATACGAGACGCTGAATATGCGATTTACGTTCACTGTTTTGGGGTACTGTGTGGATTGTTGATTTTGTTTCTATGAGTTTGGCTCAAAACGAAAAAAATAAAATAAAAGGTTGAAATGAGAAACCTCCTCCTTTTTTTAAATCGTTTTAAAGAAGAGTTCATCTATACCTACTAGTATTATAACGCTGAAGAGCTTGTTTGTTTCTTTGAACGCGCTAATCTACAGAACTACTGGTTCGAATTATAAAATTACTAGCTTTCTGCCCGCGGCTTCGCCCGCGTGGAATTCGCTTATATTGCGGTATAAAGCACAACTATAAGAAAACTTTCCATTTCCACGGAAAAATCTAAGAATCCATCCATCAAGCAAATTATATTTTTGTTTTCCCTCGGGAATATCAATTGTTTCCGGGATAAAAAGCTATTTATTATTTAATCCGGACTTTTAACTTTACGTTTGCAAAATTTCAAAGCAATCGGTTGAGTAGTTACGGCGTGAAAGCGGAACAAACAAACAAACGCTCACTTTCCGATTTATAATATTAGTAAAGATGTTTGTGGTAGATGGACCATTTATTGAGAAGGGCTTTAGGCTATAAAACATTAGGCTGCAACAAATAGGAAACAGTGGAAAGTGTTGAAAAAACGGGAATAGTACGGGTGCGAAGCCGCCATGACGCTAATTAGATATACATTATATTAAGACCGCAGCCAAATAACAATCACTTCGGTGTTGTTGTGTTTCTGCGTGTGAGTTAGGTTTCCAGAGCTCCTGGGGGGTGTTACATTAGTAGCAGGGGTCAAGCCTTCAAGGTAAGGGCGACAAGTCCAGTAACAGATTTATTATGCTGTACTTGTCACCCTTAAGCTAGGACCTCATAACCACTTAACATCAGGTGGGATGAGGTCAATCTTGAAGTGTAATATAAAAAAAAAAGCATATATAAACAATGTCATACAACTTCACTTATGGTGACCAGATCCTAAAGTAAGCATAAGTGATGATGGCTCTGAGGTTCCGGGGTCGATTTCTGGTTGCTTTATGCCCAGTTCCAAAATTTGAAAACCGATCCGTTCTATTTACGGATAGTAAATAATTATACGAGGCGTATAATAAAAACAACCGACAGACTACTGATGACAGCTGACGTGGAAAGTAAATTATGGAACGGTATTAACGACTCGTACTCGGTTGGAGAAAAACAGATAGTTATTTTAGACACATTACGAATCGAAGTAAAATATAGGAACCGTGCATTAGTAAACGAACTTTTGCCATAAAACACAGAAAACATTGTATGTAAACTTTACATAAACTGCTATGGTTTTGTAATTTTTATCAAATTGTTGTTATATTTATAGTGTGGCATTACTATCGCAGAACCCTTGATTCTGCATACATATCAAGCCTGCCATCTTTATTGTAACTATAAATGTCATGACATTTCGAACGGTGCTTGTATCTTGATGTCGTTATCGCAACGTACACTTACGTTCGATTTCGTTTTTCCGACGAACATTTTATTGCAAAGTAAAGTTACAAAGGTACAGGAGCAGGTTTTGAAAAGCGATCAAGCCTTTGGATCGCGGAATTCAATTGCTTTAAGGATAAGTACTTGTATCTGAAAGTGGAAAAAATAAACATGAATGGACGAAGCGTTTCCAATGCTTGGAGAGAGAATGTACTAATATAAAAGTATTCAAATCATTCGAATAACCTTTTTTTTTAATTTATAAAAATATATGAAAAAGGACTAGGTGTCCGCGACTTGGCTTAAGCAGTATTCTAAAACGCATTTTCCTAAAATATGACCCATTGCAAGATGAATATAAAAATTTAAGCAAAAAAAAATTAGATTTTTAATTTATTAGTGAAAAAAAGAATTTGATCAATTATATTTATAGTTCAAGACTTAGAATTTTCATTAGAAACATTAAAGTTATTGCATTTTGAGCTGTGGTAATTCCCTGCTAATAATAAAAATGCAAAAGTAACTCTGTTTGTCTGTTACGCTTTCCCGCTTAAACCTCTCAACCGATTTTGATGAAATTTAGTATAGGTATACGTTGAACCTCGAGAACAGTCATGGCTACTTTTTGTTAGAAAATAAGGGGGGATGGGGGTAATACCACCTTTGAAAGTTTAAATAGGAAAATGTTTATTTTTTAAGTTAGAGATGTAAAATTTGGCACAAATATAGCTCGAAACTTGGATTGAATTTGTTTCGAATATTAGGGGACATAGGGGTTAAACAGACTATGAAAGGATGTAGCCCACGCGAATGAAGTCGCGGGCACAGCTAGTTCTAAATAAAAATATTGATTTCGACGATAACGTCTTATCTCATCACAAATACAAAACAAAACACTCGTGTATAATAGTAACACATCGTTTATATATATTTCTGAGAAATAAACACGCCTAATATCATCTGTGTATCGCAATAGCCGGGTATATTTCCGTCTACAAACCGACTGTGGGTCTCAATTTGTAAGACAAAGCTCTCATCTATCATCGAGGAGACGACCATCTCTCAAAAGAAAAACTTGTTCGTGCCATGCGAAAGTTTGCTAAACAGGCTCCGTATTTCTTTCTGGGAAAATATGGTAAAAAAAGAGACGTAAATCAACAAATCTACTTTTATAAAAATAGCAGAATACCACCACCATATTGACTGATTTATCATAAAATCACCTACAAACTTCTAATTTGGCAGGCAACGAAAAACTTGGATTTTACGAAAGGGGTTGAAAGTATGTATAAAAGCCCTGTTTTTTAGTAACTGACTTGAAATTTAAAATATATATGCTCTATATTTCTATGTTTTTCTTTTCTACTTTGAATACCTACAAGATAACAGATTCTAAACTGGGGGCGTCATATCAGCACACTTAAATCCAAGCTAACTTAGAATGGTTCCCAAATTGGCCTGACCAAGGGTAGAACTCGGGTCTTTGCGCGCATCAGTGCTTATTTTGTCAACACGCCACCGAGGTCGTCTAACTATACTCGTACGTTCACGATGTTGATTCCAGGGCCGCACGGTGAACGTCATAAGTTTGTTCGAGGAAATGCAGCAAAAGACTGTGACTTGCATATTCATGATGAAGTCATGAAGTATTATGGGGCTGTACAATTCAGCCCCATATATTCTTGGTCTACGGTAGAATAAATGAAAGTTGTTGAATCACTGAATGCCGCAGTGGTGATTTTGTAATACGCCACGACACCGTTCAAATATATCCAAAATGTGTTCACGTAACCATTATAACCACCTTCATAAAGCAAAGTTGAAAATATGTTTCTAGTATAGGTAGAGAGTATATTTTTTTGTTTGATGAAATAAATTTTTAGCGGTGGCTATTTAGCGTACATACACTTTTCTATAAGGTTTATTCAATTTTGTTAGTCACAAAACCCAAGTTTAAAAGTAGACAATTCTCTAACAAAAAATGTCTAAAGCTTTTCTTTAGTATAAAAAATTAATGCTAAAAGAATTAGAAGGAAAACAGAAAGAAAATACATTTATTGACTATCACACAATTATCAAACAAATACAATGCAAGACAATCGATACGAAACTAAAAGCAACTTGTAAGACCTGAGGGTCTACTCCCAAAAACGAAATATGTCGGATCCGACAACGAATAGCAATTTTTAATTCTCATAGTCACAACTTATTCACTTAAATTGCAAATTAAGCGTTTTCATAAAACAAAATACTATTTATGCAAACCAAAAACCACGTTTTTCCTTCCGAACTTTTGATAAATCTTCAAAAACGAAACCTTTCGTTTGTTCGTTTCGTTGTTAGGAGTAGGCCCCCTGTTACGGTTCCACCTCAGTAAATGCTACTACGGAATTTGTAACACCGCAGCAGCGCCGGTATTCTGGTGGAACCCAATTTAATTCACACAGTTTCCCAGTTCATTAAGTTCCCACAGTCAACGTCTATCATTATTAGTCGCCAATCTAATTACAAAACCGCTAAGAGGATTTAAGGGTCATTTATTGCAACTTTAATATTTCCTTTGGAGACATAACAAAGCCAAGAATAGTAAAAAGGTTGGCGAAACGTTTTATGGGTATGGGAAGAAAATGCTTGTTTTACGTTCTTGATACAGATCTTTACAGCTGCGAAATACTGTTTGTATCTTTAGCCCAAAGTTGCCAAGTCTATCTTATTTAGTGCAAGCTGAAGTGCAAAATCATCTATATTTATTTATAAACGTTTGCATGTGGAATATTAATGAGATAAGTAAACATATTTTTTTAATAAATAAAGAATAAGGTTGTACGAAAGATCCAATACAGTTCCGGGGCTCAATAACACATCCCGGCCTGTTTAACAGCACAAGCTATAAACTTGCTGCGATAAAACAACAGGAAACGAAACACATGTTCCTACATTGGACAGTATTGTATTTTACTAGTTCCAGAGTGCGTCTTGAGCTCTGCATGGCATCCCATATCACCCGAAACTTTTATATTTCCGGGACAAAAGGCAGCATCTGCTGTGGTAAGAAATTGTTAGGGGAATATTTCGGCCGAATGTTAAAATAACCTCATTTAACACATTTTTAACATACAATATCACAAAAAATTTTGGGCGATTGGTTTTACTCCTATCTCCCCTAATATTTGAAACAAAAAGTAGTCCATATCTTAATCCAAGTTTCGGGCTAAATTAGTGAAAAATTTAATATCTCTAACATAAAAAATAAATATTTTTTCTTATAAAAACATTCAAGGGCGGTATTACCCCATCCCACTTATTTTCAAAACAAAAAGTAGTCAATGACCGTTCTAGAGGTTTAACGTATACTTTTACCAAATTTAATCAAAATCGGCTTTGTGGTTTAGGCGTGAAAGCCGGACCAACAGACAGACAGATAGAGTTACTTTCGCATTTATAATATTAGTATGGTGTCAAAAGTCTCGAGTCACCACATGGAATCATGTCACATTATAAGTACCAATAATTTATCATGCATTGCAAAGCATTGTTTTTTAAATTACACTTTAAGATTGACCTCATCCCACCTGATGTTAAGTGGTAATCAGGTCCTAGCTTAAGGGCGACAAGTACAGCATAATCAATCTGTTACTGGACCTGTCGCCGTTACCTTGAAGGCTTGGCCCCTGCTACTAATGTAGCACCCCCAAGAGCTCTGGAAACCATAATTACACGCAGGATCACAACAACACAGAAGCATGGAAATACTACGAAAATCAGTGAGAATGTTGACCCATCCCGGGACACGTGTAAGTTAACTTCGGTATCGATCGGAATTATGATCTTTTCTCCGCTATGAGAATACGACGTTTGTCATTCGATATTTAGTAGCTGTTATATCATATTATCCTTCACGTTTTCCCTGAACTCACTCTTAATAAAATTCACTTCGAAAAAATCAAATCAAATCGAAACGATACGTTCTTTTTTTGAAAGATTAATACGCTATCAATATAGAAAACTTATGGACGCATTAAGCAAAATTCAAAGGCCTTTCCCAAGTTAGTTGGATATCTATCTAGCAACTAGAATTATTTATGAAGACCAATGCCACATCTGAGACGAGGGCAGTAAGCAATGTATACTTGACGCCCTCCGTAGCAGAGAGGCGAGCAGGCCGGACTTTGGCGTCGCGCGATCTGTCCCAGGTTCGGTAAATATGGGAAACGAACTTTTATTAAAAAACTGAACTATATTGTCTTGGGTCTGGGTCAGCACCCAGACCCGAGACAATATAGAAAAGTTCGTTTCACCAGTTGTGGTACCGTCGTTGTTTCTGAGTTCTGTATCACAAGTGCTTAAAGCTACTTATACTAGTCTATACGTCTTCGGACATAGTTACTTAAAAAAAGTCAAGTCATACATTTGAGATACTGAATTTGAAGGTTAAGTTTTTATTAGCAAAATTCATTTATTTTGGGTTTTTTAGAGTTAGATGGATTTTTTTAGATCGTAATCAAGCAGATTGGATCAGAAATGACAAATAGTTTGTAGCCCGTATACCTAAGTGCTATTCAATAATAAAAGACACGTATTTTTTGATTTGCTTAATTAAAAAAAACGGGCTCGTTACGTAACTGGTGGGTACAAAGGTATCCATTCAATTCAATTCATTGCATCGCCCTTATTTATTGATTAGGTGCAAAATGTATAATTACGTATTACTTACCTATTTTTGGCTAATCTAACACTTAACAGACGGACTAAAACCATTTTTTAGCCCTTTTATTTTTGTGCTAACAATTTTTAGGGGAAAATGGACTAAAACATATTATTTTTCTTTCAATGCCATGGAAAGGGATCTGAACGTTTAACGTAGGTGCGTAAAATTCTCAAACTTAAGATTTAAAAGCATAACTACCTGTATGTATACGATACCAATAGTAGCAAGCCCTTGGGGATGAAATTGAACATTAAAACAAACAGTGTATAATAAACTTTAAATAAACAAATATTGAACAACATCACATACATTGCTCTGATTCTGCGGTAAGTAGCTGAATCACTTGTGTTACAGAACTTTCATGTTCCATTTTAAACATTTAAAATAAGGTAATTGGTCAAAACGCGACACCATTTTAATAAGTTAATCAGTCAGTTCGTATTAACTTATATTAAATGTTTAAACAGTGAATTAATTTTTTTTTATTTATTTGATCATTTTATTTTACACTTTTTGGACTTACAGCTAAATACTAATTAAATCAATACAATAATAAACGGCCAATTACAAGATTATTCTAAATATTTCTTTTAGATTCGTAATAAAAATATGATGTACTTAAAATTAGTTTCTTTACCGTTTATTCACAGTACTCTACCTGAAGTGGATGCCGAAATAGCAACCGATTTAACCTCATACCACGCCGAAAATAGTTTAACAAGCCCACAGATTCTGTGCGGGATTCCTTAATTCTGTTTTGATGGAAGTGATTACTAAAATATTTACCACACGGTTTATTTGGCAGGTAATTTTATTGGAAATGATGAGCGTTTCATAGCTAAATTGCTTTTTGCCGTGAGACAAAACGTAGACATTCGTGATATTGACTTTGATATGAAATTAACCGTAGGCAGGCAATAATGCCTTGACTTGATTGCTCTGTAAATACTTGGAGCAGTTGAGTATTCATTTGGTCCGTTAATATATTATCCGTTAATAGATATTTTGGCTTTTCCTTCAACGGTACTAGTCACTTGTAGTTTTATTGAATTGAAATGGAACTGTATCTAGAATAAAAGATGTCACCAATGCAATGATTGTAATGTCACGTAACGCTTTCAAATTATATTTATTTGATAAGAGAGGTGCGGCATAGCGATTTACAGAAGACCGCAGCCAAATAGCAATCACTTCTGTGTTGTTGTGTTCCTGCGTGTGAGTAAGGTTTCCAGAGCTCCTGGGGGGTGCTACATTAGTAGGAGGGGTCAAGCCTTCAAGGTAAGGGTGACAAGTCCAGTAACAGATTTATTATGCTGTACTTGTCACCCTTAAGCTAGGACCTCATTACCACTTAACATCAGGTGGGATGAGGTCAATCTTGAAGTGCAATATAAAAAAAAAAATTAAGAACAAAACAAGGGCCGAGTTCAATAATTCACGTTCTCATCATAAGGCAAAAATCGATTACTTTTTCACCTTACACAATACGGTTTTAAACCAGTATTCTTGCAGTTTACAACAGCTACTGTGACTCATTTTTGTTAACGGACTAATGCGATTAATTAATGATATAAAAATGTATTATGTAGAATCGCTTTGCCATTGACAGATACATCTAATGACGGAGCTTACATTATTTCTACTTTTGACCAACTTGAGCGGTGCGATAGATTTATGTTACCCCCACCTAGTTCTTCGAGCGAATAGTTACTCACAGTATGGCAGAATCGGATTCGAATTTGCCAACTATGATTTATCTTTTTCTTAACAAGAACGCCATGACAGAGACAAAACATAGACTTTCAAAATCGTTAAAATCGAATGACCCGATTCTGACGTTTGTACCTATATAAGTCCCCTGAACAAACTTTTATAATTTTACCAACATTTAAAAAATATAGTGTTGGTTTCCTTTGCATTTTGGATAACACTTAATTAATAACACTGAATAAGTTTAGAATACGTCAAGCAATTTGGTTTCTCTCATTTATTAATTTTACTAGTATCTATAATATATATTGTGTGTAGGTATTAGAGCTAAAAATATTTACTGTTGAATTGATCTATAAAATATTCAAAGATAAAAGTAAACCCATGTGTAAATAATATTTGTTTTATTACATCTTGATATTTCTAAACGCGTATCGCTTGTTACAATTTGATTTGAGCTTCACTAGATTGTTCTATATTATTACATATTTTTCGAAATCAGTAAAAATGTTTCATTGATCGGACACAAAACAGAAATTATATTTTGCTAACTACACTTTTAATGATCCATAGTACAAAGCGTTTCTGTTTTGATTCTTGCGTTTGCTAGTAATTTTCTTAGTAGCTATTGTATTACATTTTTTTAAACATAAGACCTACGTTGTAGGGCTTAAAGTTGATTTATTTGTACAAACTACAAATCTCTCAATGTTTATCCCTAAGTTAGCAGTTTATATGTTGTGTATATTTCATTGTCAGGCTTCTAAGAACAAAACTTTTGTTGTTTTACCAAAAAAATCTATACATTAATAATGATAGACTGGCTTCAGTCAGATTGTATTATTATTCTACATATCAAAATTATCTAAACGATACAAAATTATGATTAGTAAAGTTAATTTTATTACCAGGGGACACCAAATGGAGGACCGCAGTCCGGACCTACAACCTATTAAGTGCGGATCTCAAACGAATAGTAACATTATACAGAAACTGAATCTTCTTAGGAAGAAGATACATTTATTGACCACATACAAAATACATAGAAGATACATACAAAAAAGTAAAATAAAAAAACAAACAAAAATAGTTTAAAAAAATAAACTACCGGGTAAGTGGCCAACTAGGCCATACCTCAGCTGTATGCTGCAGCGACGACGCAAGACTTCTTAGATTGAGTTCCTTATTTAATATATACCAATATTATAAGGCTGAAGAGATTGTTTAAACGCGCTAATCTCAGGCGATGTAGGATCGATGTTATTGATTGGCTAATCGTGCATTTCGTATGGAGCGTTGTTTTCTATGCCAATTCTGCTGACGCCGTATTTGTGTTGACTTGTAGGTCATGTCGTAGGTCGGCACAATTCGAATTGTACAATTATTTTAGTTTAGTGTTGTCCATTTATGGAGGAAGGCTTAAGGCTATTTTACATCACGACATGGCCAATAGGAGCGAAGAATCAATAGGAAATTTAGAGCAAACGGGAATAGTACTCGTGAGAAGCAGTGATGGGCTGTCCGTTATCGTAAGAAACGGATCGCCATATTAGTCATTTAGAATCGGATTCTTAAGGAAATATATCTGTCGCAGTCATCTGGTTGAATCAGCTATTTGATTGGATCACTAGCGCGTTTATTAAATGACGACGTTTAATTGAATGACTAGGCCGAACGTTGAATTAACGAGCCTCACTCAACGTCCAACAAGTTAGCGTATTGTAACATAGCCCTTTGAACATAGCGGACGTAAAATCAGTCAGGTGATTGTAATTTAGTACATTTTTTTGCCACTGTGGCGTTAGTGCTCATCAAAACAAAGATGGCGTCAAACAGCTGGTACAGATCTAATCGATTAACACTGTGTTGATATTTTTTGAGTGAAATTGAGTGATCCAATGAAATAGCTGATTAAACCAGATGACTGCGACATATCGATGACCCCTGGCTTCGTAAATACAAACTGGTTTAACCACTATCGCCATGTTTCATATTAGCTTCAACACCAAGCACGGTGTTGGTAATTCCACATGTGTTTCCTTCTATAGCAATTTTCATGTAACCTCCTTCGCCCCATGTAGTTCCGAATGAATTCTTGATAATCCAGTAGGGCTTACCTTCTGATATACCATAGCCTACGATGGTAATGCCATGTAGACGTGTGACCGTTTTGTATTTGCTGGAAGCGATGAAGAAAAAATTGTTTAAAACGTGCGCTAGAAACACAGACTATCTTCAATAAATACATATAACGAACTCCTTAATATAATAATGTCATTCATGGGCGTACACAGGTGGCCAGGGGTTATAAGGACCTAATTAAATAAATAATTTGTTTATTTTGTAACCAAAATTGGTTTCTAGTAAGTTCTTTAGCTTTACAAAAGCGTGATATTTATGTTTGCTAACGGATGCGCTACACATTTATCAAATTTGTGTATTGTATTGTAAATGGCACAATGTACATTTTCTTACTTTCATCTACAAAAATGGACAGTTAGTAGGGATGTATCCAAAAATCGGGGGCATAACAGCTTCCCCTACCCTGACCTGGGTACGCCCATGATGTCATTTGATCTTATAGGTATACCAAACCCTTACTTTTTTTTTCAGTCCCCACTGAGCTAGTGCCCCCACTCAACGTAGATTGAGCAACACTTTTATTAAAATTGCTTAAAAAATGCTATAAAACTTTGACAGCCTTTAACTGAGCTCTTTGGAACATACTATTGCTGAAAGTTGTCTCATCTAACGTTGTATCAGGTGCAAAGTGAAAGAATATTAAATAGAATAGAATAGAATAATCATATATTTCTCTACACAAATATTCTTAACTAGAGTTAGGTTAGTGGAATACTAATATCTTATTTGTGAGAGACCGGTGCCTGAGATAGGTTTCAAAGAGAACCTGTTATTACAGGACACCAGGCCCCTAACTATATGCAGAGTAAGCCAGTTTTAGTTACGTGAACAGTATAGGAACGGTAAAAAAAAACAGAAACAAAACATATAGCAAACTAAGTAGATAATGTTAGTAGTGATTGGTGTGTGTTTGTATGTAAGTGTTTAGGTACAGTCGTGTATGTATGTGCCTGTGGGACTGAGTGTGTGTGAGTGTTTGTGTGAATACATGTGTGTGTGTGAAAATATAAACAATGAGAAAATAAAACTAACCACAGTTCATCATTATACACTCCTCCAGAATAAAACATAAATGATTTGCTAGATCCTACAGCGGCAAGCAATGGTCCTTTTTTTCGTAGAAATTTCTGAAATAATCCCCGAAAATGATTGTGAAAGCAGACACTGCAAGCATAGCAGGGACATTGGCTTCCATTATTGGAATCAAGTCATCTTTCCAACAATTGGCAATCTCCATAGCCGAGAGGCCAACGGGCCGGACTTTTTTCGGACCAGTCTTGGGTTGATTCCCAGTCGGGTCAATGTGGAAAACGTCCTTTTATATATTGCCTGCGGGCCTACATATTAAGGTACCGTCATCGTTTTTGATTTCCCTAACACAAGTGATTTAGCTGCTTACCATAGAATCAGAGCAATGTACGAGTATGTGATGTTATTCAATATGTATTTATATTTTAAAGGTTACTCACTTAATCACACGCTGGCCAAGTGCGGGTAAGTGATTGATCGCAAACCCGAGCTATATTCGTAAAATACGAATAATATTTAATCGGAAATCAAATCTAGGAATTTTAAGTAAATCTTTAACCTTTTTATGTCACGCAGTTATCGAACGACTAATTTGTCAGCCAAGTGAACTTTTATGCTTACAAAGACTTTAAAGTGAACCTTACAGTAATGACCTAACACTCGAGTGCTTACATTTTACTACTTGTGACTGTACACCTGATGTTAAGTGCCACGGCTGCACGTGACAGATCCAATATTAATGGCAAGTAATTAGGATTTGCATTACCGTGCACCTGTCATCTGAAGTGACATTTATTAGGTCCCATATACTTAATACGAACGTCTAGCTACAGCCTATTATAATACATATTTGTACCTCAAGCAAGTAAAAAACAGTAGCAGAATAGTGTTACACCAAAGTTCGGCTTTATAGAGGTAACATTTTTTTTACAGGAATAAGCATTTAATCAATCAAATATTTCCATTTTCTAAGTATTTTACGTATGACGCTTTTAAATCATCATTGAATACATTGCTTAAACATTCACTTTCTTTAATTCCGGTTTGGAACCTTTACCTATCGAGAACCGGTAAGAAACTTAGTAGATATTGAAATCATACTTAAATCTGTTCCTTAAGAATAGCTTAGCGCCTCCACTACGCATTATTCGACCATCTTTTTTGTATATGTTGAGAATACTTGTACTTAGAGTACCTTAATCCAGTAATTCTAATAGTACTTATTTAAAACGGTTTTTAAAACCATCTTACCTTTAATGTAATTACATCGTTGGGCAGCAGCCTGAACGTGTTTATAAAACCCAGCTTAGACATATTCGAGTGGTGGCAAAGTCCTTCCTGAAATTAAAAACACTAATTATAATCCTTTTGCAATACAAATAATGAGAACAGATATAAAAAAAAACAATTTTTAGATTCTATTCGATCGATTGTAATTACTCTCTTGATTTTTTTTCGTAATAGATTTTAATATACAATTTTATTTGTGAGTTTAATCTGATAGTAATTTTATACAACTGGGAGTGTAACGCAGTAGACTTTAGCCAATATAGGGTAGTTCGTTTACCAAATTGGCTCAATCAACAGTCGAACCCGTGCCTTTTGCGCTTTGGCATGCCACCGAGCACATAAATAGCCATTTTTCACTTCTGTGTTGTTGTGTTCCTGCGTGTGAGTAAGGTTTCCAGAGCTCTTGGGGCGTGCTACATTAGTAGCAGGGGTCAAGCCTTTAAGGCAAGGGCGACAACTCCAGTAACAGTTTTATTATGCTGTACTTGTCACCTTTAAGCTAGGACCTCATTACCATTTAACATTAGGTGGGATGAGGTCAATCTTGAAGTGCAATATAAAAAAAAATACGAAAATTTTTAATAAGTATAACTGATAACAAAACAATGGCTCTATTAACTCAGTCTGTTCTTTTGGTTTAACAAATAAATAATGCAAAAATGCGATGGATAATAAAGCAAAGAAGACACCTAGTTGAAGGAGAAGTTTACGTCACTATTTCGTAAAACTGTACTAAGAATTTTAAAACGCAATTGATTTTCTATTTCGTCTTGTTTTTATGTCTTAAGGACCTTAACAGCGGTTTTACAAACTAAATAATATTTTAAAATATATCATACCATTGCCAAATAAGGTCCATATTCTTGTTTGTAAGGCACCCCTTTAGATTTAATCCATTTAAGTGATGGTATATAGTTACCTCCTGAACATCCAACATTATTAACACTGAAACAAAACTTGGTTTGAACTACAAATGTGGCCCAAGAATATTTAAAGTGTAACGCGCACTGCAAAAAAATAATCGAAAAGTAATTTTATTTTTATAAGACTTGTAGGTATCTGGATTCCATTTGAATGTAAACTAAACAATACCAAAGGTATTGGATGTGCTTACATTCCCGACCTAATTTACATCTGAAACATGATATTAATTATCACATTAATAGTATCATGGGTTTTGGTCGCCCGGGGCCAACTCAGTATTAACCCCTCTCCATCCTAATTAGATACATAGTAAACAGCTTTTTTCACGCCCCATACTTTTTGTTCTTTATTTATTTTAAGGAATTTTATACCAATGTAGCTGCCGGTACCATACCATGCCATAGTAAAATAGACCTAATTTTAAACTACTGACAACTACCATTAACTCTTAATTTTAAACATTTAAAAAAATATCGAATGAATATAAAGCATAGAGTAAATTCCTGTTATTTTACTACTACAATCTCACACATATTATAATGATTTGTATCAATTATTGTTTTGTATCAATAGTTTTAAAAACGTACCCCCACGTGCAGTCAATAATTGATTGTTCGCTAACTTCTCTCAACTTCCTGAATCCATTTTGTATGTAAAGGCTTGATTCTACCACCGCTGCTGTTGCGAATGCGTAACATGACCCACACATCGAAGTTTGCTCTAAAAACAATGAATAAAACACAATATTTACAAGTTTGAAAAATATTTTTGAAGAACACAGGTTGTTCAAAAACATTTTTTGTGCAAGTGCTGGTGTTGGAAACTGTACCTATTTAATTGAAAATTAAGTTTCTGTATTTTTGCTGTTTTGATTTGTCAATAAAGTATTACTTGTGTCTTGTAAACGCTTTATTCACATTCGATTCAGTTTGTAACGATTATTAATTTTAAGTTTTCATTGATCATAATATATATTTTTCTATTTAATAATTTAATTTTAAAACTGTATTTAGTAAATGTATAATTTAATATTTGCACATCGACTAATCGGTCGAATATGTTGGACATATTTACATTTTAAGACCAATCCTGTAACCATGTTCTTGCAAATAAATGATATTATTATTATTAAAAAATCGTGTACAGTCAACAGCACGTGTAGGTAAATACTTTCAGATCGATATTAGTTCTTATGCATACGGCAAAAGGGCGGTGCCAAGGTCATAACCTGTAGTCTGTTGCTCGTGCTGTTGATTGTATTTGGTGTAGTGGGTTATTTAAATTAAACTGATACTAAGGCTGACCAGTTTTACATTTTACCTTTAACGGGAGTTACTGCGTTGTAATATCTCCAGTCAAATATATCATAGTAAATGTCAGTTTCATTTAATTCATCCTGCGGTGACGTCGTTTCACTTTCTGGACTGAAGCTATCGTGATCTTTAATTGTACCGTAAAATATTTTCATTTCTTCTTCTGTTAAATCCGCCAAATGGTTAACAGCTAATGTATACGTATTGTGCCTTTTATTTTCAACATTTATGTATCTAAAACAGTTGGAATTCGCAAACATGACTCAATTTTGTTAAATTCCTCTCAATACAAAAAGTAAATGTACCTATGAACGTATATTTACCTTATATCTCCACTAATATTATAAAGAGGAAAGATTTGTACCTTTTTTGTATGTTTGTAATGAATAGGCTCGAAAAGTACTGGGCCGATTTAAAAAATTCTTTCTCTAATAGAATGCTACATTCTTCAAATTTGACATAGGCTACAAAATTAGGGATCCTTGGTAAAATTTGAAAAAAATTAACAGAAAAGCGGGAAAAAATCTCTAAGGTGAAACGAAGTTCGCCGGGACCGCTATTATGACATAATTTTGTTCAATTTCTCTCAATATAAAAAGTAAATAAATCAATATAAACATACCTGAGATTATTGGCAAAAGTATTCATCCTCTTTAAATGTTCAGCACCACTTATATACTGTTTATTATGTTTCAATTTGAAGCTACGAATTAAAATGTATGAAATAATTCAATTAAAGAGGTTACAAAACTTAAAGAGCCTTATCAAAGTTGAAATGGTATTCAACAACAATAAAATGAATTAGGCTAGACTATATGTACCAGACGCTAGTGGTATATGTACTAGTAAGACTCGCATGAGCCTTACTAGTACATCCAGTACAACAAAGGTAATTTAGAAAAGTTTCAAATTTACCTAAACTATGCGCATTGGTCGTTTCTACCTCAGACATTGCGCTAAGTTCAAAACTTACTTCAAAATGACGCTTTTGCGACTGGACCTGTAGAATTTAAATTTAAGTTGGAAAATAAAATACCTTTCAAAAGCTTTACTCATCTTAGCAAATCCAATTAAAGGAGCAATGTACTCTTGTAGATAGTCAATCGGTTCATGGCCTTCTGTCACTTCAATATCCATACAAGACATACCTTAAAATAGCAATGGTAGTCAAGATATTAAAACGGAAAATCGTCATTAATTAACTAAGAAGATCGTCGGGCCTTTTTCTCAAAATCGAATGGAGACATCAAGTTTAAATTAACATCTTATAATAATAATATAATATAAAATAATCTCATAATATAATGCGTTCAAGTTGCTGTCATTCGAATTTTTGTATGACATTTAGGCCTTTTTTGCAAATATTTAAGCCCACTATGACGCGGAGGCTGAAATTTTTGTATTGTGCATGAAACTGTTATATATGAGATATATAATCGAAGATAATATGTTTGACTTTAGCGAGCGCCATCTCTTGAGGTTCCGGGTTCGATCCCCGGTCGGGTCAATATGGGAAACGAACTTTTCCATATTGTCTCGGGTCTGGGTGTTGTGGTACCGTCGTTGTTTCTGATTACTGTAACACAAGTGCTTAAGCTACTTACCACAGAATCAGAGCAATGTATGTGATGTTGTCGAATATTTATTTGATGTTGTTGTATAATAGGTACATATGAACCTTCCTGTTGACCTATTTAAAAATCGCATCAAAGTCCGTTGCACATTTTGAAAGACCTTCGATTTTGCTTAATACTATGTAAGGATAATGATTACGTTATCATTACATATATATTTACCGTTAGGGATTCCAAAAATCACATTATCTACAGGATTAAAGGAAAAGTCAATATATTCGTGATTGAATTCATCTAAGGTAACATCACCAACCGTAGCATTGTAGTCGTATCTGCGAACAAACCATGATGGAGAATAAATATGCATTCAAAGACAAAGAGTATATTTAAATATCAGCCTCTTTAACGTAGCGCTAACGAGCAGTTTTTTTAAAGATTACCTTAAAGGTTTAGCAAGAACTCTGTCACCAAATTCCTCTTGAACGACCCAAACGGTACTCGTAAACAAAACGTCATATCCAAGCATTTTTACATTTGTTCTCGAAACCCATTTCTGGCATTTAACGTCTGATATAAAGTCGTATCCTAAAAAAGAAATCATGAAGAGCAAGTCCTAATAAAGTTTAAATGTTATTGACAATTCTATGATAAAACATATGCCAGTAGGTATACATTCAATTCTGCAAAACAGACCACTTATGTATGGTATATATTTGAAAAACGATTCCTTCTAGTTACGGTAAGTGAAGATAAATAGTACGCGGCGTAAGCTAAAAATGACCGACAGACGTCTGACGACAGCTGGTAAATTATGGAATGGTATAAACGACTCGTAGTCGGTTGGAAAAAAAACGGATAGCTATTTTTGATACATTATGAATCGTAAAATATTGGAACGGGGCATCAGTCTACTTCAGTATGTTAGCCTTAAACCATCAGTAATTTTAAAGTTTAGTTAGTGCACTTGACATCACGTAAATGTTTGCCCTGCGTGGGAACTACATCCACAACCCCTGATTCAATTGTCAACCTTTTGATACCCACAGGTCAATCAGGTCAGTCAAAGTTAAATTAGCGCTAATGACACAAAGATGTAGGTATATATTAGTCATCGTCTTTTTGTCAGCGATCCATTCGTATCTTTAAATACCGTTACCTTATGAAGTATCATCCTAAAATGTTAAAGGGATTTTGGAAATTGATGTTTTCGTTTAAGGGTTTACTTACCACAAACATCCAATGAAAAAAAACTAAACCGGATGAAAAGTTTTCAGTAGTACGAGTATCATGCCCCTTTGATCCATGTTTCATTTTATTAAATATGTAAATGCACCAGGTAATCACAACAAATAATTAATTTTAAACTAAGATTTTTCTTTTAAGATAAGTACCACACGAACAACTTTGCATACCCAGATCTAAGCAACAAACCCGGGACCTTTCGTGTTTTGCTACAGCGCCATCAAGGTCGTCAAATCCAGGTACAGTAAAAAGGACCAATTCAAAGCTTGAATATGTTGTCACTAACTACGTAGCCGAGAGGCGAGCAGCCGGACTTTGGCGTCGCGTCATCTCTGAGGTTCCGGGTTCGATCCCCGGTCGGGTCAATATGGGAAACTAACTTTTCTGTATTGTCTCAGGTCTGGGTGTTGTGGTACCGTCATTGTTTCTGATTTCTGTAACACAAGTGCTTTAGCTACCACGGAATTAGAGCAATGTATGTGATGTAATCCAATATTTATTTATATTTATTTATTTTCTAACCTTCAAAAGTGAATGTATGTGTTGGCAAATATGTATTTAAAGAATACACCATGGCCAAATCACTGCCGAGTAGTCGGTTACATACTTCTTTCCTCCCTATATGCGACTCATCTATTTCTGGATGGACCTGAAACGTGAATTAGCAATTATACTTTACATCATCATCAACTGGACAGGTGGCAGTTGGCTTAAATACGAAGGATTAGGTCAGGAAACACACACAAGAGGCATCAAAGTGCTACCTATCCCAGACATACAGCAGGAAAGCCGTCCAGGGTGATACGGACACTAAATAAGGCAACCATCCCACCCGATGCCCTGTGGTCACCCTCTGGTCTATTCCCAAAAACAAACCAAACAAACGACAGGTTTCGTTCTTAGTTTAGAAATTAAAATGTTGTTTTTGATTTGCATGAATAATATTTTATTTTTCTAAAACGCTTAATTCGCTGTTGAGGTAAATTGGTTACGATTATGATTGCTTTTCGTCATCGGATCCGACATATTTCGTTTTTGGGAGTAGACCTCCAGAGAAGTATAGATCTAAACTCCTTTTTAGGGAGGGCCAATTACATTGTGGACGTAATCACTTCATTTTTGTCATTAGACTCGTCAAATCAGGGGCACTATCGTAGTTGGACCCCAGGGTCCAACAATCGCTGAAAGAAATTATTTTCTACCATCAACCCTAGTACAGTAGCTTATTATACATAATATCGTCTGTAGGATACAAGCCTCCGTAATTAAAATCAAATCATAGTTATATAATGGGTATTATTACTAAGATTACCCTTAAAAAGGGAAAGCAAAGATAAGACTCACTTTAAAAAATGTAAACGTTGTATTGCTCCCATACATTCTAAGCCTATAAAATTTATCGAGGCCATTATAGTAGTCAACTCTCGTATTGCCAGTGGTTCCGTCGACCCTGTCAATTTAATAAATTAAAATCTGAAAATCGACAAAATAGCCTAGCATGCTCAATACGTTAAATGAGATATTTGCGGGAGACGAAAAAAGTTTCTATAATCGTTATTGGTTGATACTGTTGATAGTACACCGTACTCGTATTTTCAGCCCATCAGAAGGTCGCACTGCGTCTTTTCTTAAGCCCCGATAAAATTTACTCTCGTGGCGCATTCTAAGCGTAAGGGCTCCTGTTCATCACGTGGTGGTTTTACGCTGTAGAAAACATCATCCAATCAAATGAAATATGTACGTATTTCTTTATTCAAGTAGGTTCATATATCCTGTGGTAGTTATGGCTGAGCCGAGTTTCCCGTAGCACCACCATTAACGGCGATGAGGTCCAATCGGGGGGTTTTAGTGGGTAGTCCTGCCCTTTTCAGGGCGGGGAGTCCCACACACGCCGTCACTTCCCTCGGGTGACGGTACGGTACATCAATGTATTTCCCCTCGTTATAAAAAAAAAAAAGTAGGTTACATATAACTTTTTGAATAGTCATTTAATACAAGGCGTATGCTTTTACTGCCCCGGCCGGTTCGAAACCTATATCTACCGAGAAGACGAGGTAACTTATTGCTATGTGTAGGTAGACCCCTTTGAACCAAGTCATATAGTTTGATCTTGTTGAGTGAAGAAACATTAAGTACTTATTTTTGAGACGTAAGCTAGAGCAGACCAGTCCTCAAAGGCGGCATCTATTAAGTAGTGTGGCGGATATCCGTCATCGCTTACAACCATATTATAGGGTTCAAGGGACCCCGTTTGTAAGAACATAATAAGTTACCAGTTAGATTTTTTTCTTTTGAACTGATGGTTCAAAAGTTAGAGGGGGGGGGGACACAATTTTATTCTCTTTTGGAGCGATTATTTCCCAAAATATTAAAATAATCAAAAAATGATCTTAGTAAACCCCTGTTCATTTTTACCTATCCAACAATATATTACATGTTGGGATTGAAATAAAAAAAAATCACTCCCCAATTTAC
Organism: Glyphodes pyloalis; assembly: GCA_037074685.1. Lineage (NCBI taxonomy): Eukaryota > Metazoa > Arthropoda > Insecta > Lepidoptera > Crambidae > Glyphodes > Glyphodes pyloalis. Next base: position 4,492,975 of record JAYKKO010000002.1, read on the forward strand.
GTGTAGGGGGGGGGGGGGGTACCCTAAAAAAACATTTTTTTTTTTTTGTACTTTGTTAAAGTGATTAATATACATATTTGTACCAAATTTCAGCTTTCTAGTGCAAACGGTTTCTGAGATTATCCTCGGACGGCAGACAGACAGACATGGCGAAACTATAAGGGTTCCTAGTTGACTACGGAACCCTAAAAATGTAATACAATATTCTAATAATGGGGAGAAATGCATTGTTGGACCTGTATCTTAGGTTGAAATTTATTTTCTTACCAAACTTTATAAGGTAGGACAATTCCAGCGCCCGGTATTTTGAGGACAGCTTCATATGAAAATGTTTTGCTCCATGTTAGAGATTCAGTATATTCACCTGCTGTTAAAACAATTAATCCAAATTGATTAACTGATTTCGAAATTAGTACGACAGCGGAATGCAAATAATAATGCGATAGAATCTATTTGCAATTTGTCATCACTATCAATCATTGATTACATTGTATCAAAACCAAAGAGGCTTCATGCTATCAGCCTGTCCATAATTTAGATTTTTAAAACTACGCAACTAATCTTAACATATTATATTTAGATATAATGATTTAAGCAGAAGTTTTATATGTACAATATATGTAAGATATGATTTTTTTACATGCAATAACGGCTTGTTAACAAGGTTATTTTAAGCACTAGAACATTGATTCTTATTTAATTAATTGCCTTAGATACATTTATTTAGTCAGTACGTTAGATTACCAATTTTGTTCGTACTAACGAATAGCTCACCCAGACATAAGTCAATTTAGAAAAAATAGTTTTTCAAATTGACCTGAATGAGAATCTAAGCCAGCTTTTTGCGCTAAGGTATTCTTACCCACTGCGCTAGCGCAATTATTTTATGATTTTATATCGCGACATTAGCGTAAAGTGTTTAGCAAATCTATTATATAAAAATGAATCATAAAATGTGTTGGTAAGCGCATAACTCGACAACGCTTGGTCCAATTTTGAGAATTATATTTTTTAAATGTTCGTTTAAGAACAAGGATGGTTTTTACGGCGAGAAAAATTCCAATAATTGCCGAGAAAACTCTAAAGACAGCCCTTTTCTTTTTCCAGTACAAACGTTTTCTTACTTAAATTTAGAGTCAAGTCACATTCCAAATATTTTTGACAGGACGAAGTCTGTCGGGTCCGCTAGTTGTATATATATTTGTTAAAATGAAACTCACCAGATTCGCAAAAATTCAAGAACGTGTAAACAGAAACGAACAAAAAATTGTTCCTCATTTTGCAACCACTCGTTACAAACTGAGCGATGCAGTAAAAACGCTTCAAAAGTTAATTAGAATGAGTTTATTTTAATTAACGCTATAGGCATAATTTTAATAAGTATAAAATACGATAGCCAGCTGCTGTGTTATCGATAAATCAAACAAGTTCATCAACTACACTTATTTTTAATGAAGGAATAATAACCCCATGAACGAAAGGGGAAAAAATTATTCATATTTTATTTTTATCCGTGATACGAATTATTTTAGTTTAAGAGAGGTAGGGCATAGCGATTTATCGCTCGAATTGCAGCAGCCCGACTGGTAAAATACCTCTACTTTACAGAAGACCGCAGCCAAAATAACAATCACTTCTGTGTTGTTGTGTTCCTGCGTGTGAGTAAGGTTTCCAGGGCTCCTGGGGGGTGCTACATTAGTAGTAGGGGTTAGGCCTTCAAGGTAAGGGCGACAAGTCCAGTAATAGATTTATCATGCTGTACTTGTCACCCTTAAGCTAGGACCTCATTACCACTTAACATCAGGTGGGATGAGGTCAATCTTGAAGTGTAATATAAAAAAAAAACCTAAAAATTATATTTTTTTATTATTGGGTCACATTAGGTCCGAGAAAAGGCACGAATTTTAGTGGCCTTTCGGTCTAATCTTAAGTTATTTTTTTGTCTGATTTGAATAACATGTCACATGATAGCTACGTTTATCACGTCAAGGTAAACATTTGCAATTCGATACTTGTTCTTATGGGCACGACATAAGGGCGATACAACGTAAAAATTTAAAAAATATGTATGACGCCGTACTCATGGAGTTAGTCATTTCCAGCAATTAATATGGCCTATGTTACTCAGGGCACAGATATAATAATTCTCAGAGTGAATAAAGCTTTTCAATGGTGTAATAATTTTTGAAATCGGCACAGTAGTTTTTAAGTTTATGCATATGTGTCTATGTTACACAATACAAATCTTTCTCCCTTATAATATTAGTTTAGATAGGCTACGTCACCCGGAAATAGTGTAGCTTTTCAAGAGTAAGGTATTAATAGGTTTAGTAGTTTTGGAGCTTATTCAATGCAAACAAACAAACAATACATTTTTTTCCAGCTAAAGTACAACTGGTACTCTCAGCCAGTTTAGCTCTAGTGCTTCGACAGGTACTTGTTTGGTATACCTATCTCTGCTTGAACCGGGAATCGAACCTAGGACCCTGAATTTATGTGTTAATATTGAACCCACTAGACCGTCTTATGTTAAAATTGGAAAAGGCAGCTTAAGAAGAATTCTGACAAATAAAACTTGCTTGACAGACCAACAAACGGAGTACGAAACGATAATTAAACTTTTTTCAGACTTCTTATGTTTGAAAAATAATAATTTAAACATTACGTTTATAGTACTAATTAAACCAAAATTATTACACAACGCATTTATCGATAAGCCTATTCCGATAACGTCCAGTAACTTACCCGATACAATTTAATGTTGGTGCTTTTAAACAGACAGTATTTGTACAAAATAATTTAGTTTTGCTCTAGTATGAATTCATACATTCTCGCATTGCCGTAGTGTTGCTTTCGATTCGATTGTATATCGATTACTAATCGATTATGCAAAAGAGGCCCAAAGTATCTAATAATCGATATGAAAATTGGTAGTATCGCTAAAATCGATTATATCGATGCCCATTTTTATTAGATATAATCGATTATATCGATATCAACTTTAAAGCGATATAATCAATCTAATCGATTAATTTTATGTATATATAATCGATTATTAACAATTCTTAGATTGTAATTGTTTGGATAAGACAATACTATCGATTATATCGACGATATCGATTATACCGATGATATCGATACTATCGATTGTCATATCGATTATTAGATTATTTGGGGAGGGGAGGGGGGATAATCGATAATCGATTATCCGGCAACACTAATTGGTATGCAAATAGAACTTAGGATGCAATAATATCTACGTTGTATTTGGTATTGGCCCAGTTCCAATATTTTACGATTCTTAATGTGTGATAATGACTATCCGTTTTTCTCCAACTGACTACTGGGGGTCTACTCTCATAAACGAAATATGTCGGATCCGACAACGGATGGCAATTTTTAATCCTCATAACCATAAAGAAATCACTTCGAATGCAAATTAAGCGTTTTCAAAAAACAAAATATTATTTATGCAAATCAAAAACCAAGTCTTCATTCCCAAACTTTTGAATAATCTTCAAAAACGAAACCTTTCGTTTGTTCGTTTCGTTTTCGAGAGTACCCCCCCAGGAACGCTTTTAGCTTACGCCTCGTATAATTTATTACTCTCCGTAACTAAAACGGTCGATGGTTTGCAAATATTGGAACTGGGTATAATTAATGATAGTTGACCAAGGTTCGAAAGGTGTTATATAAAATCTGTATTTTCATTCCTATTATAACCATATTTTAAAATGAAAGATAGCATCATTAGATCTAAGCACAAACTTGTAATTATTGAAGTCCATTGTACACTTAGTAAACAAATTAAAATATAGAATAAAAAAAGAAATAAGATGTGATAAAAATTCAGAGTGACTCCCTTTTGCCAACCATTTATCCTCCAGGCTTTCAATAATCGACCTCTATACGTATATTTAATAAGCTGCAATATTAGTTTCTACAGAATACAAGATGGCGTACCAAGCGTTAATATTGAACAACGGCAAAATCCACCGAAAGCGAGGCTAGTCCTTTCATATCAAGTATCAACTTCACATTTAATAAGAGCTACGGATTTGAAAAAAATTGGCCCACGCAAAAGGATTCTCTCTCCGTAATATTTCTACCTATAAAATGGCAAAAAAACGCATCTATCGTATGAGAGCTTGCCTTGCATTTTGCAGCTTAATTTTTTTAAGTGTATATCTGATTTAATATTTTGTGAATATATACGCTTTCATCTACCGATTACCCTTAATAATATAGGGCCACGGTAAAAACGTGACGTTTGTTGTATGGGAGTCACTGGGTGCGGAACCCTAATAATAAATGTATAGGTACCATGTGTCAAGGACTAACGAACTATCAATCTAATGGTGTTTTAAGATGTTTCAAATATGTATAAAATACCTTATCGATGACTATCTACTGTTTCATCTTATACCAAACTAGCGACCCGCCCCGGCTTCGCACGGGTTCAATAGGTACTAAACCTTGCACTTTATTTTATTACATTGAATCCCCCCGTCAGTACTCCAGTGACGCTTACATGGAGCTTACATCGCATGCTGGCTAGCTGAGCGCGGTGAGCGGCAAACACGCGACTTTTTTCTAATACTTGCATTTTTAAACTCGTGATATCTTCCGAATGAAATGTCCAAATTGAATAATTCAAAAAGTTATATAAAGGTATTGAAGCCGTCTTGAATATAAAGTTATTTAGTTTGATTACGATTATTACCAAGGTACAAATAAAGAGCCTTTTCAAGCGGCGGCATGTTAATTAAATTTTAAAAATAAAAAACCGCTTACTGTGACATAACTATAATATTTAGACATATGCTGTCGCGACACTTTTTGTAGATAATGATGATCATCAATAGTTTTCGCAGTGTACGCGATGTAAGGAATTTTTCAGGTCATTTTGGGTTACATTATTGGAGTTTTAGTAAAGATCCCTAATTTTTTTGAAAATATAATATAACCTATGTCACCCGAAGATAGTGAAGCTTCCCAACGGTGAAAGAATTTTTGAAATCGGTCGCAGTTTCGGAGCCTATTCATTACAAACAAACAAACAAACAAATCTTTCCTCTTTATAATATTATTAATTATATAATATATGATTATATATTAATTATTATATATATTAGTATAGATATTTTAATATAAATTAGCCAGACTCGTGGCGCTGGCCAGTCACTGAATGCTCGTATACGGCCTTAGATAGTGTCTATTTGATGGATGCTAGCCTTAAAGGTGGCATAAGCACGTCTATAGCTTGTGATCAGACGAACCGCTATTACTACGTACCTATGATGGAGAAGGCGAAATTACATGATAAGCGACAGCGGAGGACAATTTCATTAAAATCAATTAAGCTTATAACGTGCTTTCCCCAAAATCTAACCCAGGTCTCGGATACATGGCGTCTACTCTTGAAAACGAAACGAACAAACGAAAGGTTTCGTTTTTGAAGATTGATCAAAAGTTAGGGAATTAAAACGTGATTTTTTATTTGTATAAATAATATTTTGTTTTGTTGATAACGCTTTATTCGCATTCGAAGTGTGTTAGTTGCGATAATGAGCAATAAAAAATACTAAACGTCATCGGATCCGACATATTTCGTTTTCAAGAGTAGACGCCCATCCCAGTGCTTTATCTATCCCATGAGCACTGGGTCATCAAGAGTCTTCTGTTTCTTTTTGTATTTAATGGTAACCAAATTTATTTTTCACAGTATTTTTCTGCCAGTGAGATGAGTAGGTACTACTTTACTTTACCAGCGTTCAGTGCTGTATAACTTTCCAACCATTCCGTAGAGGATAATAACCAGTTTAAGCTCGTTTCAAGGTACAATCGGGTCTAATGTAAATTTTTTACACGCAGATTGATACTCTATACACGTTTAAATACGGTTCACATACAAGACTATTTTATTTATAACTCACTTTTGAATGCCGCTGTGCGTATCGTTACTAAATTTTACAATAAAAATCACAAAATGTACTTCTAATACGAATAATTAGGGCCAACCATGCTAGTTTCTTCTAACTTTCACAGAATTCACGAATGTCTTTGCAAAAGGAAATAAGAGCCCCTTTTGTAGTATCAAATATTCCTATATTAAAGACATCACAGTGTGCATTTCTGAGGACAGCGAGTACCTATTTTTTAGGTTACCCTGACTTAACTATTTAGGTAATGATAACAGTTTTCCTATGCTTGCAAGCTAGTTCCAAAATGTTGTCAATAGATGTCATTGTGCAAAGCTACAACGCGATTTCATTGTGTTTTGTCAGACATGTATTACAATATCCTTGCTACATTTTTGGACTCTGTAGTCGTTTATTAGTTTTTCCTGGTGTAAAACTATTCCGCTATTTCTAGTATTCACGTTACAGCTTTATGCAGGAGCTTGCTCGGTCATGGTTCAATAGATCTAATGGAAGCAATTGAGCAATCAATTCATATTACATGCCCTACAACTCCAGGAATTTTATGATATTTGTAATTAAGTGCATTTTTCAATAAATGACTTTGGTATATAATATCCTCGTAAGTCCTTTTTAAACCCAACCCCAATATTCTATTTTGACCAGTTTTTTGGGTCTTACCTACAACCTTAAACAACAAGAGGATATATACCTATAAAACATAAGGTGTCGTGTGAGGCCAACTTGGGTTCCATCTCCCCCGCTGGGTTCCGCATCTTGTAGCGATGGGGGTTCAGTAACCCTATAGTCCGGTGCACAGAGAGTGACAGTGCGATAGGCATTTCCACCTCGACAAAAAATCTGAGATACCGCTCTTCCGTCTATTTTCTTAACAATTAACTAATTAATAGTGGTAAAATATTAATATATTTTATTTATTTTTATTTATTTAAAAACTTTATTGCACAAAAAAAGTACAAAAGGTGGACATAATGTTAAGAGCATTATCTACCAGTCAACCGTTGGGTCATGCAAATAGTACGTTTATGGGTGCGGTAACAGTAAAAATGTGAGTATGGATAACAACAAAATTAATAATCATAAATAGCAGAAAATTACACACGAAAATAGAATATTCATACATAGGTTCATGATAAAAACATATAAAAATTAAACAATATAATATATATATATATTAAACAATATAATATATATAAAAATTAAACAATTTAATATATATATATATATATATATTATATTGTTTAATTTTTATATGTTTTTATCATGAACCTATGTATGAATATTCTATTTTCGTGTGTAATTTTCTGCTATAACAAGAGAATATATATATATATATATATATTCTCTTCTTTGCATATATTTATATATATATATATATATACACAGAGAATAAATAAAGCAAATCAATTGAGCAAACGAAATTTTATGTAGAGGGGGAGGAATAAAAGAAATCACGAACTTTTAATTTAAAAATTCCCTTTGTGAGGTATTGTTGAGTTTCGGTGGGCAGACCGTTCCAAAGCCGGATGGCTTGCACAGTGAAAGACTTGGAGAAGAACTCCGTATGATGTCGAGGAATGCTTAAGCTGAGATTGTCTGAGGAGCGAAGAGAACGGTCGTGAGAAAGACAGAGGTATTGAAATTGTTTCTTAAGATAGGACGGGGACAATGGATTGTATTTATATTTATCCTTATTTATACACTTCTTGCGATACATTGTACGACTAAAATAGTGACAAACCAACAAGTTTATATTTATTATTTTATCAGACCCATGTAAGGGTATAGCAAAATAGGTACAAATAGCTACATCATGCATAACTGTTGAACATATGAACTCTATATTATTTAGATTCACATAAAATAAAGGTAACTATTAAATAAACTTTTAATGATGTAGATTAAGATCAATTATGATTCTCCTAAGAGGTCCTGGGTTCGATTTCTGGGCAAGCAAAGTATGTATCAGATTTATAAAACATAAGTCGGGTTTGTAATTACCAACCTGTATTTGAATGGCGTGATGATAAGCAAGTGGCCATTGTTATAAAGATAATGGTGGCCTTTTCTCAATAGATGAGCATTAATATTCTTAAATCCCTTTTTATTATTTTTATTACTAAACTTTACCAACTAGTGTCCCGTCGCGGCGTCCCAGACTATCCTCGTTCTTTCCACATTTTTCATCGATGCTTTGCTTTTTTTGATCTTAGCATACTGTTAAAAAAAGCCTATAATCTTCCTTGATCAATTGACTATTTCACACACAAAAAAAATCCATTAGAACCAGTAGCCACGGAGATTAGCGCGTACAAACAAAAACACACTTTTCAGCTTTAAAGTAGGTATTAGTATAGAATTTGACTAAGCAGTTTTTTTTTATATTGCACTTATACTTCAAGATTGACCTCATTCCACCTGATGTTAAGTGGTAATGAGGTCCTAGCTTAAGGGTGACAAGTACAGCATAATAAATCTGTTACTGGACTTGTCGCCCTTACCTTGAAGGCTTGACCGCTGCTACTAATGTAGCACCCCCCAGGAGCTCTGGAAACCTTACTCGCACGCAGGAACACAACAACACAGAAGTGGTTGTTATTTGGCTGCAGTCTTCTGTAAGGTGGAGGTATTTCATCAGTCAGTTTTCTAGTTTCGCATAAAAAATAGAGTTGTATGGTATTTCATTATTTTAAATGAATACTAATTTCAGTATAATTCAAATAATTAAAGAATATTATAACTAAAGAATTTTCTTTTAACATGGTAGGTTACAAACGCCAGCTAATAACACGGTAAGTAGAAATATTGAACATCAGACTAGAAAAAGAATATATAATTTGCGTTAATTCCCAAAAATACTTAGAACAAAAGATGTTTGTTTGTAAAGCTTTCTTTATACCATGTTTTATTTAATGAAGCCTTTGTAACTCCACCTAATTTGCGTGTAACTTCTCGACATTGAGAAGTCTGGTTAAGTGTGAGTCGGGCACATGGAGTTCCGAACAAACATTTTATACATATTTTGAAAGAAACAAAAAAAAATATCTCATCGATCGACCTTCACTGATCTAACCGCAAGTTATCGTAGGCAATGTTTTTTTTCTGTTGTATCAACCTGTTAGTCTCCGGTAAGGGGCGATTAATTTTTCTCGTTTTTTTAAATATTTAAAGTTCGCTACTGCAGCGTAAAGCACAATGAAAATTGTAAAAATTGCACAATGAAAATTTATCATTTTCCGATAACCTTTTTGTTAAGACACGAATCTATAAAACGTTTCATACAGAAAACCCTCTAATGACAAAATATTTGTGCCTGGTAAGCGGCAGCGAGCTACAAAGGTGGAGGGGACTCATTATTTAACGTTTACATGGCTGTTATCCTCAAGAAATGAGGACGTGGAGGACGAAGACGAGGTAAAAGATACGCACTTGGTATACGACATCAAAGCGAGCGAGTTACTTCCCGCAAACAACGGTAATACGATATCGAGTGATAACTGCTGGAATCCGGCCTTTAAATCACATTTCACATTGAGTTTCTTAAACGATATGTGTAGCAACCGTGAGTATAATACGACATGGATATGCCTTGTAGTATATAGGTATAGTTTTTTTTTATAGAACCACGAGATATTGGCTCCTCCCAGCCTGATGGTAAGCAAGAGAGGAACCCACATCGCGATGACAACGGATTTGACACCTATAAATCCTATCCGTTAGCATCGCCATACTGGCCCGCAAGATGTTTCTTCACGCTCCTTTTGAAGGATTTCATATCAAAGGGATTACCATTGCTGAGTTATTAATTTACAGTCAGGCTTAATTTAGAACTTTCATAGGCATCGATATTCCCAACATTTAGATTTAGCCGAAATTGTCAGTTCACGCAATAATGTTTTCCTGAATATTCTGGCGTCACAGATTGATCACAATATTATAAAACATATATATATTACTAGCTGTGCCTGCGACTTCGTTCGCGTGGACTACATCCTTTTATGGTCGGTTTTACCCCTATCTCCCCTAATATTCGAAACAAAAAGTAGTCTATATTTTAAAAGGCTATATTTGTGCCAACTTTCATATCTCTAACTTAAAAAATAAACATTTTCCCATAAATACTTTCGAAGGTGGCATTACCCCCCCCCCCCTAACCCCTTACTTTCTAACAAAAAGTAGCCTATGTCCGTTCTTGAGGTTCAACGTATACCTATGCCAAATTTCATCAAAATCGGCTGAGAGGTTTAAGCGGGAAAGCGTAACAGACAGACAGACAGGCAGACAGACAGACAGACATACAGACATACAGACAGACAGACAGAGTTACTTTCGCATTTATAATATTAGTAGGGATTTTAGCATTCACATCACACAACTTTTACAAATAGTGTAGCTCTGCAGCCTAACTAAACGCAAATATGCAAAAGTGTGCTTGTGCAAAAATATAGACACTGCAAATGCTGTAGCGGAATATGATACAAATTAACACGTTACAGAAACCCGCACTTTCCAGGGCTGCCAATCGACGGAGTTACCTAATTTTTCTCCTTATTTTTTTACTTTCATCGTCATCATGGTCTTCAGGAGCTGCAAGTTGGCGACTGGTTGGCCAGCACACAGGATCACGAAAGGTGGCGAGATATCATATCGGAGGCCAAGACATACTTTGGGTGATCGAGCCATGGGAGTAAGCAGTGCCGGTTCTAGCATTACTGGCGCCCTGGACGAATTTCCGCCAGCGCCCCTGTAAAAGCGTATACCAATACATCGATTTAGGGGAATACATCTGGGTCAGCTTTCTAGCGCCCGTTCAAGTCCGAGCGCCCTGGGCTGTTGCCCTACCTCGCGCCACCCTAACGCCGGCCCTGGGAGTAAGTAAGTAAGTATCATCAATTACCACATGGCCAGGCTGGACTCCCGTAAAAATTTAGGTAACTCGCTAAATACCCACATCATTTATCCCCGTCCCATCGTATTTTATCGTAATCGCTACGCTTGGCAGGATGGTTTGATATAGCAGTTCAGCAAATGGTGGAAGGAATGAGCTACTTTAGTTATTCGTTTATTGTCCTATGTTCTTCTTTAAGATTGTACAGGTCAGAAGGCTTCTAATTTTTATTTTATAGCCTCATTAAAGAAAGTATTCAGTTTATTTAGTAGAATGTTTGATTGTATCGTAATTGAATTATTAATAATTATGGGAAATCTATGCTTAGGGATACAAAGATCTGTTGAGGTGCTTACTGAAATAGTTTTATTAATAGATTTTCCGAATAATTGTGTGTATATGATTATTAAGAGTACGTGTTTAGTGAGTATTTGATTGATATTGAAGGGATTGATTTTTAAATTATTTATTTATTTATTTATTCAGAATGGTCGACCAACAGCTTTTATAATGTTACATAATTTAGTTATAACATGCTATAAAACTAACATAAAAGTTAAATATAAAAACCAATTACTGGTTGACACCACATGACAAAAAGGGACAAAAATAAATACTACTTATACACTAATTAACTTAATCTAGGATGTAGTACCACAAATATAGGTTCCTAATTGGCCGGATAAAATGCTTGTTTGAGACTCCAAAAGGTGTCGTTGAAAATATCTATTTTACTACTATTTTTATTAACTAGTCTACAGAATCTAGGTATGGCCGAGTTGCGACCAAAAGCGGTACGGCGAAGGTGGGGGCAAAGGGGTGTCATGGGTTTTCGTGGAATGCGATATGGCACTCTTAGATTTATTTTACTTAATAGAGCGTGGCAATCTATTTTATTGTTTAGTAATTTAATAAATGCATTCGGGCATTACCAAAGATTGGGCAACTTTCTAAGAGTTATCACAGGGGCAGGCATTGTGGTCTATAATATGTAGGTACTGCGTATGATATCCATGCCCCGTAATGACTTGAGTCAGTTCAAACGAGATGGAAAACGTCTTGCAGAATTTGCTACAGGCAAACGCCGCCCTGGTAGTGCTGGGTTTACGCTCTCAGTGATCCGTAGTGATGAATCTACGTTCGAGACCACTTGATTATTGTGATAGTCTGTCGCATTTGTCTGCTTGCAGGCAGAATACTAACAACATACTATAACTAATGACATCAACATGTAGAACTGTGTTTATAAATGATTGATTGATTTATTTATTGCTAACGGCTTATGGCAGTTTCACACACGTACTATGTTTGTTTTTTCCACATTTTTCACTAATTCTTCTCCTATTAATCACAGCGTGTTACTATGTAACATGAACCCTTCTATATAAACTATTCAAAACAAAAAAAACAGTTTACTGATGCATGAAACACATTGCCATATAAATCATATATTATATTTGCAGTCGTACTGGAAAGTATTTCAAAAAGTTTGGTACAGTTTTTTAAAGGAACGTATTTAGCTTTGAACTCGATATTTCAGCAGCTTGTCACATGAAAATGTTTACCTCGCAGCCACTAGCTATATTTTTCTCGAACAAAAAATAAACGCCATTTTGTTATGCTTTCAAAATAGGCATATCAAATATACGATAAATTTTAGTTCTTATGCTCCCGATATAAGAGTGTTACAAAGTACTACGTGTGTTGTATGTTGTGACGTCGACCGTACTGATGACTTTGTGCGTCGATGCACACTAATTTATTATCTGTATATTAACAAGAGTGGCATGCACAGATGGTTTTAAAAAAATGTACATACGAATATTTTTTGTTATGCAAGTATTCTGAAATTGTGTAATTTTCGTCACTTGACAGCCATATAGATACTGCGGGAAATAGTTGGTACAGAAAGATTACACGTAAACGTAAGTTGTTGTATTACTTTTGAAACAGTTAACTGTCACTAAAACTCATTAGTGCAGTTATTAGCGATCATTACATAAGTCTTATTTTTTGTATGATATCGTGTATTCCGAATCTTTTAAACAGAAGCCAGCCATTTCTCTACGTCTTTATAAAGCTTACAGATTCAAAAAAATCACATGGGCTGGTTATTTAAGAAAGTCGGTTTTGGGATTGTGTGTAGGTAACTGGCCGATCGAATAGCAGAAATAAAGGAGGAAAGAGTATATTTGTGTAGTGTAAAAAAGTCGAACTCTTTTTACATATGTATGCCTGGTTGATAGATGTAGGTATGGTCAACAGAACAGAACGTCAATGTAAGCACTTGCTGTTCGAAATTAGTTGTTATGCTGACGACTTAAGGACCGTGCAAAGTTAAAAGGTTGCTTTTGTCTGTATAGTCAAAAGCCAACTCTTAGTGATTTCGTTTTACTCTTCGATTTTAAATGTCTAATTGTCACGGTTCTTGAGATAAAGCATGGTAACTGACGGTCGGACAGGTAGGCAGTTCTTGAAATCCAGAATTACGATGACACACGGACAGACAGCGATGTCTTAGCAATAGGGTTTTACCATCGATTCAGATTTCTAGCATGTATGGGTTCCTGAGTTAAAGCACGGTGACAGACAGACAGCAAAGTCCTTAAATTTTACTTTTATTACAAAATATTATTCCATATTGACCAACATCGGTCATTCTGTCTGTCCGTGGTTAAGATTCGAAATCCCGTGGCAGCCCTGTCTGCAACCTCAGCAGCAATCGGGAGTTGCGCAAAAACAAAAGTTAGTTAGGTGTTTGTTACACGCGGTTGCGGTTTGCGCTTTACTGCCGGGACTTGTATCCTCTCCCTTACCCCTTCCGCAATTCCCTCCCCTCATAGAAATAGGGCAAATTACTAAAAAAGTATGTTTGACCCAACTGTTATAAAACCAAAAAAATATAGGATAAAAACAAAAAAATACAAACCCTCGTTAGAACAGTTCGTAAATACCGCGTACCGGCTTGTATTACGATTCCGATTAGGAGGTGAAAAAACCTGGATATGTTATGCCTGGTTCCAATATTCGACTACAATTACAATTTGTAAATTACTGTTGGGGTTTTTTTTATTGGCCAATGTGTCGCAACCTTTGTCTTTGTCTTCTGTCGATAAATTTGACATATCGCTGGCCCTACAAAGGGGGTTCATCGGACAAATTGTAAACTTATTTGAATGTAGGGATGTCGCCGTCAGATATACCGGAGCAGACAAAGTGACCAAATACTTCTGAACAGTTAAAATGACAAAAAGTTCCATACACCACAAGTTACCATTAATATCTGAACATTCATTATTTGAATAATATCTATCTGAACAGATGATAGTCAGTAATTTCTATACACACAACTTACCAATAATATCTGAACACTCATTTATACAGGTAGCTAAATGAGACACATGACGTGCGTGACACATATTGACGTTATGAGTGTTCAGATGTTATTGGCATCTGCTCAGATATTACTGAAGTAATGAATGTTCAGATATTAATGGTAACTTGTGGTGTTTGGAACTTTTTGACATTTTAACTGTTCAGAAGTATTTGGTCACGCCGTCAGATATACTGCTCCGGTATATCTGACGGCGACTGTATCTACCTGGTTTATTGATCAACGATACTAAAATACGCATCACGGACGCAAATAAACAACATACAGCGTAGCAGTAAAACAAAAAATATTACACCATCCCAGATTTGCATCCGCCCAATATAAATACTATGCGATCTAAACTAAAAGCCACAACGACACTAAACCTGTCAATGGGAGGACCAAAATTTATGAATATGGGATCAATCGGGACACAATGGGGGTACGGAGCGTTCACACGTGAAATCAGAACTAAGCACCCAGGCAAGTGTATCACGATACATTGTTTTTAGTGCATATTAGATTCCGGCCAAGGGTCCCGCGAAATAAACGAGCCCTGTCATTACGGTGTTGGCACCTGAGATTTATTAAGCTTGAAAGATTATGCTTCAACCATGACATGGAAAAACAAGAATAAGATACCATTAAAACAAATTAACGGGTCAAAACGCGACACCATTTTTATTTAGTAGTTAATACGAACTACTTACTTGTTAGTAAATGTTTAAAATGGAACGCGAAAGTCTTTAAGTTTATAAGATACCAGCAAGTCTTCTGGCCTGACTATAACAGCTTTCTTGAATCGGTTTACGCTAAATTCCGCTGCGCGCCGCAAATAAAATCACTACAAAAAAATTAGGACTTTCGGAATATTGTAAAACAAATTGAGCATTTATTGATATCCCAAATTTAAACCATAGAGCTATCTTCATCTGATAAAATACGTTAGTTTTATTATAATTCATTGTAATCCATACACAATTTTTTACTGTTACCTACCGCTCGCATAAACTAACTATCCGCATGACCCAATGGTTGACTGGTAGAGAATGCTCCTAGAATGAAGTCCGCCTTTTGTACTTCCTTTTGTGCAATAAACTTTTTACAATTAAAAAAATAAAACAGTTCAAGCATATTATTTACTTTTAATGAATTTAAAATACACATCACGAATTTGTCTCCTTAAATCTCTTCAGCACTCTTACTCACTTTTTTGAACCCCTTGTCCCCCCCCCCCCCCCATCCGTCTCCAGCACCTACACGAGGCGCTTTCGTCCTATTTGAAAAAGCCAAAAGGATAGGTATCGCAACCACCTGACAGAGAAACAGATCTAGCGCCGTAGCTCCACAAACATTTTTTTGTTTTATATTTCTAATTTAAGACCAGCGCTGCAGTGGTATCGTAGGTATATGTAATACCATACCACTGTAGCTTATGCTGAGGCAGGCACCTATTGACCACTCTGTACATTTTCACTTCGTATAATTGTACCCTTTTTTATGTTTGTATTTTTTTCTGAATGTATCTGTGTATTAATGGTCAATAAATGTCTTTTCTTTCTTTCTTTCTTTCTTTCTTAATTTACACTAATATTTTATTAAGCGTAATATTTTAAAAGCGGTACGGATATTGACGCCTTTCTACTGATTTATTGAATTATAAATATTATTATTTTTAACGACAACCCCAAATATTACACTAATCATATTGTATTAACTCATGTATTATCTTAAGCTAAGTGCAGATTCATTATAAGGCTGCCACGACAAGCAAATGTGAGCAAGCAAACTACGCCGGAGAGCTACAACTTGAACGAATTAAGTACAAGCCCTCTTGAATCCATGAACGCTAAAAGCCAAAATATCAACATCAGCAGATCTTTTCTGCTGATTTATCATTATTTTTTACTGAAATATATATCATGTGTGGATTTCATACATATACGATATTCACAAAATTTTAGTATCGCATTCGAATTTAGAAAGTATATTTTGTTTCTTTTTTTATAATATAAGCGATAGGACTGCGAATAAAACGTAAACTGATTCGGTATTGTTTTTAACATTAGTGAATATGCCCATTAGAAATTGCTGATCCGGATGCGATGACGGTGGCAATTTTTACGAGTAATTAGCATAATCGTAACCAAAGCACTTCCAATGCAAGTTAAGCGTTTTAAAAAACAAAATATTAATTATGCATAATGATAACCACATTTTAATTTCTAAACTTTTAATTAATCTTCAGAAACGAAACTTTTAGTTTGTACGCGTCGTTATTGCGAGTAGATCCTAAAGTCTAGTTAGCACTTCTTCAATAGTTTCTCTCTGGTTAGTTTAGTTTTTAAAAATAACCACGTTTCCGTTCCGTAGCAAAATTGAAAGAGGAAGAAGCGGGGAGGGGATGATTGTTAAAAAAATGTCCCCCGGAAGTCGTGTCACGTCCCCGGGACGCGGGTCGGCATTTGCGCTTTTTGAAATATAAACGGGCGACGCGTGACCACCGGCCGCTACCGCTGTGACATTTTGTTGTGACGCAACGTGGCGAAGTGATTTAGGGGGTCCTATGGGGGTGAACGGACTGACAGCGATCTTTTTCATCCTTCAAACTAAGTAAGTTAAAAACAAAGACGCTTCCCACCGTCTGTCTTGAATGTTCATAACAACGCAATGAATTTTGATGCGTTTATTTTTACATATAGATATTATCTTGTATCCCAAGAGAAAAGTTCATATGTACATTCGTATCTTAGTACAGAAAAGCCGAAATATTAATTCGTTTTACATTGTATCAATGCGTTTCAAGGACGGGTCGCTAATTTTATTTCTAACATAAAACCTTATTGATAATACCCGATTCCGGACTAAAAAGAAAAATAATGTCACTTCTGCGACTTTCACAGTCTTGTGGAAACGTTATTGAATAATGAAGTTGAATTGACTTGTCTCAATTTAAAAAAAAAACTTAGGTAAGTAGTTTTTTAAGTAAAATGTTTGCTGTAAAGATTTTCTTTTTTCAAACTTTTGTTATATTCTTCAATTTATTTTCGGCATACAAATAAGTGCTGGACTCAAATGTATTCTTAGTAGTTTCGCAAAATGTTTCATCTTTCCATTGAAATTTTTGTAGCAAGTTAAAAATCGCTATTAAAACATCAAATTTTATTCCATCCAATGGTTTGCAGGATATAATATCCTCTGAGTCCCACAAATGGCGTCAAAATCCTTTTTTAATAATGTACCTACCCAGTTTCATTTGTCCTATCAAAACAAATAGCTCTTGTTTCAAAATTTCTTAAATAAAGATGTTATTGGGAACACAGATACGTAGGTACACACATACACTCAAAAAACTAACCCCCTTCTGCAGCATGTGGGTAAAAAGGCCTCTGTCCTGCAACATAACGATAACAAGCTAAGAAGGATGCGGTATCGGAGTGTCCGCAAGACAGTTCCATCAAATAAATCAGGCTGGGAGAAACATTTTGCGCGAAGCGAATATTCGGAAAAGCTAGAATTTTGCTCGTGCGTTTCCCTGCGACATGTATTCCGTATCGTTTGACATAAATATTAAATTGGGAGAAAGTTCGTGACGCCCGCTCTGCGGACAAATCTCGCGACGTAGGTAACCAGAGTTGCTGGGCTAGAATTGAATCAACAATTTGAAACGTATCTCGGATACACTCGACTTTGCTTGGTTTGAAAACTTACTTGTAAATGTATTTTTAACGGTCTCGGGAAATTCGACTTTATTAGTTGTTTGGGTGAGTTTGTCTGCTGTATGATACGATATATTCCCGGTAAAAACCCTTATTAGTCTTTTTCACCATGTGTCAAGCCTTTTAGATAGATTTACATAATTTTAATTTCAAGCAACGCAACTTTATTTTAATTGTTTCTACTAAAATATGACAAATACAATTTGAATGCTATTTGGATGCCAGGATAACTAAGATTTTCTTTAATAATTATAAAGACTAGAAAACAACGAAAATACCAATAAGAAGATTGTTTTGAATCTTAAGAGCCTGGTTTCCTGGTTTCCTGATACTACTATTAGGATATCTTTGTTTCAAAAAATAGCATCTAATAAGCGAAGAAGTCGTAATGAATGTTCACCTCATAACATAAATAAATTGTACTAAGAGTTATCTTCCTTGTTTTGAAGTCGGCTGAATATAAATAAATAATAAAATAAATAAATAAATGCGCCAGACAATCACACCAATCACCTGGTCTCAAACTAAGGTTTTCCCTTGTACTATGAGTACCAGACGACGGATACTAACTGGGGACGTCATCCCAGTACACCCAGACCCAAGTCAATTGAGAAAAGTTCGTTTTCCAAATCGACCTGGCCGGGAATCGAACCCGGGACCTTACGCGCTTTGGGCGCCTACGTTAGCCACTGCGCCACCGAGGTCGTCTAAATATATAGTATATAATATATAGACATAATTATGCATTATTATCGTAATAAAGGTAACAAAATAAATGCATGAAACTTTTATTAGAAATATGTTTGTGTATATGTAAACAGTGTTGCCTAATTTGTAGGACACAACATGCGTTTATTACTGTCATTGGTAACAACTTTTAGAAGTAAGAAGATTAATTATTAAGAATGATTAACTTAAAAATAATGATAATTATTTCCAATGAGGTGATAGAATTTGGGCTAATGTTATTATTAAATGAGAAATAATAACACTAGCAATAAGGGCGACAGAAATACTGATAAAGCCACGAATCGGCTAAGATCAAGTTGCGTCTTACGTCTTTCGTCTTTTCGGAAGAAAAGGATCAAAATTTGAGTGTTCCCTCCGGGATTCGAACCCACGACCTATATGGGTTTTGAACCACATTTTGAGTCAGACCGGTTTGATAACCCATTCGCATTGTGCAAGCGTAGTGATAAATATTGGTACAATGGTTGTATGATCGAAACTTTTTTTGTTTAAGTATTAATTTTGTGGCAAGGAGTATTTTTCAAAGTTCATAGGTTCATAGTTTAAAAAGTCTTTAGCTAAGCTTAGGAGAACTAAACGAAGTAAATACACCATAATGGTGTAGCTCTCTGATAGACAACTTGCTTTCACATCACGTCCGCCGACCCAAGGAGCAAGATAATATTTTGCTGTAGCCTACTGTATTTTCTTTGCATTTCAGAATTATAAATTGTTATTGAACAAAAAAATAAATATCCATATTATGATTTCAAATTGTTTTTGTATAATTTTTCTTTAAAAAGGCAAGCGACTTATAACAAAAATAAAAGTTTTTATCTTAAACTTAAAAATTGGGTTGCTTATTTTCTTACAAATAAGCCGCAAAGTTGGACGGGTAAGTTTATGTTCAAAGTACAACTATTATTTTTTCATCGTAGATAATATTTGTGTATTATTTGAAATATTAGCTGTGCCCGCGACTTCGTACACTACATCCTTTCATGGTCGGTTTTACCCCTTTCTCCCCTAATATTCGGAGCAAACAATAATCTATATTTTAATCCAAGTTTCGAGCTATATTTGTGCCAAATTTCATATCTCTTGACTTAAAAAATAAACATTTTCCTATATAAACTTTCAAAGGTGGTATTACCCCCATCCATACCCCCCCCCCCCCCCTTATTGTCTAATAAAAAGTAGCCTAAGTTAAGTTAAGTTAAGTTAAGTCAAGGTATACCTATACCCCAGGGGGGGAGGTGATACCCCTACCTGGCGCGTCCCCCGGCCGGCGGATAGGGGAAGCCGTCGGCTGTCGTCCGGAGGGTACTCCCGCTTACAGGGATGCCCTGCGGGCGGCAGTCGGCGGTCAGAGCGTAGCTCCCGCGGACCAAACACACTGGGGGGGTGGGGTAGGCGGGTTGGGGATGGGGAATGGGGGGGTGGGGATTTGGGGAGGGGGGGTTACTTGTCGTGCGAGGATTTCGGCGCTTTTTCGTCTTTCCTTTGCCTTTGTCGGGGCCTTTGTTTACGGCCAGGCCATGTTGGCCTTTTGACGTCCGGGCTCTTCGGAGCGGCGTATGGCGGGGCATCCCCGCGGCGCGGCGGGCTCGGCCGGCTGCGTAATAGCAGTCGGTCGCAGCAGACTTCGGTCACCGTCGGGCAACCTGTTTCCTGGTCGAGTGTCTGGTGATCATGTCTATCGGCTCGACCAGACCAGGGGGCTTGCCTTAATTGGCTGGCCCAAGAGGAGAAAACCTCAATAAAAATCCCCTAATCCCGACGTCGTGAGTGCTCGAGGCGTCGGGGCCATCTCTCTTCGGAGGGATGGTGACCGGGTGGGATAAACCCGGTCGTGGTCGGTGGTATCGGCCTCCCTGCACGGGACCGCCCGCCCCCGTGCAGTATGAGGGTAGCCAGGAGGCAACCGGCTCTGCCCCTGGTGGTCCTTTTAGTTCCGTGATCTCGTGGGATCCAATATGAGTTTGAACCAAAATAAAAAACCAAATGATGTTTGTGGGGAGTTTGCCGTGGCATCTTCGGATGCAAGTGACGCCGTCTGTTCCGTTGCGTCAGAGTTTGTTGGTGCATCAACTGATGCACTCAGCGTTGAGCGAGAGGAAGCTGGGACGTTAAGCCGCGCACCATCTGTGGCATCTGTCGCCAGCGACACTGTTTCGGGCCAATTTCGGCGGCCCAGTGAGGTGTCCGACTCCGAATCGGACACTCTCACCAACATGTCGGATGATTCGGTGTCCGTGTCTGGGCGGGCAAAGTATATTAAAGGGCGCAAGCGCCCTTTAACTGAACTGGACAAAGGCTCCTCTTCGGAGGGTCCTGAGGCGAAGGGTAGCAAAACCCGATCCAAAAAAGGCCGTGGACGTCCCGCCACAACGGGAGAATATGTTGGCCGGGCTGAGGCGCAGCGCCTGCTGAATAAAGAAAAGAAGGCTGCCATTCAGCTGGAGCTCGAGGCTCAAATGGCGGCAAAAGAGCGCCAGCTGCGCCACGCTAGAAATGCAGCTGGATATGGAATTCCCCTCGGCTCCACCTTAGAGGGGAAATCGGTTGCAGAACTGCAACAACTGATGGAAAAGGAAGCGGAAGAGTCCACCTCCATGATTGTCAGGTCCTCGAACCTTAAGGGCACATTTCAAAAAGCCCTTAGGGAAAGTGTGGCCAACATGAAGACGATTTGCGCGGAGTCGTTAAAGCGCACAACCTCGGAGGAGACCGCTCGACTGCAGGCCACCGTGGACCGCCTGCAGACTGAGCTGGCCAAACAGATGGAGAGGGTGGCCGAATTGGAGGCGGCTGTTGCAAAACTTACCAAGTCCGGCCGTAAATCCCCTGTCTTGCCGGCAGTCTCAGCCGCCTCCCGCCCTCAAGAAATGGAGGTAGAGTCGGTTCCGGTGTCTTCACCGAACAAAAAGAAAGAGTCGGAGATGGAGGAGCTACTCCGAAAGCTCATCCAGGAGGAGCGGGCCATCTTCTGTGCCCGGATGGATGCCCGATTTGAGGGCATCCAGGACCGACTTCTCCCGGCGAAACAACTTCGTCCGCCGCTAGCGTCGGACAAAAGAAGGGAACCCGTCGTGGTGCTGGAACGGCTACCGGAGAACTTCAAAGTTCCGGAGCCACCAAAACCCCAGCGGACAAAACGGTCCAGGGCGCCCACTGCCCCTGTCCTAGAGCTTGGTCCGGGTCCTTCTACATCATCTGCAGCTCCGGTGCTGGTAGAGGACCTCATGCTGCCGACAACCACTCCCAGCAACGACAGCTGGGTCACTGTGGTTAAAAAGGGAAGGGGAAAGAAGTCCGCGGTTCCTCCCCCTCCCCAGAAGAAATCGCATCCGGTCGGGAGGCAAGCGGCCAAATCCGCGGGTCCTACGGGACCTGCCCCCTCTCCTGCCGTGTCAAAAAATAAGAAGGCTGAACCCAAGAAGCCGAAGCTGTCTCCCCCTAAAACAGCCGCAGTAGTAGTAACTCTCACTGCGGAGGCTGCCGACAAGGGGGAGACATATGAGTCTGTCCTGACCAAGGCCAGAGGCGGCATGGACCTGGAAGGGATCGGAGTCACGTCCGCCTCTTCCATTCGCATCCGCCCCACGTTGACAGGGGCGCGCCTTTTCGAGTTCCCGGGGGCGGACTCAGCAAAGAGGGCCGATCTGTTCGCCGATAAAATGCGGCAGGCAGTTGACGAAGGCCTCGCAAAAATTGTGAGGCCAATTAAATATGCCGGCGTGGTCATCTCGGACTTGGATGACTCTGTCACCAAGTCCGAAGTCGTAGGGAAGGTCGCCGGGATTGGTAACTGCCCGGCGGACCAAATTAAGGCCGGGGAAATCCGGCCTGGGCGCATGGGGTTGGGCACAATCCGGTTGCAGTGCCCGGTAACTGCAGCCAAGGCCGTGCTAGAGGGGGGCCGTTTTCTCGTCGGCTTTAGTTCGGCGTCTGTTCGTGTGCTGGAGGAGCAGCCCCTCCGGTGCTTTAAGTGCCTGGGCACTGGGCACACTCGCCCCATGTGTCCGTCTCCCGCCCAGCGAGACGGGAATTGTTTCCGCTGCGGGCAGGCAGGCCACAAAGCCGCTGCCTGCAGCGAAAAGAAGGCACACTGTTCGGTGTGTGCCGATAGCGGGCGCCCAGCTGGGCACATCATGGGGGGCAGGAACTGCAGACCTCCCCCCAAAAAAGGGAAGATAGCAGCAGTGGCCCGGACCCGGCCGACCGCTGCAGCAGCAGCTGTTGTGGAGGAAGTTCAGATGTCCGATTAATAATGGCCCAACTGAACTTCCTCCAGACGAACGCCAACCACTGCCGCTCAGCGCAGGACCTGTTGTCCCAAGCTGTAGCGGAGTGGTTGGTTGACGTGGTAGTGGTGGCCGAGCCGTACTCGGTCCCCAATGGTTGGCTGGGGGACCGCGACGGCACGGTGGCCATCTTCAGGCGGTCCTCGTCTTCTTCTCCCCCTCTTTCACATCTTGAGAGGGGTGAGGGCTATGTGGGGGCTCTTTGGGGGGACATCGCGATTCTCGGGGTGTACTTTTCACCAAATCGTGCACTCCGGGAATTCGAGAGCTTCCTGGGCGTTCTCCAGGAGGCAGTCGGTCGTCTAGTCTCGTTTGGTCGTCAGGTCATGGTCGTTGGAGACTTCAATGCCAAGGCTGTGACCTGGGGAAACCCGGCTGCCCGCTGTAATAGGCGAGGGCAGCTGTTAGACCTCTGGGCCATTTCGGCCGGTTTGTCGCTCCTCAACCGGGGGGCTACACATACTTGCGTGCGGCAGCAGGGGGGGTCCGTGGTGGACATCTCGTTCGCCACCCCTGCACTTGCCGCACGCGTCCGCGATTGGCGGGTTGATCCGGCCGAGACTCTCTCCGACCACAAATATGTGCGTTTTGAGATCTCGGCCGGCGTCCAGCGTCGTAATCGGCCGGCTTCTTCGTCGCCCCACTTTCCCAGGTGGGCTCTCACCCGCCTGGACAAGGCCGTGGCCAGGGAGGCAGCTATACTCCAAGATTGGTTCTCGCCTCCTTTGGCCGGTCCTAATGTGGACGAGTCGGCGGCCTATCTGCGCGACTCCTTGACCGAGGTATGTAACTCGTGCATGCCTCGGTCCCGTCGTCCGCCCCCCCGACGCGCTTGTTTCTGGTGGTCGGGGGAGCTTGCTAATCTTCGGGCCAATACCACCGCGGCCCGAAGGGCCTACGCTCGGAGCAGGCGCCGGGCAAACCGTGACCTCGCGTATGAGGCACGGCTATATGAGGTGTACCTGGAGGCCAAACGCGTATTCAAGGCCGAAATAGGGGCGGCCAAGGACAGGGCTCGGGCTGAAATGTTGGAGGGTCTCGATCGAGATCCGTGGGGGAGACCGTACCGGGCTGCACGCAATCAGTTGCGCCCAATTGGTCCCCCACTGACCGAGACCCTCGAGCCGGGGTTGCTCAACCGCGTAGTCCGGACTTTATTCCCGGACAGCGACCCTAGCTTCGTCCCTCCGGCGATGGGCCTATCTGGTCGCCAGGGCCCCGTTCCTGAATTGTGCCCTCCGCTCACTGAGGAGGAGTTTAGCACGGCGGCACTAGGCCTCCGTGCTAAAAAGACTGCGCCGGGACCGGACGGGGTGCCGGCTAAAATCGTGGCCCTGGCCGCGGCAACGATGGAGCCGAAATTTAGGGAACTCCTCGACTCATGTTTTAGAGTCGAGAAGTTCCCAAAAATCTGGAAGGAGGGGTGCTTGTGTCTCCTGCGGAAAGAGGGGCGACCGCAGGATTCCCCGTCTGCATACCGGCCCATCGTGCTCTTGGATGAGGCCGGAAAAATGTTTGAAAAGATTGTGGCGGCGCGGGTGAACAAACATCTCCGAGAGGCCGGCCCGGACTTGTCGGACGCCCAGTTTGGGTTCCGGACAGGGCGGTCAACCATCGACGCCCTGTCCAGGCTGAAGGCGGTCGTGGCGCAGTCGCGGGAGAGGGGGGAGGGCGTCTTGGCGGTGTCTTTTGACATCGCCAACGCTTTTAACACCCTCCCCCACACGACAATTATGGCGGCGCTCCAGCATCACCGTCTTCCTCGATACTTGGTGGGCCTTATAAGCGATTACCTCGAAGATCGGTCTGTGACTTGCGTGGATAGGGAAGGCAATTTGTGCAGGTTCGACGTTCGGGCTGGTGTTCCACAGGGGTCGGTGTTGGGCCCGCTCCTGTGGAACATGGGATTCGATTGGGTCCTTCGGGGCGCCCTTCTCTCGGGCACGGGTGTAATTTGTTACGCCGACGACACCCTCCTGACTGCCCGAGGGAAGGATTTCGGGGCAGCGGCCCGTCTTGCGGCGGCGGGGGGAACACTGATTGCGCAGCGCATCCAGCGTCTTGGTCTACGGGTGGCGCTGGAGAAGACCGAGGCCATTTTCTTCCCGGGGCCTCGGCAGCGCTGTCCCCCCGACGCCCACATCGTCGTTGGGGGTATGCGAGTTTTGGTTGGGGCTCAGATGAAATATCTGGGCCTCGTCCTCGACGCGAAGTGGCAGTTTGGCCCACATTTTCGGGCCCTGTCACTTCGCCTCCTTCGGGCCGCTGACGCCCTTTCTTGGCTCATGCCAAACGTCGGGGGGCCAAGGGTCAAATGCCGGCGTCTTTATGCCGGCATTCTCCGAAGTATGGCCCTGTATGGCTCTCCGATATGGGCCGAATCTCTGCACCGAGCAGAAAATGTGCGGAGTCTGCGCCGGCCTCAGAGGGCCATAGCGCAGCGGGTCGCGCGGGCTTATCGCACCGTCAGCTTCGCCGCCGCGTGTGCGATGGCCAGTACGCCGCCCTGGGAACTTGAAGCCCAGGCGCTGGCAGCGGCCTACAATTGGCAGGCCGCTAAGAAGGCCTCCGGGGAGCACTTCTACCCGGAGGACCTGACGCGCGTCCGGCGTGAGGCCCGGGACGATATGGTCCAGGCCTGGTCCCATAGCTTGCAGGTGTCTCCGGCGGGTAGGTGGACGTTGGATGCGCTCGGGCCAGTCATTCTTCGCTGGCTCGAGCGCAAGTCGGGTTTCCTCACTTTTCGTTTGGTGCAGGTGCTGTCCGGCCACGGCTGTTTTGGGCAGTACCTGCACCGCATCGGCCGCGAGGGGTCTCCGTCGTGCCACCATTGCGGCGCGGCGGAGGACACAGTGGGGCACACACTGCTAGTGTGCCCCGCTTGGGATGCGCAGCGCGCGGCTTTGCGCGCTTCAGTGGGGCCGAATCTCTCACTCCCCAGCATAGTCGAGGCTGTGCTTGGGAGTGAGACGGCGTGGGAAGGGATGGCCTCCTTCTGCGAAGACGTCATGTCGCAGAAGGAGGCCGCAGAGCGGGAGCGGGAGGACGATCCATCCGCTCCTGCCTGCCGCCGAAGAAGGCGGCTTAGGGCGCGGCGCCAATTTGACCGCGCCCAGTTACCGCGTGGGGGCCGGCCGGCTGATGGTGTGAGGGCACCTCAGCCGGCATTGCACCGGTCTCCACAGCGAGGTGGGGATGGTCCCGTTGGACCGGCCATCCCCAGTCTCCCCCCGAACACCGTGGGGGGAGCAGACGGAGCCGCTTAAGCGGCAATTCCGCCGGCGGCGCTGTGGAAGCAAAGGCTGAGCCGATTTCCCACAGCGCCGCCATTTAGGCGATGAGGGTCCAACCGGGGGGTTTAGTGGGTAGTCCTGCCCTTTTCAGGGCAGGGAGTCCCACACACGCCGTCACCCTCCCTCGGGGTGACGGTACGGTGCATCAACGCATTCCCCCCGTCAAAAAAAAAAAAAAAAAAAAAAAAAAAAAAAATAAAAAAAATACCAAATTTCGTCAAAATCCGTTGAAAGGTTTAAGCGGGAAAGCGTAACAGACAGACAGAGTTACTTTCGCATTTATAATATTAGTAGGGATAGTAGGGATTATAATGCTTTAAACTGTTTGTAAACTGTGTGATTTTTCAAATTTTAGTTTTAAAGTTAAATCCTAATTTCAAGCATCAAATAATCATTAAAGTTTATTAACATAACTTACTTCTCTGTTATTTTTTTATCGACACAAATAGTGTTCGCAAATTGCATTATCGTTACGAAGTTGCGAATTAATTACTTGAGTAACCGACTTTAATGAGTGAAATGACTTTCATAATGCCCTTTTCAAGCTAAACGAGAATGGCCTTAATGAATAACCTTATATGTTTTAGGTATACCTACACCCAAGTTTGACCCTATTGAAAAACAATAGATTCTCTTCAATAGCAGACCGTCCTAAGTTGTACCCCAAATGAGGGTACTGACTTTGAGAATCATAATATGAATTCAATTTACTCAATGACACGCCAATTTGGACTCTATGGATAACGAATTACGGCTGAGCATGAGTGACTGCTACCATAATTGTGTTTTCTAATATCTCTTTTGAAGCAGACTGTCATCGTCATAACATGAAACAGACTTTAAGGAACAGGTAGTTAGGTTTGTTATTGATTAAGAGCTATCTTGGGCGATTCTGTATTTTTTTAATATCAACGTCCGAGTAGGTACAATGAGATAGACAAAGCGCTGGCCAGCATCAATCTCCCTAGTTCTAATATTGTTGAAATGGCGACGTTGACTGATGGTGTGGAGCCAATATTTAATATCTTAGCGGCATTTAATTACTCCGTAATGAAATAGGCAGTGGGAATTAGACATTTAGACACAGTCAGAGTTTTGAGATATTTCCTTGACTAAGCTAGTAATGAAGATTGATTATTTTCTACGTTTTAATCTTAATATTATGAATGCAAAAGTAATACTTTGTCTGAAGTTTAGTTCACAAATAGTCTTGAACTCGACAAAGGACAAACAAATATGACATTCATAGATCGTGCAAATTTTAAAATAAATATCAACATATTTGTACTCTCTTTTGGGGACAGACAATTTTAAACAATATTTTTATTTTTTAAGCTTGACGCAATTCATAATAAAGATCACATCAACCCGATGAAAATACCTGATGAAAGTAACTTGCTTTAGCGCTTGTGTTATCGTAACTGAACCCAACAATTGATCAAAATAGTTTTAAAAATAATTAAAACACCCAGACACAGAACAAACGCAAATGTTTGTCACACGAATATTTGTTTTAGGTTAGGATTGAACCCGAGACCCTTTGATTAACAGCTAGGAGCCTAAACCATCGTCCTAAAGAGACTGACATTGACGTTGGTGTCTTATTTATTTATTTATTTAAAAACTTTATTGCACAAATAAGTACAACAGGTGGACTTAATGCTAGGGGCATTATCTACCAGTCAACCCTTGGGTCATGCAGATCGTTTGTATATAGGTGCGGTAATAGTGGAGAAAGTGCATAAATAACTAGTAATAAGATGTATTAACTAGTACCCTGATAAAAAAAGAAATCATAATAAACAACAAACCATTAAAAATAACATTATGGTATCTATTAAATATACAATGATGCATACTCATACTATTTAACTTAAATATAATGTATATTTAAAATATGAAGGTATACTTAAATGAATATAATAAAGATAATTTACTAATAATTTTTATCATATAATTTATAATTTTTTATTTATATTTTAGTGTATCATTTAAAAAATAACCCTATTGCGCAAACAATTAAAGTAGGTAATCTGAACGATCAAATACAGTCACATCAAAATATACAGTATGGACTTTGCAACGCCCTTATGACATGGAAATAAGAACTAATATCAAATTGCAAGTGTGTACACTCGCGTGCTGTCGACCGTAGATTACCCAAATTTCCCTATTATCCCGCAAATGTAGGTCATCACAGCGGCAGCCGAGAAAAGCCGCTTTACGATCATAACCATTCACAGTCCCACAACACAATAAAGTATTTACGAGTACATTACGATAAATCACAGGTAATATAAATATATATGATTTATTCAACCAAAACATCGGCGACCCCGTGAGAATACCGCAAATAGGTATGTTTATGTATTTGTTTCGAAACGGTGCGTGAGATACAATGCGCTCCTTAGGGTGGTTTCAAATTACCTTAGTAATGAAAGAGATTGAATCCTTTATGTCGTTTAAAATAGGACTACATAGTCTCTATTTACATAACACTGCTTTATAAATAAGACTTTAGGCGTAAGTTTTAAAATAATACGACTCAGTCAATGTTTAAGACTTATAGTCTAAACTACTTCAACGGCTTAAACGCTGAATAAAAGGACTGCACGAACCCTTGTACTCGAATTTCTATTAATATGTTATTTGGAGTGAAACTATGTATATGACAGATAATTATCGTTTACCCCGTAAAGCTTTGAGATAAAAAAAAATGTCTCATTTAAATCGTGGTCTTGTCCCTCGCCTTCTCAGGCGATAAGTCACCAGTCTTTAAAGTCGTATACACTGTTTAAGTGCCTTTAGGCTCTTTTATTAACAGCTGAGTATTTTACGTCAAAAGACTTTGAGGCTAGTCTTACGACTTAAAGTTGGAGACTAAAAAAATGAGTCACCCGTGAGGCGATATAAAGCAGGCGAGTCTTTAATAAACGCCTTAAAGCCCTGAGTATCTTTCATCCAGAGTCAGCGTATTTTTTTGCATGTATACGATCATTTTAACATTACGCTCTTCTAAAAACCGGATTGACGTAAACTGATATATTCCGGCGTGGTAGCTCGAACCGGTAGTGGCGTGGGTAAGTGTCTTTTGCGACACATGCTTGGGGCCTACTCCCATAAACGAAATATGTCAGATCCGACAACGGATGGCAATTTATAATCCTCATAATCATAAAGAAACCACTTCGAATGCAAAAAAAGCGTTTTAAAAAAACAAAATATTATTTATGCAAATCAAAAACCACGTCTTCATTCCCAAACTTTTGAATAATCTTCAAAAACGAAACCTTTGTTCGTTTCGTTTTTGAGAGTACCCCTCCTTATACGAGCTTCAAAGCGCGTTAACGCTCGTAATTATTAACCGTGTGTCAAAAGGCGCGCCTATATGCTCTGCCAAACACGAACTCATACGCGCGCATAAGACGCTAGTCTGAAACCTCTCTAAATTACAAGGTAAAATCTCGGACAGACGAGTGAGATACGTCAAATTGAATCAATAAAGTGCGGTCAAAGAAGGCGTTAGGCGTATGTCCTTTGTTTTACCAGTGTGTTTTTTGTTATTTTGAGAGGAGACTATAAGGGGTCATTTCTGTCAGTAATGTGGGCGAGAAAGCTATAGCTTTGTGGTGGGTAATTCGTGAATCTTGTGGATATAGTGGACAACATAAGATACATTGATCTGATTCTGTATTGAGTAGTTAAAGAAAGAAAGAAAGTTACTAAAGTGCTTGCGTTACAGATATCATAAATAACAACGATACCCAGATTTGAGACAATATGGTATAACTAGAAATGTTCGTTTCCCATATTGACCCGACCGGGAATCGAACCCGGCCAGGACCTTTCGCGCTTTGGCCGCGCCTATCTTAGCCACTGCGCTACCGAGGTCGTAAATTAATCTATTTGAAATAAGTTTATAAATTATTTTCTGAAAAGTTTAAATAGGTGGTACCTATTGTTCCTGTATTTGATAGCTGTCGATATCAAAGTCAAACTTTTTTATTTACATAGATTACATTAGTAATACTTATGAATAGTCTCTATATAAAGCAAATGAAGCTACCAACATATAACCAACATATCTTTCATTTGACTATACCAAAACAGAACCCGATCCTTGGATAGGGTGGGATTCAAATTAAGTTGCAGGGTTACTTATCCCAGACACAGACACCATTCGCAAAGCATTTGTGGCAAAACGGGTACCGTTCAAACATTGAGGGGCCATATCTCACAGTGAACAGGCCTTGGCGAATTTGAGTACCGATAATTTAACGGCTATCAAATGCCCCACAAATTATAATAGTTGCCAACTCTTTGGGGTTAAACGAGGCACTTAGTCCCACAGCGGAGAGCGACCGGCAAACAAGTTTAAATGACTTTAGAAGGAATATCCGAAGATAAAACTGCAATTAGCTACAGACTTGGGTGTTTTTTAATTAAATTCTTATTTGTGAGCGACGCGGGTGCAATACTAATTGTCCAAGTTTCAAAAGAATGTAATTATTCTATTTTTCATTCTCAATTAAAAGGAAAAATACAATCAAGTTACCATTAGCTTGATTTATAAAGACACATTGTTATATTGAAAAGAGTAAGTGTCGAGTTTCTTGCCGGTTCTTCTCGACATGATCAACATTTCGAATACTTTATTTGTACTGACGAGTCATAAGTGCTTTTGTAAAGCTTACATGAATAAAGATATATTTTATTCTATTCTTTTCTATTGTATAAAACAGAAAGAAACCTAACAGAAATGATCAGTTCCACCAACTTTATTACGACAAAACCGGACGATTTTATAATTGTCATATTGAACAAAATGTATGGGATATGACAGTATTGACAGCTTTCTAATGGTTACCGTTAATATTATAATATTAGTTCAATTAACCCTAAAGTAAGGTAATCATTTGCCACTGCAGGACTAAGACTTCTTTTGTTAATAACTAGGGAATCCATATTTTTATGAGTGTCCTACATAACGGCCGATAGCCCGAACCGAGGTGGTATGCCTGAAGCATTTCTCCACTTATTAAAAAGGGGCTATGTCTTCCAGTCATTAAAAAATGTAGGTTATTTGTTTGTGCAGGACTGAACCCAGCATTTCGAGACCATGACCCGGGATTTGAACCACTGCATCATCGCAGCATTTTATAAAATGGTAAAACAAAACAGTGAGCACGACTGGTTAAATACCTCCACCTTACAGAAGACCGCTGCCAAATAACATCACTTCTGTGTTGTTGTGGTCTTGCGTGTGAGTAAGATTTCCAGAGCTCTTGGGGGGTGCTACCTATATTAGTAGCAGGGGCCAAGCCTTCAAGGCAAGGGCGACCAGTCCAGTAACAGATTCACTGTGCTGTACTTGTTGCCTTTAAGCTAGGACCTCATTACCACTTAAAATCATGTGGGATGAGGTCTATCTTGAAGAGTAGGTAATATAAAAAAAGACTTTGAAATATATGCATTTTAAAATTCGTCGGTTTTGCATCGGATCTTCCGATAAGTTATATAGTTCCGACAGTTTATTTTCTGCCGGAGTTTAATACCTAGTTTTATTCAAAGGATTTAAAAGCGAAAATGGTTTTACAATCCCGTCGTCCATTTCGATAGGCTTGTTGACAGGCGCAAACAAAACTCGGTTAATCCACAAACAGCGCTATGAAGTGCCCAAATCCAGAACAATAAAATTCTACGAACTGGTGAAACATGATCCCATATAAAAATCAATCCTATTTTATTTTTTTTTATTGTTTTTTGTTTGTGGGTCAAATTTAATTTTGTGGGTTAACGGTGTATGTTGTAAAGTTTCATATTATATTTACAAAAGTTTTGCGTTAACCTACTACAACATGCTTTCTTTGAATATTTACATAATATACTCTTATTATGAATTAGGTAAGCAGGTAGCTAAAGCACTTGACTGTTTTACAGAAACAACGACATATAGGTACATACAACACGCAAATTAAATTTAATACTTCTTTTATTATGTATTAAAGTTAGACTTATTTTATAATAAGAGTTAAACGTATTTTATAATAATTTCTTAGCGAAACTTGAGAACACGATAATTAATAATAATCGGTGAACTCATTCGCGTCACAAAACTTTGCTTTGCAGTTAAAAACGTTCAAATAAATAAAGAGCACCAACAACTGATACTTTAGTGCCGACACCTAATTAAAAATCAAAGTAGATCAGATGTTTCACAAAACAAATTAATGTTACAAAATTTTAGTTAGGTGCGTGTTGTATTTGTTTACAATCAAAGAACTGGACCAAATAATGGTGCAAAAAGAGCTCATAAAAATCTTTTAAAAAAAATTCAAACTCAAATAAACGATTCTTCAGTAGGTAATTGTCAACGACTCAAAGATGTGTAGGTACGGTCAACAGCACGTCAAGGTAAAAACTATCGCAATTCACGTTCGATAAAAGTTCTTATGCGCATGGTAATAAGTGCGGTGTAAAGTTCGTAGTGTATTTCGACATGCTGGTGTCGTAGTTTTTACTTCATAACATTTCGTTCGTTAAACGGCTAGCATTTTAGTACGGCATCAAAAGTAGTCAGTGTGACGTCATCTGAACATGCTCGTGACTTCGGGACTGCTCGGCAAGTGTCGTCCACTATCGGCGCCGACGCGACGCACGCGCAAGCGTGTCAGTTTTTGTTCCTTATTTATACATTTTTTTGCTGGAGTGTATGTTAAACTTTAATCCGAATCCATTTAGATTCGGATATGGCAGATTTCATTAGGAACGTGTTGAGAGATAGCTCTCGGTTATTTAAATTTAATTGGTGTGTAGGTATACCAGTTTTTTTATATGTTGTTTAATTTAAGATGTAATTTCAGTATTTTGCACTGTTGGTGTTTCTTTTAAATAAATAAATAGTGGATTTGATATTGTTGAGCACCAAAGGGCACTGTTGTGATTTACCTACATAGGGTTGCCTGAATGATACTACCAATTTTGTTTATTTCTTAAACTTTTTTTGTGGTTTGTTTGGTTATTTTAATAAATTTTGATTTTAATATTTGATCAAATGTATTTCTTTCATGGTAGTAAACGACAAAAAGTATTGTCCGCGTTGGATATATTTTCAAGCGAAAATGGTTTAATAACTTTATGATTCTAATCATAATTAAAAAGTATGGATTTGCTACTTTAATAAAAAGATCTAGTTACTAACTTACGATTAAAATAATCAATAGATATATATTTTTTTCCAAAAATTTATTACTTAAAAACTGACTGTTATCGCGACCTTTTTTACGTTATTTAGTTGTAAAAAGTAGCCCGTATGTTATTCCAATATATAACTTGAATAGAGCTACGCAAGAATCAATGTACAATGAAACTTATTTTAAATATCAGTATGATACACTGTTAGACAATAACATAACGGCGTTTTTAATTTAAACATATTTTATCGACTTGTAAATGTCGATTGAATTGAAAATTGAATGACGATTGAAAAACAGCCCTAAGTAAACATGTAAGTCATCAATCAGGTGACCATTTCTTTTTGTCAGCCCTGAGCAGTACTATCAGCGGCGACAGAACCAATGCGGCCGCCATTTTGCATTCGCAAACACGCGCGCTCTCAACTCAAACTTAGTCTGCTTGCGCACGCGCCGAGAACGCACAATGGAAGAAGATCAGGACAGTTATCAGAACAATATACGTTGCTGCGTTCCTGGATGTGGCAAGATTACACCTAAGATGCACGAGTTTCCGAAGCAACAAAAGCGGTAAGTCGCGTTTTGGAAACATTTCTTCGCGTTGAATAAATACCACAACAAAATCGCTCTTTGGTGCGCCTTTGCGCCGCATTCTCCACTTAATGGCGGTCGAGTGGAGTCGCGCGGCAAATTCAATTTCTTAGGTTCAACTAGAAATTATGACTATGAAGATGTTTTCTAGTTTTTTTTTTATGTAATTAAATTAACGTAAAAAGATAAATATATACTTTTGACTATATCAAAATAAGCAATTAATATCGCGATATTTATAAGCATGTTTTCTGAATCATTTTATTTCTTCTTGTATCGGGACACTTAATATTGTGTTATAACCGGTGAGATTATCAGGCACATCTCGCGACGAGGTTTTATAAAATAAAATTGTGTGATAGGTAGGTACTTAATTGATTGGTTTGATTAAAATTAGAACTTTATTTTCATAGTTTTAGGTCACTTAAATAAAACAGGTTTTAAAACGTTTTTTAAAGCTATATTTTTTTTATTTATAAGGTACTAGCTGTGCCCGCGACTTCGTTCGCGTGGACTACATCCTTTCATGGTCGGTTTTACCCCTTTCTCCCCAAATATTCAAAACAAAAAGTAGTTTATATTTGAATCCAAGTTTTGAGCTATATTTGTGCCAAATTTAATATCTCTAACTTCAAAAATAAACATTTTTCCATATAAACTTTCAAAGGTGGTATTACCCCCAACCCCCCCCCCCCCCCTTATTTTCTAATAAAAAGTAGCCGATGTCCGTTCTTGAGATTCAACGTATACCTATACCAATTTTCATCAAAATCGGTTGAGAGGTTTAAGCAGGAAAGCGTAACAGACAGACAGACAGACAGACAGACAGAGTTACTTTTGCATTTATAATATTAAGTAGGGATTAGTAGGGATATTTGGTGTTTTACTTAGCAAGCCCATTTATTTGATACCCGCAATGTGATAGTGCAGAAAAAATAATGAATCCGCCGTCTTGGATAATCCGACATATTCAATTAAGGATGACATCACATATCTAACCATATATTATCATCTAATCTAAGCATTAATCAAAATTACAACTCGGTCGGTTCTTTTAAAGCGAATGCAAGTTACGACTCAATTTTATTTAACTTTATTTTTGTAAAAAATATAAGATTAGCATTAAATCTGAATATAAAATGGTTAATATTATTACAATAATATTGGTATAATTTTCATAGGTGATAAATAAACCCTTAAAACAATAAAGTTAAATATTTTAAATTTTTGTTATATTTTCCAGCGCAAATTATTGATAGCATCATTTTTTATAAAATTATTTGTTCATGATGACGAGTTGAAAGTTATTTGTGTTTTTTATATCTAGCTTTCAAAAATTATTAAAGACAAAATAAATAAATATACAATTTGAAAACTTATTTCACAAATGGTTCCGATTTTCATGTTTTTTTTTTAATTTAACTTTCAAAACATTCTAGCATGTGGTTAAGATTACCATCTTAGGTAGGTATATCGTTAAAAATAAATATTTGTAAAGATTCTTGTGTATTTCGTTAATTCTTGATTTTAACCTCTTTTACAATATGTAAAGCCTTATAGTTTTCATGAGGACATTTCAACTT
The DNA here is from genome assembly GCA_037074685.1 of Glyphodes pyloalis. Classification (NCBI taxonomy): domain Eukaryota; kingdom Metazoa; phylum Arthropoda; class Insecta; order Lepidoptera; family Crambidae; genus Glyphodes; species Glyphodes pyloalis. Next base: position 4,528,593 of record JAYKKO010000002.1, read on the forward strand.
GACACGTTGCTAAGGTAACCAAAGATTGTTGATGTCAAATGGAGATGTTACTCGTAAATTAAACTAAAATTATTTTATTTACACCAATGATATTTAATTATTTTTTAAATATTATTGATTTACACTTATTATATAAAATGAATTGGCATATTGGAAAATAGACTTTGAATGTCGTTTATCTGATTTTCAGGTATGTTATTGTGTTCAAAGTTGTAATGATAGTTTTGTGTTAATTTTATTTAACGAATGAAATAAAAATCTGATTTTCAGAACAACACAACATAGTTTGTTTTTATTTGCCAATGGATGATTGGATGAAATATCCTTCTTATATATTTATAAAACATAGGAATAGTGTATCAATTCATTGCAAAAAAATAAATTGAAACTTTTGAAAAAAAAACGAATATAAAAAACTTACTCACCAACTATCCTCTCATAGCCCTTTGAAAATCGCTAATTGGCTACTTGACAGTTTTTGAAAAAGTATTGTAAAATGTGTGCCCGTTCATTTTATATCCCAAGCAATTGGATTTATCTAGATAAAATGTAAATAACCAGAGAAAAATAAGATTTTGTGTAACACATTTAAAAAGCGCGCGAAAACGCCAAGTCTCGTCACTGTTGAAATTATGACGTCAACGTCCTAGACAACGAACCGATACGCATAGGAACGACTTAATTAAGATAAACGAAAAATGGTTCAATAAATTCTTAATACGATTAGAGACACAATAATCGGTAAAATAATCATTGTTTCGTCACATTAAAATAAATAATTTTCGCCGACAGCTGTCATTTCCGAATTGCAATGGTGGTTTCCGTTTCGGTTCTTTTGTTCCACAGATAAAAAAAGTAAAATTTATTTTGCAAAAATAAAATACTTAGTATGCTTTTAATTAAAAAATAAAAACGTAAAATTATTACTTAACTAATAAGCTAACGTATCTAACACTTTTCATATTTTATAGTTAACACTGTCAAGTAGCCAATTGAGTAGCATTACTTAGTGAAAAATAAATAGAACAAAAATTACATTGGCGCCGTTAGCTGAATATTCTAAAGGATACATTTTTATTTGTGCTTATATGCCTTAGTCGAGTAATTTTCTTGTGGGTCGTATGTTATTCATAAATTGTGCGTGACTGTTGCCTATGACTTTGTTAGAGTTATTGTGGTAAACGAATCCTACTTCAAATCTCGTATTTTATCTTTCTACCTATTATCATTTACATGAGTAACTATCCATTCAGAAGTTTTTCATAACAGAGTAACTGACATCACAAATACATCAGGCTGTCCGTTCATAAAAAACTTTAATAATAATAATTTTACAATTAATTGCTAACTCCGATGATTTAAGGTTTAAAAGAATACGTTTTTGGAATCTTATTTTAATTGCATAATATTTATTACATTTACTTGAAATAGGAACTTTCACATTTTTTTGTCAAAATTGAAACTCACCTTAAATATTATTTTCAGATGGCAAAACTGGTGTAAATTGATTTTCCGACCAGATATCATTAAAAACGCCAATCCTTCACAACACCGAATCTGTAGTATTCACTTCGAAGAGGAGACAATAGCATGCAGTAACTCACGAGAAAAAGAATATGCAATTACACCCCCGACTCTTTACTTACCTAGTTTTACGAATGTATCTTTAAGAAATACAGAAACGCAAACAGAAATGCCTAAGAAACCTGATGGAAGCGATGAACCGATTGTAATAAATAAAAGTCTTAAGGTTTATTATATGCTGAAATTGAAAAATAATATTCAAGACATTCAACAGCAAGAATCAACCTCCTCCTCAGAATTCCATACGACTTTTCAGAGATCAAATGAAGACAAAGGAACACAAACGGATAAAACATTGAATATAGATATAGACGAAGAGGACATATCCCTTTCAAAACATGCCAGATTACAGACCCAAATATTTGAGGAAAATGAGACAGGAGAAATATTTGCAGATAAAGTGGATTTATCTAAACAATTTGCATCGATTTTTAAGCGAAAATATCTGAAAGTAAAAGGCATTTTAAAAGAAAAATATAAAAAATATGTTTTCTTTAAGAAGTTCAGACTGTTTTGCTTGAACTTGTATTATGGTGCTCCAAAGGCATATAAATTATTTGAAGAATATTTGTCACTACCGTCAGAGCAAACACTTTTTGATACGAAATTGAATTTACCATCAGGTGTAAACGAAATGTTTTTGAATTTAGTCGCGAAACAATTAGCTAAAATGCCTCGAAATGCGAAGTATGTTACATTATGCCTAGATGAAATTCCTCTCAGGGAACAATTGTATTACGATATTCGGAATGATGAATTTATTGGATACCATGATATTGACCATGTAAAAAGTTCTCAAAAAGCTAAAACCGCTATTATTTTGAGAATAAAAGGCTGTTTCCATATTTACGAACAAGCAGTTGGGTATATTTTTTGTGGTGGCATATTTGATTATGGACAACTTAATAATTGGATAGATGCTACTATAAGGCTTCTTTTTAAATATGGTTTTGTAGTTTGTACAATTGGTTCAATTCAAAGTCCCATCACGACGCAGTTAGCTATGGTGAAAGGTATTTCATTAGAACAACCATCCTTCTTGGTCGATGGAAAAAATATTTTTTTTATGTTTGATATACCACATCTTCTAAATTCTGTTCGCAATGAGTTGTTAACATGCTTTTTACTGTATGATACATACAAAATTGCTTCATGGAAACATGTAAAAGCCTTTCATCAGAATCAAAGTTTAAGGAAATTAAAGTTAGCTCCAAAACTTACTACAGCTCATATTGAGCCGGGCACATTAGAACGCAAAAGTTTAAAATTAATGAAAGACGTATTTAGTTACACGGTAGCCAAGGGTATTATGGCAGATATAGAGTCAGAGCTTCAACCAGTGGAAGCATCAGACACCGCAGATTTCATTCTCAAAATGAACGATTTGTACGATGTATTCAGTTTGGCTAAAGCAAAAAACAATCATCAAAAACCTCGCATTGGAGTTGAATACCAAAAAAAATGTCTTTCTAATGCCTACACAACCTTTGCAAGTATAAAAGCCATTAATAGTGTAACTGGCATTGAAAAAAGTGCAGTAGGATGTTTCCAAGGGCTAGTTTTAACGATACAAGCGTTCTTGCAACTGCAAAGTTATTTTCGTGTACTCGGAATCAATAATGTTTATACGAAAAGATTTCATCAGAACTCAAGGAAATTACTCATTGAACTTACTGGTCTGCAGACCCCGGCAAGTAAATCTAAAATGTTGACCCCGATACAATTCAAACGCGGTTTCTGCAAATTGGCATTGAGAAACTTACTTAATACCTCCAAACGCTTTATCGATTTGGACTTAATTTTTAAAACAGGCGAAAACGAATTGTCTTGTTTAGAGGAGTATTTTCCAAGAGCGCCCAAATCAACACTCCTTTCTATCGAAACTACAGATTACAGAATTGTAAGGTCATTAGAAAATGCATACACATATTTTTGGAGTAGGTGTACAGCAGTACACCAGTGTGCCCATCTGATGGATTATGAAAAAGCAGAGGAAATAGATGTAAAGCCAGAAATAAACGAGGGTGTGATTCATAGCGATGTCCTGCTTGTTCCTCATCTTCCAAAAAAGTTTGTTGAATATCTAGATCAATGTCAGAAAGTGTTTTCTGAGGAATTCGACAGTGTGTCTTTGCATAAAAACGTTGGATCCAATTTAATAAAAATAATTCAAGAAAGTGTTACTCCGATTTCATTGTGCCCGTGTTTTCCGGTTGTCTACTTAAATAAGCTGTTTATTAGATGGAGCATTTATCATACTTTGGTGCAGTTCAAGCCAAAGGTCGAAACGTTCGAATGTTACAAATTGGAAAACTTGTAAGCTTTTTGAATGTGTATACTGATCATAGTTATTATTAGCTAATAATTGTATAATACAAGTTTATCATAAGTCGAATGTCAAAATAATTTCTGAGATTTGGAAATAAATACATATTACAAAAAAAAAACAAGTTTTTAATTTGAAAATAGAATTCAATAGCTTTATACAAGCTGTTTTTCGCAACATTGTAGGCATTATTTTGGGATAAAAAGTATCATTACTTGACAAAAGTCTAACCGTCGTAGATAGACATAAAAAAACGATTCGTTTTACAGACGCATTATAATGCTTCCGGTTTTAAAGCGAGTAATAGATGATTTTATTTAAGTATTATTAAAAATGACTGATTTGATTTGAATATTGTTCCAAATTAGAATACAATATAAGATTAGTTCCCACTAAAGCTCCCGCTTTAAAAAAGGTGCTGTGGTAAGTAGCTAAAGTACTTCTGTTACAGAAATCACAAACAACGACGTTACCACAACACCCAGACCTGAGACAATACGGTAAAGTTCGTTTTCCATATTGACCCGACCAGGAATCGAACCCGGGATGTCAGAGATGGCACGACGCCAAAGTCCGGCACGCTCGCCTCATGCATTGTCGTATGTGAGGTTGTAGAGATTTATAGAGTGCAATGTTCAATACAAAACGCTTCTAGTTTTATTGCATCAATGCAACTGTAACGGTAGGCTCTGCGCTTGTTCGAATCGTGGGTACAAGGATCCGCGCCGCCCAGATTTGGTACCTATGCATTTTTTATTTCAAAGAGATCCGGCGTACAATACTAGCCCCGGAATACTCGGTCTATTCGAACCGTCAGCTAGAGTATTTTAAAACATCAGTGACGCAATAAGGGACGCGGACCGAGTCAAAAATACCGTTTATTCCCGGTCGTCCCCACTCTGTCGTCCCCACTGGGGACGAGTGGGAAAAAACAGTTTCGTTCGTCCCCGGCGGGGACGATTGGAACTTTTTATTTCCCACTCGTTCCGCTATAGGCTGAAAGTCAAATTGAAAGGGGGTTTAATATGAGATTTCACGGTTTTTCAAAATGATTTAATTACGCATTTCATACCAAGACTGATCAATGGGTTTGATTGAAAGTAACAAAAAAACTGAGGTCATTAGTACAGTATTAACGAATGTATAATAATTCTTACAGTATTAAAGTGTGTATCACAGATCACAAATCTAGTTAAAACAACTACAAATTATGTATTTTACTGCACGTAAAATATATAATTTGTAGAAATATAATTGGCTACTTGACAGTGTTAACAATAAAATATGAAAAGTGTTAGATATGTTAGCTTATTAGTAAAGTAATCATTTTACATTTTTACTTTTTAAATAAAAGCATAGTTAGTATTTTATTTTTGCAAAATAAATTTTACTTTTTTCATCTGTGGAACAAAAGAACCGAAACGGAAACCACCATTGCAATTTGGAAATGACAGCTGTCGGCGAAAATTATTTATTTTAATGTAGCGAAACAATGATTATTTTACCGATTAAATTGAATTATTGTGTCTCTAATCCTATAAAAAATTTATTGAAACATTTTCCTTTTATCTTAATTAAGTCGTTCCTATGCGTATCGGTTCGTTGTCTAGGACGTTGACGTCATAATTGCAACAATGACGCGATTAGGCGTTTTCGCGCGTTTTTTAAATGTGTTACACAAAATCTTGTTTTTCTCTGGTTATTTAGATTATTTCCAGATAAATCGAATTGCTTGGGATCTAAAATGAACGGGCGCACATTTTACAATACTTTTTCAAAAACTGTCAAGTAGCCAATTATCTATACCTACCTATAAGAAAAAAACTTACTTTGATTTTAAGAAGACCTCTGCACTTTAATTTGCGTTGACAGCAATCCCACACATTTAAGCCACTTTTATATTCCCTTTTTTTGTAATATTGGGGACCCCCGTATAGTAAAACAGTCCCATGTTTTCTTTTGATATACACAAGCACTGTTTGGCCACTTGAACTACTCGCTGCACTTGGTTCCGTCATGATGATTACACAAACTTTGCTAACTAAAATAATAATAAACCCATTTGCGGGTAGCAAAAAGCGCATCAACGACACTTATTGCGTTGCTTTCATTGGCTATTTCAAGGTCATGCGTACAATGCAAATATGATAAGCTGGGGTGGTGAGGGTGAGTCATTCCGTATCTATTGTTTAATACAAGTTGATGAGATGTTTTATGATCTTAAGATGATAACTTGTTTATAAAGTCGTGTAAATACCGGTGTGGTGTGTATTTGGAGAAAAACAAAGAACAACAATCTTTGCAGAAGGGTGGCATCACAAATTAAACAGCGCTGTTGGCAAAAAAGCGCCCAATTTGATGCATTTACTGCATTTATTACAAAAAGATGCATTTTTTTACTTAGTTCAGTTTCGTCAAACAGAAAATGATAAGAAACCAGCTAAAAAGAGAAACGAAAAATCAAAGCAAAGAGACGAATTTATACAAGATTCGCAAATTGAATTAACACACGGTGAAATAGGAATCGGGCATTTTCTTGAAATGGTACGGAGTTGACAATGATTAGATAGGCAGTTTACTTTTAAAATGTTTTTTTTTAAATCATCCAAACTTATAATTTTGTGATTAGTCCTCATTTTTTATACAGAACTTAGTACATTTTCACAAAACTGTTATAGGAACATTACCTGTAATAATAATAATTGTAGATAGGTTGATTATCTGTGATACATAATTTTCCAATAATAATTAAGGTAGTTAAATATTTATAATTTGTTGATTTTCTGTTATACGCTCCAAAGATCTGTGAGGATTATTACTTTATAAATAATTTGATTATCTGTGATACGCAGTTTAAAACTGTAAGAATTATTGTAAATAAGTTGATTGTTTGTGGAACACACTATAAAACTGTAATAATTATTGTAAATTCGTTAATACTGTACTAATTACCTCAGTTTTTTTGTTACTTACAATCAAACCCATTGATCAGTCTTGGTATGAAAAGAGTAATTAAAGCATTTTAAAAAACCGTGAAATCTCTTATTAAACCCCCTTTCAATTTGACTCTCGGTCTATAGCGGAACGAGTGGGAAATAAAAAGTTCCAATCGTCCCCGCCGGGGACGAACGAAACTGTTTTTTTTCCACTCGTCCCCAGTGGGCACGACAGAGTGGGGACGACCGGGAATAAAGGAAAAAAAAATACCATATTGTTTTTAATCCGATACGAACTTATTAAAAAAATAAAGGTTTGTTCGCATTTAGCTAACGGGGAATTAGGTTATTGTAACGATGATGTTATATTAACGATAAATACTTTTATCCTTTGGCAAGACTAATACTTCACTTTTAAACAAAAATACTAAAAGATTTTTTTTCAAAATGGCAACCAAAGTTTTTTCGAATATTCTATTTTTGCTTATGTCAAAATTGACATTAAGGCAAAATATAATACAGGGTGATGGTGTTATTTAGCTTCTTAAGGATTGCGTGGAGGACAAAGATCTTATTTAAACTTGTTTTAAGGCACAATCTGGTCTTAAGTAAACTGTATGACTGGAAAAGCCAAAAGACATGCGCATTTGACTACAGTCAACTTTCTAGTTTTTTTATTGATTACTAATGAGTAATGAATTCACAACCAATTGCAGTTGTCACTGGATACCTACGTCTCGTGCGAATTCTATGTAAACACATAACTTCGGTAAGACTGCGCCAAATTGTGGATTTTTTTAAGTTTGAAAAAAAAATTGCAGTTTAAAGTTATAGTTTAGGGTTGAGAGCCTTTCCTTCCGCATCCCCGCAAGTTCGGTGGGGATGAAAAGGCCATCGAGGTTATCAATTACTAGCTGTGCCCGCGACTTCGTTCGCGTGGACTACATCCTTTCATGGTCGGTTTTACCCCTTTCTCCCCTAATATTCGAAACAAAAAGTAGTCTATATTTTAATCCAAGTTTCGAGCTATATTTGTGCCAAATTTCATATCTCTAACTTAAAAAAAAAACATTTTTCCATATAAACTTTCAAATGTGGTATTACCCCCCCCCCCCCCTTATTTTGTAATAAAAAGTAGCCTATGTCCGTTCTTGAGATTCAACGTATACCTATACCAAATTTCATCAAAATCGGTTGAGAGGTTTAAGCAGGAAAGCGTATCAGACAGACAGACAGACAGACAGACAGACAGACAGAGTTACTTTCGCATTTATAATATTATATAGTAGGGATGTCTATTAGGAAAAGAAAAAAAAGCATATGCAATGTGACTAATGAGTCTCCAAGTCTAGTGTCATTTAACTTCATTATGGAAATATAAATTTAGTGTTCTGAGTAGTCACAAAAGATTACCCAAATTCACTGAACCTTGATTGTCGATTGCTTTCCACCTAATCTATAAATTAAAAACTGGAGCAAAAATGTAGCCAGTTCGCAATGAAAGCTCGATGACATTTTAAAATGTATCATCGCAATTGTTCACGTACCCTCGTGAGCTAACCGAAATATTCAGCTCCCAAACAAGTCAGGGCGATGCATCTCGGCTGACGCGGTCGCATTTGCATATACAGTGTGTAACAAAAAGGTGAAATAAAATTTTAAGGGCGTGTAGGGTAGGTAGTGTGTAGTTCCAATGCGAAACCACAACCTCGTACAGCTATTAATTAGGGAGTAAATCGATGTCAAAGTTTTTACTAAAACTTAACGTTGATAACCCTATTAGATGTAAACAAATCATAAATCAAAATGAAGCAAAAGATTAAGTAGAATACAGATGTGCAACTTAGACAAATTTATGTTGAGTGTGCAGTGATCGTGATCGTTAAGTACTTATTTAACACTACTTTTTAGGGTTCCTACGTGTGGTGTTTAAAGTAGAAAAATGTATGCAAACTTCTACAGAATGTAGTAGTTTGAACAAGATCTAGTAAGTAATTTTTTATACGTCATAAATCGTAAACCACAATTTACCTTTAGTAATACAAATATTATCACACTTGCTTCTATGGAACCCTTCATGGGCGAGTCCGACTCCCACTTGGCCGGTTTTTAAATATGAGATGTTTGGTAAATAACATAACCTAACAGAAATAGTCAATATCAGCAAGCACAGTTTTATAATCGAAAACATGATATTTACATTTATTATTTGTACTATCCATTCATACTTTTAAATATTACCTAAGGAATATTATTAGATCTACCTACTCCTACCTACCAATCGTTTCAACTTGGTGACCTTCTGCGCTTATTTTATCAATGACTAATCACGCACACAAAAATCACGACAACGGGAGTCCACGTGGACTGCGGCACCTTTACGTCAAAAGTCTAAGCGCCCGCACCAATCAGCGATCATTTCGCAACATTGTAACAATGCGCTTAGCCAATAATATTATCCTGTCGCCTGTGTGACTGTCACCTTCGGACCGCTTTCCGGGTAGGGATCTAGGGATGCTAATCGATTGTGAAATAATCGATATTTTGGTAATTGAATATTTGCGTAGCACCGATACTAATTAATCGATTAATCTTAGAAATGCCGTTACATTAGAACGGTTTCTTCTAAACTTTTTCGTTGAGATCCTGCTAAACATGTTAAAAATGAAACACAGAATTCTCGGTAAAATGAAAAATCTACAAATAAAAATATTTATTAAGTATAAAAAAGTGAAAGTTTGAGATTACTAAAACTTTAGCTATGTTAGCTTATTACTTAAGTAATATCTTTACATTTTTATTTTTTTATTTTAAAGTATTTTATTTCTAAAAATTAAATTTTACCTTTTTTGTCTGTGGAACAAAAGAACCGAAACAGAAAGCACCTTTTGTGTGACGTCATTAAACACTACAATTCGCAAATGACAGCTGTCGGCGGATTTTATTTATTTTAATGTGACGGACCGATGATTTTACCGAGTAAATTGAATTATTGTGTCGCTAACCATATTAAGGATTTATTTGAACAATTTCGATTCATTTAAAATTTGATATTTGCATAGAATTAAGGCGTTCCGACCAGTATCGTTTTGGTGTAAAGTGACGTGACTTGACGTTTACGCGCGTTTAAAATCTGTTACACAAAATCTTACTTTCACTGGTTATTAATGTTTTTTCGAAAATCATAAATAGCGTTGCTTGGGATATAAAACACACATTTTACAATACTTTTTCAAAGACTGTCATTATCCAATTGTTGTTATCAGAAACAAAACTTCAACATTTTTTTTATCACTGCGTGTGACTGTCGGGCCAACATTTTAAATTGTTAAAAATATTGACTTTAAACATAAACTTAAGATAATTGACTTTCTCGATTTTTTCCATTTTCGATTAATCGATTAAGTTACAAAAATCTCAATTGCGATCGATCGATTTATCAAATCGAAATCGAGCATCCCTACGTACCTACGACTCGAGAATAGTGTGTTTTTTAGTTGCTCGTATTCGTTCTCGTTGGGCAGTCGCTATCTAAACTTTCAAAATCTCATTCTTCGTCACTATGTCTCGCGAAGATCATTCTTTGTATTCAAATAGTGAATAGTATGAAACGATTTTATGTCGGGGTGCTTCATTCGGGAGCATCAATGGTGCTCGTGATCTGTATCGCCAGCGATTCATCGATGGCAGACCCTTTGCGGAGCAGCGGCTTTTAAGGTCGTACACCTGCTTCAGGAACCTGTGTCTCCGACTGCAGAGCACTGGCTCTTTCCGACCGCCCACAAGTGAAGGTCGTCCTAGCACACGGGAGCATCCAGAGCTCGAGACCCCGATCCAGATCAGTTTACGCGAGTTCAAGAATTGATTCCTACGGACTTTGGTCCAGGGGTCACCTTTTGTGAGTGGTATCGAAGCCGAATGAAAGAAGAAAACAGTGTCAGTGAAAATGTTCTTTGGTTTTTAGTGTATCCTTGTGCGCATAAGTGTTGGTGATAAGAAACTTAACAGGTAACACATACATAAATTAACATTTTCCAAGAAACTAATTTGTTTATTACACAAAAAATAGTAATTGGCAAATCGCGTCAGTTAAGCATATCAAAAAAATAAGGTTAGTAAATGACTGCCATTTCCGATAGTTATTTGATACCTACATGTTGATTACATTGTAAGTTGTCCCTATTATGTCTTAATTATTTACTGACTCAAATTACGGGGTGCTGACAATTAATGAGAGATTTTTTCAATTGTAAAGTCATGTAGTTCAGTGGGTAAAGTCATATTTGGGGTATTGTCCTAAAAACTAGACATTAACTTTTACGTGTAGGTACCTACATATGTAGTTATAAAAAGAAATGTACCTAACAGATTATTCCTATGTACTGTTTCTAAATAGTATTTTAATAAATGCATTTCGGTAATTATGGTTTGATTATTCAGTCCTATTCCAAGTAAAATTAAGTATTAGTAGTTTCTAGTAGGCGGGTGGGCTGCGCGGGCGCGTAGCGGCGGCCGCGCATCAGCTGATCGCGCGGCGCGTCTGTGGTTGAGCGCGAATGACCTTAATCAGGGTTGTCAACATTTTCAGTAAAAAAACAATTTATTTAGTTAGTATGGAAGAAAAAACTTGTTTGTAATTAGCTGATATTAATACAACTGAATGTACACCTGCTATAGATACATACCCTAAAATATTATTTCGCCTTTTTGTTACACCCTGTATATTGCTGGCACGCACCCTGTAAACGCAACACTATCGTTCATCGGTGGTTACACAGTAACTCGAAATACATAGCCCTTTTTCGATGCGAATGCCTTACGCGTTACGCACTGTGCTCTTCTTGTTTTCTCTTGTCACATGAAACCGACGTCACATATTATAACTTTATGTATACATAAATAAATATTAGACAATATCCCATACATTGCTCTGATTCTGTGCTAAGCAGCTTAAGCACTTGTGTACAGAAATCAGAAACAACGGCGGTACCACAATTCCCCGAGACAATAGATATAGGTAGAAAAGTATGTTCCCATATTGATCCGACCGAGAATCGAACCCGGGACAACGACATCAAATACATATTATGTGTGTATATGCTTACATAGAAAATAGGCTTTTGTGATCATAATGTAACTTGAACTTTTTTGATCCTGAACGCTAAACAACGAGGTGTTACAAATTCAATGTGGTTGTGTGTGTTTGTATTTGTGGCATTGTAGCTCCCAAGCAAAGAACCGAGTAATTTTGTATTTTTTGTTTGAGATTTCTTTAAAGAAAACATCGCCACTTATATTAAGGAAACCAGAGTCAAAGGTGGTACCTCAAAACAGACTTAAATACATCTATAAAATACTCATAAATATAACAAAAAGAAAAATTCAAGACACAAATGTTTGTTATCGTGGGAATCAAGCTCACAACTCTTTGGTTCAGCAGCTAACAGAGCTGCCGATGTATTATTGGGTCATTTATTAAGGAATAACAAACAATTATGTTCTGTTTTCAAATAAACTTTTCTTGTTACTTTTATATTGCGCCACTCACCACAAGGTCTCACCTGAAAACCAGCGCTGATGCAGCATTGCGCTGCAGCAGCTCATGCTGAGGCTGGGACCTTTTGGCACATAAATGTACCTTATCTAAGTACTTACTATATGTACAAAAGTTGTGTGTCTATGTGTGCCAATAAATGTTTTTTTCTTTTTTTTCTTTTCTTTTAATTACGAAACATATTTTCTTAATTAAAAGAACTAATTTGCCAAGGTTACCCGTGTAATTATTTCACTTCATTTACGAGATATAATAGATATTAAGTAAGTGCGCTCGTTGTAAATATAATCAGTGGAAAAATATTTTTATCAGCATCTTTTGAAGCCATACAATTATTACTTTCAGAAAGCTGACGATTCCAAATAGTCCTCTTAAAAAAATACCCAATGCTAATAGGCTTTAGGACAGCGCTCTCTGAAAATAAAATACACTTAACTTATTTTCTCCTTTTTACTATTTGAAACATACCACAGGAATTGAGGTTCGGTACTTAGGTTCTTTAACTGAATTTCGAGTGTCTAAATATTTTGTAAAGAGGTTCAACGCCTGAAAATTAATAACATTCTTCAAACATGATACTATTTAGATGGGTAGAAGATAATATGTCAAGGAAGTACAGTCACTGTCATATATATCGGAGCAGACAAAGTGACCAAATACTTCTGAACAGTTAAAATATCAATAAGTTCCATACACCACAAGTTACCATTAATATCTAAACATTCATTACTTCAATAATATCTGAGCAGATGCCAATAACATCTGAACACTCATAACGTCAATATGTGTCACGCACGTCATGTGTCTCATTTAGCTACCTGTATAAATGAGTGTTTAGATATTATTGGTAAGTTGTGTGTATAGAAATTATTGACTAGCATCTGCTCAGATATTATTGAAGTAATGAATGTTCAGATATCAATGGTAACTTGTGGTGTATGGAACTTTTTGACATTTTAACTGTTCAGATGTATTTGGTCACTATCTGACGGCGACTGTACGTAGACACGAACCTGCTCCTTTTACTACTGTTAGTTGTTACTTACATTTTTGACACTAATTAATTTCAGCCCCAACACGGTACCTCCTCCCCTTTTGTCATGGTCAGATAGATAAACTAAAAATTCATTAATCCTATTAGATTTCAGTTTTTTCTTTTCAGTAACGAAATTGTAAAAATAGCATTAAAGATGTTCAGTGTTAGTCTTCCTATGGAACAACGAATAATAATATAGCGTTAGCGATACAACACGTTTAAACGTGGCGTCGTTAAAATTTAACAAGATGGCAACCCTTACCCAATTGCGATACTAAGAATTTAAAGTATTGTGATTTGCTGAATGAGATAATATTTCATAATAACAAATGGGGCGTCATTATGTCATTGTTCGGGCTCGTCCCAAGCGTTCTGGACAAAGTGATCTCATTATCTCCAATTGTCTCGAAATTGAAACAATGTACTGGAAAGCTGGGGAGGCGAAAAGATGGATCCGATTAAAAATACCAGAGAATAGTTTTTTCATTGCGTTGTTTTTTTTTTATATTTAAGCGATTACTGTTGCTTAAAGTTATAGTTTAAGGTTGAAAATCTTCCGCACTCCCGCAAGCTTGGTGAAGATGAAAAGCCCATCTGAGGCCATCATCATAATATGTCAGTTAGAAAAAGAAAAAAGCGATTTCAGTATAACTAATGCGTTTCTAAGCATAGAGTTATCGAACTGAATTATGGACATGTGGGCGTTAAATCAGCCTACTTACCTACTTATTTACAAAACGTCGAAATCGGATACGAATTTGGAAACTGTTTGGTTTCTTTCTTAATTTAAACGATTTGAAAGACACATAATAAAGACTTATCGAATTAAATCTTTTATGACGATTTCGGCTCTCGGTACCCCAATAATTTTCAAAACAAATATTTGTAACATATTATGAAGACAAACCATATTCAAATTATTTTCGGATAAAAATATACCTTTTTTCTTTTCGGTATCCGTTAAACAAATAAAGTGGTCCGAGCTCTTCAAAAGCAGGTAATTCAATTTGTGTATGGGTACATTGTTCTAGAATTAAGTTCAAAGATAGCTGAGTGGTTCTTTTGTTTGAATCCAACAAGACATCCTTGTGATACTCCAACATTTCTGTTTGTTCTGTGTCTGTTTGTTGGTTTCTGTTTTTCTTAATTGTAAACTGAACGTAAATTAGTTATCTGGTGTTTGGTACAAGCATTGATTAACACTTTATCATATTGTAAAACCTTCATGGTAAACTTCAAAATGACAAAAGAGATGTTAAGTACATTAACTTGTACTAGGTTCCATAATTTTAGGAATGTTTTAAGTAGTATGTACTTATGCTACCTACTTTGGTATTAAGGTCATGACGTTTTTTGCAATTGAGTGAATGCAATCTTTCGCTCACGAAATCATATTAGCCTATGGAAGTTATATGGCATTATTGTTAACTGACTTTACGTTCCAAAAACAAGTAGACATGTCACTTAACTGGCAAAAACATTATATTTAAAAATCTTTCTGAGTTGCTTACCTAACCTGAGAACTTACACAGATTCCATTTTAACCCTAATTTGGCAGAAGAAACTACAATTTGTTTGATAAATAACAATTGAGTTGAGTGATTTTTCTTTCGAAGGCACTTATTTTAATATTTATTCTGACCTAAATAATTTATTATTTTTTAAAATAAATCCTCGTTATATAGACGTGCCATTGAATTCTTAATAATCACACAGTGTAAGTATACTACATCACTCAGTAATTATGACGCATGCGGCCATTTTGGCAAATGCGGTGTTTGCAGCGCTCGCTAGATGTCGCTTGCGAGTATTTTGTTTTTATTCGGCCTCGCTGCTGAAACACGGATTGCATCTTCCATTAAGCAAGAGCGGGTTAGGTTTAGGCTACACATTGATTTAAATAAACTTACATTTTTAGAGTTAAGTTGTGTAATTTTGATATACTATCTGTGAATGAGTTCCATCATTCAAATAGCATAGAAATCGAAAATGTTGCTGCAAACTTAGTTATGAATAAAATATTTCTTTCTCCTATGTATCCCAGTTTTGCATTTATTACGGAGCCCAGGGTCCGCTTTGATTATAATCCGGATTTGACAAGCCTGTAGACTTACTACAAAAAACGAAACATTACGTTTTTAAAGATTAATCGAAAGTTTCGGAATTAAACCCTGATTTTTAATTTCCATGAATAACATTTTGTTCATATCATAAAACACTTAAATGGCATTTGAAACTAGTTACGATTATTAGAATAAAAAAAATGCATCCGTCATCAGGATATCAGATCTGATATTATTTTGTTTTTGTTACTTGGCCTCTTTGTTTGTTTATATAAAAATGTAATAATTTCAAACGAAAACTGTATAAGCGTTGGTTTTTAATAAATAAATAAACACTGTTGGTGACAGGAAACACAGCCTTGCTCAACTTAGTAGAAATCAGGTACGGTGAATAAAAATATAAAATTATTCATATGTGCGTTCTGTCTTTAAAAAAACGACATTTATGCACCACGTGACGCGAACACGTAGCATCTGCACTAATGGAGTGCATACTGCATTGCATTTTTTACTTTCCGCCATTTTAATATTTGCGCCTTGAATTTTAAAGTAATGCACTAGCTGTTGTAGCCTAATATTATTTACTGAGAAATCTCGTTTTAAAGTAGGTAATGTAATACCTATATGGTAGTTTGACATGCTTATTTGATACATATTGACTAGGTATGTAAGACGCATTAAAATTATTTATGGGCGTTTTTTAAGGGCTGGTGGGTATTATGTAAAATATATAATTTAATTATTAATGAATGGTATGCGAAACATTTGTTTTGTTTTATCCGTAACAATAAACTAATAATAACGATAAAATAAATATTTGAAATTACTTTTTGCTTATATTTTATGTAAGAGAACTTTTAATCACTAGCTTCAATTTACAACTAGCGCCCTCTAGTGATTACATCTTACATTACATTACAACACGTCGATCATTAGAATAGCACTGCATCAACGCCTTTCAATGGAAGTACCGCTATGCATCAAAAGATGGCGCTAGCCAAAATTGATCGTGTTTATTTTCTGCATCGCGGTGACGAGATTTTTCTCCGTATAATGACCCTCCGAGAGATTTTGTATTCTTATTGGAGCAAAACTGCATAACGAATAGGCATCGCGTTCTACCTGGAACGGTGTCACTAAACATTAAAAACACATAAGGCGACTTGAGTGAATTGCAGGGATGGGTCGTACTTGTCAAATCGAGTACCAGGGCTTGCAAGTACGTCCCTTTTAAAATACCAGGGTCAAAAACCAGGTTTAATATACTTGAAAGTATTTATTAGTCTAGTTCGTAACTACCTAATTTTAAGGTACATAATCCCGAATGTGATTCGAAAGACTTTACGGACACAAGTTTATATAAACTTTAACCAAGTATGTACCAATTATTAGAATTTCGTTGATTATGAAATGAAACTTATGTGAGTTAATGAGTTATCATACGTCAAACTTTATTGTTCTATCTCGCTCTCAGCTCAGCTGCATCTTCTGATCCCGAGTCGGGCGCCGAAAAGTCTCGAACCGACCCTGGCGCCGGACGTCTTGCATAAAAATATTTTGAAAGTATCACACGCAATTTTAATCTTTATGCAACAGTGATAAGGATCATAATTTATTAAACAAAACCAAAAACCTTAAAGGCTTGCGAGTACTTGATTGAGCAAATCTATAAAAGACTTTATTCTTAGAGCCATAAAGAAAATAACACATTGCCGAGGCTGTCGAGTAAATACTTTGAAAGTGTTGCAAGTATTTCGGGCTCGCACCTGGCATCTTCCGATCCCGAGTCGGGCGCCGAAAATTCACGAACCGACCCCGGCGCCGGACGTCTCGCAACAACCGCCTCGCGTAAAAATACTTTGAAGGTATCACACGCGATTTTAATCTTTATGCAACAGTTATAAGGATCATTATTTATTAAACAAAGCTAAAAACCTTAAAGGCTTGCGAGTATTTGATTGAGCTAATCTATAAAAGACTTTATTTTTATAGTAATAAAGAAAATAACACATTGCCTCGGCTGTCTAGTAAATACTTTGAACGTCTTGCAAGTATTTCGGGCTCGTACTTGGTCGGCGTACTTGGAAGCAAATACTTGGTCTAAAAACCTGGTCGCGTAAATACGCACCATCGCTAGGAATTGGCGATATTTGCTCTGCGTTCGCTCATCACTTCTCGCGTCCTAATTGGAACGGGTTTACGGGACTAAGCATCACCACCTTTTTGAAAATTCCATACAAGAATAAACCAAGCTTATCAGCTCGGCGTTTGATTTGCTTCAACCGTGCTGCAGCAGGCGGAACCCCCTATTATATAATATAATAGATCTAACAAAAGTATATTCAGCATACGTATTCACAATAGGTAAGTAAAAACCGGATTCGAATTCGTAAACGATTTCGTCTCTTTCTTAATTTAAGCTGTTTGACAGAGATAAAACATTGACTTTCCTAATCAGAATAATATCTGTCGTTTACAAATCAGCCAGCATCAAAGTAAAAACGGTAATAAAATGTGAGATTAAACTGAATACGTTTTTGTACTTAAATTAATCTAACGACATTGCCATGCCCTAAATGAATGTCTGAGCAAACATTTTTAGAAATAAAAGGTAAGCAAATACTCCCACAAACATAAGGTCGATACAAAACTCTTGCGTAGGTAGTACACTCATCCTTGCGTATCCACCGTCCAAAAATAAAGGCACAATTCAACGCCAGCACGAACCTTATCATCTCACCATAAGTGTCAAAATACGCATACTTTTCGAACGTTACGCTCATAAATGTTCGCGTTACAGAAATTGAATACATCGTCAAAGAAACGTAAAAAGTAATCCCTCCAATAAAGCGACGGAAACGAAATCTTCTCTCCATTTGACATCACTTCGGATTCCACGTACATAACTATGTATGTAGATTATGTTTGAGGATATCTTTTGTATTGAGATTTTTTCAAACCAACCTCAAAAAAAGTAGGAAGTTTCTTATCGTTATCATAAGCCTATTGTAGTTTAATGCTGGACATAAGCCTATGATTCGCCATAAACGAAATATGTCGGATCCGACAACGGATGGCAATTTTTAATCCTCATAATCATAAAGAAATCACTTCGAATGCAAATTACGCGTTTTCAAAAAACAAAATATTATTTATGCAAATCAAAAACCACGTCTTTTATTCCCAAATTTTTGAATAATCTTCAAAAACGAAACCTTTCGTTTGTTCGTTTCGTTTTTGAGAGTACCCCCCCAGGGCTTCTCAAATTCGACCGTACCTACATATATTTATTATTATAACTTATTCATATACTAAACAAAATAACTTAAGACAGGTTCCAATATTTGAACAACGATCTGTTCAAGTTACGGATAGTAATAAATTATACGAGGCGTAAGCTGAAAACGACTTACGACTGATGACAGCTTATATGGAACTAAATTTGAAATTAGAATTAACGACTCGTAGTCGGTTCGAGAAAAACGGATAGTCATTTTATTTAATTTTTTATTTTATTTTCTTTTATTTTCTTTATTAAGGAAACAAACAGCATAAGTTAATACTTAAAAGATATACATTTATGTTAAGAACTAACTCACTAGCCTAATTAGTTTCCACTAATAGCATATACAATTAAAATGTTGATTGAGAAACTCGTACCATAGGAATCCAAAATATAAAACAAAAATACTGTTGTGATTCAGACTTCTAATTATATCATGTTAAGCAGAAATAATAAATGTATGTTTAAACAAGCTCTAATAACATTACTACTTGTTATTTCGTGTGTACAGATGAATGTTCTTTAAGCAGGCGGCGAAAACGCGCCATTTTTTCGTGAAATATGTCGATGCCGCTGTAAGTACTATTATATTTATTACATGCTCTTATTACAAAGCTATTTTTTCTATAGTTCGTTTTACAAAAGGGTACAGAAAAAGTAAGTTTATGACACATTACGAATCGTAAAATATTCTAATCGGAAATAAGTGTATTTTTTTTTTTAAATATGGATCTCTACTATCTCGCGTTTAGAAGCAACGAAGTGATTCCGCCAATGTCAAGTGTTTAGAGGGAAACGTCATAAGTGTATAAAATAGGCAGAATCCCGCGAAACTGTCTGTTATTTTTTGTTTTTTTTTGTTATGCTAACGATAATACCATGATAAGAGAACTAAGCTTTGATGATGGCATCCTTGAGAAACCAAGGGGAACAGTATTTTAATGATTTTTTTTCCCTTTTATTCTCTGATTCAAGCTACTCTTGGCAAATTAAAAATAATTAAATTGCAATTCAATAATAATTAATAGGAGAACAGGAAAAGGTTGATAAAAAGGTTGACATTGGTGTTGATAAGATTAGCTTCCGTATCAGAATAAATTGAACGTACTCCATAATAGTTTTTGTTCGGTTATTAAAAAATATTCTATTAAACGAATTTCGGAATAAAACATTTTTTTTAAATCAATAATTATAAAAATCAATGACACTTTTCGTTGTAATTTTAAAACTAAGAAAACGGGCTCACCAGGTTTACACAATATCGGTCTTTATTTGTCGCATTTTTTGTAACATACAAATATGAGCGCCGCGACGACACGCTATTTAAAATAAAATTTGCGAGACAATCACACTTATCGACAAGTCTTAAATAATAATGTGTTCTTTTTTAATATAACTACAATACATAGTTTAAGAATACTGAGCGTTATCAACCCAGCACGGCCAATCCCAAACAGACCTTTCAAAGTTTTCAAAATTGACTTCACCAGCGATCGAACCCGGGACCTTTTGCACTTTACCCTTTCCACTGCCGCACCAAGAGTTATTCTTGAGAAACAATAGTGTATTTTTTTTAAATCGCTGCGACAAATTTTCATAAAGGCTTATCTACTCGATATTTCAAACGGGGCCGTAACAAAAACATTTTTCTCGTCTATTCATTTTATTCCAAGACCCTGCACAAAAGATTTTATTCAAACAAAGTGCCTAAATCCAGGGTGAGATCCGTAACTGGTATCCTTCCACGTATTGAAACATTCAATATATGTAGTAACTTAATACATATGCCGCGAATGTAAATATTCCACGACATCTCGAAACTGGGTTAGCGGACGAATAAAAAAACTGGCTAAGTGCGAGTCGGATTCGAGCACGAAGAGTCCCGTACCATTCAATATTAGACAAAATATTGCTACATTTTGTTTATGTTTCCCCTGTCCTGGAAATAACAACAGTTTTTATTGAAATCTTTCTACAGTTTTTATTCAAATCGAGCAAAAAACAGCAAAAAATCATGTTTGTTGCATGGGAGTCCCCTAAAAATTTGTTTATTTTATTTTTGGTATTGGTTTTTATAGCGACAACAGAAATACATAATCTGTAAAAAAATCAACTCGCTAGCTATTACGGTTCTTGAGATACAGCCTGGGTGACAGATAGCCGGACAAACAGCGAAGTCTCAGTAAAAGGGTCCCGTTTTTACCCTTAGGGTACGGAACCCTAAAACCAGGAATCGTAAAATACAGAGCAGAGGTTATTTGTGGGCTTTAAGCGGGGGCGAATCTGTCTTTAACGTTGTTTTGTTTCTTTCGAGAGAAGTAGTACTTGGCTTGAGTACTTTTTTACAAGCAGATGAAAAAGTTAAAAGTTTAAAGAGTCAGCGCTATAGGCTTCTTTTAAAGGTGGTAAAATTACTAAATCTGGATCAGACTTCAAATACATAAAAACTTAAAAATTTAGTATGTACTAAAATACCAAGAGGTTGATTAAAAGCTATTTGAGTTGTTCATAATTTTCAAGCTTCATTTATACTAAGACTTTCTTGTTTGAAAAAAAAAACACTTTTTATAAACGGCTTGCATTTACCACAGTATATAGCCCATTGTTTTCGCGTTTGTGAATTGTTTAAATACAATAACGATGGCATTATTTCCTCTTCTATTTGAGGTAAATTTGCGCTTGACAAACACTTGAAAACATTTGTATTTATTTTTTCGTCGTGTTTGTGACATGATATGATCGATTTTTATCCTGTACTTGTCGCCCTTAAGCTAGGACCTCATTACCACTTAACATCAGGTGGGATGAGGTCAATCTTGAAGTGTAATATAAAAAAAAATGGTTTATCAGATACCTACTTTGCATTCCTTATTAAATTAATATTGATTTCTCACTGCTTAGAACAAAAATCAGATTGAAGTCAGATACGATTGCAATTAAGAAACTTAATGTCTTGTCTCTGTCCAATTATTTATTTGCCGGTTCCAATATTTTACGATTCGTAATGTGTTAAAAATTACTATCGGTTCTTCTACGAGTCGTTAATTCTAATTTCAAATTTACTCTCCACATCAGCCGTCATCAGTCGTTCGTCTGTCGTTTTTAGCTTAAGCCTCGTGTTATTACTATTCGTAACTAGATTCAAATTTATATATTAAAGATTCAATATTAATATATTTAAAAGATACCGTAATGTTATTTTTAATGCTTAATTTATTGTTGTTTAAAATGATTTCTTTTTTTTCTCCCCTGTTACCGCACCCATATACAAACTATCTGCATGACCCAAGGGTTGACTGGTAGAGAATGCCCCTAGCATTTAGTCCACCTGTTGTACCTATTTGTGCAATAAAGTTTTTAAATAAATAAATTGGAACTGGGCATATAGGAACAAGAAAGAGATAACCTAGCTGACATCAGGTAGGTGTCTTTAATCTTGTTGCTTGTTCGAACAATGCCAACTATTAATTTAGTCCATGAAACAGTGGACATATTTTCGTCTTCCATGAGTGAATTCGCAAGAATTACACAAATTATTATTAGTTACCATATTAATTAAGTTAATTGTTATATTAGATTACTAAGCTATCGCATTGGGTTAAGCTACATGTCAAGATAGTTTTAAGTTTTAAGCGATTTATCGCTCGTACTGGAGCAGCCCGACTGGTGAAATACCTCCACCTTACTGAAGACCGCAGCCAAATAACAATCACTCCGGTGTTGTTGTGTTCCTGCGTGTGAGTAAGGTTTCCAGAGCTCTTGGAGGGTGCTACATTAGTAGCAGGGGTCAAGCCTTCAAGGTAATGGCGACAAGTCTAGTAACAGTTTTATTATGCTATACTTTTTGCCCATAAGCTAGGAACTCATTACCACTTAACATCAGGTGGGATGAGGTCAATCTTGGAGTGCAAAAAAAAAGTTTATATAAAAAATAAATAAAAATCTTATGTTTACTTTTCGAATTCGAAATAAGAATTCTGTTTTATTTATGCATTGTGACGTCTCAAACTTGTAAGAGGCGAACCGCAAGTCGTTTGAAAGTCTTTGCGTGTGTTTTATTGCTTTACGCCTATAAACCCATCTCCGGCCGTTCGCGCTCTCTCAGACGGAAACGCATGTAACTAATGTGCATGGGAAACTTTCCATATCCGTCAAATATTGTACACAAATCAAAACGTTTAGGGGCAAAAGATCCGACCGATTCTTCGGCAGGAAGTTGGTATTGAAATGAGAAGTAACAGTAAATGCGTGTGTCAAATGGCTGGCGATATATTTACCGCAAGTTGTTCTGAAAAGATTTGGTTATACGAATGTTATGATTTTCAATTAATTTTACAACAATCGAAATAATATTAACTTTGATTTTGGATTCCTTGCTTATAAAATTAAGAATATTTATAAAAATTCAAATACTAAAATTATAAAAAAACAACTTTCATTGGTAAGTTATTTATTGTTTGCGATAAAATATATTTTCTGCGCCGACCTACGACATTACAATGTATGTGATGTTGTCCAATATTTATTTCTTTTATTTATTACATACAAGTCGACACAACCCATTAATTAATTGTACTTCGAAATAGTTACTTATATACATTATATTTGTGGATTTTTTATAAAAAAAATATATACTTTAAATGAACGAAAAAAATATGAAAGAATTCCCACCATACTTAATTCAATCGAATATTGGCACCAAAATACACACAAATGTAAAGCACACAAGCACATATATAGCATATATAATAGATATGCATATAGTAATAAAGTATCAACACTTGAATATAACATTAAGGCGTATGCGTTTAAGTCGACAAAAAGACGTTTTTCAAGGATGCGTTAGTATTTCTTTGTAATTGGAATGTAACACAGCTTATGTGGTAACGTAAGTTAACTTTTTAATACCGTTTTAACGATTAACAAGTTAACAGTTTGATTAACGACGCGCAGATACTTCTACCCATCAAACAAAAGGTTTTGCTTTCAACTCGTTATATTGCGCTGAGCATAAATTACGTACGCGGACAACATTTTTTGTGTTTCATTAAAATTTCAACCATTTGTCATTTTATTGCCGTGGTGGAGGTAATTAGAAGCATGCAGCCATCAGGTAGGGCACGTTCTGCATCAGTATTCGTGGTGAGTACGAAGTTGGCGCTTGTGAAAAACGCGAGTTAGCCTTAAATGAAGTTTTATACCCACAACGAATGCAGTACTAATTCGAGTATTTGAGATGAAGATGAAAATCCGTAGCGTTGAGTGTATTGTGTTGTATTAAATGTTGATTTTATAGATATTTCTATCATTGAAGAAACTCGGCTACAATTTTTAGATCAACAAATATAGGAACATCATTATGACCAGTGTTATGAACTGCAAAGTAAATACTGGTAGTAGCCTTAAAATTACTATTATTATTTTAGGCAATATAAAAGAAACCCTTAAAATCCGCATTCGACTAATTATCCTCTAAATTAAGTAGATAAAATCGCCAATTTTTTTATCGTTGATTTAAGTCTTAAAAAAAGCAAGCTGTATCTCAACAATAAAACAAGACCAGTAGTGTAAATTACAATATAATAATAAAAATCATCACGATCACGATTTTCCCACTGGACGTAAATAGCTAAATTATTATAATAACAATTGAATTATTTCACTGCTGCACATAATAAATAAAATAAGTAAATATCATATCATAGACAGGCACAGAATAAACAAAAATGTTGATCACATTAATATCGTGGTTGAGGATCGCAACCACGGCCTTTGGTTTAACTATCAGGACCGCCAACTACTGTATTAACAGACCAATGAAGAATTTAAACATCAATACTAATTGGAAATACTGGGAGGAAATCGAAAACAGTACAGCGTGCAATTGCTATTTGCCACTAGCATTTTTTTCGACTGTTTTCGTTTTATGGAATCTTCAATTCAAGCCAGGCTTGCCGTCTTCCTTATATCGTCTGGCAGCAGTTATGCTCAATCATTTTACACCTCGACAGGATTATGGGGACTGATTCACAAACGTCATAAATGATTCCGATTTGGAGAGTAATTTTCTTGTCTCCGTCTCTTTTATTTGCCAAGAAAGAGATAAAACATACATATCAAAATATAGGACATCATTCCTCTGGTTCTGTGGTAAGTAGATTAAGCACTTGTGTTACAGAAATGAGAAACGACGACGGTACTACAACACTCAGACCCGAGACATTATAGAAAAGTTTGTTTCCCATTTTGACTTGACCGGGGATCGAACCCGAGACCTCAGAGATGGCGCAATGCCGAAGTTCAGCCCGTTCGCCCCTCGTCTACGGAGGTCGTCAAAATAGCTAGGCAGGTAAACCTCGACATGAGGATTTTGGGGACTCGTTCACAAACGCGAGTAATAATACCGATTCGAAAGGTCAATGATATGTCTTTGTCCAATCGTTTATGTAAGAAAAAGAAGCAACAATTGATTTTTTTATACGAATCCGATTCCAGCATTTTGTAAATAGGTAGCCTATCTCATGTCCTTTTATCGGCACACGTTCCCAGCCCATGCTCTTGTGTTTCGTTAAAGTAGAGCTTATAATCGTTAAAGGAGGCCGGCCAAATTCAAATTTTAGTGGAAGCTAAAGTAGAATCTGGAGTCGCTCGTTAATCCAAAGATTCTTTTTAACTTTTTCGTCCGCGCCTTAATTAAATTTACTCGGTGAGCGCGGCGCACTTTTGAACCACAGTGTGTACGTTTTATGTGCCGGAAAAAAATATGAACATCCTTTCGTAAAACCCGACTGCATAGGGAACTTTATTTTTCGGAACCTCACCCACCTCAATGTTTTTCATTTCACACTTTCGTTAAAGTTTTTGGGACGTTATGAAGTGTGAATGATATCAAGAGAATCCATTTTTTTCATTTATGATGGTTACATGTAAAACTTTTGAATTGTTATTGAATACAATGCAAAGTGACTTCGCTGCCGGTTCGAAATCTATATCTATCGAGAAGACACCGGCAAGAAACTCAGTGGATTAGTTACAGTAGCAGTAGGTATTTGACTTTTTTCTACGGGTCGACCACTTTGATCCAAGTCATATAGTTTTGATTAGTAAAGAAACATTAAGTAGTTTTTTAGGGGTAAGTAAGCTGCAGCAGACTAGTTTCCAAAGATGGCGACCAGGTTATTCAAAATTATTTGAAAAAGGCTTCTTCTATTTTCATACGATTATTAACGAAACTTTTAAACTTTTTATTTTCAAAACTGTATTATTTATTTTTAACGTTCAACAGATTTTGAACAGTGAATTCAATTATGTGTGATTATCAGCGAATGAATATATTGAATGGA
The DNA here is from genome assembly GCA_037074685.1 of Glyphodes pyloalis. Taxonomy (NCBI): domain Eukaryota; kingdom Metazoa; phylum Arthropoda; class Insecta; order Lepidoptera; family Crambidae; genus Glyphodes; species Glyphodes pyloalis. Next base: position 4,554,718 of record JAYKKO010000002.1, read on the forward strand.
CAAAACCACGTGATAACTAAAATTTGACAAAGCGCTGATTTGTGTCGGTGATCAAGGCTTAGTACTTTATAAAAATTGAACTCATTAACTCTACTATATTTCTTGGCATAAACTTAGATTCTAAATTACAATGGTCTCCTCACATAACTTCTCTGGCTGGAAGACTGAGTTCGGCGGCATATGCTGTTAGGAAGATAAGGCAACTGACTGATGTGGAGACGGCAAGATTGGTTTATTTTAGCTATTTTCACAGCGTCATGTCGTATGGTCTGCTCTTATGGGGATCTGCGGCCGACCTACAGACTATTTTCGTGTTACAAAAGAGGGCCATCCGAGCCATTTACAAGCTAACACCACGTGACTCGCTGCGAGAATTATTCAAGGAAATCAACATCCTAACAGTCGCATCTCAATACATTTTTGACTGTCTAATGTATGTATACAAAAACTTGCATACTTTTCCTAAAAAATCTGACACTCATAGCATCAACACTAGAAATAAACACAAGCTTGCTGTCCCTAAACGTAGACTTCATAAGATTGGTAATTCATTTGTTGGTTTAAGTATAACTTTTTTTAATAAATTACCTCAAGTTATTGTTGATTTACCATTGAATAAATTTAAGCTAATTGTTAAAGGTTGTCTTTTGAAAAAAGGGTACTACAGAGTAGAAGACTATATTAATGACAAAGAAGTGTGGACCACTAACTAGTCTGTTCGCCCTCACATGAAAAATTTCACTAATTATATTTACTAATTGTATTTCTATTTATACAAACTCAGCAAGAGGTACCTATTTCTTTACGTATTTGTCAACTCGCAAGTTGGCAAAATTCTTATTAAGCACGAATGTGCATTAGGACCTACAGTTTGTTTAATTTAAATATATATATTTTTTAATTTTTCTTATTACTTTGAATCAATGAATTATTTTTTACAATTTACTACATTATTTTATCTAATTACTACACTGTATGTCTTAGTGCAAAACTAGTTATAAGTTCAGCTATATTTGTAATATGAACGACAGAGTTTCTTGCCGGGATCTTCTCTGTAAGTTATAGGTTCCGAACCGGAGGTAGCGTCATTTGCATTATATCTATAGACGTTTCATAAATATTACTGGTGTAATTTACATGAATAAAAGAATATTGAATTTGAATTTGAATTTGAATTTGAAATTTGAATTTGAATTTGAATTAGTCGGGTAGCCATAGGAGGTGGAGGGTCGATATTAACCAAACAACGTCTACTGTATAAGCATATTTATTTTAATAACAGATTCACATCTTAAATACTAGTTCACTTATTTATAATACGTGTTCAGGGTAAATATGCATTATTGTATATGTATTAGCTTCATTGATCAAGTTTAAGACGTGATTAATAACATTCACATATTACCACACGGCTTTGCACGGCATTACTTGATATTTGGTGATTTGAAGTTACTGTTGAAGATTACTGAGAATATAATTTATACCAAATTCACACATTCAAGATAAATATAAAAATGAGAAACGGAACACTCTTCTTTTTATTACCCTCTATCGAATCCCTCGGCCTACTTTGAAAGGCTACGCAATAAACAACGGCAAAGTAAATTAAGAAAAGGAACATGCCACTTAACGCAACGCTTTTCAAATTGAACGATGTGAGGAAAACCACAGTAGTTAATTAGTGTACAACAGCGGCTATCTGTCGCGCACTTATCTATAGGTTGTCAGACATCAATCCCATTTATTTTGTTTGAAGTGAACCCAATTTCACGGTGGCTACGTGCCGCAGCGATACGCGCACACTCGACTCTATTATGTGAAGATAGCTGGAATATGTAGTACTACTTTTGGCCTGTACCGGGGACTAATTAGTTAGAACCTATAGAAAGGCTTCATTGTAATATACACCTAATATACTCGTAGTTAAACGCTATATTATTGCGTCAACTATTTAAGAGACAATTTTTAGTTCCACGACGAAATAATTGATGCCACGGTAAAATAACACTAATTCTATCATGTCACTAAAATTTTCAAAATAAAATCAAAACGATTTGTGTGAAGTGAAGGCTCGTTACGTCACTGGATAATAAATGTACCCACTCATGACGTCACGCGTGATTTAAATTCAATGTCTCGCTGTTATTTTTCCATTGGTTGGAAAATGAAGAAATACGTGTCCCATGTTTTTGAAAATCGTTTTAGTCCGTTTCCTATCGTCCTCTGTTATCATCTAAATATAATATACCTTCAAAGCTCAGCTATCTAGGTAGGTATTGTCTTAATAATAAGGTCCACAATCGTCACTCATTGGTCGCAGCTTGCACCTGATTCATGGGGATTGCACTCAGTGCAGCGGCTATCAATCAACAGGACGCAGATGGATCTAAATTACTGCATGCAGGTGCCTTTCACTTTGTGCCATTTGAACTGGTTTATTGGAGAGGTACCCTGCTATTAGTTTGCTTTGAGGCTTAAAGAAAATTCAATGATCACTTGTGTGCAAATAAATCTTTCAAATGTTTAGAAAATTAATCCCTATTTCCCTTAGTCAGACCAACACACGTGAACGGCTGGACGGAATTCACTTTTTTATTTGTTATTTTCAGGAAAAGGTTCTTATGAAAGAAAAAAAATACCTATTCGTCGTTAAGACATTACGACGTCTGTGGGGTCTAGTCTTTAATAAAACGGGCATTAAAATCCCCGACAGTTCAATTTCATCTTGGATATGAAATATGTCATGATGTTGTTAAAGTCGTTTGGGTCCACATATACACCGAGGGGGTTTGAGTCGATGCGAGGAGGCTAGACCGACACACCACTCTCTGTTCCCCTTAGAAAGTGAAGATGCGGTAGGCATTTTACTTAAGTGAAAAAAAAAACAACATCGCAATGATGAACAAAATAGATTTTACGGGAAAACCAAGGATGAAGCACTATCAAATTTAAAAACTAAAATCATCAAGAACCACTTGAAAAGAGCTTAGTTTTTCATGAGCAATACTTGAAGGTCGGATACATTGAATGGTGAATGTTTGAAAGACAGAAAATTTCATAAATTATCCGTCTTGAAGTTTGCTGATGCGGCTTAACTATTTTTGTAGTATTATTATTAATGTAAATATTATTTAAGAAAAAAACTTTTATTTCTTCAATATAATAATATTATATATAAGAGTGTTGAATAAAGAATTAAACTTGGCTTCGACAGTAACCGATTCATCATTAATTCATTCATTTCAGCTTCATTTTTGATGTTATTGTACAAAAAAAACTTTTTCTTCATTTTATTAAAATAATGAGTAAATTATCTATTTGAGATTTGATAGCAGATGGTATTATTTGGTTAGACGTCTTTTCCGATAAAATGTTAGGGCGTCCTAATAAAGAATTTAATAGGAAGTGAGCGCTCATTTTTACAAAGGAAATTGCTACCATCGATCCTGAAACCTCTGTTCATTTTTAATTTAGATATTTGTGTAACTTATTGGCTCATCTATCTAAGAGTAAAGTTCATAAACTACCTTTGAAATGGACGTGAATAAGTGTGGTTTTACTAACAATTGGAAAATTACCTTACAGAAGACCGCACTCAAATAACAATCGCTTCTGTGTTGTTGTGTTCCTGCGTGCGAGTAAGGTTTCCAAAGCTCCTGCGGGGTGCTACATTAATAGCAGGGGTCAAGCCTTCAAGGTGAGGGTGACAAGTCTAGTAACAGATTTATTATGCTGTACTCGTCACCCTTAAGCTAGGACCTCATTACCACTTAACATCAGGTGGGATGAGGTCAATCTTGAAGTGCAATATATATAAAAAAATGTTTTTACAAATGTATTTTTACTCAATATACAGACATAAGCACCCCGGAGTCATACTTTGGACTTTGAACCGCCCTTACCTCGTGCGTATAAGATTTTATATCGATTGCAAGTGTACATGTGAACAAGATGTCGTATATTAGTTTTAAAGAAAACTTTTGTGTGCCCCGGCAGTGGCGTAACTATACCATTCGGGGCCCGTGGCAAATTCACCAACCCTTCAACCCTCAAAGGAAGAATAATGTGTAATACTTGTTTACCAAGTTGGAAATACCAGAAATGAAGTGCACTTTAGGAAAGTTTGATGTAAAAATTATTCTTGGGAATTGGGATTCTTCTCTTACCTGGGGCCCTTTCTGGCTGGCTGGGGACCCGTGGCATTTTGCCGACTTGCCACCCTGTAGTTATGCCACTGTGCCCCGGCTATGTCAAAGTCTGGTAAAGATGAAAAGGCCATCTGCGGCCATCATCAGTAGTCAGTTAGGAAAAAAAAATGCCTCGGCTATGCCCGGGTAGATAGTTTTTGTACATATTAGGCTACATTATTGACATTTTAGTAAGAATCCATTTTTTTTTAAATATATTATATCTAGCAAAATTAACCGGGATGATAAGATTTCCAACAGTGAAAGATATTAATACCTCTTTTGGGAGCACAGCCAACTGGTAGTTGTCAAACTTTGATAAAGTTTCGACAAGTTTAAAATCTTATGGGTGTGACATTTCAAGAACACGTAACTTTTCAATGTGAAACCGTAGATACCACACAAACCATGGTTTTTTAAATACAAATCTTTCAAAAAACGAGTATTATCAACTATTTGTCGCCTACGACTAGGTCACGCGTGCACTCCAGTTTTTTTGAAAAAAAATCTAGGTAAAGGACAGTTCATTGTGTGAATGTGGTCTAGATGAGGGTACCCAGATCATATTTTTTTCAACTGTCAGAAGTACCCTATTTCCCTTTACGATGTTCTTCCAAAAACATTTCCCAATCCCTTTAATTTTACTAATCTTTTAATTCTATCTTCGCCTTCTGTTGTAAATTTATTATGTAAATATATTTATTTTTATGATATTAAATTATAATGATTAACTCTCTTCCTCACTATTCCACTACTAATGTTGTATTGTCTATATTGTGTCGTACTTCATTGTTTTAGGTGTTGTGAGAGAATGAAGATCTCATTTCAGAAATGAATTAGCTCTCACCACCGCGAGTTCTACATAAAATAACGTGTCTCTCTAAACACTCGACATTGGCGGAATCATCGCGTTATCTAGAAACGCGAGAAAGAGTCCATTAAAAAAAATCGCGCATTTTAAACTTGTCGAAGCGATAACGAAGTTCAACTGCCAATAAGCTTAGCCCAGAATTTTTATACTTTCGGAACCTATCAAGGCAAGCTAACAAGAAAACAATCAAATTTGTGCTAGTGATAATTTAAGATACTAGACTTGTTGTGGATTATTTAAAGATAGAATTCATGAAAAATACATTGCTCTTATTATGTGGTAAGTAACTAAAGCACTTGTGTTACAGATATCATAAACAAAGACAGTACTACAGCACCCAGACTAGAAACGTTCGTTTTCCTAATCTAACCAGGAATCGAACCCAGGCCTCAGTGATGATATGATGCCAAAGCCAGGCCCGCCTCTGGACTTAACATTCGGTTTTTGTTTAATTTCATTTATAAAATTATACGTGCCCAATGCTTAAGGGACGGTCATCCACTTCTCATTTTTCCGATGCGCTGGGAATTGAATCTATGCAAATAATATTCATGTACTACATAAGACATCTCACAGGTAGTATTCAAATCGAAATTTTTGTCGTATCCCGCAAATGCGGAGACATTTAAAACGGAATGAGACTTGGATATTGGCGCTCACGGCCGCTGAATACGAACCGATCTCTTTATATTCCGCCCTACAGGGGCTTATTGATCCATTATGGATGTTCTTGTCATTTGCCGAACAGCGTGTCAACCACGCTTATGTTACCGTTTTAAAACAACAATATATTATTTTTAACCATTTAAAATAATTTAACGGGTCAAAACGCGACATTATTTTTATTTAGTAGTTTATACGAACTACTGACGCGTCAGCTCGTGAGCACGGTTGGTGCCACCTAACCGAAACGTTTTTTACGTATTCTTCTTGGTATTTCTGTTTCAACATCGTAGGGTGTTGCTTAAAAGTATTTTAATCAATTTTTATTTATTTTTCTAGTGCTTCACGCAGCACTTGCTATCTTAAATATTTTAAAGAAACAGACAAATTTCATCTCTTTTCTTCATCCTTCACGTATCGCGCGTGCTGCTCTTCTAACTGAGCTAACCGCAAGTTATCGTAGGCGAGGATTTTTCAGTGGTATCAACATCTTAGCCTCCGGTAAGTGCCCTCTGGCAAATATCTACCTTACAGAAGACCGCAGCCAAATAACAATCACTTCTGTCTTGTTATGTATCAATATATATATATATATATATATATATATATATATATATATATATATATATATATATATATATATATATAATTGAGCAAACGAAATTTTATGTAGAGGGGGAGGAATAAAAGAATTCACTATCTATATATATATATATATATAATATATATATTGTTTAATGATTATATTTATTTATCATGAACCTATGTATGATTGATGATCGTGTGTAATTTTCTGCTATTTATGATTATTAATTTTGTTGTTATCCATACTCACATTTTTACTGTTACCGCACCCATAAACGTACTATCTGCATGACCCAACGGTTGACTGGTAGATAATGCTCCTAGCATTAAGTCCACATTTTGTACTTTTTTTGTGCAATAAAGTTTTTAAATTAATCAATTAAATTACTTGCGTTATGTTGTGATCGATGAAAAATATTCTATATGTCATCTCTTTTCCTATCAAATTTCATCTAAATCTCATTTTGTAGTTTTTGCGTGAAAGATTAACAAACAAACAAACATCTTTAACATTCTTAACAAACATTGGTGATTATATTATATTAATTTGTACATCACTCCAATATTAGATAAATACTATGAATATCACATTAGGCTGTTAACACTCATAATCACTGCAAACGGGTTAAGGGTTTTGTGGGCAAACTACGAAACCCTAAAACGGGTGAAACGGTAATTTGGAAACTTCCAACACGACAATTTATTATTCGGGCTCGTGTTTTAGAATAAATACGGCATTTACAAGAAAAGGGGATAAATAAGCTTTTGTTTCCTTTGGGGCTTCACACATTCGGGATGTAGGTAAACTGGTTAAATTCGTAACCATTTCCGAATAATTCGTACCAGATAATCATAATTCAACAATTAATTCTGAAGTTATCTATAAACATGTGATTCATGTTGAGTACCTATTTGTATTTTTATAAATAAATGATTTTTTTATCTAAGATTTTTCAGACACTGTCTGTACGTAGTATGTATCTATACATGGACAAGTTTTTATAAAGATTCGAGATCAAAATCAACTAGCCTAGCCTATTTATACTCATTCCAGATTCGCACGGGTGCATTAAAGATGTGTTAGTTCACTAGTCGAAATATGCATTTAAATTATAGGTACATATACTTCAAATGGCTTAAAAAAGAAAAAAAATGTTTTGTTTTTATATTACACTTCAAGGTTGACCTCATCCTACCTGATGTTAAGTGGTAATGACGTCCTAGCTTAAGGGCGACAAGTACGTACTGCATAATAAAGTTGTTACTGTACTTATCGCCCTTACCTTGAAGGCTTGACCCCTGCTACTAATGTCGCACCCCCCATGAGCTCTAGAAACGTTATTCACATGCAGGGACACAACAACACCGAAGTTATTGTTATACGGCTGCGGTCTTCTGTAAGGTAGAGGTATTTCACCAGACGGGCTGCTCCAGTTCGAGCGATAAACCGCTATGTCCTACCTCTCTTAAAACCAGTGTTATAAAAACCAGTTTTGTATATTCTATCTGCATCCCTAGACAGTATTTGCTTCAACGCGACAGCCAAATGTGGAACGTGTCTCAAATAAATTAGAGTTTATCTTTCATCTAATTAATGTTAAAGATAAAAATTATTTAAATGGTCTTTCATGACGCGGCACGGAAGTAATTTCCTACTTGTTAAAATCATAACTGGTGTTGATGTTTCTACCTTAGTGTATGGTGTGGATAACAGCGTTGCGTTGATTACTGATTATTTGTAGTTATTTAAATGCGACCTTGTGATCTATGAACTAGCCTGATTTTTGTTTATTTTAAAGGGAGATTGAGAAGTTATGGTAAAACTTCAACGGCGTGTTAGTGCTATAAAGCATCGAATCCCTTGGAGAAATGGTCGCGAGAAGCTATGGCTTCCATATTATCCTAAACTTACAAGAACGACAAGCACTAACAGTCACTTCATTAAATAATATCAAAATTTAAACGTCTATTTGAGTTCAATGTTGTAAATTCTTGTTAAGCCACATTGGCTTAAAAACGTACAGATATCTTCCTACCTTGGTTTGAATAGGAATCTATTTACTTAAAAGATCTCAATACTCATTTTATATGTGTAAAGTTGTAGAATGTATATGTAGGCAAAACAATCTGCTACAAATTATGTCTTTGCATTTTTTTTGTAAAATGCATAGTTTCCGAGATATCGCGAAAATGGTGTTTGCACCCCTTTATCCAAAATGGCAGCCGTGGGACAATGGTGGCGACCTCACAAACTTGAGTCCCCACATGTCCCAAAAATAAAATTGCGTTCTCAAACAAATGCAATATTCGGTCCTGAAATTGTAACATTTCAGTGGACTATTAAGTAATTAAAACTAACCCTTAATCTCTGATAAGTTACGTTGAAAATCGTTTGGCAATCAGGTTACAATGTTAAGACTCGTGATATCCTTTAACACTGGTGTAATTTTCTGGTGTATCCAACGACCTTGAATCTTTTAGTATACACTTTAAACACCATCAAACATCCTTTGCCTCGTCAAACACCGGGTATCCGGCCTCTGTGACACTAAACAACAAGTAATTACTTTTATAGGATTTAATTAAACTTTATAGCTTAATCGATAACGGAATCCTTTTGATACAATTTTACAAAAGTATCTTCAAATTAAAATGTTAATAAAAATAGAATTTAGGACTTACGCATTCCATTTTAAACATTTAAAATAAGTGAATGGGTCAAAACAAGACATTATTAATAGTTAATACGAACTACTTACTGCCCGATGTTTCGAGTAGGTTGCACCAACCGTGCTCACGTGCTGACTGGCCTCGCTCGTCTTCGTCTGTTCGAGGGAGCTTGTAAATCTTCATCCACAAAGAATGGGAATTCTCGTATAACAAAATGTTATTGAAGTAACTTCGACACACTATACTAACGGCATCTGGAATTAGTTTTGATCGTTCTAACCTCGGTTAGCATTTGTTAATCACTGAATTCCATGCTAATGATAACTTAACAAAAATACAAAAGGCTCATGCAGGGGAGCCAAGCTCTTAGTCCACGCTAATTCTCAATGTATCTCCCTCATTGTATTAGGGGACAGTCCAGAAGAAGTTAAGCTACATACATCTGTGTTGGCTGACATTCCATCACAAGACCACAAAATACAAAAACAAAAAAAATTGAATTACTTGTTTTGGTGTCTCATTTTGTACTAATCATCGCCTTCTTTCTCGCGTCAAGCTGCTTCTCTGAGTGAAATAGCTTCCTCACAGAAGGTTACGCCTGGTGCCTGGCTCTAAGGCCACCTCTATACTGATTGGTGGTCTCGTGCCCCCATATTTACAGAACTTATGGCAACAAATTCAAATTCGGAAATTGTATTATATATATTTTTTTTTCACGATTGGAGACAGATATATACCTACTGTCCATATTGGAATAGACGAGGAGAATAATTATAATGAGACATGCCAAAGAAATAATTAAAAACACAACCTAATGTCTACAAACGCATTGAAAATAAGTTGCTCATCCATTTTTATTACTACCCTTACATTTTAAATGTCTCCCTATTTTTGCCTTCCAGTTACATTTTAATTATAGCCAGTCTCCGTTTTAGATTTCTTATTCCACCCTCGCCTTTGTTCGCATATAAAATTGAAATTTGTCATTGCAGTTGAGTACTTTGGTTTTTTTGTGATACTTGGTCATTTCTACCAAGAAAAACCGGCCAAGTGCGAGTCGGACTCGCGCACCGAGGGTTCCGTACAAACCTGCAAGGTTTACAAAGTTCGTTCATTACGACAATCGAGTCATAACTATGGTATTTTTATTGCAAAATGAAATTCATAACATTACAATGGGGAAAGATGGAGGAGCATAAATATTTTGTAATGTAACTAAAAATTTAAGGTTTTCGGAATTTTTCCTTTATGTGTGCTATAAAACGTTGCTTCATGCCAAATTTCAAGATTCTAGGTCGACTGGAAGTACCCTTTAGGTTTTGATTCCCTTGCGAGTACTTGCGAGTTTTAAAATGTGCAGCTTAAATTGCTGTTTCTTTTGATTGCGTTGACATAGAAGTTTGATTTTGTTACAGCTTAAAGGTATTATAGACCTGAGTATTTGGTATGAATTTCAATTTAATACCTCTACGCGTTTCTGAGGAAATGGGTAGTAAGTTTAAAATTATTAAAAAAATATATATTATGTGATGTAACTAAAAATTTATGGTTTTCGTAATTTTTCCTTTATCTATGCTATAAGACGTTGCTTCGTACCAAATTTCAAGATTCTGAGTTCACGGGAAGCACCCTGTAGGTTTTGACTCCCTTGCAAGTGTCGAAAATTTGCGGCATAAACGGCTGTATCTTTTGATTGCATTGGCTTAGAAGTTTGATTTTTTCACAGCTTTAAGGGACAGTAGACCTGAGTAATTGATATAAATTTCAGCTTCATACCTCCACGCGTTCCTGAGAAAAAGGGTCTTGACAGACGGACGGACAGACGGACAACAAAGTGATCCTATAAGGGTTCCGTTTTTTCTTTTTGAGGTACGGAACCCTAAAAAGCACAAGATTCATTCATTATTGATAATAATGATCAAAACACACACAAACTTTCAGACTAAATTTTTTTTGTACAAACATTATATTTAAAGGTGTTGAATTTTTATGACTAAGTTTGGGATCGTCTATGTCCTGAATGCCTTAAATTAGTTCGTTGGAAATATTTTCAATCTTAGAACTATTATAAGATAGCTATTACTGTGTCTTCTAGTGTATGCTTCTTTTCCTAGTGTTAAATATTTATGACTTAGCTCGGGGATAGGTAGGTACCTACCACTGATGACATTTTAAAGTAAAATAGCTTCTTTATTCTAAGATTTCATTAATTTTGGGACAAGTTTTACAAGATTAAGCGTAAACAGGTCTCAATTATGATTAAATTATATTAGAAACATCTTTTAAATGTTGCCTCGAACGTTAGGGCTATTTGAAGCTACATAAAAGATAAGGTTCCAGTTTTAAAATGTATGGTACAGGTGCGTGCGCAAATCCTACTCGTACCTGGGCGTCTACTCTTGAAAACGAAATATGTCGGATCCGATGACGTTTAGTATTTTTTATTGCTCATTATCGCAACTAACACACTTCGAATGCGAATAAAGCGTTATAAAAAAACAAAATATTATTTATACAAATCAAAAATCACGTTTTAATTCCCTAACTTTTGATCAATCTTCAAAAACGAAACCTTTCGTTTGTTCGTTTCGTTTTCAAGAGTAGACGCCCTGGTCATTGTAGTTTATATGGTTTCGAATGAACTTTTAATGAATAAATAAACAATAAATAAATATCGGACAACATCACATACATCGCTCTGATTCTGTGGTAAGTAGCTTAAGCACTTGTGTTATAGAAATCAGAAACAACTACTGTACCACAGCACCCAGACCCGAGACAATATAGAAATGTTTGTTTCCCATATAGACCCAACCGGGAAATTGAACGTTCTGATTGGGACCTCAGAGATAGCGTAACGCCAAGTCCGGCTTGCTCGCCTCTCGGCTGTGGAGGTCGTTTTATCCCTACTAATATTATAAATGCGAAAGTAACTCTGTCTGTCTGTCTGTCTGTCTGTTACGCTTTCCTGCTTAAACCTCTCAACCGATTTTGATGAAATTTGGTATAGATATACGTTGAATCTCAAGAACGGACATAGGCTACTTTTTTTTAGAAAATAAGGGGGGGATGGGGGTAACCATCTTTGAAAGTTTATATGGAAAAATGTTTATTTTTGAAGTTAGAGATATGAAATTTGGCACAAATATAGCTTGAAACTTATATTAAAATATAGACTACTTTTTGTTTCGCGTATTAGGGGAGAAAGGGGTAAAACCGACCATGAAAGGATGTAGTCCACGCGAACGAAGTCGCGGGCACAGCTAGTACGTTTACTTTACAAAGCATTTCTTATAACACTGTACGGTAAACAGCAAGTCAAGGTAAGCATTTGTAGTTCAATATTAGCTTTAATGCGCTGGGCATTGCAAATCACACAGTTTAAAGTCTGTCGTGCTTTTGATCGCACAAGTAATTGAGATATAGGTACACAAACAGAGTCACTAGATAAAGCCAGCAAAATTTAATTTGTGTCTCTGCTCTTTACACCACAATAACACGTAGGATATCAGGTGTACCGTTGTGGGCTCATTGACGCCGGCAGATGTAACCCGCCCGAATTCGGTTCACGTCCACGTAAGCCCATTAGGGGGTCATTAGGGGTAAGCCAGATCGGCACGTGTGCCGGATTCAAACATTCAAATTGGCTGCCTTATGTTTGTATGTGGCGAAAGAATCAGAATGCGCTTTTGTTTTGCTTTAGTCCTCTTAGAAACACGTTATCTTCTGAAATAGGAAATGTAGAACCGTGATTATTACTTGCTGGTATACCTTATGAGCGGGAGAAATGAAATTTGTGAATGCACTGGACCGCTGTGCATTTTGAATGGGGAATGGGAAAGGGGAAACGGATATTGACGGCGGCTTGTGTGGAATTCGTCCAGCAAAGCGGAGGAGAGCTACTACCCACAAAACCCTCTTCCCTCCCTCCCATGTTTCTGAATCAATTCTTTGTGGCTTGGTACAACAGATCAACTAGGGCTGCCCTGGTACCATTCTAGTATATCTGTTTAGTTGGTAAAGGGGGCGATATCCAATTACAAGGTATAAAAGTAGGTATAAAATAAAATTTCAGTGTCCTTATTTATATGAATAATCATGTTTGTGGATTTTATACTTTACTAGCTGTACCCGCGACTTCGATCCCGTGGTCTACAGGTTTTTCCTTCAATATACTATCATGGTCGGTTTTACCCTTACTTTCTCTAAAATATTTAAATATGGACTACGATTTAGTTCATATTTTAATCCAAGTTTCGATCCATATATGTGCCAAATTTAATTTATACCTCACTTAAAAAAATACATTTTCCCATATAAACTTTCAAGGTCAATATTCCCCCATTCCACCTTATTTTCAAAACAAAATCTAGTCTATGTCCGTTCTAGAGGTTCAACGTGTACCCATACCAAATCTCATCAAAATCGGTTCAGTGGCTTAGGCGTGAAAGCCGGACAGACAAACAGACAGCCAGAGTTACTGTCGCATTTATAACATTAGTATGGATTATTCCATTAAATATGATAAAAAATCATACAAAACAATAGAAGTCGCATGGCACTTGTGGACTTTGCTCACATAACTTCGACTTGACACCATTTTGCTGCAAGCGGATACTTATTATCGCAAACAAAGTCGCGAACTAAGGCTAGTTTTGTTAATCTATATCTATACTAATATTATAAAGAGGAAATATTTGTTTGTTTATTTGTAATGAATAGGCTCTGAAACTATTAGACCGATTTCAAAAATTCTTTTACCTTTGGAATGCTACACTATCTTCGGGTGACATAGGCTATATTATATTTTCAAAAAAATTAAGAATCTTTACTAAAACTTCAATAATGTAACCCAAGGTGACCTGTAAAATATCCTTATATCGCGAGCGCTGCGAAAACTAATGATGATAGAACAAAATCATGTACTACGACATTGCAGAACTTATCATTATCTACAAAATGTGTCGCGACAGCATATATCTAAATATTATAGTTATATCACAGTAAGAGGTTTTTTAATCTGAAAATTTAATTAATATGCCGCCGCTTGAAAAGGCTCTTTATTTGTACCTTGGTATTAATCCTTATCAAAATAAATAACTTTATATTCAAGACGGCTTCAATACCTTTATATAACTTTTTGAATTATTCAATTCGGACATGTCACAAGACATACGTACATATTTTAGTACCTATTGCACCCGTGCGAAGCCGCGGCGGGTCGCTAGTAAAGTATAAAGCAGTCTCGATGATCGTAATTTCCGATTTCTGATCCTCTCCTCTTCGACAATAGATCCGAAAGTCGGCCAAGCGTGAGTCAAGGGCATCGAAAGTTCCTTGATTTGTCTCACTGTAAACGGAAAGGTTCTGATTGCCCAGGTGCAGGTCAAAACAGGCTTAGGTGTGATAATCCATTAATCGATAAACCCGAAATCTACCGATTATCAGATTTATCGATTAATGGATTTATTTTCGGTCAATATATTCGACTGTAATCTTTTAATAGATGTTAGTTATTTATTTTGAGTGTAGGTAATATGTATTAAATCGCATAAATCGATACTGGGATCGAGCCAATACAATCGATTAAATCGATTATTTTAATGAAATCTGCAAATATTTTGAAATGGAATTGCCTTACTTTCGTAGACGGACACAACATTAACAAAAGGTTTTTATATTAATTATTTTATTCACATTGCGCCATAGTAAAGTAAGTGAGAACTTTAACTGTAATATACCAACGATACTATTAATAGTCCATTTTAGGTCAATTAAAACGATTAGATCAATATTACCGATTACCTCGATTTGACTGCTTTAAAATATCATATTGAAACTATCGATAACATCGATTATATTGACTATACGTCCGATATAATGGATGTAAATCAATTATATGGGATAAAATAAGGAATATCAAATATATAGATTTTATTGATGCTATCGTTATTATAAACGATTTTTGGATTATATGGGCCTCATTTGCACTATCGATTAATAAATCGATACACAATCGGTTGTACGGCACCTCTATGGGTGCTTTTCGTTTACGCATGAACGTGTATACGATGGCATCCCTTCCGTTGTTAAGATCGGATAAGTTCATATTTTCAGGACCTTATTGTGGTGAATAACGTTAGAAGATTCAATAATTACGTGTGTCTATTTGCCAATGTTTACCAATTCCAGACCAATAGGTTTAGTGCAACTTCTGCCTCCTTAAGTAAGAATCTAAAGAAATAGTTCAAATGCTTATTTTTCCCGTAACGTGCAGTGTATGTGGCGCGAGTCATAGAAATAGTGTAATTAATTGGCAACTTTAGTAAGTAAACACCTCAGTACCTTGTAACATAGCTCAGTAAGTTATATGACAGTTAACTTAATGTACAAGGTACTGAGCCGTTAACAAACTAGCACCTCAAACTCAATTGGTAGCCCGTGCTTTTTCCGAAACACTTCAAACTACGAATCCCTACTAATATTATAAATGCGAAAGTAACTCTGTCTGTCTGTTTGTCTGTCTGTCTGTTACGCTTTCCTGCTTAAACCTCTCAACCGATTTTGATGAAATTTGGTATAGGTATATGTTGAATTTAAAGAACGGACATAGGCTACTTTTTATTATAAAATAAGTGGGGGAGGGGGGTAATACCACCTTTGGAAGTCATATAGAAAAATGTTTATTTTTGAAGTTAGAGATATGAAATTTGGCACAAATATAGCTCAAAACTTGGATTAAAATATAGACTTCTTTTTGTTTCGAATATTAGGGGAGACAGGGGTAAAACCGACAATGAAAGGATGTAGTCCACGCGAACGAAGTCGCGGGCACCGCTAGTAATATATAAAAATGACAATATCCGTCGCATAGGTAAAAACGGGAATAGTACGTGTGCGAAACCATAATTCGACTATCTTAATTAAAGAGACTGCTCCTTTGAATTTCATCTCCAGATTTGAACCTTGCAAGTAAAACGAAACTATTTTTGTTAAATAAATCCATAATGTATAAAATCATCAACACCTAGATCAATCATTCATAAGGAACAAATTTCGAGAAATAGATCGAATAAAATTCTCCTCTTTTGAAGTCAGTAAAATACAAGTATATTATATAATAGAGAAGGTAAGAGCAGCACGCGCGATACGTGAAGGTCGTGGGTTCAATCCCCGCACCGCAAGGGGAGATAAAATTTTTTTGTTTCTAATATTTAAAGTTCGCTAGTACGGCGTATAATACTATAAAAATAATAAAATCGAGTAAAATACAAGCCTAAAAAAGTTAACTTAGCGAAATAGTAAGCGAAGCTCCGAGGTTACATTTCAGACGCTTCTGTAAGACAATCAAATTTTATCTCTCATTAACGTGTTAAAGCGTTGATTGAACTAATTAATTCATCATCCATTTGTTAGCACCAATTATATTCAAAACTGAGCTGACCGCAACTGATTTGTATTTGTGATTTGACAATAATGACCAATTTGTTTCTGGTAGGATAATTTTACAACGAGACTGTTTTTGCTTGAACTCTTGTTTGGTTTTATTTTTAGTTTTGAGGTTTATCAATTAGATCGTTTATTTATATCTATACTAATATTATAAAGAGGAAAGATTTGTACCTATTTTTGTATGTTTGTAATGAATAGGCTCAAAAAGTACTGGGCCGATTTAAAAAATTCTTTCACCAACAGAATGCTACATTCTTCCAATTTGACATAGGCTACAAAATTACGGATCCTTGGTAAAATTTGAAAAAATTCGACAGAAAAGCGGGAAAAATTCTCTAAGCCGAAAGTATTTTATAGTACATTTTATAAAATTCTTCCTTAGGGAAGAGTTTCATAAAATCCGTTCTTAGTGAATGACACACATCTACACCTAATAAGGAGCCTACTTTCGATATTCCAAGTTTGTAAGCTTTTGAGATTTTGCGGTCTTCAGTCTGTCATTTAGAACAAGTTAATTTTTCCAAACGCGGCAATATTTTTAGTAGTTAAACGAACTACTTACTGCCCGACGTTTTGGTTAAGTTGCACCAACCGTGCTCACGAGCTGACTGAGTAAATAGTTCGTATTAATTACTGAAAAATAATGTTTTAATACGTTCACGTATTTTAAATGTTTATATATAACGCGAAACTCTTAAATCCTGCGTCAGTATATTAATCCGTAAGTGGGATTTCGCTTTCTTAAATATAATCATTTCGAACCCCTCTAGCAACTTAACCATAAGTGTGCCTAACTTTGGGTAATAAAATGATATATTAATATATACCTGAGCCCGCAGACAAACTGTTAAACAGTTTTGTACGACTGCCTATTTATTAACTTACTTGTTTTGTTCAATAAATAAATTAATAATTATTTTCTCACACAAATTTGACACATCTTGTACCATTACCCACAGCCATACATTACAGCGCGACAATCTAACTATTCACAACGCTATTATATTAGACATAGAGTTGTAAATAGTTATGTTGAGAGTTGATACTGTTCGTAAGTAATTTTGATTCATTCGCACGATTATTATCGTGATATTTGAATTATGTCTCTTCGGCTGTCTCTTACAATGTATTGTAACATAAATTTTCTGTTATAGGGCGAAATTGAGTACCTATTACGTTTATAGCTATTTGGAGCACTCTAAACTTTACCTGAACTATAAATATTGGTCGTATTTCCATTTCAAACTGTCAATGTTTATACTTTTCGGCTATAAAATTTCTGTTTATAGGTATACTGATCTTCTTGAAACCTTTTCTGCTGAAACTGTACTAAATAAAAGAATGGTTAATTTACATGAAATATATTATTATAATAGACAAATATTGGACAGCCTCACATACATTGTTTTGATTGTATGGTAAGAAGCTGAAGCACTTGTGTTACAGAAATTTAAAACGACGACGGTTCCACAACCCCCAGACCTGAGACAATATAGAAAAGTTTGTATTCAACATTGAGCCGACCGGGAATCGAATTCTCAGAAATTGCACGAAGTTAGAATCCGATCCGCTCGCCTCTCGGCTACGGAGGTCTTCAAAGAATGTCAACATTATGATAAAAATAACAGAACCGCGATACAGTTTTGAAAAATCATTATGGGATTAAAGAAGCCTTTTTTGCCCGGGTCCAATATTTTACTATGAATGTAATGTGTCAAACATGATTAGTCATTTTTCTCCAACCGACTATGAGTCGTTACCATATTAGCTGTCATCTTTTTTTGCTTTCGCCTCGTATAATTAAATTGCTATCTGTAACTAGATAGGATCGTTTGTCTTATATTGAAAGCATTAGTGAATTTGGTAATGTTAGCCAAAACCAGATAAAGCTC
This sequence comes from Glyphodes pyloalis, assembly GCA_037074685.1. Taxonomy (NCBI): domain Eukaryota; kingdom Metazoa; phylum Arthropoda; class Insecta; order Lepidoptera; family Crambidae; genus Glyphodes; species Glyphodes pyloalis. Next base: position 4,573,038 of record JAYKKO010000002.1, read on the forward strand.
TAAATATTAGAAACAAAAAAAAATTATCTCCCCTTGCGGTGCGGGAATTGAACCCACGACCTTCACGTATCGCGCGTGCTGCTCTTACCAACTGAGCTAACCGCAAGTTAACCGCAAGGAGATAACATTTTTCTGTTTCTAATATTTAAAGTTCGCTAGTACGGCGTATAGTACTATAAAAATAATAAAATCGATTCAGATAAAGCTCGTTAGCTAAAACTTAATAAATATTAAAATGCTTAAACAAGATCATTGGTCTACACAGAATCCTTGGCAAGCTATAGCAAACCGATGACTCGTGTTTAATTGTGAAATTACGTCAAGTTTCACGCGACACTAGCATAGAGACTTCGCTGAAAAAACTAAGTCGCCATACGCTTGATAAAAAACAAAGAAAAACCTTCGTTTAACACGATTTTGTAAGTCACAAGTACATCGTAAAACCGACTTTTGTTCCAGACATTTGTCGAACAGATGTTCTTTTACGTGCACGCTGCGTGTGCCATAATTACGTTAGGCCTAAAAACCTTTCCACAGCTTGCTCCATTAGAGAATGAGATCATCCTGGTCTCTGGAAGATTAGTTACTTCACCTAAAAGTATCTTTTAACTAGTGACCCGCCGCGGCTTTGCACGCGTATTATAATCGTTTTTATTTTCATTTCCACTGATGCTCGTAGGTTGCAACTTAATGTTGTTTATAAAGCCTTCCTCTACGGATATCCAACGTCCAACTATCCAACACAATTATATTTTTATCTCTAATCTTTAATTTCAGTTCAATCAGTAGAAAATGTATAAACTTTCATCCCATATTTTATAACCCTTAGGGATGGAATTTATCAAAATCCTTTCTTAAGGGGTGTTAACATCATAGTAGCCTTATACTTGCACAGCCCGATCGGTTTAAAATTGACAAAGTTTCATTCAAATTTCATTTTTCTATTTTTCCCCTTGCCGGTAGAATTGATTAAAATCCTTTCTTAGCGAATGCCTACGTCATAACATCTACCAGCATTCCAAATTTTACCCGATCTGTCCAGTAGTAGTTGGGGCTGTGCGTTTAAAGATCACTATGTCAGTCACCTTTGAGTTTTGTATATTAGATATTATGAGTATTTGTTGATGGCTTGACGTGCCTACCCTTAGTGATCGGTAATGTTTCTAATGCCGGATTTTCCAGTTGTAGTCTCCCTATGACCCGTATACTACTAGCATTACCCTATTGTGAAGCTTTCGAGAGGCACTCGGTTATATTAAGGGTAACACTGTGAGCACTATCCTTTAATCAACGCTGGCCGTACGCAGGCTCTTTGGTTAGGAAAATATGCTGCGAAATTTGATTGAAAGCCCAACTTCGGTTTGCCCAACGCGTTACTGCAGATTTTTGAGTTTCTGCTAACTTAAAATCCATTCATTCAGAGGTATAGTGTATATAGATACACCAGGTAAAAATTTGTAAAAAACAGAATTGACTAGAGTTTTGATAAGAAGTGTCCGGTTAGAACAATTTTTTGATTTTTTTTCCTTTTGCCAGATAAGAAATATCAGTCGAGTAAAGAAATATTTATTCCGTATTTGTGAAAAGAAAGAACGGATATTGAAAAGTCAGGCCTTGAATTTTAAGAGAGGTAGTGCATAGCGATTTATCGCTCGAACTGTAGCAGCCCGACTGGTGAAATTCCTCCATCTTACAGAAGACCGCAGCCAAATAACAATCACTTCTGAGTTGTTGTGTTCCTGCGTGTGAGTAAGGTTTCCAAAGCTCCTGGGGCGTGCTACATTAGTAGCAGGGGTCAAACCTTCAAGGTAAGGGCGACAAGTCGAGTAACAGATTTATTATGCTGTACTTGTCGCCCTTAAGCTAGGACTTCATTACTACTTAACATCAAGTGGGATGAGGTCAATCTTGAAGTACAATATGAAAAAAAATGTGAAAATTTGCTGTTGATTTGTTTATATCCGTTATTTAATAATTGGTGATGAATAAAATATGTTTGCCGAATAATCGATTGTGTCCACCCTAAACAATCTAGAAATCGATTTGACTATCGATGTTTCTTTTAGGTCAATATAACTGATTTTTAACATTTATTTGATTAATTTATTAGATTCTGGAATAGTCAATACTATCGACTATGTCGATTATGTTATTGTAATCTATGTATGCAAGTCATTTTAGTATTTTAATTACGTTTTCTGTAGTGGTAAGACACTATATTATCGTTATGTATTGAAGAAAAGTGTATCTTTTCCTCATTTTTATACAAAAAAACGACTTAGTAAAGTTGGGTACTTTAACTATAACATATCAACGATACTATTTTAGCTGATATTGATATGATCAACTTAATCGATAGTATTGCTTCAAAAAGTATATTAATTCTACCGATAATACCAGTATTAAATTGTTAATTACCATGCGTTATAATCGATCAACAATGATCGTACTACATAAAGGAAGGAATTGGTATTATCGGTTCTTTTGAATCAATTTTTATATTATTTGATCCATTTACACTATCGATTAATAACCGATGCACAATCGATTATATGACAAGTAGTGTGTAAAGTTATACGTAGAAAAGAAGATGTTTTGTATGATGATGAGAATTAAAAATATATATATATTAAATTTTGATGGCATATTAAAGCTATGATAAAGCACTCAGTAAGCAATTCAAAGTTAAAAAAGGTGGAAAGATTTATGAGAATTGCGATACCATTATCAATTAACTTAATTTTACTTAACGTTTAAAAAGCAAAATTGTCCATTCATTACGCGGGATTATCTAGAAATAATTAATGTTCTCCGAAAAAGGTTTTCCTTTAAAAATATCTTGAGATCATTAATTATTCTTGGATAATCTTCTGATTAGTGTTACAAAGTAGTAAGCAACGACTTGTAATTTTATTAAACTTCAGACAAAGTGTATATTATTATAATTACATTTTGAAATTATGTCCTGCTAAGGGAGAGTACTAATTTATTGTTATTATATTAAATCGATAGATGAAAATATTACGATCGGTATGGTTTTATACAACTCAGAGAGTGATGAAGTATTTTTATGTTTTTTTATATATTTGTTTTATATTGTAGATTGACCTCATCCCACCTGATGTTAAGTGATAATGAGGTCCTAGTTTAAGGACGATAAGTACAGCATAATAAATATGTTACTGGACTTGTCGCCCTTTCCTGGATGGCTTGACCCCTGCTTATAATGTAGCACCCCCCAGGAGCTCTGTAAACCTTACAAACACAACAACACAGAAGTGATTGTTATTTGGCTGCGGTCTTCTGTAAGGTATTTAACCAATCGGGCTGCTCCAGTCCGAGCGATAAATTGCTATGCCCCACCTCTCTTAAAAAACATAAAATGAAAACATGTTCATATTTGCACTGTACGTTGTTTTTGTTGTTGGCGGCACACATTCCTGTTGCACTAATTAACAAAGCAGGTACAAGTGTATTTTTCGTGCTGTGGCTGCTACATATATTCAAAGTTCCCATGGTGCCGTCACTAGGCGATAGGTGCGTGGTTTTAGTGGTTAGTACCCGCTCATTTCAGAGTCGGAGAGTTCCACACACGTGGCTGCCTTCCCCGACGCAACGGCACGTTGCACGAATGTATTTCGCCCTTTAAAAAAAAGGAGAAAGTGTTTTTTAGTATCTTACAAAATATAAAAAACGTCGACAACAGGTGCCATCAGTTACGGGTTAATGCTAGCAGGAAGATGAAAGCCTTTATCATTGAATACGTAATAAACAACGCCATCACCACTTGTTCACGGCAATATTGCGACCCGTCGCGCCACTTGCGCGCCCATTGGCTTCGTATAAAAACTCATTTCGTCATCTTTAGTAGTGTTGGGTCAAGTAATTCCCCGCACAAGGTGTTATCCAGCTACAGTTGATTTTAACTCACCAATTTCCTTTAACTTTTACCGTTACTAACTACGTCAGTTACGGGATTGTCATCTTTAAGGATATATTTAAACTCTGAACATCTCACATATAGCACCTTTGGTAGAACAAGTGCACAATTGCAGTTTTTGCAATTTCACAGGAGAGCCATTTTATGATATTTTTTGCTTTAGTGTGGTCTAGCTCTGTTATCATTACTCTAAAGTTGTCCTCCTTTGCAAGTCATGAAGTTACTATACTATATTATTTTTAGACACGTGCTTTACAAGAATTAAGAATTTTAGTTTTTTTTTATTAGTTTTGTTTTAAGACAGTTGATAATTGTGCCATGTTCTACCGAATCAGATGCGATATGGTGTCAACAATTTTCGTGTGCAAATGAAATTGATATGTGTCTTTGAGAGACGTGATTCCAAATATGCATTAAAACATATTAAATTTCATTGATCGCGTGACATAATTACTTAGCTTCAATCAGAATTAATACTTTAAGGAAGAGGATGCAAAACTTTAAAAGGTGGTAAAATCTTTTTCTTGCTCGACCCCTTAAAAGTTCAATATTTGATTTATAAAGTAGCCTAACAAATCGATTGCGGAAGTTTCGCGCTCGTTTGCAATTTTAAAAAATCCTATAAGAAGACTATAGGCAGACATTCAAATATTATAACAACAAAACCTTTGTAGAAAGACGATATCGAAAATTGAACGGCAAATTTGAAGATTACCTATTGGTTAAGCATTTTAAATTCCTTCATCTTTTAAAATGTTGGTAATTTTGAAAGGGTTTCTAGAATGAAGAAAGAAAGAAATAAAGTAAAATAGGAAAAATTGTATACGCAATCTGACTTCTCTGTAGCTGCTTTGCAACCAATCTTTACAAATTTATTATTTTAATTTCTTAATTAAGCACAATTATGTTGTACATCTTCCTGTTTATTCGTAGGATCAGTACTCTTGTAATTATAGAAGATGTGGTACAAAAGACCAAATGTTTTCATTACTATCACCGTCATTATAACAGTCGTATGACGCTTAGGTACGAGCTAACGAATGTAGGCCTCCACCTCGAAAGTACCAGAACACTGCTTCTTGTATCCATCGCCTTTCTACCATCGAGATAAGGGTAATGCTTAATAAGGAAACCTTAATAGACGTTCAAGGCTTGAGTAATTTGCTTTGTCGCTTCTTTGTACCAGGCAACTATCGACGACTACGCAAGCACAACCTGTTCGTCGTGTCGCGGTGCCGCACCGTGGCGCGCGCGCAATCCTTAATTCTTCGCGTAATAGCTGCACTCAACACACGCCTGAATGCCAACCCGTGTGATCTGTTCGCGGAAGCATGGATGAGATTGTCAGCTGAATGGCTGAGATTTTGTGAGCAAGACGTATGAGAGTGCCTGTGCTTTGTAAAGTAGTTAATTGTAATTTTGTATTTTTATGTGTCTAATTCAATTAATGTAACTGGCATTTGCCGTTTTATTTAAATTCAAATAAATAAATGAATAAATAACACAAACAACAAAACACACCCTGTGTTTCCATCTTTTGGCGGTGGCCTACATTACGAAATCGTAAAATCTGCATCGAGCAGAAATCTGCTACTTGGTCCCTAGAGATTTAAAAGCTATCATATCGGCTCTGAGTTTCTTTCAACTACCACTTTAGTTCTGCTTCGGATATTCTCATTTCTAGCAGTTGTACGACTCGATCTTTTATCTGATAACAGATCAGAAAACTCTTATTGTATGTATGCTTTCTTGCGTCTCATATTAAGCTGGAGTCGCCTTTTCCACAGTCAGTTTCTTTAACTCTCTATGACCGGTCACTTATGATTAAAGCAAGAAGACAGTCAACAAACTGCTAGTCCGACCGAATGTCTTTTTGAAAGTCAAGCACAATTGATATCGAATGATGGCGAATATTGAATGACAAATCGCTCATTAAATGCAAAACAGACGCAATCCCAAATACCTTTATTTTACAGGACTTGAAAATAAAAATATAAATAAGAATTGAGGTATTTTTTATTATATTTTTGGTAGTTCCAGTTCAATGATGTATAACACAAATATATAACTTAAAAAAAATACCTCAATTCGTTTCATTTTTTTTTGTTTTTGCCGTCCGGTTAATAAATGTATTTGGGATTGATCTGTTTTGCATTTATTGAGCGATTTGCATCTTTATTTTCTCATTAATTTTAGGTGTATGTACATCTTGCTTTGTACGCTCGACAGCATTTCACGGTAAACACTTCGACATCAATTTTTATGCCTTCGACATAAAAGAGCGGGATAAATCTAAAGTGTATAGTCTGGTGTGCTGTACCTAAACAAACTCGGCTCATCACTAGGTCCAGGAGTGTTTTTCAATTACGTCCCACCCTGGAATATAAATCAGAGACCCGTTATTACGGGCGTGACGGCGTCACTCAAAAATGAATTGTATTATATTTTTCTTTGTGCCGGCAAGCTTTCCCGACGTAGGGTCGAGGATTTGATGCCAATGTGCCTTTGGGTGCGTCTTTCAAAACATTCTCATTATTCTTATAATTACATCCGGTTCATCTCGCGATGGACTTTTTTGTCGCCAATCTATAACAATTTGCTCCGTGACTGTGACCTTGTCTACCTCCAAAAAGGTGTGATTATCTCGGTTTTCTACCGCTTTACTCTAAATGTTTTAAAGAAACAGAAATATTTCATCTTGCCTTGCAGTAGGTATAATACTCGAGCACATGGCCTTCACTTAACGCGCGTGCTGCTCTTCCAACTGAACTAATCGCAAGTTATCGTAGGCGATGAATTTTTTCTGTTATAGCAACTTGTTAGCATCCTCTCTAACTCTGTTCTCAGATTGATGATCTGGAAATGAAATGAACTAACTTTTTTCTACAAATTAATTTACAATAATAAACTATTTTGCAAGTTAATGTTTTCAGCGTCATTGGTGAAAAGAAGTTCCGCAACTGATACAGCAGGTATATGACCAATATAGTAAGCAAATCAATATATGTATCATATAGTTGCAAATGGAAAAGTTTATTTCTCTCCATATTTTTGTCAGTAAAAGAATCTTGATTAATTTAGTGAACCCTATTCAAAGGGAATAATGTTCTTAAATTTGAAATTCTATCATTAAAGTTCGTTTTCCACATCGACTCGTTCAGTAATCGAACCCGGGATATCACAGGTAGCGCGACACCAAAGTTTGGTCCATTTTCCTCTTATATTCAGAGGTAACTAAACTCAAAACAGCAACAAGTATTTATTTGTTTATTTACTCACGTCTTACATTACAATTTTATGGAGGAAATTCCATTAGTATTCCAATTGTAAATGTTTATCTTGAGCGGGGATCGAACCTACGACTGTTGGCTTAGCAGCAAAAGCTCTAACCATTGTTTTACCAAGTAAATTAAAATGTCCGAACATCCTTCTGCAAGGCTGTTACTTTGCTAAGAAAAATAATCGTAACGGTGTAATTGAGGTCATCTAATAAACTTTTACAGGCCACAATAGTATCTTTGAAACTTGGCCAGTTTGTCACAATACTTGTGATTTAGTGTAAATACATTCTGTAACTTACAAACATGGAAGGCTGAAGGTTTAATTAACATTACTGGCGATAAAACTAATTAAAGAGATTGGGATTCGTATTTTACAATGTACTTAATCATTTCAGACAGTTTAAAGAGGTATGTATTTCATGAATACAGGACATTATGTAAAGAGTAAAAACATATTTCTTCTTTATGTGTATTGGACAGAAGCTTTATGCTTTTTTTTATTTCATATTTGTAATTTTTTAAAGAAGATCCAGAAAAAAATATCAATAGTTACGAAACGAACTCTCGATTATAACAAAATTTTGAACAACGCTGTAGTTTTAACTTCAGTCTGACGATTCATATCTCCTTTTTATTGTTTACATAAGTAAAGACATTTTCAATTTCTATTTCATAATTGTCTCATCCAACATGTTAAAATTAACATAACCGCAAAACGAACTCGGGTCTTTTCGCGTGTTTCATAAAACATTTCAAATAAATTAACGCGTTAAAAATAGACGACCTCGGTGGCGCAGTGGCTAAGGTAGGCGACCAAAGCGTGAAAGGTCCCGGGTTCGATTCCCGGTCGGGTCAATTTGGAAAAACGAACTTTTCTAAATTGACTTGGGTCTGGGTGTGCTGGGATGACGCCCCCAGTTAGTATCCGTTGTCTGGTACTCATAGTACAAGGGAAAACCTTAGTTTGAGACCAGGTGATTGGTGTGATTGTCTGGCGCATTTATTATTTATTTATTTATTTTCTTATGTCCACGGCATAAAGTGCCAAGGTCGACCTAGGTACGACGTGCTCGTGACGTATTGATCGCACAATCGCGAAACGCAGGGCAGTAAGTAGTTTGCGATTAATTATTAAAATGTATTCCTTTCTGATACGTCAATTTACTTCCTAGCCTGATTTGTCAATTGTCGAATGATAAAATAAGTAGGTATAACATTTCGTTACAAAACTATTTAATGACGTTCTTAATTCAAGTTCAACTTATACTTTATCGACTTGTTATTATTTGCCGTTTGAAAAATCAGTCCTTAATGTATACATTTACTAACTATTTGGAGGTGAATAGATTCTACATAGGTATTTGTACAAGATGACCAATACATTGTGAGCTTACATTGAGGCTAAAGCAAAAACCTTGTTACATCAGTACCTATCTATTTCTGCCCGTTCAAGCGTGCTCTCATCCTATTTTGAGGGTGCTAAATGTAGGGAAAAAGATATAATACAAATACCTACTCAGAGAAAAAAAATAACATTTCACGCTTAGCTTGCGGGTTTGTAAGGAAAATAGGTTTTGTAGCCTAGTTATCATAATGACAAACCGATAACAAGACATGTTAAGTGAATATGAACCTTACCTGTTATTAATGATTAAAAGCCTTTTAGCTGTACGAGCTTAAGTTTAAATTCCATTGAACAAATTCGTTTTGTCAAGCAATTATAGATGGCTTGACTTCTTTTTGGTACTAGCTAGGTCAATGTTAATATACATTACAGTTTTAAACATGAAAGTTTGTACAAATTTTGAAGCTTGGGACTATTTTTAGAGTAAGCCTAATGATCTTTCCTAAATTAAATTACACTACATCCTTTATATGTCATATACATTCATAGTATACCAAAGTAAGTCGTAAACAAATAAGTTTTGGACTTATAAAATTTAACTTGTGCAAGTAAATACTATTGTATTTATCTGCCCATTGATCAGAGTTCATCTAAACTATGTCATATTTATATAAAAATATAATTGTCACAATTAAATTCTGCCAATACGTCTAATTATTTTTTTTCGTCCTTAGAATTGCTTCCTCAAATACATATTTTTCGCATTTTAAATATTGTACTTTAAAAAAAAAATCAGTTTAGTATAAATATAAAACTCCAATCGTCAACAAATGGAAAACCAATTCGGAGCCAATTTAACCCTATGAGAGCATTTTTGACATTCTATTAGTTAAGTAGGTTCTTTAAGGAAGGCTTATGTAACTCTCTTGCTGAATTTACTCGCTTAAGACATAGCATTAGACGAGATATGGTGGCCACTGCGGACTGTCACGTCGCGTTGGCCACAGCAATTAGCCAGAAGAAATGGCCTGCGTCCGTAGATGGACCGTTTGTAATGTATTTACCTCCTAACTATACAAGAAAAGATAAGTGCATTGTAATGTTACGGCTACATTTTTTGTTTATGATGCAACGGATATACACAATTAAGATACAGGTTTTTCTTTTCTTTTAAAGACGTTTTTATCTCGTTGCAGGCGTGTTCATGAGCAAACTGTACAAATATGTATGGTAACCTTTAACGTGCCCTATCAAGCATTGATATCCTTAAATGAGATGTTTCATGAGGTGTTATCTTTTTATTACACTTCAAGACTCATCCCTCCTGATGTTAAGTGGTAATGAAGTCCTAGCTCAAGGGCGACATACAGCATAATAAAGCTGTTACTGGACTTGTCGCTCTTACCGTAAAGGCTTGACCCCTGCTACTAATACGCAGATATAAGAGAGATAGTAGGTACTCACACGCAGGAACACAACAACACCGAAGTGATTGTTATTTGGCTGCGGTCTTCTGTAAGGTGGAGGTTATTCACCAGTCGGGCTGCTTCAGCTCAAGCGATAAATCGCTATGCCCTACATCTCTTAAATTAATTTAAATGAAAAGTCTAATCCTAAAGAGTAAATGTCTAATGGGCTGTCCTTTTCTATAAAAAAAGTGCACCATATCTATTTATTGTAACTACAAAGTCACCGAAACCAATTCCAGATTACTTTTTTGGGCAAAGGGCTCGTGACCTAGCTGCAGAAGTTTGCGGCATTGTATTCGAACCTTTGTGAGGCTGATATATGGCCACTAAATAACTCCAACAAAATCTGTTACGACTCGCGAATTATACAGAAACTATTATGTGGTTTAAGTGGATTACTTGCCCACATTTATTTGTGGGTGTGACAGATAAATAAATAAAGGCAACATTTGTACAATGATTTTATTCATAACTGCGCAGTTTACCCTTCAACAATAAATTGTATGAGTTACGCAATAGCGTAGATGAGTATTCATTTCTGTTCAGCAGTTAGGTACTTATCCAAAAGAAATTGAGAATCCTATTTTTCTTAATCGATTTTTATAATTTTATATACATATACCAATGATGATGAATGATAATTTTTGATATAAAGTGCTTTAAGGAAGTTCCTTCTTAAACTTTTTTAACGTCTCAGAAAAAGTACTAGTTATAAAACAAATATTATTAAGGTATACTCGTAAACTATATAAATATATATATATATATATATATATATATATATATATATATATATATATATATATATATATATATATTTATAGATAAATTCACAGTCAATCGTAACTTTATCCTCACACAAAAAAAAACTTCTACTTCAAGCAGCTACTATCTTGTGGCCACCACTATTCCTATAACTATAAGCTTGGTTGCATTTAAAAAGCCATTATTTTTTCTATGGATGTATCGGGCCTGTTCGATGCGTTTTGCTTTTACCTCTCTCTCCGTCCGGAGTCAGGGTGACGTGCCAATTTAGGAACACCTGTATAGCGGCATAAAATATTAAATTGAAATAATATATTTGGTGAATTGTTATTTTTATCTAAAGTTCATTTATATTTACCTACTTAAAGTCGTAAATAATAAAAGAGACGTTTAAAAATCCTTGCACAAATTATCACAACACAGAATAAGGTTTTTATTTCTGACCAGTGCTTCCAACTACTCCGAAACTTCGCGGTGGCTTTGTATCAAAACCTTAACACGACAGATATATGGCCCCTAAATAACCTCGAAAACAACTATTACCAACTTACGCGCCACATAAAAACTATTACGCAATTTAGGTTAAGATATATTCTTTATTGCGCAAAATCATTTACGGAAAGTTTTACAAACAAATTTTAGCACAATTTAGGAGGCTTTAGTAGTGATGCCTTAAGCCGTCAAATAAATACCTACAGCTGTGCAAAAAATAAATGGATAAAGTAATTTCCAAACATATTATTAAAAAAACGGTGAAGGTAAACACTTGCAGTTAAATTTAAGTTTTTATGCCTCCGACATTAGCGCGATACAATATTCAAAATACGTAGTCTGACGTGATTTTAACAGTACAATAACGTGTTCAGCATAATACGACGATATGAGTTAAGAAAAAAAATGTTTGTTCTCCGACCACTTTTTCGTTTATGAAACAATTATATAGCTTTACTATGTACACACAGTGTTTGCAATAAATGATTTTGAATTGGCTTATTTCCAATCCCAGAACTAGGATAAAGAGGTTCCCCTCTTAATCTTATCAGCATTCCGTCTGTTTTGCTAAAAGTGATTACTTGAGGTACGGCAATTTTTTTAATTATCCCTAAGTTCCAATATTGGAGGTCCATAACACAGGTACTTAGCAATGTAATAGCAGCGGTAACTTACCCGTAACCGGACAACCGTACAACGGACGGTACACTGGGAGCCATCGATAACGCTTGTCTCGCCGACTGTTCGGAGCGTCCTATTGCCGGAATGGGCTATGATGTTAACAAGGACTGTGTCGGATTTGCCTTGTGCTAAGTCGATTGCCGTAGTAGGAATGATACTCATCATAAAATCTGTTATTTTAACATACACTTACTTATAAATTTAGGCTACCATACAATTTTATATATAACTAACAGTGGCCTATGACTTCTTACGCGCGGAGTTACGCAGATTCTCCATCATCCCTTATTTTATCCCTATGGGGGTTGTATAACGTCATTATCATTGTAGCTCCAATCTTTAATTTAATTTCGCTCTATCGCTCTATCGGTATGCTATCAGCCAATTAACAATATCAAAAGCGCGAAAGGTCCCGGTCGGGTCAATTTGGAAAAAACGAACTTTTCTAAATTTACTTGGGTATGGGTGTGCTGAGATGACGCCCCCAGTTAGTATCCGTCGTCTGGTGCTCATAGTACAAGGGAAAACCTTAGTTTGAGACCAGGTGATTGGTGTGATTGTCTGGCGCATTTATTTATTTATTATTAAAACGTTTGTCATGCGAGACATTTGTCGTAATGCGCATCGTGGTAGGGAATTTAAGTGCATAAATATTTTATTCTGTTGAAAACCTAGGTCCGTTGGGAGGCATGGTCTTTATTTAAAGAAATTTCAAAAAGACTAGTCAACTCTACAGGGGAAACAAAAGCTAGCAGCTCCCTCGCCTAGCGTCTCTCAATCGCCATGCAGCGAGGTAATGCAGCCAGCATTTTGGGTACCTTACCACAGGGACCATTTTTGTTTATTTAAAAAAAAAATCTATTATTTTAATATACATTGAAAAGAAGTTGGTGACAGTTAATTTTATGTAATCATAAGCTTATACATATAAGTGACATAAATATTCTGTTGCAGAATGCCGGTTTAATACCTAATAAATAAATATTGGACATACATTACTCTGATCCTGTGGTATGTCGCTAAAGCACTTGTGTTACAGAAATCACAAACAACGACGGAACCCGGAACCTCATAGAAGGCGACGCCAAAGTCCGGCACGCTCACCTCTCGGCTACGGAGGTCGTCAAAAAAAGTCAACCTTAAATTATATTTTAAGCAATAGAACATTACTGGCAACATTCCAATGTATTCTAATGATAGGGATTATTGGTAATTATATTGGATGTCTAAAATAAGCATACTCAAAGCGTCCAAATCAATTGGAACAATATGAGTACCTTGGGATTAACGAGATAGACCGAATAGCAACATAAATGTAATTAACAGCCCATTAACCAAGTGTCTACATGGTCCAAGGATTGACTGGTAGAAATGCTATAGGAGCCATAGGAGGACCAATAAGAATAAGTGAAAATGCGAAAAAATGTGTTCCTTCAAAAGTTATGCTTTTAAGCATAATGTATCGTACTTATCAGCGGAGTAATTTTAGAGCATTTTAGAATGGAAAGGTCCAATATGGCCTGTGTTATATAAACTCCTCTTTTACGATATCTATACCTTCAAATTACTTTTGATTGGTGTCAATCTTATACATGGACTTAATGTTTATTATATAAGGTCCATGATCTTAGAATAAGGAAAGTATCTATGGTGTCAATATCGCAAATGAATAAAAAAACAAAAGCGTAATCGTTGAATTCGTATGAAATAAGTTTCGTATGAAACAATGATATCATTTTACGGATAAGGTTTTGATACTCAGAAGACGTATAAGCACACAAATGAATGTAATGAATAAATTTATTTCTATTTACTTTGTGCTATTGGAACGCTCTGTTTGTTTTAGGAATTTATGTGTCGATACACATAACCTCGTGGAATTCATCCAACCATTTCCCCTTTTCTTTGCTCAAGGTATAAGCTTGAAAAAATACACGAATAAATCTTTTTGTTTCTTTCCAATACCGTCGTAGGTAAGGTGCTTTATCTAAGTAATGAATAATATATGTGATACTAGCTGTGGCCTGCTTCTTTCCCCGTGTTATTTCGTGGTAGTTAATATGTTTATCTAGCATTTCATGTTTATAATTAATTTAATTTAAAATATTTTTTGCGTGAAAGAGTAAAAAACATCCAACCATTTTTACAAAACTTTGCGCTTATAAAATTTGTAGGATTCGTTAATTACCAAGAATTAATTATAAGTAGGATCTTTTACCAAAACCTGATTCCAAAAAAAGTATATATTAAGTGAAAATATAATAAAATGTCGACTTAATATTATATCACAACAAAAAAACAATTGTTTTCGTTTTGCGTTTTTTTTTAATAATTGATACGAGTTTTTTAATTCTGTCCACTACATAAACAATAATATTTTTATAATATTAGCATATATTCTAATTGTCAAGACAATATACCTAGATAATAGATATAGGGGCCATTTAACATACTCTACACATTGTGTGACGAGATAAGAGACACACTATAATATTCAATAATTCTAAGCAAAATATTGTACGAGTATTAGTTTACAATTACAACTATTAGTTTACAGCGATTTATATTATTAGGTGATAAAACCGCAAACACAGTGACACTGATTTTGCGCTCATTAATATTTAATAGCTATTTGCAAATAAAGCGACGAAATCTAATTAGTCTATTTGGCGTTCAGCTATAATACAAACGTACAGAAGAGGCTTTATAGAATAGAAATCAGATCAAAAATATAGCAAAACGCATCAAATATTTACCTAATTTTATTAATTACAGATTAAAAAGTTAGTTCGTAAGTAAAATAATGTAAGTTAAGAATTAAATTCGGAAAATGAGTTTACCTTTTGATCATACTCGGATTATTCATAGTTCCATGCAAAAAAAGAAACAAATTATTGGTCCTCGCATTATAACGTACATTTTGCAAAAGATGTCTAATGCCCGGATCCAATATTTGAAAAACCATCCGTTTTAGTAACGGTTAGTAATAAATTATACGACGCGTACGCTAAAACCGACTGGCGGACGACCGATATCAGCTGATAAGGAAAGTAAATTTGAAATTAGAATTAACGACTCGTAGAAAAACGTATCGTCATTTTGACACATTGCGAATCGTAAAATGTTTAGACAGTTTAATCTAATTCGAAATTCGAACGCGACCGAATGAAGGGTGAATATTGTATGAATATTATTTTTTCGGCATTATACATCTAAGATTTTTTTTGACTAAAGTATGGGGTATCAAATGACCAATATTTGTGCATATACATACAAATACAAATATTCCACGTGTCATCGAATAAAATTACGCACCGACAAAATTATCGTTTCCCTTCCGCACGCGAACCCATGAATCTAAAGGCACCCGAAGTTGCAATGCATGTCTTCCACCAAGGCATTGAAGCTATATTAGATATAACATCCATAAAATTTCATATGACAAAGATATCTTATCTTAAACATAGATAAGGTATCTTTGTCATATGAAATAAATAAAAAAAAATCTAAAAATTTTTCTTTTCTAAAAGCCTAGTCTTTGCTCCTTCTAAAATATATTTTACCTCAAGTTTAAAAAAATATGTAGCAATAAGAAACATTTTCAACTAATCATTTCCTCTGAATGTTTTTTTTTTAATTTAATTATTTACAAAAAAACATATTAGTTTATGATTTTTAAATAAGTATAAATTTAGAACATATGCTGCTCTCCATGTGCCAATGATCGACAGATCTTGCTTTAGATTAAATAAGACTTAAACGACCCTAAAATCCTCTCGGTATATTGCATACTAGGATAGTAAGTGAAGCGATAGCAAAGTGAAGTGATATCAAAAAATACAAAAAAAATCAAAAGAGAAGACAGTTGAAAGTTGTTATCGGCATGGAATCTACTCATTAACAAATGTTTACTGCGGTGAGAACGATCTAAAACAGTGTTGTGTCGAAACGACTCAATCACATTTTGCTAAGTGAAAGTGTGAGGGGGGATAAACATTTGTAAGCTATCCAAACAGAGGAAGACGAGTGAGACCAGTCAGCTTGTGACTACTGTTTCTGCAACCTAACCGAAACGTTAGGTGGTAAGTCGTTTGTATTAACTACAAAATATGTGGTCGCGTTTTAGATTACCGTCGTAGTCATCATAATTTCAGTAGAAAGAGGTCCACAGCTAAACAAAGGCTTGCACCCAAGACCTATACAAATCTTGGATTTGTGTTACTTGCATTCAGCGCCTTCCTACTTCCGTTACTAGGTTGTCTGTCCATGTTTGGGCCGTTTGACGTTTTTTGGTACGTACCAACACATCAACAAACATACAAACATACAAAAAATCACGTGGTCGCCCTTTCTCTACCTTTCTGCTCCACAGGCCAACAGTTAAATACTTGCAGCAGTGCTTAAGTATCTACATTGAAAGTAAAAGTTTAGCAATAATATTATTGATGATCTCCGTAGCCGAGAGGTGGGAGGGATAGACTTTGGTGATCTCTGAGGTCCTGGATTTAATTCCCGGATGGGTTTATATGAAGACAGTCGCAGGCAAACAGCTAGGAAATAATATTCTGGCACTGGAAGTCAAGCCTAAGTTCACCCTGATAAATCCGATAGTCCGCAACCTATCACGTCTGGATTAGCCCGGGAAAGTACGGCTACATCCCCGGATGTCCTTATCTCGGCGCCCTTAGGGTCAGAATTGAATAAAAAAGATACATATATCAAGTCTCGCCCCTACTCAAATAGCAACCTTTGCGAGAAGATATACTGGAGGTTCGCACGTTGACGTTTTGAGAAATGCATTGGACTTATCTGGAGTTCTAAAAGATTTAGCTACCTTTCATTGAGGTAAATGTGTTATCTTAATGTAACTGATGGAGATATTCCTAAATGATAATATTATTGATGTTATTGTTTGGGTACTTTTGTTTGATTTATCGTTTTTATGTTCTTTTGTTTTTACATTATTTTTTAACATTTTTAATATGATTTAATAGTAAAGTCAATGTCATAGAATAAGGAAAAGACCAAATATTGATTTTCCGTCCAAAGTATTTTTTTGTGTGCGTAATTTACGAGTCTTATAGTGCTGGATTAAAACATCTTAACTTTTTAAATTATTAATTATTTTGGTGGGTTAAGTCTCAAGATTACAAGTATATTAACTTACGGAGATGTATATAAAGGAACCAGAGGTGGCTTCATTTGTTCTATATAAGGACTATTCATAAGTATTACTAATATGAATAAAAAAGATTAACTTTGAACTAGCCAAATAATCAAGTCTTAAATTAACCCGGCGTCATGGGGCTGGGTCTGATGGTAATTACTCGCGCGTTTTTAGTTTGCCTATAACTTTCAAAATATTAACAGTAGCTGGAGTTATGAAGTACCTCGACAAGTTTTTAGTGCAAAATCAGTCGGGCATTAGCCCCGTTGGCAGCTACGATTTCCACAACATAAATAAAAACTGGTCAAGTGCGAGTAGGACTCGCGTGGAGAGGGTTCCGCACGTTGGGCTCATAAATCACAATAAACTAAACAATTATTTATCAAATGTAGGTAAATAAGTTGCAGTTGTTGCCGTCGATTTTTAAAGTAATTAATTCTTCTTATTCTTTAGCTAATTTACTTTGCTTTGAAACGTTTTCATGGTAAAAGGTTATTAGATAATTAAATACTTCTGGAACCTGGTAAGTACTCGCATGAAAAAACAGGTAACAATAAAAAAAACGTAAATTTAACAAAACAACCCTTTTTTTTAATCCATATACTTCTCATAGGTTTTCCTGTAATCTATAGGTAAAGAGCTATATTCCGCATTAATTCCAAAATTTTTAGCTTAGTATTTTCAGAGATAGGGGGGGGGGGGGGGGGAAATGGTCAATTTTCGCCTATTTTCTTAAATAACTTAAAAACTATTTATTTTAAGATTATAAATGATACATATTTGCAATTCATACAGCAAGATCTTTCATTTGATATGTCACACGATATGGTTAGCGAATTTTTTTTTTAATGTTGTAATTTACCCTCCAAAAGTGACCCCCAAATTCATAATTTATTTATTTACGTTACACATGCACCTTTGGGTCTTTAACTTACATATGTGTTCAAAATTTTATCTCAATTGGTCCAGTGGTTTCAGAGTAATCGGCTGTGACAGACGGACGGACAGACAGACACGCGAGTGATCCTATAAGGGTTCCGTTTTTTGCTTTTGACGGAACCCTAAAAAGGTAATTATCACCCATGACCGTATTTGGTGTAACAATTTTGTACTATTTTTGTAATGCATGTTTTTTGTTAATTTTAATTAGTATTGCAGCACATTTTTGTGATCTTTAAGGTTTTCGTTCATTTTGTCGGCAGGTTAAATTAAATTAACTGTAAAATATAGGAAAAGCGGCGAATTTTAACGATTCTTGAAGAATCTGGCTAAGATGTGACGCCGTCTGATCGGGTGTCTGACGAGGATGAAGATTGCCTATCGAAAGACCATTTGAGTGGACGTAGACAGCCTACGAACACAAGAGCAAGAGCTATTAGACTCGGATAATGAAGTTCCCTTGTCAACGATTAGAAGAAAAGTAGAATCTGACGCAAATCAATAGTTGCCGCAGGAGGAAAAGGCTTCATCAAGCTTGGAACATTCTTTGAATTGTGATCGTGGATTTTAAAAAGTACCGTTTAAGCTATTAAAGACTGATAATTATTATATTTAACCAATATTTTAGCTGAAGAAGCAAAATTTATTGATTTTTGGGACATTAAGTTGCAAAGCCTTGTTCCCATAATTAAAAGTTAATTTCTGAATTTTTATTGATGTTTTTATTATATTAATAATAGTAAAATAATGCTTGTAACAAAACATATCAATTTTCTTAAGAATATACCGAAATATATGTCATTGTCTGTTCCGGTAATAATTACCCGGCCCCCACCTCCGAGTAACAATTTTCCACCCCCACCTCGCCGGGTTAAAACTAGTCTCATAATAAAGGGTGATACAAAACAGCAAAAATGTTTGAACTTCATAAAGCTATGAACATTGTGTTATAATATAGCAAAATGGGTTTTTTAAACACCCTTCTCCTGAACTTTTTTGCGCTGTATCATTAATTTTTATTTAACCTACATAAAAAATACTTGTGCAATCTAACTGACGAACTAATCAGATACATTGTTTTTTTTGTCTAGTTGTTATCCCTACTAAAATGTTAACCAGTACATATCAAACGTTAATCAAAGAAAGAAATCGCCCCTTCACACAAAACTGGTTAACGTTTTGTACGGTCAACCCAAAATCAAGGTAAACACTTGCAGTTCGATTTTGGTTCTTAAGCGCACGATATAAGGGCGGTGCAAGGTACAAAGTGAATAGTTTGTCGTGCTTCTGATTGTACACGCCAACATTAGTTTTTAGAGTTTTCCGGAAACTTTTTATCAACAATATCCAACAGTGTTTGCCCAAAACTTTGGGAAGTGAGTTAAAAACTAAATTCCTGACGTTTCCTGTTTACGTGGCTTCCACTTTCATTTATAATGGGCCCCATATACCAAGGGTAGCCAGGCAACTTTGAAGGAAAAGTAGTAATGTTGATGACATCATACCAAAGTGCACAAGTCAGTTGTGGTCAATGGTTTGCCTATCCTATGTTTCATACTGTGTCACATATGTACAAATAAATATTTTACAGTACAACTGTGTTTCAAGCTGTTTTAAAATTGTAAAATAAAACGGAATGTAACTTAAAGACTTTAGCGTTCCATTTGAAACATTTAAAATAATGTAACGGGTCAAAACGCAACACCATTTTTTTTTAGTAGTTAATACGACTCAGCCAGCTCGTGACCATGGTTGGTGCAACCTATCCGAAACGTCGGGAAGGAAGTAGTTCGTATTAATTAGTCAATAAAAATGGTGTCCCGTTAAATTATATTAAATGTTTAAAACTGAATTTGTCGTATAACATTGTAATGTTAAAATTGATGAAATAAAATAATTCAAAAATTGACAGTAAAAATTAAAAACAATATTTTAGTTGCAAAGTTCAGCACAACTAAGTCTTTAGTCTGTAGTATATCGGTTTCAGTGTGTAGGTACTTCGCTTAAGGTAGCCTTTTTACCGCAGCAACTTTATCGGATCGCGCGTCGGCTCGCCGAATCGGCGCAATTAACCGCTTGATATATGAGTCAGCAACCAAGCCGACCAGAAACGCTGATGCTTTTCAGCTGGTTTTGTAATCGTTTTCCTGCCACTTTTTAGTTCATAAAATTAATGTGACTTACGAAGCTTAGTGACAGGTCAGCGTGATATGGACTGAGCGATTAAGGGCATGGTCTCATTATGAGCTACCAGCTGACCAGATATTTTTTTCCGTATTATATATATATATATATATATATATACAACCTGTAACGGAAAGGGGGTAACAATGTAAAGTAGGTGGATACTATACCTTGTATAGATTCTATTTACGGAATCCCGAGTTAAAATAAACACTTTATTGTTTTTATGAAATAAAAAATGATTAACTATAATGACTGACTAAAACGTAAACAAACGCATCACAACACTATTGAGGTCAGCGACCCCAAATCACGTTATCACTTCACGACAATCACTGCGATCCTAAATTTCTCCACCTCCTTCCTCGACATGCGCGCCTAATACTTTCTTAGAAGATGCGCGAACATTATGCAACATTTGTGGTGTACAGAACGCGGCCTTGATGCTTTCTATCATCTCTTCCCTTGACGAGCATGCTAAGGCGTACACCTTCCTTTTAAATTAGTCCCACAAGAAGAAGTCCAACGGAGTGAGGTCTGGTGATCGAGCTGGCCATGTGATACGACCTCCTCGCCCAATCCACAGATGGAAACGAGCGTTTTGATGGTTTCGTAAATCTCTTTCTCTAGCTCTCGGTCGGCCATCACGCTACCGTCGGTTGCTCCGACACAGAGAATCATCTCGAATATTCTTGATTGCTCAAAGACATCACGAAATATCACTAGGCTATCCGTAGTAAGTAGGTAATCCAGAAAGGCAAAAACACAAGATGTTGTCACGGCGACGACAACTCAATGACTTAACTGAATTGTCAAAATGAGAAACGCTAAACCAACAAATTTCAGATGTGATTCAGTAAACACTAAAAGATGAACCACCATTGTGATATTTAAATTAATAGCATAATAAGTAGGTACATCCAAGTCTTTCGACGATTCCAACAATACTGTGATAGTGTTGTGCAAGCGTGACTTAGTCAAAATTTTGACTTGTATTTGACTGATATTTCAAAAAAAAAATATTGAATCAATAAATGCGTGTACACAGCTACAAATGGTCCCATACAGTTTGTAACCGTTAACTGCTTTGGTATTTTTGATATTGTTATACCCTTTCCGTTACACGTTGTATATATATATATATATATATATATATTCATGGTCGATTAAACCCCTATCTCCCACATATTTGTAACAAAAGTAGTCTGTATTTTATTCCAAGGTTTGAGTTATATTTGTGGCAAACTTCATATCTCTAAGAGACCAAATCTCTAACAAAAAAAGTTGCCTAAGTATCTCCGTTCTAGAGATTTAGCGTAGGTATACCTATTCCAAATATCTTCAAAATCAGTTCAGTGGTTTAGGCGTGAAAGCCGGATAGACAAACAGACAGACGGACAGAATTACTTTCGCATGTATAATATTGTATGGATAATATCTTTTTTGTGCGGAGGAAAATGCATGACGCATCGCACCGTAATCCGAGGGTGGTAACGCGTGTGTGGGACTTTGTGTCTGCCCTTGTCAGGGCAGGACTACCTACTAAAGCCTCCCCATCGCCTTAGTGATGCTGTGGGAAATGGAAAAACTACCAGATAAGCACCAATATTATGAGGTACAATACACAGCCTCTTTTCATATGCTAATTGATCTAAACAAATTGAAATAAGTAAGACGATTTTGCCTTTACAACAATTTATGAATCTAATCTGCAATCAGCATACATTTTCATAAAACGTCAAAATCTGATCCGAATTTGTATGCTAAGTTTTGTCTCTTACCTATCATAAACAATAGCAAGTTGTTTAGTCGATGTGCGTTTGAATGTGGACCATTTGTACAATATTTTATGTATCACTCAATATTTAACTTTATTGTTAAACAGCCAAATCCACACAAACAAAATTTCGGTCACAAACTACTTGTTGTTCATAAAAAATATTTTTCAAAGCCCTCATAAGACGGTGTAACTTGAGCATGAAGAGAAAAGTCAACAACATATTTATTTGTATGATAAACGATGCTGAAACTAACTTAATTATTACAAGTGAGTATCTTAGTAGATAAGTGAGTTCTTTAGTAAGAATATTATTAAGATGGAAGTTTGTAACAGCGATTATGTTAGGATAGTTGATCTAAATATCGCGTATTTGGCTTTACAAATGTGGACATAAGGCCAATTTAATAAATCAATATGTATAGGAATACACACAATGGCTTGTACTCAAATTGAGTACTTTGCAAACAAAAATAATTGTACTATGCTAATTAATATTACAAAACATTTTTTTTTGATATTACACTTCAAGATTGACCTCATCTCACCTGATGTTAAGTGGTAATGAGGTCCTAGCTTAAGGGCGACAAGTACACCATAATAAATCTGTTACTGGACTTGTCGCTCTTACGTTGAAGGCTTGACCCCTGCTACTGATGTAGCACCCCCAAGAAGCTCTGGAAACCTTACTCATACGCAGGAACACAACAACACCGAAGTGTTTGTTACTTGGCTGCGGTTTTAGGCTATCCTTGCCCACAGCCAGGAGATATGCCTCCCTTAATTCATCCAGATACCATATTTACTCAAAAATAAATAAATAAATGCGCCAGACAACCACACCAATCACCTGGTCTCAAACTAAGGTTTCCCCCTGTACCAGACGACGGATACCAACTGGGGGCGTCATCCCAACATACTCAGACCCAAGTGAATTTAGAAAAGTTCGTTTTCCAAATTGACCTGACCAGGAATCGAACCCGGGACCTTTCGCGCTTTGGTCGCCTACCTTAGCCACTGCACCACCGAGGTCGTTAAAAAAACTAAAGAACAATTTAAACGGTTTTTTTTTTCTAGAAAGCAAGCGGGGGCACAGTTAGTCAAAATATAACCGGACAATGCTATTGATCAAGAATTGTTTCTAGCCAGTGTGATAACCATAATGTTGAGCAAAATAAACTCATCATTTTCCTCTGTATTGTATTCCAACGAAGCGATATGTATCGCTGTTGTGTTCACACGTCAGAATTATCTACCATCAATGAATGGGGATACGATTGCCGAATGATACTCGGCGCCAAGCGTCCGGCCAGAACTTTTGCTATTTATTACATGTAGGTCGAGCTCGCTACTGTCAATAAAACACATTCAGTGTTTAATGTAAATACGTAGATATGACATAATTCGAGCGGGTATTGGAAAGGGCTATGGGCGGAATCGTCCCCACCCATCAACAGAAATAAAATGTAGCTCAATTGATATATCTTGGCAAGATGATATAATAATAATATAATAATATTGGACAACATCACATACATTGCTCTGATTCTGTGGTAAGTAGCTTAAGCACTTGTGTTACAAAAATCAGAAACAACGACGGTACCACAACACCCAAACCCGAGACAATATGGAAAAGTTCGTTTCCCATATTGACCCGACCGGGGATCGAACCCGGAACCTCAGAGATGGCGCTCGCTAAAGTCAGGCCCGCTCGCCTCTCGGCTACGGAGGTCGTCGATATTTTTATACTATGGTGACATTGCCCAAATGCATGGGGCTCTCATGGTATCTTTAAACAAATATCTCGTTAACGTATTACGACCTCGGTGGCGCAGTGGCTAAGGTAGGCGCCCAAAGCGCGTAAGGTCCCGGGTTCGATTCCCGGTCAGGTCAATTTGGAAAACGAACTTTTCTCAATTGACTTGGGTCTGGGTGTGCTGGGATGACGCCCCCAGTTAGTATCCGTCGTCTGGTACTCATAGTACAAGGGAAAACCTTAGTTTGAGACCAGATGATTGGTGTGATTGTCTGGCGCATTTATTATTATTATTATTATTGATGACTAATTCCAAAATACTTTTTGCCCATAGTCCTTTGGAGTTGGTTTGATTCGATGAACTCCGTGGCCGAGAGGCGAGTGGGCCGGACTTTAGCTTCTCGCCATATCTGAGGTTTGGGGTTCGATTTTCGGTCGGGTCACTATGGGAAAGGAATTTTACGGTATTGTCTCGGGTCTGGCTGTAGTGGTGCCGTCGTTGTTTTTGATTTCTGTAACACAAGTGCTTGAGCTTCTTAGCACAGAATCAGCGAAAAGGAGGTGATTTTGTCTCTTAAAGAAACAATGCCACGCTTTGACGAAAAGAGGCTAATTTAACACTTGTCGTTGAGCTTTTTAGTAATCTGGTCTGATGGCGTGTTCGGTAGTAAAATAAATAAAATAAAATAGGTAGTAGTAGGTAGTAAGGTAGTGAGTCTGGCCGTCGACACAGGAATTGTAGGTTCGATAGTATCCAAAACATTTACGTAATAAACATTTATTATGTTTGTTAAATCAAATAACCTAATTCGTTCATTTGAATGATGACTAATTTATAATTAAGTTCTTAAGAATCTCATATCAGTGTTAATAAATTTATGTATCATTGTAACGGTGAAAAAAATGCTATAAGTTCAATAATAATAATTTAATAATATTTTTTATTATATCAGAAAATAAACTTATTTTAACATAATTAGTATATTAGTATAGGGTACTATTTGATCAATCGTATTTTGCTACGAGTAGTTTTAACCTGATGGAAACTTTTACTTAAATGCTGTTACATTGCTAATTTTATGAATTTAATCAACCTCCGAACATTTAACTCAATTATGAATATTTTTAATATTTAAGTTTTAAGCTCTTCGGTTTTGCATATCATCCAGCGTTAAGATTGATAATGAAACAATTTGATGTTTTATAATGAAGGTAGTACCTTATAAGTTCACTTACAAAATACTTTTTAGTTTCAGCTTCATTATAATAAGGTTGAGAAATGCTATGTACTAGATACAGCAACTAAATCAATTGCTGAGATTTTATTATGACTATCAGTTCCTTGGATGTGTTTATCATAATTGAATAGTCTAGTACATATTGTATTTACTTGCTAATTATTTTTTGTTTTTAAATTATATAACATATTAGTATTAGTATTACATAATTCCTGGTGACCTGTAGCACAGGTTTTACTGGAAACCTATTTCAGGCACCAGTCCCTCACTTATTAGGCTACAGCTCACGTACCCCTATGATTTATAACATTAATATAAGTTACCTTATTCATGTACCTAACTGTGAAGGGAAATAAATGATTTTTGAATTCTATACCACGTGTATCTAATGTTTTGATTGCATTTGTATGTACTATACACCACCATTAGGTAAAAACACATAGATAAAAGGTATGAATACCGTAAAAGATAACTTTACGAAACTATGTTTTTTTTTATGAAAATTATATCAATAACCTTATTAGACCTTTATGACCTCATAAGACCCAGAAAAAGAAGAGCAATAGAAAAACGATTGTGTCTAGTTTTTAAAGGTAATTTGGCTGAAACCGAAACTATTAATATCCGAACCGAAACTGTTTACAACCGAACCTATCTACAACGTGTAACGGAAAGGGTATAACAATATCAAAAATACCAAAGCAGTTAACGGTTACAAACTGTATGGGACCATTTGTAGCTGTGTACACGCATTTATTGATTCAATATTTTTTTTTGAAATATCAGTCAAATACAAGTCAAAATTTTGACTAAGTCACGCTTGCACAACACTATCACAGTATTGTTGGAATCGTCGAAAGACTTGGATGTACCTACCTATTATGCTATTAATTTAAATATCACAATGGTGGTTCATCTTTTAGTGTTTACTGAATCACATCTGAAATTTGTTGGTTTAGCGTTTCTCATTTTGACAATTCAGTTAAGTCATTGAGTTGTCGTCGCCGTGACAACATCTTGTGTTTTTGCCTTTCTGGATTGCCTACTTACTACGGATAGCCTAGTGATATTTCGTGATGTCTTTGAGCAATCAAGAATATTCGAGATGATTCTCTGTGTCGGAGCAACCGACGGCAGCGTGATGGCCGACCGAAAGCTAGAGAAAGAGATTTACGAAACCATCAAAACGCTCGTTTCCATCTGTGGATTGGGCGAGGAGGTCGTATCACATGGCCAGCTCGGTCACCAGACCTCACTCCGTTGGACTTCTTCTTGTGGGACTAATTTAAAAGGAAGGTGTACGCTGTAGCATGCTCGTCAAGGGAAGAGATGATAGAAAGCATCAAGGCCGCGTTCTGTACAGTGACACCACAAATGTTGCATAATGTTCACGCATCTTCTAAGAAAGTACTAGGCGCGCATGTCGAGGAAGGAGGTGGAGAAATTCAGGATCGCAGTGATTGTCGTGAAGTGATAACGTGATTTGGGGTCGCTGACCTCAATAGTGTTGTGATGCGTTTGTTTACGTTTTAGTCAGTCATTATAGTTAATCATTTTTTATTTCATGAAAACAATAAAGTGTTTATTTTAACTCGGGATTTCGTATATAGAATCTATACAAGGTACAGTATCCACCTACTTTACATTGTTACCCCCTTTCCGTTACAGGTTGTATATTCACCCTGTGCGGTATCGGAGGCCGGGTGGCAAGGCCAGCCTCAACGCACCAGCCCACAGGGTTGCTATGCCCTCCCATCGCCACAAGAGGCAAAACCAAGCGGAGGGGAAGTCAGCAATGCTCAATCCAAACTGAAAAATTCTCAAAAAAATAAAAATAATGAAATAAACGTTAAATTGTTCCCCAAGGGATTTGACCCCACGATCTCCATGCTTTTGAGCCTAAAGCTCAAACCACTACACGACGCAGGCAGCCCAGTTAGGTAAAATCTTTTCAATATTAATTTATACTAACATTATAAGGCTGAAGAGTTTGTTTGTTTATTTGAACGCGTTAATCTCAAGCAATACTGGTTTGCTTTGAAAAAATATTTTAGTTTTGAATAGTCCATTTAATGAGGAAGGCTATAGGCTAACACGCTACGACTAATGGGATTGTTTTTTTTCCTAACTGACTATTTATGATGGCCGCAGATGGCATTTTCATCTTCACCTAGCTTATTAGAGAGGCAGGGCATCTTCGAACTGGAGCAGCCCGACTGGTGAAATACCACCTTACAGAAGACCGCGGCCAAATAACAATCACTCTGGTTTTGTTGTGTTCCTGCATGTGAGTAAGGTTTCTAGACCATTTGGGGGGTGTTACATTAGAAGCAGGGTCAAGCCTTCAAGGTAAGGGCGACAAGTCTAGAAAGTTTTACTATGCTATACTTTTTGCCCTTAGCTAGGAACTCATTACCACTTAACATCAGGTGGGATGAGGTCAATTCATTTTAAAGTGTATATACAACAAAAAGCTTGCGGGAGAGCAGAAGGCTACTAAACCCCTAGCAACTAATGGGTGCGACAAATCAGTGAAAAATTTGGAATAAACGGTTAAAGTACAGCTGCAAAGCCGTGGCAGGCTGCTAGCCCAATAAAATAAATATCCAAATTAAACGCTAAAACGTGCATCAGTGCAACATTAAATGGCTTTACATTTTCACCCGATCGTGAAAATACAGGACCAGTTTTTAAACTGTAAGTGTCATGAGTAATTTTCAAGCAAATGTGCCTGTCAAATGGTCTTAGACTAACCAGTTTCCAATATAAAATTAATTGTGAGTACCTTATAACGGATACTCATTAGACCCGCGAACCTAACACACCCACACAAGCTATTATAGAAAAGTTTGTTTTACAAATTGACCGAGTTCGACCCGGGACCGTTCACAGTTCACGTGTTGTGTATGATGGTAAATAAGTAGTTAACTCAATATACAGGGCTATTTTTAAAAAATCAACAGCTTCGCAGGATTATATTGTGTCTTTCGTCATACGTAACTTTTGTTCTGCAACTTTATCATATTAAGCAAAATAATATGCGGATCACCATACAAACCTAATGAACAGCAAAAATGTATGGAGAACTGATTTTTGTACGATAGGTATCAAATACGTTCTAGAACGAAAGTTTTTCTAGTTAACGTTAAAACTATAATTCTGCAATGGTTTTGAAGTTTTAATAACTCATAGCATTTATAATTTTATTTTGTATAGTAGCGCAGTATATTGGCTCCACCTAGCCTGATGGTAAACAAGAGAGGAACCTACATCGGTATGACAACGGATTTAATACCGAAATATCCTATCCATTAACATCACCATGCTGGCTCGCAAGATGTTTCTTCCCGCTCCTTTAGGAGGAATCCATGTCAAAGTAAGGAGGAAACACATGAGCTAGCAACGAGTTCCACTTCTTAATGGTAGTTACTGTACAAGTACCTTGATAAGTTATTTCTCCTTGTGTGATAAGACACGTATAATATAATATAACCGTATTTGCCTCCCCCATGCCCCCCTTTCATTAAGTGATTAAACTAAGTGGAGGCTTTAATTGTACCCTTCAGTATTTTGTTTTAATACAGTATGTCACAAAGTTTCCATGGTTTAAAGAATGATATAACATAAAATTTCTAACCCAACTGTACTTGTAGATTCAATTTGACAAAATAAAATTGTGACTGATTTGACCTCGGCTGAAATGGGCTGTCTCTCATTCAATTACGGTTGACAGTTATTTCATTTATTCAACCAAGATAGCTTAGCGTTTAACTATTGAAAAAAAATTGAGCCACAGTGAAATGATGCGAAATATTTTTGTATTTGGCGCTCTAGCTAGGTTTTATTTTTCCAGTCGATTCATTTCGTTAATATAATTGGTGTAAATGACAGTTTGCACTATAATATTTTCCATCGGGTAAATGCTTAATTATTCCATTTTCAATACAGCCTTTTGTATTTGGGACCGAAAAACAATTACAAATGTAGGTTTTCAGTCAATTTTCAACAAACTAGCTAAATAATGTAGACATAACACGTGTAGTGTACATATGATATGTCTACACTTTGCACTAATTTTAAATAAATTCGTTTTATACTTTTTTTTTGTTAAAACTACCATTTCAAAATGGCAGACGTTGACGTCACGCTAATAATAAATTCAGGACCAAACAAGCACACACCAAGTTCATCAACATTCGTTAAGTTACAGAAAGTTAAAGTACAGAATTTCTATTTTTGTCAGTGAAAAAGGAAAAAAAAAGAAAAAAAGGCTGTATCCGTTTCTCAAAATCTACTATTTCCTCTACCTAAAGGTTGTCTGGAAGAGATTGCTCTCTAACAATAAGACAGCCTAAATTGTACTTGAATATTGTCTATAAATTAAATTTCTGCAAATTTTTCTGTGCAATAACGTGTAACTATATATCTATAAAAAAATAAGAATCCTGCTTTTTTAAAAAAAGGGTGACTTTTTCCTATTTATTATTTCCATTGTAAAATATATAATGTACTTTTTCTCTTTAAATAAATACATCCAAAATAGTTTTTTCTGACAAAATGGCTGGTTGTAATCTCACTGGGCCTAAGGTTGGATCACTATGGATGGATAGATAATATTGGAATCATATATTATTGTGTAAGTTATTCACTATATAATTGGAATATATGTATCATCGGAACTGTCACTTAGGTAAATTGGTTATTACTAACGACATATTGCTTTGGTTAATTAACTAGTACCTATAGTAATAATGCAATACACACATATGGAAGTAACAATCACATAGAATATAAATGTACGCGTTTCATTTATTTGTCATCTAAAAAATTCAGTCCATTTGAGATTTTTTTTAAATTGGCATTCAATATTTTTAAATATTTGTTTACTTCGTTTTACATAAAATAATACTAATTGTAAGACTTGTGTTACGTTTTAAGTTCTACGGTACATTTTAGTCATATGAACGAATCTATAATATATCTACACATTAATATTGTTCAGTTATTGTACTAATATTTGCAATTGCTTTACGTTTTTAGTTCTTCGGTTCATATTAGTGATTTTTGTTTTATGAACGAAACTATACATTTACAAAAATCTGTATGAAAACTTTGAGTCTTATGGCGACAGTATAAGAGCTTTGTTTATTTTCTATTGTGTTTTTTTAATTTTTAAGTTTCTCGTCTTTGGTTTTTCTATTGTAGTTTCTAAATCTAGTGTAGACTTCTCAAATTGCGTACTTATACTCTTTAAGCGACAGCATTCATTCGAGTTGGCGCGCGCGGCCGACAGTCGCGGCCACGCCGTAGCACTGCGCGCTCGTAGCTACGGAGCGACTACGACAGTCACGCTTCTGCTACGGCCTCGGAACGTGAGTGAAGTGCCAGTGGGTGCAAGTGTAGTGTTTAGGTGCCGGTAAGTTTGGAGACTCTATTTTTATTAGTGGAAAGTCGATTTTACTTCTGTCGAAATTTACTATAGACTTAGAAAGTAACTTTTTAATGGTTTGAGTGTTCGGCGCACTGGAATGTTTCTAGAACTTTTTTTTCAAGAATTGAAAGTTTTACTTGTTTAACATTTTTAAAATAGTATGGAATCAATGTTGGTTTATTCATAAACTTCGTTAGTATCTTCTTATTAGTTTTTATTACGAGAGGCATTAAAAAGAGAGTTGTAATCTTTTATTACAAGTGGCTACGAGAAAATATATTCAGAGTGTAAATTTAAAAAATGCATCCACTTTCTGAAAGCTTATTTATTTTTTTATTTTTTTTCTAGAGCTCCTCTGCGGCTTTGCCATGCCACTTTTTTTTAAAAAAACCTTGTTCTGAAATTAACAAATAAAAAAATATCCGGTTCGGTGCAATATTTCTGAAGTTATGTGCGTGCATACAATTCAACGATTAACCTTAATTTACATAAATTTTGTCTAGTTTTGTATAAAGCATCATCTTAACAAATTAATATAATTATATTGGAGTAATAAAATTCGTAACACTACAATTGTGAAGAAATATATCGTTTACCAAACTTTCATAACACATTCATATTTTCATAAAAGCTTTTCTAGATTATATCTTTGAAAAATAAACGCTTAGTAATATTCAAATCTTATAACGAGTGTTTGCAAAAGAAAATTTGTATTACTTTCATTAGTTTCGAAGTATTTTCAATAGCCCTTAAAAATTTCCGTCGCTATTATGAGTTAGCGAAAATGTAGCGCAACCATTTTCTTAGATTTTAAAATTTTCAGTTTCTCCAGTTTAATTACGTGTCACTCCAGATGGATGCTTCTCTTCTGTACCAAGGATTGAAAAAAAAGTGTGCAATTACTTAATTTCATGTAAATTTAGTGATTTTTATAATCTACCATGTGCAGTTAGGCCTAGCTACTGCTGCTTTAGGCTTCAAAATTTTTGTCTTTTGTTCTTCTATTAGATTATCCTAGGGAAGAT
This sequence comes from Glyphodes pyloalis, assembly GCA_037074685.1. NCBI lineage: Eukaryota > Metazoa > Arthropoda > Insecta > Lepidoptera > Crambidae > Glyphodes > Glyphodes pyloalis. The sequence goes on from JAYKKO010000002.1 coordinate 4,604,528, forward strand.
TAGATTTAGCGCAACTATCGCTATCTCGAGAAAATCTCTCGTAATAGGCTTTATCATCATCATCAGCAGCCTATTTTAGTCTACGGCGGAGCATAGCCTCTTCCTCTCGATGATCGCCATTATACTTTTCCATTGCTGAACATAGGCCTACCATTATATTAGTTTCCTGACTAAACAAAGGTCTCTGCCATAACTTTCAGGACACTAGTTCACTGCTAAATACCAATACTAAATATCCTTTATCTAAAATGGCTGCTACTGGTGACTTGTAAAAATCGCTTTTGTTTGTTGCTTATGATGATTAGATTAATTTTTATTTTATTGGACAACTAACAAGATCGTAGACCTTATCTACTATATAAAAATAAGTCGGGTTTTCCTCCCTGACGCTATAACTCCAGAACGCACGAACCGATTTCCACGGTTTTGCATTCGTTGGAAAGGTCTTGGGCCCCGTGAGGTTTATAGCAAAGAAAATTCAGGAAAAATTTCAACAGAAGCGGGGAAGCCGGGACCGCTAGTAAGTTATAAAACACTACCTACATGATAGAAACACACATACAGAGATGATTAAGAAAATTTGAGAATTTTTTAAAGAAATTGATATTTTAACTGTAGCTTCACAATTCATCTTTGACTGTATTATGAATATTCGAAAAAATCTTAATTTATTCTTTAAGAAATCTGATGTTCATAGTTTTTAACACACGAAATAAACATAAGCTCGCTATTTCAAACCATAGGCTTCGCAAGACTAGTAAAACATTCGTTGGATTAAGTATTAAAATATTCAAACAAGTTACCGCAAGATATTATCGACTTACCCATGCATAGATTTAAGGTCTATGTTTAATGAAAAAAGGGTACTATAAACTTGATGAATATTTCAATGATAAACATATATGGACATGATTATCTGCTCGCTCGCCCACTATATTTTTAAGTTCTCTAGTTCCAAATTAATTTAAAAATTAGGATAACTACTGAGTTTCTTGCCGGATTCTTCTCGGTAGGATTAGGTTCCGAACCGGCTGTAGCTTCAATTTTGGTTTATATTCATTTTGTCGATGCATAAGCGTTACTTGTAACCAACATGAATAAATGAATTGATTATGATTATGATTTTAACTGTATTACCTATTTCTAACGATTTTAAGTTGTTTCGTTTTAGGCTTCAATATTTCCGTCACTTTAGTATTAGGTTATGAGCTTGCGATAATGAAGTGCAATTATCGCATTTCCCAAAAAAAAAACTCATCAGTCTAGTCTACGCTATTAATGTAATCAGATGTATTCATAGATCACGTCATCATAGAAAGCTAAATGCTATTTGGCAAGTATTATTTTGTGGATTCTCAAAAAAGATTACCACTTATTTTAATAATATCTATAGAATAGATCTGAAGTAGGTTTGGCATCCAATGCCACTTGTTAACACTTGCTCAAGGAAGTTATTTCACAAGCTGTTATTGTTAGGAACTAACCGTTCAGCTTGTGTGAAACAATCAATGCAGGTCTCTTACTTTGCTTTACATAGCTCATTCTGAAATGAACCAGTGTATGAAGGAGCTTTTGTGTTTTCACCAAATTTGTAGTTTCTTTGACCATAGGCGCAATCTGGTTGGTTTGCGCAATATTGTATCAAAAACGATTGTGATAAGGTATGTTACGTAAAGCGGTGGATACTACATAAATCTGACAAATCCCCAGCATAGCTTAGCAGGTTCTTAGGTTGCAACGACTATGCAAAATAATCAACGAAAAAATGAGTCATAATCATAATCAATCATTTATGCATTTAGGTTACGAGTAACTTAAATGCATCGTCAAAATAAATAAACAAAAATTGAAGTTACTGGCGGCTCGGAACCTATATGTACTAAGAAGACTTGTAAAATTTTTTGCATATTACTTACAGTAGCAGTATCTAATTTATTACTATTTAAAGTCTACTTTGAACCAAGTCATAAAATTTCGTTTTTGTTGAGAAACATTAAGTACTTATTTTAAAGAGGTTAGCAGGGTACCTACTCTCAAAAACGAAACGAACAAACGAAAGGTTTCGTTTTTGAAGATTATTCAAAAGTTTAGGAAAGAAGACGTGGTTTTTGATTTGCATAAATAATATATTGTTTTTTGAAAACGCTTAATTTGCATTCGAAGTGATTTCTTTAGGATTAAAAATTGCCATCGTTTATGGGAGTAGACCCCCTGGAGCGGTCCCCAAGATCAAGTATAAATATTACGCTATTTAAAAAATATGTATATATACTAATTAACATATAAATAATATACTACTATTATAAAGGCGAAAGTTTGTATGTACATATATATGTATGGATGGATGGATGTTTGTTACTCTTTCACTCAAAAAATACTGAATGGATTTAAATGAAACTTTACATTATTTTAGCTGATAGGTACGTCAGAATAACACATAGGCTACATTTTATAAAGATTTTGTGTGAATTGTCTAAAATGTGACGATTTTAAAAGTTACGTGTTTACAAATGAGTGCGCGACACGCGGTGGCGGGTGATTTTTTTTAAGTTAGAGATATGAAATTTAGTAGAAATATAGCTCGAAACTTGGATTAAAATCTGGACTACTTTTTGTTTCGAATATTGGGGGAGATAAGGGTAAAACCGACCCTGAAACTATGTAGTCCACGCGAACGAAGTCGCGGGCATTATAATTAGCGTAACTAAGGGTCAATTAATAAATATTGGACAACATCACATACATTGCTCTGATTCTGTGGTACTTACCGCTTCAGCACTTGTGTTACAGAAAACAGAAACAACGATGGTACCACAACACCCAGACCCGAGACAATATGGAAAAATTAGTTTCCCATATTGACCCGACCGGGGCTCGAACCCGGAACCTCAGAGATGGCGCTCACCAAAGTCAGGCCCGCTCGCCTCTCGGCTACGGAGGTCGTATAATTAGGTGCCTGAAGGGTATGCTACTGCAACATTGCGAACGATTTGCCCGCAGCATTGGTCTTCCGACTGTACAAACCGCAAGTATGATAGCCAACCACTTCGTTCTATACCCGCAGCTCAGCTATAGAGGCGCCATCTTTCGCTGGGGAGGCTCACAAGTGCCACTCCAGCATAACAGCTATCTCGTTGACCGCTATCCAGGGCGACTTGTCTGACACGAGCTGAATTTAGAACTATATTTTTAGCGGCTAAAGGTATTGGAATAGGTGACGTCAAGAACAGTTATTTGTATTAGAAAGCGGGGAATACCGAATTCGGTATTCTGTACTTCTCTAATGCACTGAGGCTTATTCTTAATTCTAATCGCGCAAACAAAAGTCTAGCTCTTTATTATTATTTATTTATATATTGAACAAAACAAGTAAGTGTATAAAATAGGCAGAGTTCCACAATACTGTTCACACAGTTTATCTGCGGGATTAGGGTCTAACATAAATAAACGTTAACACAATTGTGCCAAGAGGTACCCGTGAATTTTTTTTTTATAAATGATTTTATTTCTCTCTTGACAGAAATTTAAGGGTAAATTAAAGGGATTTCAAAGATAAGGTACTTATTTTTTTAACGTTATATTACCAAAATAGTTAAGAGCTCAGTACTAGTTTATTTAGAACAATAATAAATAACTACCAAATTAAAACGCCAATCACACCACACCAACCAAAAGGGTAAAATACATATTAGGTACATATATTTGGTTCAATTGTTAAGATACCAAAAATGATATTTATTTATTCATATTTGTAAAAAAAATACGAAAATAAATAGAGTTTAAATAAGCGTGACGTCACTTCTTTGTATAGTTATTTGGAAATAGTGTCATAAACCTTTCTACTGACAGTGATTATATATTTTTAATAATTTTCAAATAATATGTTTTTATAATATTTTTATAATCGAACTAACTGACTTAATAGAATTATTGTTATTACCGTATCATCACCCCCATTCGTCTGTAAATAAATGTTTTCCTTGTTCTATGAGAGAGGGTACCTATCAACATAGAACACCCAGACCCAAGCCAATTTAGAAACGGTGATTACCTAAATTGACCTGACTGAATTGAACACGAGGCCTTCGTGCTTTTTGCGCCAACCTTACCTACTGCGCCACCGAGATTGTCAACTCATAAAATAAATCAGACAACATCCCATCTAATACAGTCGTAGTTTAACTCGCAAAGGGAAGTACCAAAGCATTTGGTTTATAAAAAAACAAAAAAAACAGGCATCTCATAAAATACACAAATAAATACATAAAACAAACAAAACTGATCATTACATGAATGTTTATCCTGGATACGGAACGAACACATGCCCTTGGGTTTGTATGTTAACGTATAACAAATAAATTGAAAAATAGACAGACTTTTAAATACAGTCAGAACACAATTTCTTCAAAGATTTTCTATGAAGATAGCACAGTGACGTCATAATTTTAGCTATACATACACTTACTGTGTTACAATTTCGGATAATTGTAACGTAATGTAACTTAAAAATATATCTCAGAAAATTATTCAAAAAAATTCCCAAGGTGCTGGTTACCTTGGGATTTTTTTTAGACTTTGGCGTGTGAGAACCCTAGATTTGTTCACATGTCAATTTATAACAAACAGTTTTATTTTGATTTATTTTTCAACTTCGTAAAGACTTTCATTGTAAATTCGCAGTGTTTCCACAACGTGTTGTTTCCTTTACATTATTTTGTGTACTACGTAAAACCTTTGATTTTTCTAAATGAACGGTGTATTTTTACCTGAAATACGACATTTTCTCCACCCACTGAGCTCGTTAAAAGATCTAGTTAAACAGACTTTGTCCTATGCCACTAATTTAAATGAGCAGATAATTTAGTTACTCATGGACGAATTCGACATCGGAGTATTCTCGACAGCCTTAATAGAAATAATTTATTCGGGGAACTCATCGGGCGGTCGTTGCTACCTGTTTTACTTACTTTTCACCAACTTTTACCTGAAGTTAGATATGTCGGAATGTTTCAGTCAACCGTTTCGATAGTCTGGTGGCTAATAAGGTGGAAAGCACGTTAGACTACTTACAATTATCACATTGGACATTATTTCATTTTGGACTTTGTGCCGCTCCTACGTTGCAGACATATGAACTAAAATCGCGAGTATTTATCTTAATATGCTGTTCACAGTTCTTGATTATTCTCTCGGTGTCAATAAAGTATGTTTCAAATTAATAGATCTGGTTTGAAATGACATCCACATTTAGCTAGCGTAGTGAATAAGCCAGTATTGCCGACTTCTGTAGCCGAGAGGCGAGCGGACCGGACTTAAGCGTCGCGTCTCTGTGGTCCCGGGTTCGATTCCCGGTCGGATTAATATGTAAAACGAACTTTTATTTATCTCTGATCTGGATGTGGTGGTACCGTTGTTTTGATTTACTTCTGACGTCTGGTACTTCTTGTTAAAATAACACGACTCAATCGTAAGATTGTTTAATTAAACATAATTAATGTTGCCTGGGCATTGATTAATGATTTTTTCTTTTCTTGTTTTAATTAAGCAATTGATAGATAAAGTGATTTGTTTCTCTGAAAAATGAATTATTCCGAAGAGATTTTGTCGTTGTGGCTTTTAGCTTCTATTTCGGAAATGCGAGATTCTTCAACAGGCATTCCTCCTGAGAGCTGAATAGAGCTCTCTCCTTGAGATTTAAGTTGGCTCTCTCTGTGTAGTATCAAAGGCTGAGAGAACAAACTTCACTATCAATAAACACAGCCACAGTCGCTACAAATAGGAGTTATAATAGCCGGAATATCGAGAACCTCTCGATATTGCATGGCGAATTGACGATGACGGGACTAGGAAATACATTTAAATAAGACAGAACTGACATGACAGCAGACGGACTAAGATATAATTGTAAATATTGAATTAATTTTTATTTAATTGTTTTGTAGTTTATTTATAATACATTTTTACGCACGCGGACTTACTTATATCAACGACGACGCAACAAATAATATGAACTGAATAATGTCCACCTCATCAAATATAATAGTTACCTAGTTTCTAAGCCAGTGTAATTAATGTGAGGTAAATTATTCCACTCAACTCATACACCCAAGGTCTAACTTCTTATTATGTATGGCCTGTCCGCTCTAACCTGCCTGAAGTGTTACGTCATTATACAGAAATCTAATCTAACTTGCTCAGCTGCCTCCAAAATTGCCAGTTCACCTTATTTCGGATGCCATTTTGGAGTACACAGATATTTTATCACCAGGATTTGTCATGGCGTCGGGAACATTGTCGCTTTGTGACGTGGACACAAATAACGCTGTCAAGACATACCAACTACGTTACACTCCGTAGTTGTAGAGACAGACAGACGGAACATTAATTTTGCCGTAGACATTCCTTTATTACGTTTATACGTTCTACAAATATTATAAACGTTTGAATATACGATATGTATTTTAGTTAATCTTAAATGTTTCTGAATGTTTAATAGATACGGTAATGTTATTTATATAATTGATGATGTTTTTTTAATTACGTGCGTTCCTTTTTCACTATATCCGCACCTATTTATAATTATTCTGTATGACCCAAGGGTTGACTGGTAGAAAATGCCCCTAGCCCTAAGCCCTACCAGTTTTACTTGTTGGTGCAATACAATTTTATATATATATATGTATGAATATACAATGTGTCCCGAGACCAGTGTCGCAGACTTTAGGTAATGGTATAAAAAATGGCGTTTTTCATTGACAAATTGCTGTTTCAAATAGTTTTTGCTCTCACGTTTGTAAATTGGCCGCCAATATGAAATATGTAGGTTTTACAACAAGAACAGTCTTGTCAAGACTAGGACTGCCTCTCAGACCAATTTCTTTTCTCATTGGACTGCCTAGTTTTGATATTTGGTCATTCATAGGTTGTATTGTCAATTGTGCTGTCAAATAAAATAATTCTATAATAGCTCTTTGTCTAAGCGAGAAAACCACACAAGAAAACGATTAGTTTTTTGATTGTGTTTGTTATTTGGGTATTTTCATTTCAATTCCTTTTTAAAAGCTAAAATATGAGACACTATATTTCAATTTTGCGCCTTTTTAAGTAACAAGGTATGAACATACTGCTCTTCCGCGGTATTGCACGCGAATCGAAAAAATGATATAATGAGATCCCAAATAGCCATAATGTGAAATGAATTGTGTACGTTGCACACTCTAAATAGAAAAATTTGTTAATATAACCTGAATTTAACGATAAAGCCAAAGGTGCTTTGAATGTCGAGTTGCAGAAAAATAGCTCGTGTTAACCTTGTACCTAACGTCCTTTGAAATCGGTCCAGCCGTTTCAGAAATCGGCTGAATACCAATAGACAGAAAAATTAAAAACATATATATTTAAGCATTTTTTATTAATAAGTTGCTATTCTATAAATGCTATGTCGTATCACTAAATAATCATTTTGTAAAGGAACGTATGTTCGTTACTTTCGCCGAGCTGATCCGCCGCCGATGATAACTTTGACATCGTGATGTAGAATCGATGTATTGATTGGCTAATCATGTATTACGTATAGAGCGTTGCTTACTATACCAAGTCTGGTAAAGCTGTATTTGTGTCGACTTGGAGGTAATGTTGTAGGTCGGCACAAGTTCTTTCTTTCCTTCATTTAAGTACCGTGTACATCCACCTACAGTAATGAGCGGTTGTTTTAAAATTACCAAAAGACGTTCCAATTTTAGATTGTAAGTGGAAAAGCCCAAATGAAGCCAAAGTTTCCACAATAATTTAGGGCACGACAATTTACGTCGTGAATTGAATTAAGTAACCATTACAGTGTCGAGCCTGACCGTATTTGGCATTTGACAAGAAACTGTTTGGCAGATATCCATACAAATAAACGCGACACGACTGATTGATGAGCTGGGCCGAGGAACGTACAGATGTAATTTAATGTCGACTCGCAGGGGATTTAAATACCTACACGGTGAGTTTGAAATCCTAGACAGATGCTTCACGTTTACCAACAGAATATAACGTCTTGGAAGTGTACGAAATTATGATAAGAGAATTTATGGGCATGAAGACACTTTAATTTGCATTTAACAGTTAATAAAATACCAAAATTTAAGACTTTTATAATTTTATGACTCGGTAAATGGCCTTGAATTTCTGCATACCCGCCTGTTGGTCAAAATTTCAAAGTTCCATAAATCCTGAACCAGTCATTCAATTACAAAAATATTTGGTACACATATCAGGGTCATGTACAGGTAGAACATACTCATAATTTTACTGAAATCGGATACATTGACTTTTTTTACTTGTCCGCTTCGCGTGAAATGCCCCATATAGGATACCAAAATAACAGGGGCCAACAAGCGTGCACAAGCTAGTTAAACTATATCTAATTACCAGCACACACAGATATAAAATGTAAAGTTCATCGCTGGCCCTGAAGCGCCTTGAGTATACGTTTAATTATATCAGCTCCCAAGCGATATGTTAACGCGACCTATTTGCGTTTACCAATTTGCCTGTTATGACTAGCTGGTAATACAACTTGTTATTACAAGCGGAGCGCGTTGTTATTGTCTGCTGAATAGTTCGCCGTAAAGTGCCTTAAGTATGATTTGGCTAATGGAAATCTTAGCATGTACCTACCTACTTAAAATAGTCAAACTCAAAGTTATAAGGAACGTATGTTCTTTACTAAAAGTGGAAGTACTTCCGCCGAGCTAGGTGTTATCTGCTCGGGAGCCTAGGCCCTAATACTAATCTTGGTTTGTTGTATATATAGTTAGTGACGACGAAAACTCCGACATCGCGATGTAGGATCGCTGTATTGATTGGCTAATCGTTAACTACGTACGTATACGGAGCGTTGTTTACTATGCCAATTCTGCTGACTCTGTATTAGTGTCGGATTGTAGGTAATGTCGTGGGTCGGTACATTTTTTTAATTTATGTAAGTTACAGGGGAGGGTAAGACTTTTGAATAATTTAATTACCAATTAAAAAAAAAATACATTCAGAAACTGCAACCTGAGTTTAGTTTCGCGTAGAAATGGTTATCATTCTCAGATCTGTTTATAAATAGCCATAAGACGAGTCCAAGTCCATGCAAAAACCATCAAATTTTTTAACACACTTTGCTAAGCCCAAATAACGAGCCAAGATCATAGGGCGTAAAATACTTGCTGATCGCAGGTGTCGCGATGCAGTAGCGCGTCTATAAAATGCGTCCGTACGCTTCAAAAAGTCGCAAATTGTAAGAATTCATAGTGGAGTCTATTCGAATATAAGCAGAAGCTGACTGATTCACTGGCTGGCTAGTCCATTGACGCAACTAAGAAAGGAATTTTGGGAAAATTTAATGGAGGTTCAATTTTAGTATGAAACTTTATCGATTTTATTATTTTTATAGTACTTTACGCCGTACAAGCGAATTTTAAATATTAGAAACAGAATTTTTTTATTTCACTTTGCGGTGCGGATATCGAACCCACGACATTCACGTATCGCGCGTGCTGCTCTTACCAACTGAGCTAACCGCAAGTTATCAGGCGATGACATTTTCCTGCTGTATCAACCGTTAGCCTCCGGTAATATGAAACTTTGCCGTATTTTTTGAAGTCATTCAAATGAGAAAGAGAGGTAGGGCATAGCGATTTATCGCTCGACTGGAGCAGCCCGACTGGTGAAATACCTCCGCCTTACAGAAGACCGCAGCCAAATAACAATCACTTCTGTGTTGTTGTATTCCTGCGTGTGGGTAAGGTTTCCAGAGCTCCTGGGGGGTGCTACATTAGTAGCAGGGGTCAAGCCTTCAAGGTAAGGGCGACCAGTCCAGTAACAGCTTTATTATACTGTTCTTGTCGCCCTTAAACTAGGATCTCATTACCACTTAACATCAGGTGGGATGAGGTCAATCTTGAAGTGTAATATAAAAAAAATGAAATCAGCATGAAAGTTCTTCAGCAAAAGTCATGAAACACATTTGAAATATTTTTTCGAAATTCATCCCCTAAGAAACGGGTGTTATACTTCTGTAAACTGTTTGCAGTGATGTACTATTAATAGTTTTTAAAGTTTAAACTCAAACTCAAACTCAAATATTTCTTTATTCAAGTAGGTTACATGTAACACTTTTGAATCGTCATTGAATACAATGCAAAGTGATTCTACTTCCGGTTCGGAACCTATATCTACCGAGAAGACACCGGTAAGAAACTCAGCAGATAAGTTACAGTAGCAGTATCTAACTTATAGCTATGTGTAGAACACTTTGGACCAAGTCATATAGTTTTATTTTGATGAGTGAAAAAAGCATGAAGTATTATTTTATTTTAAGAGGTAAGCTGGAGCAGACCAGTCCCCAAAGGTGGCACCTGTTCACAAGCATGACGTATTAGTAATTAGTTATTTATTCGAATATCTCGTATTTATAGCTTAAGTAGCCAAAATATAAAAAAATATCCTAAGTTACAAATGTCGCGGGCACAACTAGTAAGGTATATCGTAAATTTGTTTTTGTTTCCGCGGTAGTTCCAGTCCAAGGACTTTCCAACTTATTAAGTGCTAAATTGATGGTAATTTGAATACGCTAACTTGACTATTTGTAGATGTGGTAAGGTCATACTAACATACAGTTAACATCGATCGAGAACAAGTAATTGGGAGGGCATTATAAATTCATACCTGGTTTGTTGTATAACCTACTAAATTAAGATGTTTGAATAACAAAACAATAGTAGTTTTAGAGTTGGAATTTTTAAGTCACTTTCAAAAACCCGAAATCGTAGCTACTTTTTCGGCGATTTTTTGCTAGCCGGTGGGCGAATGAATGAAACGTACAGAATCGAATTTAATTATACATATAATGTGCCATATTTTTCTAGAAAATAATCGTAGTATCATATGTTGAAAAAGTATTTCATCTATCTTTCTACCAAAATTCTATTCAAATCTAATGCAGTAAGGATTTTTTTGTGTAGTTACATACTCGGGCATTCACACATCCAAACACACATCGAAAAATTCTTACATTCTTTCGCATTTAAAATATTAATAGGACTAATTATTAGTTCTTGTATTATGTACGCAATGATTTGTACACTTTATTTAATTTAACATTTACTAAAGTGCGTCACAATGATTACTTTATGTCTTAGCGTGTTAAGCAGTAGGGAGTAAGTGCGCCTCATTAAAAATAAATTAATTAGTAACAAACTATTAATGAGTATGTCACCTCAAACATTGGTACCGGCACACTCATTCCTCGATAACTATCGTTCACCATAATTAAGTCAGCGAAATTCTAGCTTAATCGCTCGAATAACTCGTCACTAGTAATTTTACAGTCATTAAATACACAAACGGCCCGGGAATTAATTCACCTCTTAATTCGTGGTTAGTTTTAACGGGAACTATTAACTGCCAGTTTTAAAGTACTTGACGTCAGTTTTAATTCATGTTCAAAAGTTTGGTTTGCATTTCGCGGATTACATTTAGGATTTAATTTTTGCATTGGAGCTACAGTTGTGTCTTCATTTTAAAGTTTACAAAGAAACTACAATTGGAAATTGGTTTACTTTACTTGTTATTACAAGATTATTAATTATTTTGTGTGCAGTCTGCTTATGTAAGTGTTGGCTACCCAGAAAGAGGGCCATTTTTTAAGCTTTATTATTAGGGTAGATAGCAAAAATCGTTTAAAGGTATAATTATTATCATAATTAACCGCAACGATTAAAATTATCATTGCTTTTATTTTAGATCTTACTAGACGATGCCATTGGAACCCAAATTGGCCTCACAAGGTATTTATAATAATCCCTACTAATATTATAAATGCGAAAGTAACACTGTCTGTCTGTCTGTCTGTCTGTTACGCTTTCCTACTTAAACCTCTCAACCGATTTTGATGAAATTTGGTATAGGTATACGTTGAACCTTAAGAACAGACATAGGCTACTTTTTATTAGAAAATAAGGGGGGGATGGGGGTAATACCACCTTTGAAAGTTTATATGGAAAAATGTTTAATTTTGAAGTTAGAGATATGAAATTTGGCACAAAACTAGCTCGAAACTTGGATTAAAATATAGACTACTTTTTGTTTCGAATATTAGGGGAGATAGGGGTAAAACCGACCATGAAAGGATGTCGTCCACGCGAACGAAGTCGCGGGCACAGCTAGTATCTGTTATAATTTATTGTTGTTTAAAATGATTTCTTTTTTTTTCTCCCATGTTACCGCACCCATATACAAACTATCTGCATGACCCAAGGGTTGACTGGTAGAGAATGCCCCTAGCATTAAGTCCACCTGTTGTACCTATTTGTGCAATAAAGTTTTTTAAATAAATAAATAATTGTTTTGCGTTCTGTTTGTTTGTAAATTTTGTGATGTCAATAAATGTATTTTCTTTCTTTCATTAGGCCACTTTTTTTTTAAAGGGGGATATTCATAAAAACACTGTACCACTGCTTCGGGTAAAGCAGTAGCAAAGTGGGACTCGCCCCGCTCGTCTAGAGTGGGACTACCCAATAAAGCCCCCATATATTATCATCGCCTTTTGATGGCGCTAAGGGAAAATAATACAATTATAAACCAAATTATATAATTAATGTAAATTATAAACCATGTTACCTACTTATAAAACAGGGTAATAACAGTTATCAGGCGTATCAACCACATGTTTTGAAAACAAACAGCCGTTAATCTGTGTGTAGTGGCTTAAGGTAAATTGGTGCAACACACGCTTAGTATTTATGATTTTGACTGGACTGAATCAGGGAACATATACATATTTTTGCAGTTTTAATGAACATAGTTCACAATAAAGGTGTTACTGACATAACACTTCAAACTGCAAATTAAATAGAAAGTTTCTACGGACGCCATACATACTTTACATACACCATACAAACATTTATTTATCGAGCGTGACTTCAATAATGTATCATCTCGTTAACTTTTAATTAATTGTGACTTTTTTTGGTTATCTCGGTCAAATATTGTTCATGAATTACTGTTAATCGACAATTAGAAGGTCAAAATCGATAACTGAAAGTGACCTGAATGTCCTTTAGGTACTTTATTCGTTAACGACACCGCAATCCCAGTGAAGCCTCGTAAAAATTTATGGGCGGAGAGTATTTGTTTTAATAGTTCCACGCATTAGAGAAAGCTTAATTGAATTAATTAAATGGCGAAGAAAAATGAGGGACAATCCCTCACTGGGCTGCTGCGATTGTATCTTTGAAAAGCTTAATCACAGGATAAAGATAATAACCAAAAAGTACCTAATTGAACAAACCGAATGATCTAAAATGCCCCGTTAGTAGACGCAAAACTGTTTAATTGGCTAATAGCACACCGCAGTTTTTTTAAGCCAATCAGCATTTCAAAAACCGAATTTTATCGATTTTGGCAATTTAAAAGATCTCGATAAAATTTTGTCGCGTGACATCTTAAGCAGTTACTATTGAAATAACCTTTAGTATAAATTTTTTTCTTATTTTAGAACTTCTCCACTATTTTTTACTTGATTAACTGGTTATCAACATCCATAATTTTTTTCGTGAATTTTGTATATATATTTTTAAATAGATTACCACCTAAAAATTTTAGGAAGCTGAGAGTATTTATTACTATCTACTTGTTCAACTGTCGCAATAGACTTCGTAAAACATTTGAAAGGGTTGGTTTTAATCGGTTCGAAACCGACTCACTGACCGAAGAAATCACTCGTTAGCCACTCTTTGAAAGTAACCGAGTCGTACTTATCAGGGAATTTGCTCCCTTGCCGGTGATGCTGTGCCGGGGATGCTGTGGTAGGTCTTCTGTTCCCATGGCATCACCATCAAGGCGATGAGGTCTACCGGGGGGTTTTAATGGGTATTCCTGCTCGCATAAGGGCAGGGAGTCCCACACTCGCCGTCACCTCCCTCGGGTGACGGTACGGTGCGTCAATGCATATCCCTTCGAAAAAAAAAGGGAATTTGCTCCCAATGCCTGGGAGTGGATTACATTCCTAAGTTTTACGAATGACAAACAAAAAGAACCTTCTACTGTTGGAGCACCAAAAACGTATCTATTGAGTAGTTATCCACGTTGTACATATGTGGGTATGTGTGTTTGTCACGTTATGTTATTTTTATTAGTTTTTTCTATAAACACATTCTATTTATATTTTTACACGGTCATAACCGTTTCTCGTTATATACTTACGTTTTTAAGAGAGGAAGGGGAAAACGATTTATCGCTCGAACTGGAGCTGCTCGACTGGTAAAATACCTCCACCTTACAGAAGACCGCAGCCAAATAACAATCACTTTTGTGTTGTTGCGTTCCTGCGTGTGAGTAAGGTTTCCAGAGCTCTTGGGGGGGGGGGGGGGTACTATATTAGTAGCAGGGGTTAGGCCTTCAAGGTAAGGGTGACAAGTCCAATAACAGATTTATTATGCTGTACTTGTCGCCCTTAAGCTAGGACCTCATTACCAATTAACATCAGGTGGGGTGAGGTCAATCTTGAAGTGTAATATAAAAAAAAAGCTTTCTCTGCTACCTGTAGGTGTTCTTGTTGCTTTCTAGTGATAAGACCGCCTAAATTCTTGTACATATATCTTGAAATATCACTACATTTTGTTCAAAATTAATATACAAATTGTTGGAGATGAATCGAGACTTGGATAAATTCAGCGAGTAGGCTGAAGTCTCGCAAAACATAGTGACTTCGAAATGGTGTTACTATAACTACAAGAGCAAGAACTCAGTGTTCTTGATTGTACTTTTAATTGAAGTATCTTGCTGGATTAAAGAGATTCACTGAAAGAAAACAAGGAATTGAAACCGGAATAAAAAAGTCTCGCTTCAAAGTAATTATCATTAATTGTTCCGATACAAAAGGAAAAATAAATTGAATGCTATCAGGAAACCTCGGACAGAGGCAAATTTTCATTTATATTGAAAGCGCTAGAAAGCATCTTCCGTGGGCCACGAATTCTTCAAAAGAATTTGTTGATTTTCAAATGATTTATTCATTACGGACGAATTAGGTCGCTACTTATTTTTTACTTTATGGACGCTCGAGTTACGAACTTGAACCTTTTTCTTTTCTTCCTTAATAAAAGTAAAAATGGCTAAGCGGGTATCTCACGACGTGTACTCTTTGGTTCCACATCTATTCTAATGTAAATCGTAAACATTCCTATTTGATATTTTTTTCCTACTTGTAGCCATTTCAATAATACCTTCCTAATGAATAAAACGTTTTTTTCCATGTTTTTATATTGACTTAACGGAATCGAACCCGCGACTTCAGGGATAGTGCGACGCCAAAGTCTCATTGAGTCCTCGGTCTGTTTGTCAACATGTTTAGCAAATGGTTCCTTTTTTTTTAACGGGGGAAATCCGTTGATGGACCATACCGCCGCCCGAGGGTAGACGACGGTGTGTGTGGGATTCCCAGGGGCAGACCGTACCCCGGCTCCGCCCTGAAAAGGACGGGGCCTACCCACTAAAAACCCACGGTGGACCTCATCACCTTAGGTGGTGATGTCATGGGTATCTGGGGTCAACCTTAAACTACCACAACATCGCCGGCGGAATGGCTGCTTTAAGCGGCCCCGACATACCTCCACATCATGAACAGGAGGGAGCAAGGATGGCCGGTCCAACAGGACCACCCCCGCCTCACAAAGGAGACCGTTAGTGCAATACCCTCTGTGGTGCCCTCACACTCACAGCGGACTGGTTTCCTCGTGAAAGTTCCAGATGGGCATAGCGTCTTCTCGCTCGTAACCTCCGACACCTCCTGATTGCAGGAGCGGCAGGATCTTAACAAATGGATCCCTAGATAAATAATGTCTTCGCATAGCAAGGCTATTTTTAAACGACCAATTTAATGATACTTTATCGTGGAATAGACGAGAAATATATTTGAATGTACAATCATGTACAGATCCTGGTAAACACTTGCAGTTCCATACATTATGATCTTATACCACGATCGTGCCGTACAAAGTTAAACATATATAGTGTACTAGCTGTGCCCGCGACTTTGTTCGCGTGGACTACATCCTTTCATGGTCGGTTTTACCCCTATCTCCCCTAATATTCGAAACAAAAAGTAGTCTTTATTTTAATAAAGCTATATTTGTGCCAACTTTCATACCCCTAACTTAAAAAATAAACATTTTCCCGTATAAACTTTCAAAGGTGGCATTACCCCCCTTCCCCCCTCCCCTTACTTTCTAACAAAAAGTAGCCTATGTCCGTTCTTGAGGTTCAACGTATGCCTATGCCAAATTTCATTAAAATCGGTTGAGAGGTTTAAGCGGGAAAGCGTAACAGACAGACAGAGTAACTTTCGCATTTATAATATTAGTAGGTATTGTAATAAATTTACTAAGAAACTTTTGAAGAAAACTTCTACTTTCAGATTTTTTCCTAAAAACGTTTATCGACGAAGTAAGAACATGACGAATAAACCTACGTTTTGAATAAGTACCGAACACGAACCCGTTACTGACTGATTGATAACTTGGAATGATTTATCGGCGGAAACCTCGCGAAGTGTCAAAGTCATCGATCAGTGACGTCACTCGTTAAAAAGGTGCGCACAACTTCGACGGTTCCGACAGGAGGGAACTTGCTTCATGAAAGGGGAGAAGTTATGCCAGTTATGAATGTTTAAGCCCCGGACACGCGTGGCGTTGAACATAATAGCGGACCGATTGAAACAATTTATGAACCAGATATTTTTGTTCATTGTGTAAAGAAAATAAAAATAAAAAAAAATGACGGAACAATTTTTTCTGCTCATGATAGTTTTTTTTTTCTAATAAAAAGTATCGAAACATTTGTTTTGCAGTTTCGGTCTCTTTGGATTTTATCAATCACTTTCTACGCTCTTTTAAATCCTTCTATTGGACGTTTACCTATTTCTTGATAACTATAATAAAATAATTATTAAATTTATGTTGCGAGGCCGTACTATTTTCTCTTCATACAATTTCCTCTGCCTTAAAGTTGTCTGGAAGACATCGCTTCCTAGCGATAAGACTGCCTAAATTGTACTATAATTGGTCTGTAAATCCAATTTCTGAAAAGTTTTGTACAATAAAGCATAACTATTATCATAAACGACGATTTTTAAAATGAAAATTGGTTCCACATCGTTTATTTTGTAAATTACTTATAATCTCACCAGTTTTATTATTAATCGTTCATTATGTAAATGACACGTAATCTTATTCTAATATTAGTAATTTCTTGGTTAAATAAATACCAGTTAAGATATGTGGCCTGATTAGCATTTTAATTAAGCTGGGATTACCATAAACTTTATAAATTTTAGAGACATGAAAATGATTTGTACCAGTTTGGTATAGACCAAAATTTCGAATTTCAAAGCAGGCAGGGGACCTAAGCAATAAAACTTAAATGAAAACTTCATAAACTAGACCGACACTAAGATCATTAAAACACTGGTTTCCTATTTGTACAATAGGGATTATTGATGTCTTTTGTATAAAACAATTATTGCACTGCGCTGCTAATCAGATAGCATTATCAGCGGTAGCCAAATTCATTTGATATACAATTTTTTTTTTACATTAGAAAGGAAATAAGAAAACATCTTTTACACCAAAGTGTCAGTTTCAATATATGGTTTATGTTTTAGATAAAATATATATATTGAAAATATAGCTTAATAGTGAAATTATATTTAAAAGTTAGTGGCCTATATTGTCTCTTAAGTTTAAAATAAGTTGGGCAAAAAATAAAAAAATCAAAGTAATAAAATTATCATCCACATATTGAATGACCTAAAAATTTGTAACATTTGATTCGAATAATTTTATTAAATTCAAATTCTGTAATGTTGATCCTGTCATGAGTTCCTGAATGGAGCGTTTTTGGGAAAATTTGAAAATGAGATCTTGAAAGTATTATTATCTCTCGTAACTTTTATACCATACTAGCTGTGCCCGGGACTTCGTTCGCGTGGACTACATCTTTTCATGGTCGGTTTTGCCCCTATCTCCCCTAATATTCGAAACAAAAAGTAGTCTATATTTTAATAGAGCTATATTTGTGCCAACTTTCATATCACATAAACATTTTCCCATATAAACTTTCAAAGGTGGCATTAGCCCCCCCCCCCCCTTACTTTCTAACAAAAAGTAGACTATGTCCGTTATTGATGTTCAACGTATACCTATGTCAAATTTCATCAAAATCGGTTGAGAGGTATAAGCGGGAAAGCGTAACAGACAGACAGACAGACAGAGTTACTTTCGCATTTATAATATTAGTAGGGAATAGGGAAGTAGGGATTAGTAGGGATAAACTTTTTTTTAAGCAATGAATAATTTTGCGAGATCTGGTGCTATCCGGCCTTAATGTAACATTTGAAAGAAAGAAAGAAAGATAGAATGTAACATTTCCTTTTTTCTCAAACGTTAATACTTAAACACGTATCAGTCAACCAATCAAGTGTGATGCGTGTGTTTAAATGCTGAATCTATCTAGCAATAGTAAGCTACCGCATAACGTCCGAAGCGGGGAACGAAAACGACACCTTATCGCGAAATGTCAGAAACGAGAAATGTCAGCCGCTCCCTGATATACAACAAGACATAAGACGCATTACTTTCCTCACGCAAGTGCGGATGTATGTAACCTACTTAGAACTACAACTGGCTTGAGTATGCAAACGTACTGCAGCGAAGCAGAGATAAGGCTTCCTGAATACCAAAGTCACGTTACGTTCCTGAATATTGTCTATGAGTTCTTACTACTGGCCTTATTTTAAACTTGTTGAAACGTTAGCTCGACGACGGTTATTTGGCAAATCCCACAGAAGCAATTCGTATTTTCGCCATGGAAGCTATAGTGTGTACAGTTCTACTTTTTACCATTATTTACTTTTTTTTTTTTTATTATTTTACTTTATTTCCATGGTGCCGTTAATAGGCGACGAGTGAAATTAACTGAGAAGGTTTACTCTCGAAGAACTGAACACGATTATATGTGAAGTTTGTGCAAAGTAACATAATTTTTTTTGAGAGAGGTAGGGCATAGCGGTTTATCACTCGAACTGGAGCAGCCCGACTGGTGAAATACCTCCGCCTTACAGAAGATCGCAGCCAAATGAGTGAGGTTTCCAGAGCTCCTGGGGGTGCTACATCAGTAGCAGGGGTCAAGCCTTTAAGGTAAGGGCGACATGTCCAGTAACAGATTTATTATGCTGTACTTGTCACCCTTAAGCTAGGACCTCATTACCACTTAACATCAGGTGGGATGAGGTAAATCTTGAAGTGCAATATAAAAAAAAAAATTTAGTTCCAAAAATAAGAATAATATTTGATTAAAGTCTATACTTGGCGTTTTTGATTATCAATAGATTTCTAGGTATACCTAGGTAAAATACAATTGTTATTGTACAAATCAATTAGTCTAGTTTTCTTCACAAATACCGTAGAATTTGGGAATATGCTATGGTGGTACGCAGACATGTTACGGTGCCCCAATGTATTTCCAAAAACCAAAGTACCCATTCACTTAATCCTTAACATATTTTACATCAGAATAAATATTTTAAGGGTTAACTAAATATCAGAGCAAAGCGTTGCGGCTGGCCCTAGGAGGCGAAACCCAAGAAATAAAATTGGCCTTCACCGCCACGCAGGCCAAGTGTGGATTGGTAAAGGGATGTGTGAAAGGAAAGTGACCAATCTTACTGTTAGCTGCTAACAGACCTCTGATCAGGCGTAACGAACAAAATATCGAGATAGCAAACGTGACCACAGCAACATGCTTTCCCAAACACAGAGTATAATAAATGCCCTAAATTCTGGCGGTATGGTCACCCATCAGATACCGGACCGCAGCGTGCACGTTCCGTATCATTTCCGAGCGTTGTTTGCTATCGTACTACGAGAAACTCATATATGAATATTTGTTGTTTTTTACACAATTGAAACTCGACAAAAGTTGTTACCAGTAATTCTTATATCACTTTAAATTTTTTAGGTCAAACTTGGAGCTGCTACTTACCTACTTGTGTTTTGACAACAACATTATTCAATAGGAATTTCATTATAACTTCGGCCACAAGTCAAATAACATTCATTACCTTTTAATAACGGAAGTTTATTGCGAAGATTGTTAATTTAGAGGCTCGTTAAGAAAAGTTAATTAGAATATTATTTGGTGGTTTATTGGTTCATAAAATGTACCACCGTGGTATCTTAAGACTGTACGTTTAATGGTTGTATAAAAACCAATTCGTTATGAAGTCTTACCGTTGATTTTAATGTTATAAAGTGGAAATTTGAATATTTTATTTCCATCCAATAGCTGATTTTTCAAGGAGGAAGGCCAAAAAATATTTTAATTATTTACTAATTAATTTGGCGCTTATTGCCTTTGTCATAGACTTGATAATGAATTTGTTGCAATGGAGATTCATATTTCAATAAATAGTTAAGCTAATTGCACGAATTCATTGTTAGAATTTACGTACATATTATGTGCGGGACATAGCTATAAATATAGATTATCTTCATTCCCATGGCTTGACTTTGAATGTTCAAAAGGCGATGATAGGTGCGAACGGAGTAGTAGTAAGTAGTCCCCTCTCTTTTCAAAGCGGGGGAGTCCCACACACATCATAATCTTTCTCGACACAGCGGTACGGTGCGCCAATGCATTACCCTCGCTTAAAAAAGGCATTAACTGCAAACGAGCTGTCGTCTGCAATTCATGATAGACGCCTTTAGCGCGTCCTTAAAAAAACCTATATTTATTAGTAACAGACTTTGACTAACAAAAAATGTCAAGCAAAGTTAATTCTGCTTTACATCACATAGTAACAGCCAATCTAAAAGGTATGTACTCGTACCATGAATACCCATTAGACGACGAATAACCCAGAATTTAAGCTTGAGCGAGTGGAAAACTCGGTTCACGCCCACATTACTATATTTAGATTAATTTCATGAATGTTTGAGCGCCTAACGCTTTTGCAGTTATTTTTCATTAGCTGTTTCATTTTGTATTGGTGAAAAGATTCATTGTCTGTTTCCTAAATAAATCAAAACCGATAAATATTGATTTGTTGAGGTACTATGTCAGGTGATGAAATATAGACTCGAGTTGACTGGTGAAACTGAATGAAGTGTTGTAATTTAAAGGAAAAATATTTAAATTTGCAATTATATTATGATTTCAATTGAAATATTTCAGTCACACACCTACATATTAGGATGTCCATTTGTTGGTGATGAGAAAGGTATTTGTCAAAATTTTGGTCAAAACAACTACTGCACAATATTATATATTAATATTTTATAAAAACATAGGTATAACATACTTTTTTTAGTAAAATAATTTTCCCAAGATTTCTAATAACAGCAACATTCTTAGAAGCACGTGAGCCGTATCAGTATTATCTGGGCTTTGTAAACGAAAGTACACTTACAGGCGTTGTTTAAAGAACCTAATTTTATCATCAAACAAACCTTTTTGTTTGGGTCGGGTTAAGGAGAAGTCAGCTTTGCCCAATTTATTAAACAAACAAGGGTTATATCGAAACAATCATAGACAAACAATTTTCATAACGCTCAGTCTAGTGAGAATGAGAAATCTTTAATGAAGCATCACTACATAGTATAAAACAAAGTCGCTTTTTCTGTCCCTATATCCCTTTGTACGCTTAAATCTTTAAAACTACGCAACGGATTTTGATGCGGTTTTTTTAATAGATAGAGTGATTCATCACTACATAGTATAAAACAAAGACGCTTTTTCTGTCCCTATATCTCTTTGTACGCTTAAATCTTTAAAACTACGCAACGGATTTTGATGCGGTTTTTTTTAATAGATAGAGTGATTCAAGAGGAAGGTTTTTGTTTGCAATAAATAATAGAAAAGCCAATATTTCTAAGTATTTACATTACATCCGTGCGAAGACGGGGCGGGTCGCTAGTAGTATTATAAAGCTGAAAAGTTTGCTTGTTTGTTTAAGCGAGCTAATCTCAGAAACTTACAGAGTTAAACAAATATTCTTGAGTTGAATAGTCAATTTATAATGGAAGGCTCTAGAATATTTAACACTGCGACCAATAGGTCGAAAAATGTGGGAAAAACGGGAATAGAACGTGTGCGAAGCCGAAGCGAGTTACTAGTCAGTAATAATTGTATTTATAAATCGTTTATAAAACAGATAAAACTACCTCCGGTTCGGAACCTACAACTACAGAGAAGATACCCTGCAGTTTAAATACAAAAAAAAGCTGAAATTGGCACTAATTTTGCACCAAGATGTACAGGGTAGTTTCTCTAGGTATTCAAATAAGTACTCTTAGGTGTTAGTGTTTGGGATGAGCGACCTGGACAAAAGTTAATAGTACCACCATCAGGATGTCTTCCCCTGAAAAATGTATGGGATTTAATATTTACTTAAAAAAGTCACTCCATTTTATTGTATCATGCTAAAACCTTACCGCTGTTATTGAGTGCCGGGCACAACTTTCGCAGATTTCGAGACAGAGACCTAGGATACAATATTAGAATTCATTTTGACGACCTCGGTGGCGCACTGGCTAAGGTAGTCGGCCAAAGCGCGACAGTTCCTGGGTTCTATTTTCGGATAGGTCAATTTGGAAAACGAACTTTTCTAAATTGACTTGGGGCTGGGTGTGATGACGCCTTCAGTTAGTATTCGTCGTCTGGTGGCGCAAAGGAAAACCTTAGTTTGAGGCCAGGCGATTGGTGTGTTTTAGGTAGATATAAAATCATCGACAGTGCGCACAGTTGAAACTATCGATACTTGGGCAACTCTAGAGTCAATGAGAAATTAACTTTATGGTTATTGCTTTGCCCAAGAACACCTACATAATGTGAATATTTAATCAAAGTATCGGCAGGTACCCAGGTGTTTTGTATAATGGGATTAGGGAAAGCATGATTTATGAATACACGTCCTTTCAGAGGCTTAGCTTTGGGGTTGATTAAT
This sequence comes from Glyphodes pyloalis, assembly GCA_037074685.1. NCBI lineage: Eukaryota > Metazoa > Arthropoda > Insecta > Lepidoptera > Crambidae > Glyphodes > Glyphodes pyloalis. Next base: position 4,627,563 of record JAYKKO010000002.1, read on the forward strand.
ATAAATTAATTGTATTAAATTCAATTTCTTTGTTAGACTTAACTTTGTTGTCATTAATCTCTAAGTTTGTTTGCACAAATTGTTTACCTAATAAGATAGATATGAAGAGCAGATACTCTGAATATACCAGTTAACTTCTATAAATCTGTAAATAATTACCTAATACTACCTTACCTCATTTTTATTGTATACAGTAACGTTTGTTTAATTTTTTTATATAAACATGTTAGTGACTTTACTAAAACAGTATTTAATTTCTCAAAAGTAAAAACCCCGATTTCTGTTCTCAAATTTTATCACTTGAGCGATATCGCGATGATGTTTTAGAACAAAAAAATAAGCTTTACAATCAAGGTTCTTGATTATTTGAACATAGTTAAGGGTTCATCGAAAGCTGGTACCAGTAAAAGTAGTAGTTTTCCATTCATAGTACTTCTTATGGTTTATATTTGTTACGGTGTACATAAGCGAATTTAAAATTGTCACGTTCCAATTTCAGCAATTTTAAAAAGTATGCTGACTGGTCAAAATTAATTGATTAGAACCCCAAAATAATTTCACATTAACGATATAAGTTTAAACTAACTCAACTTATTCTCAGGGGATCTTGTTTAAATAAATTGAAACAAAAAAAGCAACACTTACGTAACTGCTTTAATGAAACTCGATCTTTACACCAGTTACACCTAGCGAAATTCCCAACTGCGAAGTTTCCAATTTCTACCCTACATAATCCATCAAACCATGATCCAATACAGCACCTAAAAAACTAAACTCTGTCCAAGACAAGTTTGATCTCATAATTTCGGAAAACATCGCTCCTTTATCCGCGTCCATTATACCAGTTGAACACTCAAAGAGTCCTGTCACGCCCTATAGAGGTATTAGCCTGGGGAATTTTGTTTTTAAACACGAAATTCAAAAGGATGAGCATCTGACAGGTATTGAGCTCAAAAGATACCCTCAGGGGCTTTGGGGCACAGGCCTTGTTGGCGGAATGCGGATAGTAGCCGAAAAATAAAAAGTAATAGTGCTGGCTGGAAGGTTCAAAAATTTTTAAAGGTTTTATTTTTTTACAAACTTGGACGACGTTGAAGTTTTTCATTACCTTAGATTTAAATGCTAGTGATACATCTTTTTAAGTACACTGGTAACATTTCTTTAAATCTAAATTTAAATAAAAACACGGTTAAAACGTCCCTCTTCTGTCTATTTCTGTATAACATCGTATATATTATATAAAATGTTTAAGCTTAGTTTTTAGAATAAAAAGAGTTGTTTTTATTGCCTTTTAAAAAAATAAATAAAAAGAAACCGTACATAAATGTCGCTTTTATGTAGCAAATTTCAATCACGCTACTATAAAATATATTACAAATAACCATTATTAAACGAAAAAAATTAGGACTATTGGAATAGAATAAGTGTAGATGTTTTTAATAATAAAATATCAAAATACCAACTAAACATAATCCACATAAATTTATCTGAACTAAGTAGCATTGCATTAAGGTAATCAGAATAAATAAAACTACCACAGTATTTACACTTAAGTCTTTTCAAAATCAACAAAGAAATGTGAAAGGAATGTTCCGCTCTACAATAATAAAAATTTCTACTTTCTTGTGTTAAGGTTATAACCAGAACGAAACTAATTACATCAGTATACTCTTTTGTAAATAAAAATGAATGAGGAAGAAAATGTACAGTAGATCATACAGAAAGAGAGGATTAAGAGCTAAGAGTAAACAGGTAAGGCGTCGAGTAGTATTTATGACATTTGTATATCAGATAAGGTGGAAAGAGTTATTTTACATATTATTAATGGTTATGTTCATTATATTTAATTTAAAAGACACTTACCTGTGCATGACTTTGGCTAGACACTGTAAAGGCTATTTCCCACCAGCGATAAGTAACTTATTCACGTTCTAGAGCTTCTTTTTGTAGCCGGTAGTTTTCGACCACCTTCCAAAAAAGGAGGAGGTTCTAAATTATATTTTTTTATATTCTTTATGTTTTATATACTACTAGGATTTTTTTTTATATTGAACTTCAAGATTGACCTCATCCCACCTGATGTTAAATGGTAACGAGGTCCTAGCTTATGGGTGAAAAGTACAGCATAATAAATCTGTTACTGGACTTGTCATCCTTACCTTGAAGGCCTGACTCCTGCTACTAATGTAGCACCCCCCAGGAGCTCTAGAAACCTTATTAACAGCAGGAACACAACAACACAGAAGTGATTGTTGTTTGGCTGCGGTCTTCTGTAAGGTGGAGGTATTTCACCAGTTGGGCTGCTCCAGTTCGAGCGACAAATCGCTATGCCCTACCTCTCTTAAATTACTCTGGTTTAGATTTTGTTGTACGTAAAAATAAGAGCCTATATTTGACTTTAAAAAAATGTCAGGAACCTCTCAAACTTTTAGAGCAGAATCATAAGAGTGGTATAGTTGTATATGCCTTTAAACTAAAATGCCGGATCTTTGATTTCCGCTAGAGACCAATCTTAGTATGGTAAAAAAATGACCTAGAGTTTTTATATTTTATCAGCTACATCCGGTATCCGTATCATAGCAAAAGTCATTAACTTACGGGATTTAGTTTTTTTTTCTACTATTTACTTGTTTTCGTTAAAAACAATAATATTAAGACGTAGGCTTTAATATAATTTAAAAAATTGTGTTATAATTTTCACTTTTCTCCTTACATAATTTAAAGGATATGTTTATTTTTAATTTTAGATTCAATTTACGTTAATTAACCTTAAATTCATGTGACTTAATTTTCATGTTTTATGAAAGAACTTTCAGATGCAGAAACTACTTTAAATGATAAATACGAATCGACTGTTACAACCACATCACTACTACAGAGGATTACAAGTCCATATTGTGTCAAAGTGAACCGCGATCGTGTTTAGAAGTGGCAAATTGGTAGTGACCGACCGAAACATGTTATTTTGCCGAAACCGAAACCGAAACCGAAGGTTCGGCTTCATTGTAGTTTCGGCCGAAACCGAAACCGAAACCGAACCTTTTTAACCGACTTCAAAAAAAGGAGGAGGTTCTCAATTCGACCGTATATACATATATGTATATATATTTTTTATGTGTGTTCGGGCATAACTCTGTGGTTCAAAATTTTTTTCAAATTGGGAAGGAAGTATACCAAGTGTGGTACCATGTCATGGAGGACCTGATGATGGGATCCCAGAGAAACTGGGGCTAACTTTCAAAATTATTATGGGGACGAGTACGTTTGTTACTTTTTTCAGTAAGCAATTTAAAGCACTTCTCTAACATGAAAGTCTGAAACTGGTCTGATGATGGAGCCAAAAGATAGTTGAAGGAACTCCTTAACCATTTATAACAATAACCTCGTGTTTGAACTTATTTAATTTCTATTAATGAGCACTTTGCACATCTATGGGTTTTAAGTGTCATCATAGGTTTGGTGGTGGAGACCATGAATAATCAAGGGAACTCCTTACCCATTAACACTAATATTTAGTAGCGGCCAAAGCACGAAAGGTCTCGGGTTCGATTCCCGGTCGGGTCAATTTGGAAAACGAACTTTTCTAAATTGACTTGAGTCTGGGTGTGCTGGGATGACGCCCCCAGTTAGTATCCGTCGTCTGGTACTCATAGTACAAGGGAAAACCTTAGTTTGAGACCAGGTGATTTGTGTGATTGTCTGGCGCATTTATTTATTTATTATTTATTTATTTATTGGTGAGAACTTTGCACCTTTATGGGTTACAAGTGTCATTTAAGGTTTGATGGTGGAGACCATCGACAGTCGAAAGAACTCCTTTACCAGTTACAACAAAAACTTCGTGTTTTGACTTAATTCATTTCTATTCGTGAGAACCTTGCACCTTCATAAGTTACAAGTGTCAATTTAGGGTTGATGGAGGAGATCATCAACAGTCGAGGGAACTCCTTCACCAGTTACTACAATCATCTGGTGTTTTAACTTATTTAGTTTCTCTTGGTGATATATTTGCACCTTCATGAGTTATTAGTGCTATTAAAGCTTTGATGCTGGAGACCATCGTCAGTCCAGGGAATTCTGCAATTATTTATAGCTTTTTCCTGGGGTTTAAAATTTATTGCTATTGGTTTATACTTTGCATTTAAATAAAGTTTTAGCGTCAGAAGTAGTTACAGTTTTTGTTAGCTAAGTTCTTTACAGACAGTCAAGGTTACCAAGGGTCAAGGGTACCATGCTTTGTTGTCGGCATGCACACATGCCGACGGCTTTCGGGCCGCCTTACCGCTGACTTTGCCGCCGGCATTTAAAAAGCCGCTCGTGCCCTCGGCTCGGCCGCCAGCCCGTGCCAGTGGATGTGTGAATGCACCATTACGATTTGCAAGAGTTATAGTGGACTAATTTTATACGAATCAACTAGCTTTTGCAGCACGCGCTTCGCACGTGGCTGGCAAAATCTAGGCCTGCGGCGCTGGCCGCTCCGGGCTTCGCCCTCCCGCGGCAACAACTTGCTACCGAAGGGAATAAAAACACCTACACAAAATTATTAGACACTAGCGGACGCCCGCGACTTCGTATGGCAGATGCATGAAGGCAGACGCCTTCATGCCAAACCCCACATCACGTAGTGTGTCCCGCTGTAGTTGTACTAAGCTATCCACTGTCATTGATTGCTTAATGCATTACGTAGTCTTCAAATGCTTAGAAGATAATTACCACAGAACAGATATTACGTGATAATTACTGACTATTGCCTATAGAGTTGAGAGCATCAAGTCTTACAGGTACATATTATCAATCTATTAATCTTTATTAATTCCATTAATCAATATTTACTTGGCACCGACTTCAAGATATGAATTACTTCGTGTTACCTAAATGTTTTTCTATTCTGTTATTTTTATCTTTTTAGTTCCCGTTTGAAGTCGGTTTTTTTTGTTAATTTTTTTATAAAAAAAAGTCCTTAAAAAGTCGAAAAAATGTTAGTAAATTAATATCTCGCCGACGTATAATTACAGGTTTCTACTTTCAAAGATTTATCACAATGAAATTTCATCACAGTTATAGAGGTTCTGATTGAATATTTAACTACATTATAAAGAAAGTGAAAAAAATACATTATTTGTAAGTTTCGGCGCGGCCGAAAGGTTCGGCCGTTTTTGGCCGAAACCGAAACTCGGGCCGAAACTTGATTTTTTGGCCGAAACTGGCCGAAACCGAAACCGAAACCGAAATTTCGGTCGGACACTACAAATTGGCTATATTTTATTTACAATACTGCTATATCTAGTTGATCCATATCCATATATAGTCCTATATAGATAGTCCCATGACTATTTTAGGATTAAAGCATTTCAATGTTACGTGTTAAAAATCAAACACTTCGGTGTAGTCGTACAATATTAATAGAAACATACAACGCGTTTTTCAGGGATTGGTTTAAAACCTGAGTCAGACAACGCGTTTTGTAAGTAAAAAACAACGCAAGAAAACACAATGTTACCTGTGATTCCTGTCTTAATTTGATATAACTAAATAAAAAATAAATAAATGCGCCAGACAATCACACCAATCACCTCTAGTCAGTCTCAAACTAAGGTTTTCCCTTGCACTATGAGTACCAGACGACGGATACTAACTGGAGGCGTCATCCCAGCACACCCAGACTCAAGTCAATTTACAAATTGACCCGACCGGGAATCGAACCCGAGACCTTCCGCACTTTGGTCATCAACTAACTAATAAGCAGGACAAAACTTAACTTATGCTCAGACTTAATATATTTTCTATTATGTCTGGATTAGTGGGTCTTAAAACTATCTGGTAATATTGGTCATCTAAGAAATCTATCCTAGACCACTTTAAGGTAGAGATAATAGTCTCATATCCCACAATCTTTGTCTTCAAAAATATATTTTTTTCTTTAAACTACATTAAGTTTATTAACGGGCAGTGTTGTAAGAGCAAGGGTCAAGAGTGAAACAACCCTACTACAAGTATTTTTAAAACTGCTTAAATGGGTTGCTTCACTGTTTGCTGAATTGTAAAAATCTTCGTTAATAAAAGTTTTTTATTTATTTATTTATTTAATAGTACAAAACAAGAAATGGATAGGAACTCAATATTACCTGAACAATTATTGGGAGGGAGGTGGTATCTGTCCTTCAGATCGCGCTGGCCATTCAATAGCTGACAGAATTTCAAGTTACAAACCAATCTTAGTCTATCAGAGTCTCTGAATACAGCCGCAAAGATCGTACCAGCTAGTGACCCCAAAATCAGTTCCACTCGCGTTCGGATTCAGTTTTACTGTTTCGCTCCATTCATTACACGCTGGGATTGCGCGCGGCTTGATTAAAATTTGACCTCGATCTGTATCCCATGGGTAGGGTTGTCGGGATGAGAAAAGTCGACCTTAAATTTAGCATAAAGTTCGGGTGAAGTGAAGGGAAGTTTGTAGTTTCCCGATGGTGATATTGTAATTCGTTGAACTCAGGAGAGTATAGTTACTGATCGTTTTCTCTATAAAGAATACCTTACTGTCTTGCATAGCATCCAACCCATTCGAACCCGGTAACCCAGACCAAGCTGGGTGTGTTTCGGATTGTCCGAAAACAGTGTGTGATTACCAACCTGCATTTGGTTTGTGTTGAGACTGAGCCTAGACTTAGTACTTATTTTACTTTAAAATTATATGCAGTTCTAGAGGTAGGAGCTTAAATCTATAGCAGAAGCAGTCTCTACCAATCAACAACTAAATATTGCGACGAAGACTTGATTTCAATGATCAGTCATCTAGTGTGACATTCCACAGCCTGTTAATTTTTTTTAAATCTTTTTTTCACATTATATCACAAATCTACAAACTTGTGTTTATTTGTTGTAACCTAACATATATATAGTGTTTTTGGGAATTATATTTTTCTTTAGTCACAATAGGAACAGAAATATTCAAAAATAATTAAATATTGGACAACATCACTTACACTGCTCGGATTCCGTGGTAAGTAGCTTAAGCACTTGTGTTACAGAAATTGGAAACATTGATAGTAACACAATACCCAGACCCGAGACAATATAGAGAAGTTCATTTTCTATATTAACTCGACCAGGTATTTATTTATTTATTTAAAAACTTTATTGCACAAATAAATACAACAGGTGGACATCATACTAGGAGCATTCTCTACCAGTCAACCCTTGGGTCATGCAGATAGTTTGTATATGGGTGCAGGGATCGAACCCGGGACCTCAGAGATGGCGGAACGCCAAAGTCCAGCCCACTCGCCTCTCAGCTACGGAAGTCATCAAAATATTTCCCTTGATAATCTAGAGACCATTTAACTTTCGACAGTCATCACAACTACGCAAACACCTTAAACTCGCATCAGCCCTACAAAAGGGCAGACTGTCTGTTCTCACCCTATCTCGTTAATGAATGTATATTACATGAGGATTTCGGAAGTTGTCCGTGTGATGCTTAATGAGTCTTGGAAAATGTCGCCATTAGAGCCAAGTGCTGCCAGAAGTTTCGTCAAACTGCCCCGCTAATACGTTTTTGCCGAGGAATTCTTGCATAACATGTGAACGATGATTTAACGAAGACACATACATGCTACAAGATAAACATACAAATAACCATCATTTTCCCATAAGAAGTTGGCGAGTCTCTAATCTAAAGATATGTAATTTGGAAAGACTTGCTCCCATTCGAAGAACAATAAACTCGGTTTTAAATAAGTTGTTGTATTTGTTTACTTAAAGAGTACTTAAAGCGATGTTATGTGTCTGTCTTTGAGACGAAATATATTAACTCAAACATTTTAATTAATCCAACAAAATTGTCATGAGACCGTTTTTATAATAAGATACATATCGCTGTTAGAAATGATATTTTTCTCATGTCAGAATTAAATTATTATTCAGTAGTACGCTATTGAAAGCATCACAAATTTACTGTAGAAATTGAGATTATTTAGATACGAGTAGACTAAACAAAGCAATCCCAACACATAATGGATTCATAATAACAAAATGTTGTATTTTTTATACTTAAACGTGGCAAATACATTGTCGAAAATTATTTCAAAGCTTGATATGAATTTTATGATTATGAAGGCACTGACAGCTGACTTTTATAGGACTAGCGCGGGAAAGCGGCCCATTGGTTGATTTATATTTTTTTTCTCTTCATAACGAAATTTATTGCTCGTAGCTTTGAGTTTTCTGCCAAACAGACTAATCATAAAAACTTATTGGAAAATAATTTTCCTCAATGAAACTGCCTCTGTTCCCTGATCGTTCGTACTAAAATATTGTTGTAACCTTTCACGCATGGGCTTATTTCGCTCGCGTTTATGGTTGGAGTTCCAAGGAATTGAGTTCCGAATGTTTTGAATTTATTTTTTCTATCCACAATACAGCTTGAATTTAATCTATACCGAAAGTCGAAGAGTTTATTTGTTTCTTTAAACGCGCTTATCTCGGAAAGTACTAATTCGAATAAATAAATAAAATAAAATAAAATAAAAATTATTTATTTCAGACCAGAGTCCATATAGTGTTAATAACAATTAATCTTATACACTATGTTAGTAGACATTAAAATGATTAAAGTTAATTTTAGTGTCTTTGGCGAGCTGGACGCGAGTCCAGTGCTGCATAATAGCACTGTCTGCGTCCAGCCTCGCCGCGACCGTCTTCAGGAGGCTGTTGGCGCTGCCCCGCACCCGCCGTATCAAGGACGCTATGCGTTTCCTGATAATAGCCGAGAGGCTGTCAACTTCGCCTGCTGCGAACATGGCCGACGCACTGCAGTGGCGTGGCAGCCCCATCAACCCCCTGAATGCGTTATTGTATTGTGTGCGTAGGGCCCTGTACGCTCCTTGTGTGTAATTCGTCCATAAGCAGCATGTGTAAAGGGAATTACAATATGCTTTGAAAAGTGTAATTTTTACAGCTTTCGAACAGCGAGCAAACCTCCGGGAAAGCATATTAGCCCTAACGCACAGCGCCCTACGCTCCCTCTCTAAATCTAGATCATCCTTCAGTGACTCATTGACCCAATGTCCCAGGTACTTAAACCTCTGTACTTGTTTTAGAGGCGTACCGTTAAGAGTAATAGGCGGTACCTTGTAGGTTTTACCCTTAGCCTATAAATAAAATAAATAAATGCAAATAAAGCATTGCGCCAGACAATCACACCAACCACGACGGATTCTAGCTGGGGGCGTCATCCCAGCACACCCAGACCCAAGTCAATTTTGAAAAGTTCGTTTTTCCAAATTGACCCGACCGGGAATGGAACCCGGGACCTTCCGCGCTTTGGCCGCCTATCTCTGCCACTGCGCCGCCGAGGTCGTCTGACAGAATGGAAAAAATATTTTTGTGTTGGGTAGTATTTTTATCGGTAAATCCTAAAGGCTATGTAAAATTACGGTGCAACCAATAGTACCTAACGCAGAATCAATGAAATATGCTGAAAAAAACGGGGATATCATGCGTGCGAAGCCGCGGGACGCTAGTGCGGAGATAATAAATAATCTTGCGAGTTCGGAGTTCAAATACACCACTCATAATTTGACAGTCAACCAGCTACATTTAGGTCAGGTTATGACTTGAAATGGGCCTCAATTCGATCGATGCCCTCCACGGAATCTTTGGAAAGCTCTAAAGCTCTGAACAAACGTATTTTATCAAGTAATTAGGTATATCAATTCGAACATGATACTTGCATAATTACATACACAACACTTCAGAAGCCACCTGCTTTTGTGGTAGGGAATATTTGTGCATTTATCATGTTCTGGTGGTCTTACTGATGGACTGAATATACTCATTGATTTTTTTCTTCGAGGCGTCCTTCCTCGAAGGTGTAACTCTTCCTATTTTTATCTACGTTTAAATAATATTTTGTATCAACGCTTCCTAGTGTTCAGTGCTTGCAGTTTGTAACTAAGAACTCACTCTTTTTTATTGTTGAACCATGTGAATGATAATGTGCTTTTGTGTGTTACTTGTAAACTGTCCTTAAATAAATAAATTAATTAAAGTTCGAAGTAGAACACAAACATTTAAACGTTTACATTTCAATTCCGAAAGACTACCAAAGGAGTTTTAATTGTTTGGATTTGTTTTTTAAATATGTTAATCGGTAATAAAATAATCGGATTTAATCAAAATAATGAGATTGGAAATTCTGAGTAAAACATTTTGCTATTTTTGCAAATTTAACTGGATTTACTCTTTTACACAGTGTCAATGACCCTTGTTACCGGTTGATGGTAGGACATCAAAGGAATCGCGCATGCTTACCCTGTACAAATTGTGACATACTCAAAAAGGTTTTAATTAGAACATCAGTTTTAAAAAGATAAGGAAAATAACGAATGGAGGCCTACTCAACACATTTTGACGTTTATTGTTTTAATCGTTAATTTGATACTAGGAATAGCGAAGATACTACATTAGGTATATGCTTATATCTAAATATATAAAAGGAGAAACTGACTGACTGATATATCAACGCGCAGCCTAAACAACTAAACGTAAGCACTTGAAATTTGGAAGGGACAAAGCTTAGGTACCGTAGAAGTGCACTAAGAAAGGAATTCCTGAAATTCACACGGGAACGGGAATTAGCGGGAAAATCCATTTGTACGAAAAATTGATACGATTTAGATTTCGTTTTAAAAAGCTGGTCAAGTGCGAGTCGAATTCGCAAACGAAAGAATGGAAATTATGTTGTTGCCTGTTTCTTCTCATCTCTCCCGTGATGCGCAGGAGTATCTCTTAAGTAATAAGTATGCATTAAAAATAGGATAATATACCTACCTACATGCATGCTGAAACCTTGACATATAAAACAAAAAATTGAGAAGTGAATAAATAACGAAATATAAGTCCGATAAATATTTTAAGCGTCCATCTGCCACCGCAATCAAACAAAAAAGGCAAATAAATAATGTTAGTTGTAATGGATCGTTCATAAATTTTTATTTTGTTCTGTTTTTTAGTTTTTGTAATTTTAGGAGGAACAAACCCGTAATGCCTTTCGTGAATATTAGATAGATTATTGTACGGGTTTCGGTTGCCTAAAATAAATCTTTTTCTTAATCGATTTTATTATTTTTATAGTACTATACGCCGTACTAGCGAACTTTAAATATTAGAAACAGAAAATTTTTATCTCCCCTTGCGGTGCGGGAATTGAACCCACGACCTTCACGTATCGCGCGTGTTGCTCTTACCAACTGAGCTAACCGCAAATTATTGTAGGCGATGAAATTTTTCTGCTGTATCAACCGTTAGCCTTTCGGTAAGTGCCCTCTGCCGAATATGTTTATATCTACATACTGAAGGTCGTGGGTTCAATTCCCGCACCGCAAGGGGAGATAAAATTTTCCTGTTTCTAATAAATCTTTTTCTTATTAAAATTAAGTAGGTAGGTCCTACAAATCCAATCCCACCAACTGCGTACTAGACTATATTTTAATTTTAACCTTCGTATGCCCCAAAATCAAAACTCTTTTCTATGAACTTTTACAACCAAAGCAATTTCGGATTAAATTACTTGTGTTAAGCTACAAGCACGCCTTCTCTCAAACCAACGTAATTGCTAATAGGAGCAGAAGTTGGCTCAATGGTGTGAAATCTTATAAAATGAGCACCTATGGCAGACAGAAAATTGCCTGAAAGGCCCAATCAGTTATATTTTACGGTGCAAAGCTTTGTTAGCTACGTTTATTACCTAATTCATATTTAAAAAGAAAAAAAAAATATCTCCATTTGCGATGTGAGATTCGAACCCATGACCTTCATTAATCGCGCTTTTGAATGTTTGTATAATCATAAGTTATTTTTCCAATAAGTTTGCCTGATGAAAAAAATAATATTACGATTTTGTATTTTAATAGTACTTCACGCCGTAATAGCGAAGTTTAAATATTAGAAACAGAAAACGTTTATCTCCCCTTGCGGTGCGGGAATCAAACCCACGATACCAGATGCCAAGATTTTCGATTCCGTGGTTTTCAAACATTTCTGCAACGAATGTACCACGGGCCGATAAGTATGTAGTTCTAAACATATTCGGCAGAGGGCACTTACCGAAGGCTAACGGGTTGATACAGCAGAAAAATTTCATCGCCTTCTATAACTTGCGGTTAGCTCAGTTGGAAGAGCAGCACGCGCGATACGTGAGGGTCGTGGGTTCAATTACCGCACCGCAAGGGGAGAAAAAATGTATGTTTCTAATAAATAAATAAAACATTTTTAATATATTTAAAAGATTAGAATGTGTCCTACATATATATACATATGCGTGTGTGAACTGTGAAGATAATAAAACGCAATAATAAAGTAGAATACAATTTAAACCTACTTTTAAACTAAAGTATTTTTTGTGTATTTTATACGAACATCAAATGATCGAATGCAATATTCCTATAAGTACATTTGTAAAATTTTATGCTTAATTTCATTTACGTGATCGCTCAATTTTTCATAATTTGGAAAATTCCGAGTCACTTTAAACGCTAGGGTTAAAGTAGTAAGGCAAATATTTTAAAATTTTAGCGGGGTATAAGAAATTATTTAAAAAATAATCACGACGTTCTGATATTCTAAATTGCGAGCACGTATTTGCAAGACGCCTAACTCTTTGCTAACTAAAGGAATAAGTTATTAAAAGCCGCTAGCGTAGTGTAAAGTTGACACGGCAGGATCACTAAACTCTTAGACAGCCTTAAACCTGCTTATGCAATGAAAATGCTTTAGTGAAAGTTAAGAGAGGTAGGGCATAGCGATTTATCGCTCGAACTGGAGTAGCCCGACTGTTGAAATACCTCCACCTTACAGAAGACCGCAGCCAAATAACAATAATTTCTGTTTTGTTCTGTTCCTGCGTGTGAGTAAGGTTTCCAGAGCTCCTGGGGGGTGCGACATTAGTAGCAGGGGTCAAGCCTTCAAGGTAAGGGCGACAAGTCCAGTAACAAATTTATTATGCTCTACTTGTCGCCCTTATGCTAGGACCTCATTACCACTTAACATCAGGTGGGTTAAGGTCAATCTTGAAGTGAAATATATAAAAAAAAAAGTGAATACTTGCAATAACCTGATGAAATTGTTAAAGTAATGAATCTCGTTATTAAACGAAGTTAAGTTAGTTAGTCGTTCTTTTATTATACTTATTTTAATCAATCGCTGATTGTGGTTTTCATAACATCATACCTAAGCTACTCTCCTAGGTAGATATATGTATATACAGAACCATTAGTGCACAGATATCTCCAGGAATTTAAGGAAGAAAGAAATTAAAAACATTTCATTTCATTGGTGTATGAGATACTTTTACGAGCTATAAAGTTGTGAACTCTTAAACCTTTAGTTACTTATCATTTCAGAAAAAAAAACAACCGACTTTTCTTCGATTTCTTTGATATGACATCATCAGCTCCAGGTCTTCGTATCACAGTCGAGATATCTTTCCAGCCAAAAATAAAAATCGGTTCATAAAATAAATTATCGGTGAACACTTTCTTTTTGGAAAACCTCCTGTTTTAAGTAGTTTAATAATGAACTAAACTTGTTTTCCTCAAATCACAAAATATTTCCATATTGTAATTAAACTTTTCCTGAGAGAAAATTAATCCTGTTCCTGAATAATCTGAATTTCGTTAAATGTGTCGGTCATAAACATAAACAAAGCCATTTCGCATTTTCACGAGAAAAAAATAATGTCCACTGATCCCAGGAAAATTAAAAAACGTATAATTCTAAATGAGAGTAAGCAAATTCGAGTTTTATCTGAAGCAGGAATTACTTTTCAACATAAACTCTTACAGCCATAACAATAAAATGTAGGCCTTTAAAGAAAGTCCAAACAATTTTTAAAGTATCACTAGGGTACTATCAAAAAGATTGACGACCTACTTTTAGAATTGACATTTTATGTTTAAACCAGATCAAAGTTTCGCAAGGCGCACAGAATATGATCAATAATATGTATATGTGATGTTTTTTCATTAAACCACGTAGGTACTATTCTGAAGATTTTTTCAATCCGGATACACTTTGAAGATTTTTTTTAAAGATATGAATAAATCTTCACATTATCAGTTATTTACAAGTTTAATGAAATGCCTAGTATTTAAATTTGTTTCATATGTTTTTAATCGCGGTCAATTACTGCGTGCTTAATTTACAACCCAAATTTCTTCTTTCTAATGCTTAAATACTCGAAGTTCTCTAGATGTCAGACAATACGGTTTTCCTCTCCAAATCTCATTAAGAAATAACAAGATGTTTTATGATCGCACCAATATAACCCGAGCCGAAACGCCAGAAGGTACTCTGTATCCATCTCATTTTATAACGAACGAATTAATTACAGCTAGGATTGTTTTAATGAGATAATTTAAGCTTCTTTTGGCATAGCTACTGAATTTTTGTATTTGCGCAAGTTTGATGGAATATTTAAAAGCTACTTATTTACAAATGATCGACTTTAATGAAACGGAATAGACGTAAAGAATTTGGCTGTGAAATTTCTTTGGTCGTTTAGCAGTTTCTTTTTATAGTCTCGTCGCTTTTTGACATCAAAAATATCTTATGAAACTTATTTATTTTTATTTATTTATAAACATAATCATTAAAGATTCAATAAATAATTTAGACAACAGAGAGTAATAGTTAAGAGCTTTTATAAAACGTGACGTTTTTTGATCGTACTTATCCGTAAAAAAACTTTCATGGAGTTGAAACTTTGATAATAACAACCTCGTGTGCATCCAATACCTACTTGTATGAGTTCATAAGCGTTGTTCCAAAATGGCGCCCAAAAATGTTTGCATTACATTTTACTCCACCACGGAACGGAATGTATAACGGCAGCGCGTTGTATAATGCGACCAATTTAAACCACTTGTTAGGATGGTGTGAAAAAACACATTTTACGTTGGTTAAATTTTTGTTCTTAACATTTATTTACTTTTGCTCAAGTATTTACTATTATATTACAGAAGAAAAACAAACTTGTATTGACAAAGAAAAAATATATGAAAACTAAATAATAATGCTATCAATAATAAAATAGCATTATTATTTAGTGTAGTAACCAGATGAGTCTCGTATACAAAATTGATAACTTCTAAACGGGTACATTATGGATTCTACACTACAAAGAAACATGTCTATGAACGTTTCGAGATGTTTTAAATGTGAAATAAAATTTTGAACTGTTGCAAGAAAACTGACATGAAAATTAATATTTATTTTCTGTATATTTTTATAATATTAAAAGTCCAACCAGGTACAAATGTACTAATATTACAATCGGTAATTACAGCCTGCAAAATTAATAACAATTTGAGCAATTACCTATTAATGTAGTAGGTATCTATTAACTATCGACTTTGTTCCCGAAATAATGAGTAACCTAATCCCTACTAATATTATAAATGCGAAAGTAACTCTGTCTGTCTGTCTGTCTATCTGTCTGTCTGTGTGTCTGTTACGCTTTCCTGCTTAAACCTCTCAACCGATTTTGATGAAATTTGGTATAGGTATACGTTGAATCTCAAGAACGGACATAGGCTACTTTTTATTAGAAAATAAGGGAGGGGAGGGGTGTAATACTACCTTTGGAAGTTTATATGGAAAAAATTTATTTTTGAAGTTAGAGATATGAAATTTGGCACAAATATAGCTCGAAATTTTTGTTTCGAATATTAGGGGAGAAAGGGGTAAAACCGACCATAAAAGGATGTAGTCCACGCGAACGAAGTCGCGGGCACAGCTAGTAATACATAAGATAGAAACGACATGTATATCTATATATATAAAAGGAGAAACTGACTGACTGACTGACTGACTGACATATCAACGCACAGCCCAAACGGCTAAATGTAGGCACTTGAAATTTGGAAGGGACGTAGCTTAGGTACCGTAGGGGTGCACTAAGAAAGGAATTCCCGAAATTCCCACGGGAACGGGAATTAGCGGGAAAATCCTTTTGTATGAAAAATCTAAACCGCTTAAGTTAGACGATTGAAATTTGGCATGCAGGTACCTTAGTAAATATAAAGTTTAGTTATGGCTGTATTTTGAGAAATTCCCACGGGAACGGGAGTTAGCGGAAAAAAATTTTGTATGAAAAAATCTAAACCGCGTAAGTTAGATGATTGAAATTTGACATGCATATACCTTAGTGAATGCAAAGTTAAGTCATGATTGGATTTTCCAAAATTCCCATGGGAACGGGAATAGCGGGAAAAACTTTTGTACATCTAAAAATTAATAACAATACATTATTCAGCTGAGCTACTTATACTATAACCTAATTTAAAAATAATAAAATTAAGCATTTTTTAAACTTTTCTCCAACACCCACAAAGATCTCTCTTTTATAACACGCCACGCGGACGAAGTCGCGGGCAAAAGCTAGTTAATCCATATTTTAAAACATGTACCCTATTTGCTAAAAATGAAAATAGGAATTTAGAAAAATATTTTCAACTACAGGAACGTAAAATAATTTCGTCGCTGCGTTTTGTCTCTCTTAATTCCTACAGATAAACAAGTAGTTGTTTTTGTCACAGAGCTTTGGGCTGCCTTTCCAGAAATGTGCAAGGCATGTTAGTAGTATGTGAGGTCGAAGCTAAGCTGCAATTAAAATAAATAAAATTTCATGGTTCCTACATTTATTAATTACATCGCTTATCTCTGATGAAAAATCAACCTAATACAAGTTATTCTGCGATGCAATAATACAATGAAAAATAACAACATATTAATGTGTGATACTGGCTGATACCTACGATTTAATGTACGTTTTTGTGAATGGTATGAAATGGTTAACCAACTCTCATAAAAGATAATAAATATTATCTAGGAATTATTATATGATTAAATAATACGATTTAATGATAGAACTTCATTAAACTGGTCTGACATGAATTGTCACGGAATAAGACTTACTCGAAACAACTATAGCATATTTGTATATTCGAATCGTTTTAAATTGTTTTAGCTACTTTATTAAAAATACTCTGTTGTATGGTATTGCGAACAAAGCTTAATGTGCTGAGTCAATGTTAAACAAAAGTAAAATTAATAAATCTAACAGTAAAAGTCGTTTTTCTCACGTATTAAACTTCAGGAGTACCGAATTCAAGTAGTCGTTCAAATATTAACTATACCGGACAGGATTAGTCAAACATAGGACTTCAAATCGCGTAAACGTTTCACAGAAGTGAAATAACTCATAACCGCATACAGACCATTCGTTCAGTTCTACTATTACTCCAGCGGACACCAGGAAGGATGCGGATAATCCGCTCGTTTCTCAGCATTTCTCAGCCCCACCCCCCCACTGTCCGTGGCCTGACGCGTAACATATGGCAGCGGTTACGGCGGCCATTGGAAATATTCGCGGCTCTTTTAACTTTCGACACTCAGATATTTTACGACGTGAACTGTGGCATTTTGAAATCGGAGCACGTAGAAGTATTTACCAATTTAGGGCCGACTTTTAAATCCTCAGATTAATATACAGGTAGCGGCTAGTTGTAAACATTTGCATGATTTCGTTAACAAATAGGCATTGCAACTAATAAGTTACTATTTGAAGCATAAACTTTTAGCTCTTAGATCTCTTAGATAATTAACATTATAAAGTAGTATTCATATCATTGCTCATTGCATTTTGTGAAGATCGTTTCTGCCAACGTCGCGTGAGAATTGATATAATTTCACGATGTATAAACCACAGGCGCTTGGGGGTCAATAGCTTTCTAATGGTTGAGCTTAAAATGATCCAGTTTAGCACTTTTCAGAACACAGTTTGGTCAAAATTAAGTTATAGACATTAATGAGTCGCTTGACACTAGTCGCTTGGCGCGTATGAATGAAGCCCATTTCATAGATTATCTATACTTATATTATAAATCTCGAGAGTTTGTTTATTTTTACGCGCTAATCTTAGAAAGTACTGGTTTTAATTGAACAATTTTTCTTCTCTTGGATAGCCGTTTATCAAGGAAGACTTTAGGTGATACAACATCATTCTGCAACCAATACGAGCGAAGAATCAGCGGATTACGTGTAAAAAACGGGTATTTAATTAAAAAAACTTGATTGCACAAATAAGTACAACAGGTGTACTTAATGTTAAGGGCATTCTCTACCAATAATAGGGTATGGTACGCATGGGAAGCTGATTCGGGCAGTTTTATATATGACTCTCTGTTGAACTAAAACTTAGTAAAAAGCGGTACGGTGCTTCAGGGCATTTCTACTCCCTCTTCCCTCCAAAAAGATACACTTTTAGCTTTATTATCGTTTAGGAGGCCTAATTCCAACACTGTTCCCATCTGATCACAGCTCACATTACGCTGTTTCTAACAAAGGTCTCGAGCACCCTCTTGTCTTAATTTGATCAAACAAAGTCACACACATCTGACACATCGAAATGGATCTAACGCAATACATTAGGTCCTATCTCATATTGCGTTACCATACCTCTTGCTCACATTCTTCGCCGGTGTAATACTTTCCTCTTTGTTTTTTTACTCGAATGAGCAAAGAAAATAAGGATAAGTAGGTAATATTAGGAGCTACCTACCGTTAGAAAAATATTACCCGCATTTTACCTTAAGACTACCACTCCCGTTTCGTAACTCCTATCTTACAAGGAAGCTTACTCACTTTGTGAATTTAAAGTTGAGGGCGACTTACAATGCTTTCAAATAAGCAATTTTGTATTCTTGAACTTGTGAAAACTCCAACAGAATGTTATGGGAGACCGTGTTGAGCAGTTTTAATGAATTTTTAGGTACGGTGTAGCTGTGGCGTAATTTCAAAACTTTTGTCGAATTTAAGCGAATGAGCTCAGTAAAGCTATAAAAAGTAATAAAAGCTTGAATTAAATAAATTTACGCATCTTGATGAGATTGCAAAATGTTTTGCTGTATATTTATTTACAGCGAAAAAGTTTCTCAAATTATTTTGTGGAAGTGAAATCAATACAAATAATGAAGGTTATCTACCGAATTTATCGAATTATCGTCTGTTTTAGAGGTACGGTTCTTTCAACAAAATTATACAACACCATCACAAACCTGCGTTGTTGTACTTCTCTGGCAAGGAAGTAAATCACTTGTATTACAGAAATCAATCAAAAAATAATCAACACCAGTACCACAACACACAGACCCGATGCGATGTGCAAACGTTATTTTTCAAAATTAACACGACCGCGAATCGAATATATATATCAGAGATAGCATAACGCCAAAGTATGGCCAATTTTATTATTTTTATAGTACTAAACGATAAGTATGTAGTTCTAAACATATTCGGCAGAGGGCACTTACCGAAAGGCTAACGGTTGATACAGCAGAAAAAATTCATCGCCTACGATAACTTGCGGTTAGCTCAGTTGGTAAGAGCAGCACGCGCGATACGTGAAGGTCGTGGGTTCGATTCCCGCACCGCAGGGGGAGATAAAATTTTTCTGTTTCTAATATTTAAAGTATGGCCAATTCAAATGATGGTTTCTGAACTTGTCAACTTTAAAAACATACATAATCAATTCAGATACTATAATAAACATATCTCGCCCTTATTTTGTCGGTACTTACCTATATTGGGTCTAATCCTGAACCGGTTGTACAAACACGCACTAATTTAATTTTCTTCTAAACAAATATTACTTTTATTTAACATAAATTGAGGTTTAAATTGAACTGTGTGAGTCCATGCTTAAATCACCAGATTAAAATCAAAGGGGAAAAGATTTAGTACCCGCCTTAAATTACGTCGGTTCAGCGTTTTCGAGAAACGAAACGGCTTTATCAATTACTCTAAACTGTGTTACTCTCATCAAACTCTCTAGAGCTTATTACGTTACATCTGAACAAGGCAAAGAAAGAGAAGGAAGGAAGTGCCTTGCAGTATTATAATATGTTTTTTTTATGAAAAATTGTACCTTAGCTTCTACAATGAACAATTTTTACCCATTCCGCAATTCCGCATGATAACAAAGAAATACATTTATTGATCATGACAACTACTATGCATACACAATTGGAAAACATCACAAACATTGCACTTGTGGTACAACTTAGAAACAACGACGACACCAAGACCCGAAACAATATAGAAGAGTTCGATTCCCATATTGACCCGACCGGGGATCGAACCCGGGACCTCAGAGATTGCGAGATGCTAAAGTCCGGCCTGCTTTACGGAGTCAAAACGCGGCACCATTTTTATTTAGTAGTTAATACGAACTACTTACTGCCCGACGTTTCGGTTGGGTTGCACCAACCGTGCTCACGAGCTGATGAATGAATGGTGTCGCGTTTTGACCCGTTAAATTATTTTAAATGTTTAAAATGGAACGCGAAAGTCATAAAGTTTATATGCTTTCCGAGGGTCGTCAATTCAAAACATCCAACAGTAAACCTAGACAAAAATACATACATACATAGTTAAAAATCATAGTTATGACTTCTAACTACTAACACTCGCTTGCAGTAAGCAACATAACACAAAAATTTAATAGCTCGAGCACTCAATTAATATACTTATTTATTATTATTGAGTAAACTTGTTGGCTCACAGCATTTATTCAAGATAGAAGGCAGAATGGTACAACAGTTCATTTTAATAAATGCGAACATTATGGTCTGTTAATATGCTTTTGTTTCGTATTTAAATCTGATTAAAATCAAAGGGGACCGATTCAGCATCAGCTAAATTGTGTTTGTTAAGCATTTGCGATACAGCCGGCAAAGTTCGTCGATTATCCGCGACTCCGAGTTTACAGACGTTAAAGAAGTTAGAACGAGTCTGGGGCAATACCAAAGTTTAATGGTACAGGCGAATCCCTGGGTCTGTTACGTTTGGTTTTGCGTTTGATTTGATAGTCAATACCGTTAACTTTTAATAAAAAAATATTGTTACATCACAAATTGTATTTACTTTCGCAGTTAAACATTTTCTAGTTAAAGCACTTTAGGATAAAATTATAAGTAGAGAGCTTAATGTTTAGTCACCGTGTTTTTTCTGTGTCTGAGTGTTTAAAAATGTATTTTTGTGGTATTCCTTAGTTTAAGTCAATTTAGCTAGGCATTGACTCGGTTATCCATTATTTGACGAAGTTAACATTTAATAACGGATGAATTTATAAGTTAACATTAAAGGCATTTAACGGACTTGTTCCCTAATCCGTAAATTGTTAAAGTAGCACCTAATATTTACTATAAATATACATACCGTTTGGTATTTCTAGGCCTACCTTGTTAAATTATATGCGTATCAGGAGAACCCAGGTGTCCGTGATACCTCAATGAGCCGGCGGAAATAAGACTGCAATGGAATCTGACCATATCCAAATTGAAGGGGTTTCATGTCTTTCCTTCTAACGCCTATGAAACTTTCTTTCTTTCTCTTAACTAAATCCGAACTTGTATCCTTTATCAAAGTATTTAAATAATGCTAAGCTTTGTTGATAATTAATTTAATTTCATATATTTATTTCTATTTGTCTATATCATATATACTTTATGGAAATTTATATATTTATTTATTATAAAGGTATATATTTGTTTATTATAGTTTTATTTATCTTTACGTATTTTTTTTTATATTTTTATCTTGTTATGGTATTTATATTGATATTTTCTGTTAGTATTTTTCTCAAGCATTTTGCACGGCTGTACCCGTTTCTCGATGTCTACTATTTCCTCTACCTAAAGGTTGTCTGGAAGAGATTGCTCTCTAGCAATAAGACCGCCTATATTGTACTTAAATACGTCTGTAAAACCAATTTCTGTAAATTTTCTGTGCAATAAAGTGTATCTATCTATCTAAGACTTATGCCTGGTGTCAATATTTTACGATTCGTAATGTGTTAAAAATGACAATCTAGACACGCGGCAGCGTGTCAAGCCAAGTTCAAGCAAAGGAACTGGCTAGCCAACGCCGAGTGTAATATTACACGAACCACTTGGTGCACGTTTGACCCTTCTTTTACTCAAAAACTATTAAACGTAAAGACATAAAACTACGTGTGTTTGATTATATACGTTTTTCTCCAACTGACTACGAGACTGGACCGGTTCTAGCTTACGCTTCGTATAATTTATTACAATTCGTAACTTAAACGGATCGTTTTTCAAATATTGGAACCAAACATTAATCTGAATTAAAAGGGGTTCAAGTCTCTCCGTCTACCTAGATTTCGATAGGATATGGGTCAGCCGAAGAGTCCACATATTGTGTTCAGTCAGCCTTCACGATGCAGCGTGCAAAGTTCGCCGATTACCGAGGACATTCCGATTTTACAGACGATAAAGAAGTTGGAACGAGGTTGGGCAATAGGTTTTATGGTACGGGGTAAGTGGATGTTGTATTCTTACCATTAGATGGGTTGCTGATTGCACCATAAAGTCGAAGTTTTTAAATGGGCCAGAAGGAAACTTTCGTGGAAGCATTTAGAATTTATTTTTTATTTGCAATTTGCTTACCAATGACAACGGTTAAAAAATAGGTTAAGTACAGTCTTTTAAATCAATACTAATAAATTGATCTGAATTCGCATCTTTGTTTTTATTATTTTCGACTTTGCACAGTGCTCTCAGATATTATTGAAGTAATGAATGTTCAGATATTAATGGTAACTTGTGGTGTATGGAACTTTTTGACATTTTAACTGTTCAGAAGTATTTGGTCACTTTGCTCCGATATTTCTGACGGCGACTGTACCTATACTTGCCACAGAAGCAGACCTATGTGATTTCATCCAATATATTTGCTGTCTAATAAAACATATATATAAACTCTCTGATTTTGTAAATTGTGTTATATTTTTCATTAACTTTCATGAATACAAAGTAACGATACCAATATTTATATAGTAGATATAACAGGAACTATAAATATTTTTACGTTTGCCATTCCAACACAGAATTTACTATTGGCTCGAACGAACTAAATGTTTACAACCATTTTGACGCTATCCGGGTGTTAAAAATGTATCAGGATTAGGTTTCATCTTTACGTAGGAGCTAACAATTTTTTGTTTATTTAAAAATTTTGCTCTAACAAAAAGTTATTTTAGACTGCGGATTAGTGAACGTTCTAACTTAGTTATTTTATTTATTAATTTATTTCAGTTTAGTTCGCTCAAATTCGAATGTCAGCGCAGGATAAATATTTTACGTTTTAAAAGTTGGCCGTCTCGTATTCGGACGGATAAATCGATTTTCACACAGGTTCTTATACAATATTGGAATTTAAATCCTATGAGTTTCAGCACGGTGTCAAAAACGAAATCAATAAATCCTATTCATTTATAAAACGCAAAAGGATGGAAGGCTAAATATACGTGTATGTAAATTTGTTCCTCTTTCACGCAAAAACTACTGAAGAGATTAACATACAATTTTATAGTAAGGTGGATTAGATACTGGTTTAACATTTGATATACTTTTGATTCCAATATAATGCGAAACAAAATCACGAATTACAGGTAGTATAAAATAAAACCATCAAACCTTAATACGATTCGTGCAACAGGAAAAGGTCAAGCGATGAAGTTGGTCCACTTATTGAAGACCTTAAGAGTATCCATATAACGATGTTTCTGGAGTAAACAATTGCAAACAATATGAGCAAACTTTCAACTTTGAAATAAGACATAAGATCTTCATTCTTTGCTTCTAAAGAAATAGTTTTCTCCTAATGCGAGAGCTAAAAAAAATCTGTTTTTTATATCTTTTAAAACCATGATCAGTAAAAAAATTTACCTATCAATACAATATATTATGTAACAAATAAGGAAAATATTACGTATTATAATGAAACCATTGCAATAGGCTTCTTTAAATTGTAGGTACTTGTTATCATTACTTCTATCCATGGGGCCTAGTCAAGTGCTACACGCAAACCATAAATAGTTAAAAAAAACACCTCTCCTCTTACAGTGTAGGATTCAAACCCACGACCTTCACGTATCGCGCGCGCTGCTCTTCCAACTGAGCTCAGCAAGTTATTGCAGGCGACGAATTATTCTGGTATGTTAACCTCTTAATCTTCAAAGTGCCTCTGACGTATAAGTTTTGAATTGCATACTTATCAGCCCGTGGTACATAACTACATTCGAATCTTATACCCTTTAAGTAAGTAAATTTGCTACAAGAATACTTCATCGCTTACTGCATTGCCTTTTCTTTTTGTGTGCACCTACCGTGTAATGTAGCGAGTCTTGAAAATTTGCTTTCGTAAGAGATGATACGGTTTTAATAACGCTTTGAGTGGGTTTCTTATGGTTATGTACAATGCATAGAGAGTGTGTGATAAGCATATTAAATAGTAAATTAAGGATTATCTTGACTTACTAATACCCAGTTTTTCGATTAACTTCCTTTTACCAAACGCTTTACTCGACGATTGATGGATGAAATACAATTAATGTATGTTTTTTGTAATACTTATGAAATCTGTTATTAATGTACAAACGATGACGGATTAAATAGAATTAATGTTTTATTACCCAGTTATCGTCCCTATTGTCTATCATACGAGTGTTTGTCACAGGTGGCTTCAAACCTACGACCCTCGGACTGCCAGCAGATCTAACAACTGTTCAACGACTCAATCAAAACTTAATGAAAGTAATTAATGTTGGTGTACCTAGCATGCATAAATAATTATAATTTATACTATCTGTTCTACAAAGGCTTGAACATAATCTAGTTATCTAATTTGAAATTTCAAAGTGAAGCACCAACCTAATTTGTGATACGTTTATTTTCGTGAATCACGTTATACATTTAAATTAAGTTAATTTTACGTTAATCTGTCACGCTTTGCTAGTGATAGTTGACGTAAAACTGTATTTATGCAGTTGTGATGTTCCTTTACTAAACAACTAAAGGGGGTTGATGGATTAAAAACAGTTAATACTTTAACCAACCAAATCACAGGGTGGACCATAGTGTGGGCCTCACAGGTGATAAATAAGACTAGACGAAATTCTCAACTATTGTTAAATCCTTATATGTGGGTAGATTTAACAATAGTTGAGAAATTCATCTATAGCATACAAGAAAACTCAAATTTAAAGTAAAAATATGCTTTCACAGTGTGTTCTTGGTGTAAAATTTAGAAATGCAATTTATTATATACCTATGCCTAGTGTGCACATTGTAACTTCCCTTTTTACACTATAAAAACTTACATACTAACTTGAAGTCAAATAGTGCTAATCTTTTCTTTATAATCATAAAGAGGAAAGAATTGATTTCATTTGGTGTGTTGGCATTGAATAGGCTCCATAACTATTGGAGCAATTTGTAAATAACCTTCACTGTTTTGAAGGGTTATTGTATACTTTTAGACGAGTAAAGATCTTTGAAATTCTACAATGTAGCCCAAGGGGTAAAGTAACTGTCAACCCGTCCTAACCCTTTGTAAAAAAACCAAAAGCGATCTGAATGCTTATTAGCATTCTCTTCAAGTATATCACACAGATTTGAGCGTAAAATATAGGTGTGGTGCATATTAACGATATAATTATTGCAAACAATATATACTATTTAGAATAAAAAAACCATCATATACCCGTATATTTTTTAAAAGGTAGATATTATGAAATCTACATAGAAAATAAAACTAACTATACGTATGTACAACAAATATAATCCTATTTAAAAGTCAGAAAGCTTACAAACATAATAATAATCCAAATGACTATATATATTTAATAAAAAAAAACATTTGAACATTAAAAAATCTAATATTCATCAACATAATATCCAAGAAAATGATAACAGGGAGAGTTATCATTTGATAAAAATACAACTGAAAACATGAACATCAGTTTGACTAGCTCTAATTGAGTTTCACTGTAACTAAACTGTGATTGTAACTTTACCGACTAATTAAAACTATGTAAATTTTTTAATTAATATTCGGATCGCTTTCGATGAAAATTAAAAAGGTGAGGTGTTATTAGGGTTACCTCCTCTGCAAGTTTTTTTTATTATTTATCACAGTTATTTAATTTCCCGTTGTAATGAAAGGCACGTCGGACTATACAATTTGGACATTATACCGCCCTTATGTCGTAGGCACAAGAACTAATATCGAACAGCAAATGTTTAGCTTGATGTGCTTTTTATTGTTTTTCTAAAAGAGAGGTAGGACATAGCGATTTATCGCACTGGAGCAGCCCGACTGGTGAAATACCTCCTTACCTTACAGAATACCGCAGCCAAATAACAATCACTCCGGTGTTGTTGTGTTCCTGCGTGTGAGTAAGGTTTCCAGAGCTCTTGGGGGGTGCTACATTAGTAGCAGGGGTCAAGCCTTTAAGGTAAGGGCGACAAGTCCAGTAACAGATTTATTATCCTGTACTTGTCGCCCTTAAACTAGAACCTCATTACCACTTAACATCAGGTGGGATGGAGTCAATCTTGAAGTGTACGAGTAATAAAAAAAAATGTAGGTGTCGATATTGATCATTATTAGATTTTTAATTAATATACTACTGTATCAACTGAGCTGGCTGCAAGGTACCGTAGGCGAAGAATTTATATATTTTTTTTTTATTTTTGTTTACCATTTATCCTGTTTAATTGATTTGAAAGTTAGCAACCCTAGATGAAATGAATATTGACATTAGGTTGTGGAAGAGTTGAATTTGTAATTTTGTCCACCGCAGATGGGAGTTTGCGCTTTAAAAGCCATGCTTTTCTGATCTAGAATGTATGACGCGTACTTTGATACCTAACTGTCATATGTTATTTTACACATTTAAAGATTTTAAACATAAAATGTGACCTAAAAATAGTTACAAACACAAATCTCTTTATCCACCTCTTAGTCGTTTTCGTTTTGTTCCTTCTTTTTGTATACCCGTTTTGCTTCCATTCCAGAGATTTTGCACGCCTGTGATTCAATGCTGCAATACAAACTAAAATTTCTATATTTCAGTTTCATAGCTGCAGTTTAAGGATCTTACTTTAGATAATAATATAATTTTATTCGTTCAAACGTAGTATGTAACACTTACAGTTAGTAATTGAACATTTTTGTTTTTACTATATAATTACTAGCAGGATTTTTTTTAAATATAACTTGTGCTATACCTAATTAGCCACACTATTTCTTGTACTTCATAATATATGTATAGGTTAAATAATGTACGTACTCTTATGAACGAAGCGAAACGCGCTAGTTAACGCGAAATTTTTGTCGTGCATTCATTGTAAATTTAACTCACTTTTAGGCTATTATAACGAAAATTGAATACCGAGTGTTCTGCTTCAGTATAGCTTAAACCTAACCAGTCAGTTATTACTGGTGTCTCCGAGCACACAATGAGTTATAAAGATACTTACCTACTTAAGTTAGGATAAGGCGTGTGATCTATACGAAATGTACCACGATGTTTGTTACCTTTTGTTACATTTTGTTGCGTTTGTTCCAGAGCTCGTGAGGATGTAGCAGCATGAGCGCGCCGGCCGCCGCGGCGCTAGTGCTCGCTGCGCTTGCCGCATTACCCTGTCGAGGTATATCCTAATCCATATTCTAATTATAAAGAAGGAGAGTTCTTTTTTGATTGAACGCGCTAATCTCAGGAACTACTCATTTGAATTACAAAAGTAAAATTGTGTAGGATAGTCCAATTATCGAGGAAGGCTTTAGGCTATAAACTCTTAATCATGCCGCACCTAAAAAGAGCGAAGAACTAATGAAAAATGTGCAAGAAACGGGAGTAGGTAGTACGCGTGTGAGTCTACGTCTGGTTCCTAGTAATTGCTTATCATGGATTCCCTTAAAAAGAGCGTGAAAAAACATCTTACGGACCAGTATGACGATACTAATGGATATCATGGTATCAAATCCGTTGTCATCGCGATGTGAGTTCCTCTCTTGCTAACGATCAGGCTGGGAGGAGCCAATTAACTGTGCTATTATAAAAAAAGCAATAAATACAAACCTTTGTAACAATATGTGGATGATTGGATGTAAGTAGGTAACTTACAGCTTTGCGCAAAAACTACTGAATAACAGAAACAAACATAAAATATAATCAATCTTAATTTGAACTACTATATTGTCATGCATCGTAATGACTGGGCTAGTTACTCATTGTCTTAGGTAAGCGTAACCCCACACTAGCGTTCTTTGAGCGTCGACGTCGACGCAACGCCGACGCGACGTCGACGCAACGTCGACGCGGCGCCGACGCAACGCTTGCGCAGCGGCGCGGTCGAAATGACGAACGCCAGGACTGCGCTCCACAGGCGCCGCGCCGGCCCGACGCCTGCCGCAGCGTTTATTTTAACAACAGTACAATGATCAACTCAATTATTTCGGCCCGCCCGTGTTTTAGAATCAGTAGGTAGAAGACTTTTTAGCTGATAGCAAATATGGATGTAGCTTAAAATACTAGCTCATATTGCCGAAGAAACCCATTTTCAATTAAGTACTTTTAGTTTTCGAGAAAATAAATGCTAAAGTTGCCTTTTCGTGCCATGTGTCAAATAGGTAAAATATATTTTTTCCTTTACAAGTTGAAAGCATTAATTTATCACTGCAATATAAAACATTATATTGTGCGTTATTCAAATCTTACATTTCCATTTTCGAAATAACTGTACATGAAGTCAGCGCGGCGCGACGCTCGAACGCGATGTGCAGAGGACGCCCAGCGCAAGCGCCGCTCAAACGCCGCGTCGACGCTGAGCGGGCGCCGCGTCGACGCTGAGCGGGCGCCGCGTCGACGCAACGCCCAAACAACGTCGGCGCGGCAAGACGCTGACGCTCGAAAGACGCTAGTGTGGAGTCCCTCTAACGGTGTCGCAGCCATTAACCCCAAGCTCCACAGTTAACTGCCCTTCTGTTATTAATAATAATAATTAAGATGCAATTTGTTAGAAAGACAGACAAGATACTTGATTTATTAATGGAATCTTTGTTACCTGAAAGAACACGAACGGAGTCGCAGGACAACAGTTAGTTAGTACGATATATAACTAACATCCGCCCCGACTTCCTTCGCGTGGAGTAGTTATATTAGAATAAGCCAAATAACAAACAAACAAAAAAGAACTATTACTAATTAATCATACACCTCCACACTATCTCTAAGGCATATAATGTATGTTAAATAACACGTCTTTTTCTTTAAAAATAACAATGGTCTCCCACACATATTTCAAACACCTTTAATATTGGAAGGATTTGATACAATTCGTTCTAAGCGGATGTCATCAGCCTGTAAACATAATACTTCCCATATTTCCAGTTTATAATAATGTAAATAATAAAGCAAGATAATAATAACACTCTAATTTGGTTTACTGTTATTTGTGCAAATAAAATCGTCAGAAATGTAAAGAATTTTGACTTGTAAAACGTAAACAAACCACAAAATAACAAAATGTCGAAATAAAACGGGCTTCAAGCAAACGCAACGCAGTCTCCGCTAAATCTCCACCGAATCAAAATATAATAAGGACACTGAAGGAATATCAGTTGAGAACTCTCGGCCCTACAATTTAATTTAAACGGCCGCGTTTGTTAATAGTATTTTTAAATGATGCGCCATTTAAAGGGCCGAGGCGACAGTGTAAGGCGGTGCTTCATTGGTAGAAATCGTCTGTAATACAAGTTTTAAATTTCGAGCATTAATCAGTAAGTGAAAATCGAGCAAAGGCCTTTTTCAATCAGACGTTTGGTGCTGAACATCTGCGGTTCCAAACAGCCAGCATCATTCACTTACTTCTAAATGTCAATGTATTAAAAGACAACTAAAGTCTGAAATAAAGTCTGCTTTGTGAAAAGCTTGTTTTATTAATGGGCGCCTCAATAATACTGAAATAACACACTTTGTACTTAACAAAGTGTGTTTTTTCAAAAAAGTGAGGAAATATCGTTCCTTTAGTAGCATGACATATTGCACTTATAGACATCAACTTTTAGATAAAATCATGTCATTAAAAAACCCGATGGTTTTGGCACTATAATAAGAAAACGGTATGCTTTGGCGTTGACGCGTTTACAAGGCAGCACCAGCACAATTCTTAGGGATTTTGTTGACCGATGGGACTCTCCGCTCCTTGACAGATGGATGAGGACCCTTATATATGCATAAATGAATAAATATACATATATATAGTATTTTTTTTAAATTAGGTCTTAAGAAAAATTGTTACTAACTATATATGGGCCAATTAGGCCTGAAATAAATGATTTGAATTGAATTGAAAAAGGCAAATACTAAGCATTTATCGGAGTGACACTCCGACGCTGGTCTTCCGTATATGCCTTTCGAGTGGTGAGCAGTGCTGCATACAGCAATGACAAAATTACAAAATATAAAAATTAGAATTAGATAGATAGATATCTACTATCTAGATACACTTTATTGCAGAGAAAGAATTACAGAAATTGGTTTCGTAGACATAATTGAATACAATTTAGGTAGTCTAATTGCTAGAAAGCAATCTCTTCTCTTCTCAACCTTTGGGTAGAACTAGTTTAGAATAAAGAATATATTTTTAAACACCAAGTGTAACACGCCATACAATAACTTGACAGCCGCACGCCCGCACTAGCGATGTTAGTTCCACAAGTTGTCAAGAGATGGCGCTGGGAGTAATTTACATCGCGGTATCATTGTGAGTTTCCCGATCAATAAGGTCTCGCCATACTTTGATAATGTAAGAATTCTAACTCTTATGCTACCGGGTTGCTTCTAACAGTTAGGACAACCACGGACGTTTGGAGTAGGAATTAACTGGCGATACCTACCTTCTTTTTTGTCTACGTGGCTACCGGCTAAGCGCTTTTACGGACAAGTAAGACGCTCTGCACGGACCACCCTCTTCTGGATTTTATACGCAGAATATATCTTCGCTACACCTTGAAAGCTGTTGTTTGGCTCGCCTACCTCCGAATATTCAACGTGGGGCTACACAAACTGGCTCCAACGTCGGGCTACCTTACTACAAACTGGCGCCCAACGTGGGGCTACTGTACTACAAACTGGCGACCAACGGGGCCCGAAAAGGAAGCGGACCTAAGTACATAGTTACAAGCTACGGAAGCAAGACGACGTGTATTGAAGCAGCAAGCAAGAGAGACATGCGAGCGACTACGCCATCGGAGCAGTTTTACTACAGGGGGAGGGAGAAGGGGAGCACCCAGTTGAATATGCCAGCCGTCTCTTAACTACAGCGGAGACAATAATTGAGATTGGCCAGGCCTGCTGCCAGGCATAAGATTTGCGATGAACACGGCCCGATGCAGTTCAACGAATGTTACGCCAGCTTTCCTCACATTCGGAAGAGAAGTGAAGACACTGGATGATAGTTGGCATGACTTCCGACAAATAGTGATGTAAGTAAACTTCGTCACTGGAACTATCCCAAAGAGAGGACGGGGCCGTCCCAAAAATAATATCTTCTGTCTCTTCGTCGGGACGCCTAACAGAGACAGAGGGGGAGACTGTAACACGCCATACAATAACTTGACAGCCGCACGCCCGCACTAGCGATGTTAGTTCCACAAGTTGTCAAGAGATGGCGCTGGGAGTAATTTACATCGCGGTATCATTGTGATTTTCCCGATCAATAAGGTCTCGCCATACTTTGATAATGTAAGAATTCTAACTCCTTACGCTACCGGGTTGCTTCTAACAGTTAGGACAACCACGGACGTTTAGAAAAGGAATACGGTCGATATCTACCTTTTTATTACCTTTTTATACCTGGCTACCGGCTAAGCGCTTTTACGAGCAAGTAAGACGCTCTGCACGGACCACCCCTTCTGTTGTTAGAAGGATTGTATACATAATATACAACTTGCTACACCTGCTACGCTGTTGTTTTCATCATCCACCTTCGAAGCCTTCACACTGTAACTACAGTACTACACAAGTAGATATCCTTTAAATCTACGTATTTTTCCCTTCGGCATCATACCATCGAGATTTTTTTAGCTGGCGGTTCACACAAAATGCCTGCAAAAATACACCTCATTTACCTTGAAACATTAAACCCCTGCGTAAATAAGTATGTCAAAATCCTTGAAAGTTTAGGACACCAAACGCCCGTGCCCTTTCGTAAAATTAGAAGAATTATTTTGAAAGTACTAGGATTTACAATTATTATCAGTAGTCATTTATCAAAAAAAGGTAATCTCAAAATCGGCCAGTATCCAAAAATGCAGTCAAATATCACCAGTCCGTTTAATAAAAAATAAACATAAGTAAAATAACTGACACAATATCATTTTGGTATTTAAAAAGATACTAAATACTCAGAAATTAAAAAAATCTCAAATGAAATGTTGGTTTGTTACAATACAAGCAAATGCTACCATTGAGAAACCGTCTTTATAAGGGCGATTGTGAAATGAACAAAGGCCGAAGATAAATATTTGGTACCAATTCAGAATGCCAATTTTGCAACGTTGTATCAAAGAGACCTTTTTCTATCCAATAAAGCCGGGTAACTACAAGTAGTTTGAAAAGGGATACAAACCTTAAATTTCAACAGTCCGACCCAACGTATCTTATAAAATAGAAATTAAAATAGAAATAATAGAAATTAACGTAAAAAGAAGCCATAACACCACTGAAATATATCATGCATAAAACAATACTTACTCACCTTTTGAAGCAGTAGGCAGTGTTCATCGACACGAATTTTTTGTTTGAGGAAAATCATTGGTTGCTCCCAGTGAACGAAAAAAGCATAGAAGCCTTTCTAACGCCAGGCACCACGTAAAAATGGCAAAAGTAAGACACGGTGGGCGTGGCTTAAAAAAGTGAGCTAGCGCTGGCAAGAATACCGCTTCCCCGTCGCGAGTTATATGCGCCGACCAATCACAGCGCGTATTTCATCCCATTGTATGAGCTGACGTAACAAACGACCCCTTTAACGAATGTCTTTTTGTCGACCTTAACACATTAGCCTTAAAGGTTTTTTTTTAGTGGCGATACTTTATTACTATATTGCGTATCTATTGCTTGTGTTTTTAAAATTGTGTGTTTTGGTTCCAATATTCGATTGAAGTTAGTATAACGGTAATTCTCTCATGTTTTTTTCGTTTATTGGTTGCACCGCTCTGCATAGATAAAATCCGTGTGTACACTCTCTGAAGATAGCGAAGTCTACCCACTAAACCTACCACCTTCATCGTCTATATACCGCTATGGGAGCATAGAAATGCTATAATGGACACGCATTCAAGTTGGATCTGCCCTAATCAGATTTAAATTTATTCTTTTTTCATCAAAACTTTAGCATAGAATTATAATTTAAGAATTTTTATGTTTCACAACATGGAGGTTGTAATTATGACGTTTTATTTTATTAGTTTGGTATCTTACTTTATTTCAGTAGTTACCTTGACGTTGGTACCTACATAGAGTTAATAGACAGTTTTCGCGCCACATACTTGTAGTTACGAGCTTGATACTAATTATGTTCTCATTTTATGACTTGGTAACTAAACTAAATTGCAACATTTAATGCAAACAGTGGTCGTCGTTTGCATAGTAGACATCATGTTATAAATAACGTTATGTACTATTGTAAACTAATGTAATTGCAGTGCTTGGGAAACACTTAGCATGTTTTTATCAAGTTTTAAACCAAATATGCAGGAAAAGTACCTACATTCGATGTATAATCTTTATTAAATAATAATAATAATAATAAATGTATTAACCAAAACAGTTACATTTAAATGCTACATTAAGCTATATGCACTTTCTTCCAAAACATTAGATTCATAATTATAATGTATCCCGAATGATAAAAAGCGATCTATGTGTTATTTTATTGTTTAATCTATCAAAACACCAAATTTAATTCAGTAGTTCTTGCGTGAAAGCGTAACAAATATACATCCATGAATAATTACAAACTCTATCACCATTTAACTTTAAGTGTTAACTGCAATATATCTACTCACTTACACCTTCATTAGTAAACTTACAGTGTATTAAAAAAACGAAAATAAACTATATCCCATTCCCAGGGACTGACGCCGACGCGACTTCAATGAAACCTGACGAAATAAACAATCAAGAGGCAAGCTTGCATCCGACAATGAACATACTCTACCAAATGCTGCACGAGAACTACAACAAAACAAAACACAACGCAGAGTGTTGCACAAACAATGTGAACAATGTTAAACAAAGTGTTAACAAAGTGACAAGTGCTGATCAAGTGAATAGGAAGCGGAGACTCGTGAACGTTGAGAGGACGATGGGTGTGAGTGAAGTGACGTCGGTGACGGCTGTGATTAGCCCCCCTCCGGTTATGGAGAGGAGAAGAAAGCCTGGGGAGACAGGCTCGAGTGCTCCACTCTTAAACTACATCTTCGATACTTACACTAATACGCATCAACATAGGAATGGCAAGTAAGTCGGTTTTACTGTTTCTATGTTGAAAAGCCTTAATTTAATAAATAACGCAAACTGTACGAAATAGATACAATAAAATAGACTGAACTGACTGAAAAAAAATGTAGTGTCGAAAGTTATACAGTCACCCACAGTTTTATGCAAAACATAAACAGATGATTAAGTGTAGAGGTAATAAATAGGTTAATGTGTACAATATGTGTAAAGTATTCATTAGCAAGCGGTTACCGTAGCTTACGGGGTTAAACACCAGGGGTATCACGTGTGCCAAAAAGGATACTTTTTCAAGGGGCGAAATGCATTGGCGCACCACCTCTGCGTCGGGGAAGGTAGCGGTGTCTGTGGGACTCCTCCGCTCTGAGAAGAGCAAAGACTACTTACTATACCCCCCGTACCTCTCATACCCTAGTTACTGTGCCATGGAAATAGCCAAAAATTAACTTGATAAAAATATCAATCAAATGTTTGGTAATTCCAACTACCTATTAGATTAGCAATAAATAAAAGACACAATTATTTTATTTTATGATGTCAGCACAAATACTGCGTGACGTCACTTCTTTATAGTAATTACGAATTAGTGTCTTATACACCCTTCCACTGCACTTTGATGCGCTGTATCATCATCAAATTACATAAAAAATATTCATTGCCGAATATTTTGAAATCTAACTGATAACTGACGGAGTAAATAAAGTTACTGAGTTATCATGACTATCCTCATTTAATCGCAATTTTTGGTAAAAATGACTTTGAACCTAGCGCTTCAAAGCCAGAGCTCATAAAACACAATAAGATGTTCCCTCTGGCCCAATGTTATAGCAATTTTATTTTATTTCAAGGGAATAAATTTTGTCCGTCTGCATAAATACTGCTTTGTTTGTGGATAAGTTTCTTTAAAAAACGAACTCCATATCTTTTTTTAAGTAGCACTAAAATAAATAAATATACTTGGTACCTTGGTACTGTACCAGGTATTTTATGTAGAAGATCTGTATATGTATATTTATTATTATGTAATTGGTTGAAATTTTGTACTTTTTGTTACAACTTGTAAAATGCCAAAATGTTTTAATGTTATAGGCATCTACCTAGGAGTTGGTCAGTTTTCCATAAATATAATAATTTAAGTGAGTTGATAGATTCAAATTTTATATTCTTGGCACAGAAAATTGCGTAATATTTTCTAAACAAAACTTCTTCCAACTTCCGTATCGACTTTGTGCCAGGTTGTAAGTTAACAAACTTTTCAGGGCTTACACTTTGCTGTATTGCTATAACCTCAAGCCATATGATCGTAACCTTTCTGTGTACTATATTGAGAGAAAATTCAAAGCTATTTTATACCAATACCAACTATTTCAGAGGCTTAAGGTCCAAATCATCTACTTTATAAAAATAAGTCGGGTTTTCCTTCCTGACGTTATAACTCCAGAACGCACGAACCGATTTCCACGGTTTTGCATTCGTTGGAAAGGTTTTGGGCTCCGTAAGGCAACCCTTACATGGGGAAACAGACCTATATGGATTATATCGTAAAACCAGCTTAGCGTACCTTTTGAAGCATGGAATCATCAGTCTTGTCGGGCAATCAGGTAGTTTAAACTTGCGATGGGGTAACCAAACTGAGAAAATCTTATAAAGTTAAATTGTTTCCCGCGGGATTTGACCTCACGATTCCCACTTTTCATCGCTTTAAATACTACCAGCCAGCCATATTATAGTATTTATAAGGTTATATTATAGTATTTATAAGGTTAATATTATGAAGAATATTTTTTATTTATTCATTAATGTTTGGTACGGTCACAACATAGAAATTGAAAACATTAACACACATATTTCTAGCAATGACACATTGTGTATTAAATTCTTCTCTCTGAGTGGAATTCTATTCTTAGACGGAAAGAGGTTACATTTTGCTTGCATTTGACAAAGCATTATTGAACATAAGCAAATCATTAAATTTCTCAAATATCTGAATTGACATAAATGTCGATTGGCAATTACATTCGTATTTTCAGCCAATCGCAGTTGACAAATTGATTTTTTACACTTTGATAATATAAAAGGGCTCGATAAAATCATCCTAAGTCTGGTGAAGACAGTGTCTTGTTAATTATTATCATTTTTAAGTTTGACCGAAACCGCTTTGCGCGTTACAACTAAATCTATTGAGAATTTAGCCGATATACCAACTATTGCAACTAGGAACTGGCAAATGGAACTGCGTACCCGTAGAAATATGACACCAGAGCTTTGACGATTGACTGCCATTTTTAGAAGCTGCAAGCGATTATTAAATGAGTTTTCTTCAATTGCCACAACAAAAACTGTTGAAAATGTTTTTGATATCCAAAGCGTTTAGGTTTCTCCAGGCGGCAATAGTAATGCGATAAGTGATTCCACACCCTGCCTTCCTCTTTCTTGCTCCTACAAATCCAAGTCCCTATTATACGTAGCTTGAGAAACTAGGTTAGTTTTATCAGAATTGCCATTGAATTGCGACCCTATACAAGCTAGGTACCTATTATGTGGTAGAAACCAGCAATATTGGAAAAAACTTTGAAACGTATAGTTGCCTCAACTAAAATTTCTCTATCTGCATAAATCCTTAGATTATTTTTTCTAATTTTACATTGGCATTATAATTAAGTACATTCGAGGCCGTAGGTCGTTATTCTTTGCGTCTTGGTAGCTACAGATCCTCTATATTCCCATGGGTTTGACATTATTCGATGAGAGGTGAGGCGCTGGGGGTTTAGTGGGTAGTCCCCGTTTTTTCAGAGCGGGGAAGTCCCACACACGTCGATACCTTCGCCGAGGCAGCAGTACGATGCTCCAATGTATCCCTCTCAAATAAAAAGGCTTTAGAACCAAATACTTACATAGAAATCATTGACAAATACCACGTGTGTGTAAAACTATAGCCATAAATCGTAAGACTGTCTTTCTGTCTCGGAATCTATATTAACTTTGAACCTATAGGAGTTAAAACAAAAGATATTATACCTCCTCAGAGCCAGCCCCGGGAACAGTATTTACGCAGCCGCCGCTCCGGAGATCGAGGCCCTGGTCGGCTCCACAGCGCATTTGGATTGCAAAGTGGACGCCTTGCACGATAAACTGGTAATAAGTATGTTCTTTAGAAACATTGCTTTAACTCCGCCGGGATCTGTTACATTGGTAGCATTGCAAAAATGTTAATAAGCTGAATGCGATCTACAAACGTTGCCGCGGCCAACGTAGGCACTTTGGAATTGCGTTATTTGTTTGGACTGGTTTGTATCTGCAGCAGGGATATGCGGAAATCACGGAAATCACAAAACCCCTGTTTGCATAATGCTTATTCATCTTTTTATTTTTAGTATCCAGTGAGCGATAAAATATAAAATTAAAGTTAAATGACTTTTCTCTGAACTAATTATAGTGAAAAAAATAATACAGTTGATGATTCAATGAAAACAGAAAAAAAATATATCCGGTCGAATTGAAAACCTCCTCCTTTTTTTGAAGTCGGTTGAAAAATCAAGTTCACTGGTGCATTTTAATTGAAAAATAATTTTAATCAACTCTTCATAACCGTCTTACAATGGTTTCAGGTAAATGGTATCCCACACCGTTTTCTATTTTGTGGATTCTTCATTAGATATAAATATAAATACATATTGACAGATATTGGAAAAACTTCTTAATGTATGCGACGCTAAATAAATTCAGACGACGCGACGTCTCACTCCTATTGGAAAATGGAAAATCAAACAGAGAGAAAAGCATGGCTCGATATTTATCCAAAGAAACCGCTTTTCCGATGTTTTTACTCTATTTGTTTTAGAAAATGACATATCACGGACGACAAATTTATGTTCAACCAAACAAATAATAAGCAAGATTATTCCACATCTACTGGGATTTCGTGAAATCCCTGATATCTTAATTTCCCTGCCACATATCTATGAAATGCGCATTCCTGCGCTCAAACTTTAGACGTTTTTATAAAATGATCTGATACTATTCAAAGCTAATTTCTGTCTTTCTTGTGCTAAGCATATAAAGGGACAAACAATAGGAAAGAACTTTGTTTTACACTATCCAAAAACTTAAGTTTATATTTTGGTACCACATTTGATTTTGGTTTCCAAAATGAATTTCTAACTTTGGGATCCAATTGTTGTATTTAACATTATTACAAGTACTTACATATACAGTTCTTGAGGGTGTCGCTCACTCGAACATTTTAACCAGTAGTTTTTCTGTCCTTTGGCAAATAAAAACTAAATTATTTAATATTTTTATAGAATATAATTGTTAGTTTTAAGTATCGTACTGTACTACATCTGTCCTCTTTGTTAGCAATCTTTCCGGCAATCTGCGGAACCCTTGTCGCAACCGTCACTTCAAATTGCTGAGTTGTAGCCTAAGATCCCATTGATCGATTCAGGGTACCTGTTCTATTGACGGATTTTTTTTCATTTGAAAGTTGAAGAAGTATTCAATGGATCAGCAATAGGTTTACTTAAAAATATTGGCCGCAATTACAAGTAATTAAGTTTTATAATAGTGAAATAACTTCATGCTAATTGAATTAATTTTAAGTTTCTAACTAGGTATATAAAGACCCACACATTCTGTAGGGTTACATTAACAGGCTTACAATTAAATGTTTACATAGGACTAACAGTTATTCGTTAAATCGTTGATAATATGGATTATTTATGAATTAAATTATAAATGGAATAAAATTATATTAAAGATTAAACGCTTTAGAAAAAAAAAATATTAAAGGCTTAATTATTTTGTTACTGTTATTGTGGTTAGTTATTTAAGTAGATTAACTGAAACCTCTTTTATTATTTCTTTGTAATTACGATATTTAATTTTTATTAACACATCACAACCTAAAATACCAACCTATACCATACAGGAAGAGCGGGACCTCCTGGCACAAGTAACTGCGCATACTTAATAGGCGGTCTCGATCACTAATGGCAAAATGTAACATTGTGATTGTAAATAAAAAAAAATATCATTTTTCATTTTTCAACTTTGGATAAGAATATATAATAAAAGATTGGAGCGTGGTTGTTTTTACGTTTATTCATTACAAATATACAGAAATACAATATTTCCTCATTAAAATATGAGTGTAGATGTAGATTTAGGTAAAATAAATTGCGGCTGGGAACCATTTTTTTATTGGTAAAAATATTTGCTTTATGACGTAAAATTTCTTAATGAATATATTATAGCTGCAAAACTAAATTTATTACATTAGTAAACGAAATAACTAAAATAAGTGATTTAAAATATACATTAGTACTGTAATATTTTTTTGTATACATTACGATTATAATTTCGGCTCACGTTTGAGGCAACCTATCGCTAATATATTAAATACCTTCAACTTTCATTTAAAATTTTATTTATCAACTAGACGCCTTCAGAATTGAGCAGCGGGATCCTAGGCTATTGGATTAGGCACGAAGCCAACAGGCTTGTCCAAGATTAGTGGACGAATTAGTGGTGATCAGACCCATCTTACTCTCACAGACAAATATATGGGACATACAGGCCTAGCATACAACGCGACTAAATTTTATCGCGCTCTTAACAAACGTCTAAATCGATTGAAAGCAGTGCG
This sequence comes from Glyphodes pyloalis, assembly GCA_037074685.1. Classification (NCBI taxonomy): domain Eukaryota; kingdom Metazoa; phylum Arthropoda; class Insecta; order Lepidoptera; family Crambidae; genus Glyphodes; species Glyphodes pyloalis. Next base: position 4,667,660 of record JAYKKO010000002.1, read on the forward strand.
TCAGCTGCTGATTGGCTGAAAATATGAGTGCGGTGTTCTATTAGCTAATAAACAGTATCGATACTTTTGTCGTCTCATGCGGTAAATTTGATATATTGCGTATGCTAGGCCTGATAGGATCAATATGATATAACAACTGGATTGATGGAACGATAGTAACGGCTCGTGAGATTTTCACAATGTAATATAGTACTGCACGCCCCTCTAGCGAACTTCACCTATATGTTTCAAAGAAATAGAAAATATAATATTTCCTTTGCGGTGTGAAATTCGAACCGTATAAAACTGCTTTTCCAACTGAGGTCACCGCAAGTTATCATAAACGATAAATTGTTAATTTGGGAGAGCAGCATGCGCGAGACGTGAAGGTCGTGGGTTTGAATCCCACACCGCAAAGGGTGACGAAATTTTTCTATTTCTTTATCGAACTTAAGTTAGGGCTTCTGACTGTAGAACCAAGGGTTATGGGTTCGAGCCCCGCTTCGGAGAAGCATTTGTGATGACGATTCGTGTTTTTTTGTATCTAGGTAAATTAAAGTATGTATTGAACCACCTTTCATTCTGGTTTCCATAACACAACTATTTGAGTAACTTACTTTGAGATCACCCAAAGTAACCTAATGATCAATGTATGTGATGCTATGCAATAATTGTTTGTTGATATTTAAATAAATTGAACTCTATCACAAAGGCAAGAGAGTTCAAGACATCGTGACTGTACTGATGAAATAATTTCAGGTATCATGGGTTCGAAGAAAAAATGATGAAGAAGCAATGGAATTGCTGACTACAGGGACACAGCAGTATACAACGGATGACAGGTACAGATAAAATCACGTCAGACTACACGCTTTGGATATTGTACCATAATGTCGTACACATTAGAACTAAAATCACTAAAATCGAAAGGTAATTGTTTACCTTGAGGTGTGGACTGTACAATAATTTGACGACCTCGGTGGCGCAGTGGCTAAGGTAGGCGGCCGAAGCGCGAAAGGTCACGGGTTCGATTCCCGGTCGGGTCAATTTGGAAAATTAACTTTTCTAAATTGACTTCAGTCTGGGTGTACTGGGATGACGCCCCCAATTACTATCCGTCGTCTGGTGCTCATAGTCCAAGAAAAATCCTTACCAGACCAGGTGATTGGTGTGATTGTCTGGCGCATTTATTAATTTTATAGCAAATAATGATATATTTTTGTGTTCATCACAACTTTCATGTTTTGGCTATCGAGAAAAAATGCTTACATTTAGTGTTTCTTGAATTCCATTGTTTGTACAACGGTTGTGTCGATGTAAATTATTAATTGTAATTAACTACATCTACATAAACTTGATGCAAATACGTTTCAAATAAACATCTTTTATCCGCATTTATTAAAGAGTAGTAATAGATACAATATATTTCAAAGGTGCGGAAATAAAAAATTAAACAAAAACCTCCCTTTGACCAAGTAAAATTAAACGTACCCATCACATGCATTAAAACACAATTTATAAAACGAAATTTATTGCGTAGTATTATGCAGAGGTTCAGTTTCATCCGGAAAATCAAATTTATAGCTGAACAGAGAAATTAAGCCCAGTATTTTAAATGCATATTCTGCAATCTCTTTTTAATGGGCTACACAAAACAAAGATAGCTTTTGAACTGAGTTGAAAGAATGTCATTCGATTAATTGTTTTGTTTTCATATCGCTTAAAGAAACTCTGGGCCTAGTTAACTGACAATTGTCAAAACTTAGATATTGTTTTGACAAGTTTCAAATTTATAGGATTGACATTTCATTTTCACAAAAAGTCAGGTCATCTACATAGTGCCAATCCACATTTTTGAACACCGACGCAAAAACAACGTGGTTTTATAAGTTTGACGTGTCCGTGTGTATATATCTGTCTATGGCATCGCAGCTCACATATTTTTTTGTTTGAAAGATGAGTAAGCCGGGAGTATTCTTAGCTTTGTTTGATAAAAATCGATGCAAGACGGCCGCCGTCACAAAATTATGGAATGCATGTTTAAACACAACTTCCACAATATGGGTATCATATAAATGAGTTTGACTAGCAGAATATATTAATTTTGACAAATTTTGAATTCCAAGATGGCCGCCGCCAGAAATTGACGGATTTCTTAAATTTTTTGTAATATACGTTTCAATTAAAAGGGTTTCATAACACACTTTTTGTGTCGGGGGTCTTTTAAATTTTCGATTTAATATAGTAGTTATAAATTTGTTGTAACTTTATCGAATTTCGTTATCTTTCGCTTGGCTTGTTACACGCATTCAGAAGTTTATTGATATGAGATCCGCCCGTATTCTGGTGAAAGGTATTGGCAGAGTGCCTACTTATGTTATATAAACGAACGAGTGTATCTTGTGATAGATATGGTTTGCTTAATACATTTAATCCCATTTTTACACCCACCCTCCGAGTTAGATAATGAAGATATTCAGACGCTTTCTATTCTAACAAAGAAATCGAATCACGCAAGTGACTAATCTAAATAAATAAGTGACAGATATCAAGAAGCTGACAGTTCCATTTGTTATAATGAAAATGCATTCATAACTCATGCTCTTTATATTTTTCGAGGCCTAACGGTGATAAGTTACACGTAACTAAAAGATCTTATCAAGGGTAAGCATTTTATTCAATTTCAAGCGAAGAGCGAAAAAACGTTGTTAAAACGATCGTTTAAACTATTATCCTGAATGAAAATTAGATTGATAAGAAATTCCCTTTTTATGTGTTCTCCGAATAGACACTTTCGCTATTCAGCAACTCAAGCAATTTTTGCGTCTAAACGTGTTATAAGATCTTCATTATTTAAGATATTTCAAGCTAAAACGCGACGCACGTTTTCTGAGTTATTGAAAGTGCTAGCCCAGAATTTGAAATCGTTAACCCAACGTTGAGGGTAGAGATCATTTTGGGACACTACCTTAAGGCATGATGAAATGTGGCCTTGGTGAAAGGTGAAAGAAAATGTTGTTAAAATGAATGGTCCAAAATAATTTGAAAACTGTTAGTAGCACTACAATATTTACTTATTGCTGGGCGTTTCTGCTGAGTTTGTAGCATCACCCTCAACCTCAGTAGCGAAGCAGAATGGCATCACTAGTCAGGCGACTTTTTGAACATTTGTCAAAAAGTGCGAGAATAGATAAATTTGAAGCCTAAGAAATTATATAGGTTTTAATAGTAGTTGCATAAATTGAAGCCTATTAATACCCATATAGAGGTTTTGGGTGACCAGAATGCTTCCAGATATCCAAACCAACGCCTCAATCTGATCATTTATAGAGGAGCTAACATTCTGGGCACCCTAAACGCTGGAGCGGATTATCTTTATTTTTAAATACTATGTACATATGATAATATGTACATAGTATTTTTAGAATTCATTTTTATTAAATAACTGTACGTGTAGTAAAGTAAAGTATTCATTATAATTGTGCAGGTATTCAGCACGCTTCATCCCGCCAGACATCTGGCGACTGGAAGTGAAGGAAGTACGGCCGTCAGACGCTGCGCACTATGACTGCCAGCTGTCTGCGCACCCGCCAAGGACAGCGCGAGTGACACTACATGTGCCTGGTGAGGATCTAAACAGGTTGGCGTAGGACACTTTAGGCATGAGGTGTCAGGTCTGGCTGACGAAGAAAAGTGCTAAGGGACACACCACACTGGATTCTGTTGAACCGGGGCGTTGAGTTGGGGTCCAATGGACGCCGGCAAAGAAAGCCTACCGAAAACCATATTCACGGCAACTAGTACAATACGTATATCAAAGGATTGCCACTGCCCCCGCATATCTCAAGGCTAAAATAACGCGAAGCTCGCGCTGCGAAATGCTTGTATTACAGTTTTAGGGTTCTGTAGCCAAATGATGAAAAAGGGTACCCTTATGGATTCGTCATGTCTGTCTATCTGTCCATCCGTATGTCACAACCACTTATTTCACAACTAAAAGACTATAACTATGTACGCGACAACATTATTAAAGTAACAAAGTTTTCTGGAAACAAACAAGTATGCTGTTACCTCTTTGACTCTCTTAATCCGATTAGGCATCAATACGTCTAGATCAGAAGGGAAACCAACGCAGTGTCGTCTTTTTTCCATGTTTAGCTGACGACATAGAAAAATGACAATTTGTACTAAGTTTATTTTCGGTTATAAGACTAAATAATGACTACTATCACCCGTCCACCTAGTTGTCAAAACCTTTGAGGTTACTAAACAGTTGTTTCTTACTTCCAGAGGTATCAGTACGAATAGTAGACGGAGCCGGAGCAGAGGTCTCGGAGCAGGTTTGCGAGCTGGGCAGCACAGTGGCCCTCCGGTGCGAAGTGAGGGGGCTGCGGATGGAGGGGGGACCGTCACTACTCTGGTTCAGGAGGGAGTCACTTTTAAATGACGACACCACTAGAGGAGGAATCAGGTACATATTCAGCACTATGGCTTACAAGAAAAATATGAGTGAAAAGCATTTACCTTTAGGCAAACTCCACTTTCGGGGTAATCTGAGCCAAATTTCAATGTCATGTGTGCTTAAACGATATGATGACTTTTTAGAAACTCGTACTTATAGCCTAGAGGTGTTGCCTACTTTAATTCGCGATTTGTTCTACTTATTACAATGAAAGAGTATTGGATACGAGAGAGTCACAATGTATGTTGCCTTTACTGTCCTTAATAATTAATTTCCACTATCCATTTGTAAAACGTAACCAATTTGTTAATTAATAAAAATTGTTTAATGAACGTACGCCAAATAATTTTGACATGCTTTAATTTGTCATCTAGATTTGTTAGTTTAAATATTTATTTTTCCTGAATGTGTTTACAATTTTATTATACTTGACCCTGACTTAGCTGGCATAAATGTAAACACTACATACACGTATTGATTACCAATGAAAAATTGGTTATTTTATTTTCCTATTTACCAAATAATAATAATCGCACCTGTATCGCAACAACGAATGAAAATGTTCGATAGTTATAAAGGCCTTATTAAGGGTCCAAAACTAATTTTTCGACGATAAAAAAGACCGTTTTTCTCGCAGCGTCCGGACGGAGTTCGGATCAAACGGAGCGAACTCGGTGCTACGCGTGGCGCGCGTGCGCAGCGATGACGCTGGCCGGTACACGTGCAGCGTAGCGCGTGCGCCACCGCCCGCGCCGCCTCCTGCGCACGTCATACTACACATCATCAAAGGTCAGTAACCTTTTCGTTTGTGGAATTAAGAAACTATATTTTATCCCTATCTTAACATAAATGATTTGACAGAGACAAAACATAGACTTTCCGAATCGGAATCATTTTTGACGTTTAGGTACTTACGGTTAAAGCCGGAATCCTGCTAAGAGTTGATCCTGACTTCGTATGTGTTTTTTCGAGATAAAAAGTATCTTTTTACCAATCTTGAACCAAATATATACTGTAATGCCTGCTCCACAATACTCGCGAAGTTACTCGGCGAAGTTTGCCCGAGGCGAGCACGAGGCGAGCCGAAGTGCCTCTCTACACTATCGTATTCGTCTAACTTCGTTCAACTTCGCGAGTGTGGAGCAGGCATAAGTTTTGCGTGAAAAAGTGACCAACATACATCCATGCATTCTTTCAAAATACCGCAGTTTTAGAAGGACTACGTCATTATCGCAAAAATTAAACAAAACCATAAGAATTGCCAATAAAAAAATAATATCTAGTTTAATCAACATAAAACACAAGTAATGATTTGTTTTGCATTTGAGGACGAGCAATAAATCAATAATGACCAATACTGCACTACAAGTTGCATAATTGAGCTTTAAATAATAGTTTTTGGCTGACGGGTAACGATATGAAATAAAAAATAATAATTAGATATTCCATTTATTTGCCTACGAACTGTTTTCTAAGAACAATTTTCATGTTTCCGTTGATAAGGCGAAAATCCAATAGCAAAGATAAAATTTTATTAATGTGTTTCTGCCAGCATATTAAGGTACAAGTTTTATGAACCTTCTGGTGGAAATTTCTTTCAAATACACTATCTCAAGCAATCTCAAGCAAGATCAATTGATGAAAATCTGATTCGTGGTAGCAAAATATTTATTCATCGTAAAACGTTTTAAACGTTAACTTTCGAAGAATTTTCTAGGCTCAAAACTATCTAAGGAAAATATTAACTAATACGTTGAAATTGACAGTATCTCGCTATTGGATAGGTATTAAAACGTTGTGAATATCTTGCTATCAAATAATAACAAGGGCTTCAAGACCCTTAGGTAGACAACTAAAATGTTATAAAAGCAATCAAAATAATTGATAAAGTCAGATATCCTTTTTTTCTGGACTTTTGCGCCGTGCTATCTTTAAGGTCCGATTACTGGTCGTGTCAATATGAAAAACTTACTTGTGTATACTGTCCCGAGTCTATGTGTTGAAGCATCATCCTTGGATCTTTGTAACACAAGCTCCAGCTACTTACTATTAATATTTTCTTACCTTATGTATTATAACAAAGACTGAACCCATGAATATCGGGCACGTAATTTGTTTAATTTATAGTCATATAACAATATATATTTATATTACATTAACGACCCGCCGCAGCTTCGCATACGTAGGATCTCGAAAATTTTCAGTATTTTTTTTTTTCAATACAAGCTTTGTGTTTCTGAAGTTTTGAGCGTATCGTCAATTTTTCTTATTTCGTGCAAATAGTCTTGATTTTGTTTGGCCACTCATTTATAAGTTAGTCCCCGGAGTATCACAACCGAAATTAACTTAGTCTAACCTATTAATAATTGTTCTTCCCTGGGAAAACACACCGGGCCTGGAATAATATTTGCTTGTGTTTTTCCAACGATCGGAAAAATCTTAGCCTAAAATGATTAGATATATAGACAGTTTATATTATATGTTTATGTAGGTATGTCTGGTATCTAAAGATTTAAACAATTAGTAAAGACTAGCCATTGCCGGCAACTTTGTTCGCAATTAATCAGGATATTAAGTATTACATATGACTCGCTCATTTGACTCCAGGTTTTGTAAAAATGACGACTTCAGCTTTGGTTTATGTGGTGGAATGGCCATTCCATCTTTTAGTTAAAAAAATCTGAGATCTTGCCAAATGACAATCATTGTATATATGGGACTAACATTTCCATACATAATAAGTTGTTGAAATGATTTCCGAGTTCAATGACCCTGATTTGGCTACATCCCCTATGCCCAGCAGAAGAACGTAAATGACTAATGCCCGGATACAATATTTTACGATTCGTAAAGTGTTAAAAATTACTATCCGTTTTTCTACAAGTCGTGAACTCTAATTCCAAATTGACTTTCCATATCAGCTGTTATCAGTCGTCAGTCGATCGTTTTTAGCTTACGCCTCGTGTAATTTATGACTATCGTTAACGGATCGTTTTTCAAATATTGGAACCGGGTATAAGTTTGTTGGTTGATCTTTGAACATGGTTCGAATTCGTTATCCACAACTAACTCTCTACCTTTCTTCCAGGTGAGAGCCTTGCAGAGCTACACCAGGGAGGAGAATCAAGATCTTCGGAGACCAACTTATGGCTGGCAGTTTTGCTGGCGTCATGCGCCATTTTACACTGTAACATTCACATTTATTAATAAACTGTTCATATTTATTATCAAATTGTTTTATTTATCATGATAAACATGAAAATTTTTTTTTATTCAGACACAGGTTTAGCACAAGGCTTATATTTGCAGAAAGTTGTACTTACTAATAAATTTTTACAGCTATTACCTGCGTCTGCGCCCATGTTATTTCGGAATAAAAAGTAGCCTTTTATGATATCTGTCATTTCTCTTCCTGCCAAATTTCATCTCGATCAGTTTAGACGTTTTTTCGTAAAAGATTAACAAACATCTATTCTAACAAATTTTCGAGTTTATGTAAGTAAGATTTTATATTTACAGAAAAAGATTAATATTATCATTTACATCATAGTCATCGTAGTCGTCGCCAGGCGACGTGCAGGCGTAGCATACGCAACGCGACTAAATTTTATCACGCTCTTAACAAACGTCAAAATCGATTGAAGTTAGTGCGTCAGCTGTTGATTGGCTGATAATACGAGTGCGATGTGCTATTAGCCAATCAACAATATCGAAACTTTTGTCGTCTCATGCGATAAATTTGACATATTGCGTATGCTAGCTAGGCCTGCATGTCGTTTTCAAACTAGTCACTCCTAACTTGTGTGATAAAGGCCTTAGGTTTGTTTTACGGAATCTATTGCTTTCTAATATTTGCAGTCTTATCGAGCGAGTTGACAGGACAGGTTACCTAATAGTTTAGGCAGTTTGGTGCGACGTAGATACGTTTCACCAATTGACTACCTATGTAAACTGATACCTCGATAGGAACAATCATTGAATTAATAAATTTATTAAATGGATTTAAAGACACTTGAAATCAACAAGTAGGATACGTACTCGGCTAACATTTTCCCCGATATTTTTTTATCTTGTCTATTTCAAAAGTTATTGTGTTGATTTCATACTAAAATTTCTTTAAGGACCTCTAGAAAAATAAAACAAAATTGATGCCAGAAAAAAATAAATAAGAATGTTGGTATAATTGTGAAACTTACCTTATCATATACATAGGCATTTCCAGTAGCAAAGTAAGTACCTACCTATAAATAAATCCGAAATTTATCGTATCCTAATAGGCATTTCCTAGCATTCTGACACTTCCACAAAACGTTAAATTGTCTACCCAATTAAGCCCAGCCTGCCATAACGGCATAATATCCACTAATTCCCCAGCCTCAAATTTCCTTCGTCACGTTTGTAAGGGACAAATTAAGTAACGTCTTTAATTAGAAGTACGTGTAAGTACCTACGCGGCCGTGTCCCTATTAATCAACAATCGCAGTAATTACTTGGGATCAAAGTGGAATCTTGTGCCGATAGCTCACAAAGGGTCGCTCTGGGCCTCGCCGGGCCTTAGGGATAACAAATTGTGGCCTGCGCTGAACGTAGATTGATCAATCTGATTGATGTAACTAGTTTCTAATTATAGGTGAAGTGAATAATTTGACATAACTAGTAGGAACGCTTGCTAAGCCAGCACTCATACCATAGTTTCCATTATTATAACGATAACTGACTAACTGGATTTCAATGGTGAAACACAGATCCAGGCTTACAAAAAAGTCTGACGAAAGTCTTACGAGACGGATAATTTACTTGCTAATAGAACAATCATGACTTGTGAATGGCTTCAATATTTAAACCCCGACGCAAAAACGGGGTGTTATAAGTTTGACGTGTCTGTGTGTATGTATTTTGATTTAGATTGTTTTGTTTGAAATAAATAACCGATTTTGATTTAGATTGTTTTGTTTGAAATAAATAAGTAGTAATATATAAGTAACTAGCTGTGCCCGCGACTTCGTTCGCGTGGACTACATCTTTTCATGATCGGTTTTACCCCTTTCTCCCCTTACATTCGAAACAAAAAGTAGTCTTTATTTTAATCCAAGTTTTGAGCTATAGTTGTGCCAAATTGCATATCTCTAACTTCAAAAATAAACATTTTTTCCATATAAACTTTCAAAGGTGGTATTACCCCCATCCCCCCCCCCCTTATTTTCAAATAAAAAGTAGCTTATGTCCGTTCTTGAGATTCAACGTATATCTATACCAAATTTCATCAAAATCGGTTGAGAGGTTTAAGCAGGAAAGCGTAACAGACAGACAGACAGACAGAGTTACTTTCGCATTTATAATATTAGTAGGGATAGTACTAAGTCGGGAGTGTTCTTAGTTTAGATTTGATAAAAATCGATCCAAGATGGCCGCCATCGCAAAATTATGGATTGCATGTTTTAACACAACACCCACAATATGTGTATCATATAAAAGGGCTTTACTAGCAGAATATATTTAAAATAAAAAAATTCAGATCGAAAATGGCCGCCGCCAGAAAATGACAGATTTCCTTTTTTGTGTTGTGGGTTTTTTAAAATTTCAATTTTTATTGTTTAGTTTTTTTGGAATACAGGTACTAGGTATATTTTTTTTCTGTGTAGCGCTTTTTTCATATCAATATTAATAGACCCTAAAATTATGGCGTTACAGGTAACAAAGACAATTAATTATAGCTTTTTAACGGTTATCTACATTCATTTGTCACTCATTCATCACACCGCCAAATCGCCAAAAATCATAGCCAACAATTCGCTAAACTTCATTTACTAACTTTACCTTTCCTCCGCACATTTCCTGTTACAAACAGTTTTCTTATTTATTGCAAGTAATCTTGATTTTGTTTGGCCACTCATTCGTAAGTTAGTCCCCGGAGTATCACAACCGAGATTAACTTAGTCTAACCTATTAATAATTGTTCTTCCCTGGGAAACCCCGCGCCTGGAATAATATTTGCTTGTATTTTTCCAATGGTCGGAAAAATCTTAGCTTAAAATAATTGGATACATACACAGTATACATTCTGTCTTGTATCTGAGCATCTACATAATTTGTTAAGACTAGCCTTTGCCCACGACTTCCTTCACGCTGTTTCGGGATTAAAATATTATATATGTAATATGTCAATATCTATTAATTACGTAATATGTCAATCTAATTGACAATATCTCAGCAATCTTTCTTTTAAATTTTATTCAATTCCATTCAGTGTTTTTTGCGTGGAAGTGTAACACAATCAAAGCATCCATACATTCTGACTAATTTCTGTATTTAAAATATTAGTAGGATGTTTTACCATCTAGCTAAAACGCTAATCCCAAATTAATTTCTAGGGGAAAGGAAGGCAAAACGGACCCTGTGGGCAAAACGGTCTACCTTAATTATTATTAAACATGTAACGCCATCTATCTGATAATTACGTCAAAATATTGGAAGTCATATTGCCGCTATAGGTCAGTGTACTCAGTTCCACCAGCCGCACCGGGTCCTCATATATGTGCTCTGGCAGGAAGACTTAGTTCTGCCGCATATGCAGTTAGAAAAATTAGGCATCTTACTGATGTTGAAACGGCGAGACTAGTTTATTTCAGCTATTTTCATAGTTTAATGTCATACGGTCTATTGCTGTGGGGCTCAGCTTCTGACATACAAACTATATTTGTATTACAGAAGAGAGCTATTCGATCTAATTACGGCCTTAGATCGCGTGATTCACTTAAAGAATTATTTAAAGAAATTAATATTTTAACTGTAGCTTCCCAATTCATCTTTGATTGCATCATGTATGTACGTAAAAATCTTCATTTGTTCTATAAGAAATCCGACACACATAATTTTAACACAAGAAATAAACATAAGCTCGCTATTTCAAACCATAGGCTTCGTAAAACCAGTAGAACATTCGTGGGATTAAGTATAAAAATATTCAACAAGTTACCGCAATGTATTGTTGATTTACCTATGCATAGATTTAAGATCCATATTAAATCATGTTTAATGCGAAAAGGATACTATAAACTTGATGAATATTTAAACGATAAACATATATGGACATGATTGTCTGTTCGCTCGCACACCATAGTTTTAAGTTCTCTAGCTCTAAACATTGTAAAGATTAGGATAACTACTGAGTTTCTTGCCGGATTCTTCTCGGTAGGATTAGGTTCCGAACCAGCTATAGCTTCAATTTTGGTTTGTATTCATTCTGACGATGCATAAGTGTTACTTGTAACCTACATGAATAAATGAATTGACTTTGACTTTGACCTGATTTAGAGTAAATAATGTTGATTAATATTACTTTGAAGAAGTTTAATAAAACCGAATATTTTCTTTTTTATAGTTGTTTTTTGTTAAGTGGTCCGCTTTGCCTTCCTCTCCTATATAGACTTTACGCCTTTTGCGTTCCACTTTAAGTATTTAAAATATTAATTTAAAGGCGGGAACTTAACGCAATTAACTTCCAAGGCTCATTTTGCACCAACCTAACTTTAATGGGAATGAACAATTAGACACACAGAAGGTTAAACAAGGGTGAAGTGCTATAATGCTTCATTACAAACAAATTCTATGTCTCCAGTTTTCTCCTACCACCGCCAACACGCACACACTGAGCAACGTAGAAACAAAAGCCACCGACAACAATCAAACAAGAGCTGTGATTGGCATTGATGCGCTTCACACACACTTAAACAAAATAAATTTATTTTACACTACCTGTGCCCGCGACTTCGTTCGCGTCCTTTTATGGTCGGTTTTACCCCTTTCTCCCCTTATATTCGAAACAAAAAGTAGTTTATATTTTAATCCAAGTTTCGAGCTATATTTGTGCCAAATTTCATATCTCTAATTTCAAAAATAAACATTTTTCCATATAAACTTCCAAAGGTGGTATTACCCCCCTCCCCCCCCCCCCTTATTTTCTAATAAATAGCCTATGTCCGTTTTTGAGATTCAACGTATACCTATACCAAATTTCATCAAAATCGGTTGAGAGGTTTAAAATTAACTATAATCATTTTAATGTCTACTAACATAATTTACTAAGTTAATAAGATTAATTGTTATTAACACTATAATATGGACTCTGGTCTGATATAAATAATTTTTATTTTATTTTATTTTTATTTTTTTAAGCAGGAAAGCGTAACAGACACACAGACAGACAGACAGAGTTACTTTCGCATTTATAATATTAGTAGGAATTACGCTAGTGGAAGACAAACGTTGTCTAGTTTGCGTCGCTGAGCAGCGGCCACAGTGATATTTCGTTTTGGGCATGTCGCGGGGGCACGGGCCATGCGCCCGTTTCATATCTATTTCTTTCTATGATCTGAGATTAGACAGCTGTCAAAACTGCGATACCCAATACATTCTTTGAAGTTTGACAACTGTCTAGTCATAGTTATCGTTCAAATTAATAGAAATAGAAATAGAAAATAGTTATTTATGCAACTGACTCTAAAACGCAATAGACGTTTTAGGGCCTTAGTCTAAAAGTTAATCTTTGAAATAATATTAGCTTGCTTAAAATGTTTAACACTATTTTTAACAATGGTCTTGCATTTTGATAACCTAGGTGGCGCAATGGCTAAATTATAAACTATTGAGCATCCAATGTTTGCGGACATGACAAAAAATATGTTTTAGTTTAAAAAAATTTGGTAGCCTCTCCCCTAAAACACCATCGGTTTATTTTCATTATAATATATTCGTAGATTTCAAAAAACCTGTAGTTAATAATATTGAAATTTATAATTGATTTCATTAACGACGATCACTTTTATTTTATAGAAAAGGCGATTATCTGTACAGATAGAAACAAAATTTAATTTCTTCAACTTGGCTGTATTGTCAATAGCCATAAACATCGAAAATGGACCAATTTATCCTCTGGGAGACATCTTTCTCCAACTTTCTTTGGGAGAGCGTAGTTCCAAAGTTACCCGTAATGATGCCAAATGTCCCATTGTCTATGCCTAAGTAGATTTCAATGCTTCTGAAATTTGCCTTTTGTAAGATTAATTTTGTGACTGATAAATTATACGATACGGATCGGGGCTAAATCTAACAGCCGACGTAAAATACAGTAATGTATTCACAAAACTTATCCGAAAGAGAAATTTGGGAAATTTCACACTAGAACAACGTTAGAATAATAGATGGTGAATCGCATGGATTTCCATATTTATGAGGGATGGGAGGGGAGTATTAAATGTTATTCGATAGGCAACTGCTAGTCCCTTCTGGAGCAATCCTCACGTAAATTTATCGAATTGTGTCTGATATTTACATCAATTACGTAAGATGTCTTTGCGCGGCTCCCTGCATAAATCAGCTTACCTATTGTGGCGATGAATTTGGTATAACTGCGTGTTCAACTAAGAGCAAGTTAAATTTAATTATGGCATTTAAAGAATAAAATATATGATTTCAATTATTGTGAATAAATTAGGAAAAGCAATGTCCAGAAAAGCCGAAAATAACTAAACCGGGAGTAGAACTGAAGACTCCGAGATTAAAACCCGATTCTTTAACCGACCGGGTGTTAAGCTTTGCGTGGTGGTTTTTAATTCGTGAGAAGGATAAGATATGGGAAATATTGTTTTTCAATGATTGTGAACTCGAGAACAGAGAGGGCTCGGTAAAAAAAACAATGATTACATTTCTAAATAAAAGAAAACTTATTTTTTGCTTCAAGAAGCAAATAACAGTGAATTAAAGTTCACTAAACGGGAGTGTTGATGTCACTGATTCGCACAAAGTCTTATTATTAATAGCTGTGCCCGCGACTTCGTTCTCGTGGACTACAGGGATTTTTTCCTAATAAAAGGTAGCCTATGTCCTTTCTCAGGGTCTAAAGATTGTCTGTGCCAAATTTCATCAAAATCGGTTGAAAGGTTTAAGCGGGAAAGCGTAACAGACAGACAGAGTTACTTTCAAATTTATAATATTAGTTGGGATTCCTTTGATAGGAGCCTGAAGAAACATCTTGTGGGCCAGTATGGCGATGCTGACAGTTAGGATATTACGATATCAAATCCGTTGTCATCGCGCAGGGGGTTCCTCTCTTGCTTACTATCAGGCTGGGAGAAGCCAATATAGTATGCTTCTATAAAAACCGCAATATATATAAGTTAATTGATGTTTACACGATAAAAAAGAATGCGTCTTACATATTTGGTAATCTAAAATAATACAGTCATAGTCCAATATATTATACTTTAGTACGAGCTGAAAGTAATGTAGATGAAATCCATGATTTTCTAGCACTAATCCTCTCCGGACCGTATCCATTGTCTAGCGGCTTGTTCAGGCTATCCATACAATGGCAGTACTAAGTTAGCACAATGATACAATGCGTGGAGCATTGTCCAAAAGCTTAGGGAATTAAAACTTGCTCACTGTACTAGTTAATATTGTAAGCAATTGTCTCGGGTTCATTTATCTAAGTGGTCGCATGTCTTTATGCTTGGGCGTTGAGTTCATTATGTAGAAATACAGACCCGTTGAGAGTATGACGCTTTTAATTGAATGGTTTGCCTTCTATGTTAGCAGAAATGTCAATGATGAACGACTATAGTGAAATGGTAATTTGGTTAATCTATTGAACATAGAAGTTACCTTAAGGTTTCACATGTTTGTTTCACACCTTTTACTTCATAGTTTAAGTGCAGTAAGCATCTTTCGTGTCACCAGTAGGTACTTTTTCGTGTTGTATTTGGGATTTTGCCGTTATCTAAATTTGCATATTGTTTAATGTTTTAAAAATATATCTTAAACACCTTAGTATAAAATCGATCGTTTATTTAGCAGTAGTAATGTAGACTTTTACTGTTCAAGAAATAAAAAATTGTAAAAAAAATAGTAACACAATCCCTTATCGAATTTTTAGACTTAAAGATCCAATTTCAAATTTTATGACAATAAGTTGAACCAATTTTCATTATCATAAAATTTAGCTGGCAAATGGCAATTATTGTGCAAGTTCAAAAATATGGTTAAAAAGATTTCAGGGGCAGTTTTTATTATTACGAACTACACCGTGTCTTCCTTTAAGATGTTAATAATAAATCAAAATTTATGTAAATTTCATGTTTTAATTTTTTTTAAGTATTGTAATACAAATAGAAGTCCTAACCATCCATAAATACAAACTTTCGAATTTATTTATTAGTAGGATAGTAGGGTTATAATATTAGATTCTGTATGACCTAGTACTAGCAGTAATTTTATCACTGCAGTCAATTGAGGTACTTTTAAACACCACCTGTAAGTCTATGAAGTTATCTATGTAAATACAAAACGATGACAAGATATTACATCGTCTAGGCCAACAAAAATTTTACAAATTATTAGATAACATTTAAATGGTTTAAATATAGGTTATTTTTATAAAATTTGCAAAATAGATATATCTTTTTTTAACAGCATATCATTACTCTGTTCTATGGTAAGTAGCTAAATCATTTAGAAAAACTACTGTTCCACAACACTTAGATCCGAGACATAGGAAAGTTCGTTTTCTTTATACACCTGGGGGTCTACTCCCAAAAACGAAACGAACAAACGAAAGGTTTCTTTTTTGAAGATTGATCAAAAGTTAGGGAATTAAAACGTGGTTTTTGATTTGTATAAATAATATTTTGTTTTTTGATAACGCTTTATTCGCATTCGAAGTGTGTTGGTAGCAATAAAAATTGCTAAACGTCATCGGATCCGACATATTTCGTTTTTGGGAGTAGACGCCCTGAGCGGGATTCAAACGAGGGTCCAGAGAGGTAAGTTCCATATTTTTTTTTTCGGATTATCCTTACAAAAAAATAAACAGCTTGGTTTTCTCATTTATAACACAATCTTTACAAGCTTTAATAATAACATCTAAATCTAGAATCTAGGACCTAGATCCTATTTCAAAGCATTCGAGTTATTCCCGTCGGCTTAGTAATTTCACAGATGGCGTCGCTTCCGTACTCACAATGAATTCTTTTACTCGTTTTGTTTGGACCTCTTTAGAAATACGGAATGTGTGTCACAAGGGAATACCTGCATTTCAATTCAAAGACTTCAGATACTTAGGAAGAAAGTTTATTTTGAACTTTAAACTTAAGTTTCATGTTTTAAACTTTCCGTGACTACAATTTTTCGCGTTCCATTTTAAAAATTTAAAATAAGTTAACTGTTAAAAATTTGACAGTATTTTTTTTGTAGTTAAAACCAACTAATATTTTAGTAGTTTGAGATAGCATGTTGGTGCAAGCTAACCGGACAATAAGTACCTAGTGCGTATTAACAACAAAACTAAAATATTAGTTGGTTTTAACTACAAAAAAATACTGTCAAATTTTGACAGTATTTTTTTGTAGTTAAAACCAACTAATATTTTAGTAGTTTGAGAAAGCATGTTGGTGCAAGCTAACCGGACAATAAGTACCTTTTTTTTTTTTTTTTTAGTGTGGAGAAACGCTTATGCCGCCGGCCCGTTCGGGGAAACGGGGATCGGGTACGTCAGGACTTGCACCTGTCTAAAAACTCCACTAATTTCCCCCCCAACGTCTATTTTTGGTGGGGTCTGGGAAATAAGCCATTAAAGCATGCTACCAGACCCTGCCGACGCGCAATGCTCGCGTTTAGATCGCGAGCGCGTCCCCAGTGCGGCAATGCCGCACCGCGGGCGTACCGGACGCTCGGCACGCCCTACACCTCGATCGGCGCCAGAATTCCCCGTCTGGCGCCTTCGGAATCCAAGGCCTTATGCCTTATTTCCCCCCATCTCGACGTCCCTTATAGGGACGGAGGACTCAGGCTCGCTACTCGGCTTGGAGGCCGTGTTGCTGCTTCTTTTGGGTTTGGGGGCTTTGCACTGACTGCCCCCCACCCTGTGGTTCGCCGTTCTGCCAGCCGCTGCACAGACCGTGCAGTGTGGCTCTTTATTACACACGCGGGATGGGTGGCCAATTTCGCCACATCGATAGCACTGGGTGCTTCTATCAATCTCAGGCCTGCACTGAATCCTGACGTGCCCCTTCTCAAGGCACCGGAAACAGCGCAGGTCTCTGGTCTCCAACAGGGTTACCTGGGCTGACGACCATCCTACTCTCAGCTTACGGCCGTCTACTAGTCTTCTCGCTGTTGCATTGGGGCATCGTACCCAGCAGGAACCTAGGCCTCTTCCAACTCGCCGGATCTCGCCGATCTTCACCGAAGACGCCGGACATTCTCCGGCTTCAGCAACCGCTGCAGCAACCTCGGTGGCGGTCACGGAGTCGTCCAACCCGGTCAGGCGCAGCTCCGCACACTTTTCCGGGCGGGAGACAAGGACTCCGTCCGCCGCGAGCACTTCTCTCAGCTTCTCCGCGAACGCCTCAGCCTTCCCCCGGTTCTCTTGTTCCGAACCGCCTGACACCATCACAATGAGTCCGCCGGTAATGGCCCGGCGGCATTGGATCCCTGTAATGCCCAAGTCCGCCACCGATATTAGGGACTTGGCCTTTTTGAGTGCCTCCAGTATCGTCATCCCCCGCTCAACGGCCTCTGGCAGCAGTGTAAGTGTCACTGCCGCCGTCTGAGGGGGGCGGAGGTTTGGTAGATTTGGTCGTCGCTGCTGCCTTGGCTTCTTAACCGGAGGTTGAGGCAGTTGGGGTGTCTTTTCCGGTGCAGTGTTCTTCTTCCCCCCCTTACGGACCACCGTGGCCCACGTCGTGGGAGGGGGTGGGGGTGGGGGAGGCATGAGCTGGGACTCCTCGTCGGGTTGGGCCGTACTCTTTGCCGCGGGCCGTGTCGCTGACATCGCTTTCCTTCTCCTGGGCACAGGGGCATCGGGCCTCCGCGTCGCAGCTGGAGTGCTGCTCGCAGCTGCCCCTTTCTTGGACCCAGTGCTCGGTTTCACCACCTTTGCCGTTGCCGTTGACGGCGTAGTTCCCTGGAGTCCTACTGTCGACCCCAAACGCTTCTCTATGTTCTGGAAGTGGGACTCCAGATAGGAGAGAAGCTTCTCCTCGCTTCCCCTACTCTTCTCGGTAGGGGGGGACGTTTGCCCTTCCACTTTGGCCTGGAGAAGAGCGACCTCCTTACGGACTTCGGCCAGCTGTGTGGCCTGCCGCTCCACCTCTTTACGAAGCCGCTCGTTTTCCAGCTTTATTAACTTGTTCTCGGCGACGCTTTCTTCTCTGGCCTTCTTTACTGCCTCTTCCAGAACTCGGTTTTCTTCAGTGGAAGTCCTTTTGTACATCATGGCAGCCACTTTGTCCCACTCGTTGGCTGCCATGACCAGGGCCTTCATGTGGGTGCCCTTGAGATTCCCCGATCCCCTCGCCACCCTCCGGACGAGATCCGCCGTCGCCATCGCCTGTGCCGCCAGGAGGAAGGAGGGCCGGTCGCTAAGGTTCTCCGACGCCTCCTCTCGTGCGTATGTTTGGGGCGAGAGAGTACGCGAAACGTAGTAGAATAGAATAGAATAGAAAAATATTTATTCAGTGTAAGCTTAAAATTAGTTACATGAGAAAACAAAAAAAAGAACAATAGGTACAGAACACTGAAAAGGAGGAAAGGAAGTCAATCTCGCCCGCATGCTGTTCCACTTCTTGAGCTGCCTTAGAGATGGACTTCTCTCGTTCCTTCTTCTTTTCCGCCTCCGCGGCTTCTCGCTCCTCACGCCGGTGTTGTTCTTTGGCCGCCGCCAATCCCACATATTGCCCCGTGGTTGGCGGTCGGCCACGCCCCCTTTTGGCCCCGGTCTTCTTACGGAGGGCAACTTCTGCCTCCGCATCTTCTTCGTTGGGCCGTTTCCGCCCAGCAACAAATCCCCCCTCGTCTGAGACAGACGAACAGCTAACACCGCGGCTCTGGCCCCCGACGCGCTGTAAGCGCCGCGCTGACCGCACCGCACTCGCATCCGAAAAACTCATACTTGTCTCAGAGACTTCTGAGACATCATCCGAGTCGATCTCGCTCTCCACTACTCTCTTCCCTTCTTTTGTTTGATTTTTGTAAGAGTCCATTACTGTTCCCACGATTTATGCTGGAACTAAGTGGTCACCCCGTGCAGAGCCAGTTGCACGGGGAAGCCTATTACACACCCGGTGTCGGCCGGTGCCGGGCGGTGGGGTCGATAAGAGGAGCTTTGACCCATCTCCTCACCATCCCTCCGAGGGAGAGATGGCCCCGACGTCTCGTGCCACTCCCAACGTCGGGCTTAGGGGGTTTTTTAATGAGGTATCCTTCCTCTTGGGCCGGCCAATGAAGGCAAGCCGCCTACCCCTTCCCCCTCCCCAGGCCTACCTGGGCTACAGAGGGAAGGAACAGGTTTGCCCGATGGTGGCCCTAAAAAGGACCGCGTCTCCCCGACCACTTTGGCCAGTTTGACCCACCGAGCCCACACCTACCTATACGCCTCGCCCTCAACTGCTCTTCTCAAAACCGAGAATAGCAGAGAGGACAGTATTCCCCAGCCCCCCCATTCCCCACCCCCCCATTCCCCAATCCCCAAACCCGCCTACCCCAACCCCCCCGGTGCGTTTGGTCCGCGGGAGCTAATCTCCGACCCCCGGCTGCCGTCCGCAGGGCATCCCTGTAAGCGGGAGTACCCTCCGGGCGGCAGCCGACGGCTTCCCCTATCCGCCGGCCGGGGGACGCGCCAGGTAGGGGTACACCTCCCCCCCTGGGGACAATAAGTACCTAGTGCGTATTAACAACAAATTTTTTTATCACGTTTTGACTAGTTAACTTATTTTAACTACTTTTAAATCTTTTGTTTTATCATCGTAATTTTTTGCTTATCGCTGTACACAATAAGTTATTCGGTTTAATGTAATAGATACGTGGTACCTTTATGAACAACATGGTTTGATTTAAACAGTAAGACTTTCGCGTTCCATTTTTACCATTTAAAATAAGTTAACGGGTCAAAACTGCCATATTAGGATAGTGAAACTATTGAAATCAAAAAATTAAAACCTTCAATATTTATTCAAGGTGGATTTCAGTTTTTAGCATAGAATCCTGTGATTAAGAAATATATGGCAGTTAGAACGATCGAAAACAATTCCGGATACTGTCAGTATGTCGTAGTGACTTCAATAACATTTTGTAATGTGAGGGAATGTGAGGGTGGATAAGAATTGCAAGCTCCCCCGAACAGACAAAGGCGAGCGAGATCAGTCAGCTCGTGACCACGGTTGGTGCAACCTAACCGAAACGTCGGGCAGTAAGTAGTACGTATTAACTACTAAATAAAAATGGTTTGATTTGCTGCTCAAATCGATAACTCAACTCTATTGTATTGCCTATATCAAATATATGGTTGTCTGAAAGGGTATTAAGTCTTTTTTGTACCAAATTTGATACAATTAGTTTGACTTTGTCGTGTTTTTTATTGAAATGACTACCGTAGAGGTGAGGGTAATGTAGTTTTTTAAGATTATTATCTACAAGCTATGCTCGTGACTTTGTTCGTGTGGACTATAGGTATTTGCATTGTTTTTTTCTAAAAATAAAAGTTACTCCTTATTACTTCAGCTACCTTCTAATCAAAGCCAATTCAAAGATAAGCCGAAACAAACGGACAGACAAAACTTGTAATAAAAATATTTTGGTTTATGTAAGTATCGTTTATATATATCATATGAATGTAGTATAAAGCGGTTATATCAATAATACAGCCACCAATTTTATTTATTTATTTTAAAACTACCCTCCGATTAGCCTCTGTGTCACCTGGTGTGACGGGTGTGAGATAAATTGTACAAAACTTTTGTACACTCACCAATAACAGAAAACGATTTGTTTCAGAATAAAGATATTTTGTTATTTTCCCATTCACAAAACGCATCGGTTGTGTAAAATACTTGTGGGATTATTCTATCATTCGCTCACACATTTATCACTTACGCTCCAAGAAACATTTTATGTTCCATTCACTAGCGATACTCCGCGAGGGATCCTGGTGTTATGTGAAAGAGCGATTCTGAAGAGTTCGAAATAATAATAATAATGTTTATAAATATTCACCAAAAGCTTGAGCATTACACGTGATGATCACGTGAGAATCATATGAATTGCTTAAAGCTAGAACTACATACCAGAATAAAACAAAATTAACTAAATTTCGCATTACTACTAGCGACCCGCGCTGGCTTTGCACGGATGTAATGTAAATACGTTTTTTTTTTGTTTTCTTGCACTTCAAGATTGACCTGATCCCACCTGATGTAAAGTAGTAATGAGGTCCTAGCTTAAGGGTGACGTGTACAGCATAATAAAGCTGTTACTGGACTTGTCGCCCTTACCTTGAAGGCTTGACCCCTGCTAATAATGTAGCACCCCCCCCCCCCAGGAGCTCTGGAAACCATACTCACACGCAGGAACACAACAACACAGAAGTGATTGTTATTTGGCTGCGGTCTTTTGTAAGGTGGAGGTATTTCACCCGTCTGGCTGCTCCAGTTCGAGCGATAAATCGCTATGGCCTACCTCTCTTAAAAAAATAATCTCTTAGAAATATTAGCTTTTCTGTTCTTTATTGCAAATAAAAACCTTCCTCTTGAATTACTCTATCTATAAAAAACTGCATCAGAATCCGTTGCGTAGTTTTAAAGATTTAAGCGTACCTAGGGATGTAGGGCCAGAAGAAGCGAATTTGTTTTATATTATGTAGTGTTAACAATGTTGCGTGCATTTTTTGTGTGTTTCTGTGTGTATGTGTTCTAGCACAATCACATGAGCTTGTGTGTTAGTATGTGTGTGTGTGTGTGCGTTAGAGTGTAATTGTGTAGAAAGATGTATAGTACATGTGAATACGATTAGAATGTTTATCATCATATAAGAGAGGAGAGTAGGACCTAATAAGTAAATAAGAATAGTAACAAAATCATATCTTGATTATAACACAGGGTAACAATGATTTTTTTGCTGTTTTAAACTAAAACCGGCGTAGGGAAGCCGAATCTGGCTATAAAATACGTCTATCACCTATAGTTTCTGAGATATTTAACTTAATAATCTTAAAAACTGCTTTTTTGGGTCTACTTTAAACAGGTTTAACTATTTAACAAATTATTTTTGGCTTTTTTAAATATATGCCAAAGGAAGCAAAAACCCTTGCCATGGAATTCATATAAGGTTTATTTATAAATTTATAATAATTGAAAAAATATTTAAGTCGTCCTCAGCGGTATTATTTTTCATACAATTTATTAGTATCATTCTATATGGAAAAAAATTTGCAAGAATCAAGAATTACTTCACAAATAATATTACTAAACAGATAATTTAAATTATATTTGAAATAGGAGAAGTAATTGTTTATTTTGTAATATTCAATTATATAATTAACTTGCTCGAAACTGTATACAGTTCATGGTAAAGTTCCTAAAATTATTGAATTTCGTTTTTTTTTGATGCAAGTTTACCATAAATTTCGAAGTGTTAGAAAAATAATAAAACTAGATTCATGTAGGTACATATTAGAAACAGAAAATGTTTATCTCCACTTGCGGTGCGGGAATTGAACCCACGAAGAAAACGAGAAGAAACGAGAAAAAAATTTTCTGTTTCTAATATTTAAAGTTCGCTAGTACAGCGTATAGTACTATAAAAATAATAAAATCGATTAGATTCATGTACATCAGACAAATAGCTACAATTACCGTCAACTCGTTTTAAAGCAACATGCAAAACATATCCCGCTCCCGATTTTTAGCAAGATTAACGAACCATGATTGATTTTTATTAATAAAGACTTAAAGTTCAAAATTCTAACGAGGAAGGATTTTATATCAACCCACTTAGAAGTCTTACCTATTAAAAATTCCCTTAAAACATCTACGCGTCGGAGGGTCGCAAGCAAACTAATCTAACTTGTGTTTGCAGAGTGGCTCTAGTACGGAACCCGCCTGTTAAAGGGAATTCAATTAAATGTTTACTGGGGGAATAAATTCGTTAACCAATAGAAGAAGCTCGGCTTGGAGCCATTTAAAAGTTATTTACGCCGTGCGAAGAATATTTGACGGGAGTGTTCGGAAGCCTATAAACTGTGTAAAGATGTTACGAAGCATGCCTTTCAAAATGTCTGTTACCTAAATACCAAATGAATATTGGATGACATCACCTACATTGCTCCGATTCTATCTTAAGCACTTGTGTTACAGAAATCAGAAACAACGACGGTACCACAACACCCAGACCCGAGACAATATAGAAAAGTTCGTTTCATTGACCCGACCAGGGATCGAACCCGGGACCTCAAAGATGACGCAATAGCTCTCGGCTACGGCGGTCGTCTTTGCTTTGATGGTCTGGTTATTCTTGGATAGGGTTTCCTACTTGATATCGAATGTCCTTTGCTTGAATATTATATATTCGAAAATGTTTCCTCGAAGAACCATAAGATCGACAAATCATGAGCTCAGCAGTTCGCTACATCGATGCATCAAAATCTTGAATGCCACGACGATGAATGGAATGCTTGAAGCGGTCTTATCTAGACGCATAATAAGACATAAGAACTAATTTAGAAAATAAAACGTTTGACGATCTGCTTAGCGCAATAGTTAAGAGTGCCTGTTCGATTCTCGCACAATCACAAATGTTCATTATTAATGATATTTACAGATATGGAACAATAATTTTATGAAAAACGTTAAAAAATGACACTTTGATAAATATTTTTTTTTAATGTATTGATATTATGTATTATCTAATATTTTGCACTACCTTCCTATGTTCGTGACCGTTATTTTAATTTTAAACTAGCTGTTTCACACAAATTTGTTCGTGTTATACTCCTATACTATTATACTATATTACAAACGATAATTTTGTAAGAATGTGCGGTTGTCTGGATGGTTTCTTGCCGGGATCTTCTCTGAAAGTTATAGGTTCCGTACTGGAGGTAGCGTCATTTGTATTTATATACCTAGTCATTTCATTAATATTACGGACGTAATATACATGAAAAAATTTTTTTTAACTTTGATCTTTGTATAAAGCTTTACACCAAAAGCACTGAATATAGGAAGATAGATAAGATACGAGATTTACAAATAGGATACTTTTTTTCAGCAATAATTCGAACGACATCCCAGGCATCAGCTTTTATATAAATATATATATTGCACTTCAAGATTGACCTCATCCCACCTGATGTTAAGTGGTAATAAGGTCCTAGCTTGAGGGTGATAAGTACAACATAATAAATATGTTACTAGACTTGCCGCCCTTACCTTGAAGGCTTGATCCCTTCTCCTAATGTAGCTACCCCAGGAGCGATAAATCGCTATGCCCTACCTCACTTCAAAACCTAGTGCCGAAAAAAGTATGTTTATTATTATGAAATGTTGTTTAAGTATCTAATCAGTCTTTAATCAGCTATTAAAATTCATTCAAGTCCACCCAGTTAGTCATACGTGAAATATAAACACACATCCCTACATCCGTACTTTCATATTTATAACTAGCTGTGCCCGTGACTTTGTTCGCGTGGATTACAGATTTATTACTGATTTATTAGGATTTCGATTTTTTTACGACACTATTGAATCGTCATTGATTGATTACATTGCAAAGTGAATCTCCTGCCGATTCGGAATCTATACATACCGAGAAGACACCAGTAAGATACTCAGCAGATTAGTTACAGTAGCTTTATCTAACTTAACCTGGTCTGTTAGACCACTTTGGACCAAGTCATATGGTTTTATTTTGATGAGTGAAGTTTAAAAGGAAAAACATTAAGTATTTATTCTTGATAGCTCAACTGGAGCTTATCAGTCTCCAAAGGTGGTACCTGTTTACAAGCATGACGTATGTGCCAGCCATCGCTTCACTCAACCATATTTAAGGGAATGTAATGACGCGCCACATACCGCCATCACATCATAGGTCGTTTAGTACTTCTTTTTAAAAATCTTTTACGTACCCACTTTCTATTGAACTACTTCCATACCATCACAGAATAAAAAAAAACAAACTATTATACAATTCGTTTGCTGCAATCCGACCTCTTTCCATTCCTAGTTTGAGCCAATCTAACTTCAGCAGTTGGCTGACATCGCGCTGCACGGTTATAATTGTTCTTGTTGTTAAACTGCCCACTAGTGGCCAATGTTGGGCCAACTTTATATTAAAAGAGACCTGCAGTGTTCTTGCGGTCATGAGAGCTCAGCCGCAGGCTCAGGACTTTCCGTACCAAGTTCACAGTGGTTTATGAACCGGCAGTCTATTTACAGCATTATAACATTTTTAATGGCCTCTGTTGCGTTTAAAAATAATTTAAAAAAATTAAAGACAAAAATAATAACATTTAATTTGCAAAAATTTTCGTATCTAATTAGCTTTATATGTACAATTTTTTTTAGATTCTGCACTTCTAATAAAATGCTCTTACACTTCTAATAAAATTCTCTTAAAGTATAAGTTCTACTTTAAAACAATTACTGAGTAGCATGAGACGTTACAGACAAGACTAAACATGCAACGTTAATTCCACGGACAAATCTCAATCATAATTTTAAATATGAAAATGGTAGCATAAAACCTCGGCTAACGTTATGCAAAATCCATTTAAGCTCATTAGGCCCCTGGGATCTAATTGTTTGATGTCAATTTACTTTTCTCGTTACCAAATTTGCAAATCCTCAGCTTGTTACAATTATGAACAGGCGAGCAGAAAAATGGAGACAGTCAAAACGTCACTTCAATTAAAAATTAATGATACTTCGCCTGAGTTATTAATAAAAAACAATTGGAAATGAAGCGAAATTTTGCATGGATGCAGATAATTGTGTTTACTTACTGATGAGACGAATGAAAGGCTTCAATTTGTATTCCAATTTGGATGATTTACTGTGAAAGATGAGGTGTAGGTACGAACTCAGTAATTTATTTAGGAACGAAATTGAAATAAAATATCGTATCCGTAATTATGTTCGGCCGAAACCAAAACCGAAACTCACGTGGCGTATAAAATTCCTTAAAAAACTGAGATTTGGTGCAATTTTATGCTTTATTCTGCAATATATATATGAATATAAAATAGTAGGTAACACATTATATTACGTTTGTTGTAATCACTTGTTTCATATAATATTTTTAAGTTTTCAAAGCAGCAAGAGAAGAATATAGACGTGAATATTAATTCCACGATACTAATGTTCAATTTATTGTTCTCATGGTAAATGGTGATCACATCGCAGCAATTATCTAATACACAGGCCATTATTATCCTGTGTATTAGATAATTGCTGCGATTAATCGAATATAGATCTTGCAATCCTCGATTTAATGAAGAATCGATTCAGATATCGATTTTTTACAGTGAAACAAGTGAATCAGTTTATATGCTTTAAAATATGAATTACAAAGTTATTCAACATTAATTTATCAACCAATGAAACTAAGCCTTCGGTTGGTACGTTCTGCCGGATGAGTTTTGAACTCCACACTCATTTAAATATATCAATAATAGATTTTATTTAAAACCGACTTAAGTGCGGCGTGATGTAATCAAAAAAATATATTCAGATGCCAATGTGTCTTTAATTCTTTAGTTTTCAAACAGTTTGCAACGAATGTACAATGTCTTTAAGTTTTTAGTTCTAAACTCATCCGGAAGAGGGCACAATCCGAAGGAATTAAAACAGAAAAAAAATATTACGAAAAGTACATACATATATGTCAAGTTTCCATAATTACCAAAAACGTAAATAAATTAGAGAACTTCACGTTATTGTACAACTTTATCCTTACGTAAACCGATCGCAATCGGAAATTTTAATATCATACTACCAACGTTTTGTTTTATATTACACTTCAAGATTGACCTCATCCCACCTGACGTTAAGTGGTAGGTAATGAGGTCCTATGAGCGACAAGTACAGCATAATAAAGCTGTTACTGGACGTGTCGTCCTTACCTTAAAGTTTTTACCCCTGCTACTAATGTACCACCCCGCAAGAGCTCTGGAAACCTTACTCACACGCAGGAACACAACAACACCGGAGTGATTGTTATTTGGCTGCGGTAAACTAACGTAGTAAAGACATATTATGTTAACACAAGAGCTATGACGTCACGCGCAAGGTGTAAGCAGAAAACCTTTATGTCGATCGATATTGACAAAAGACTTCGAGGGCACTTCTAGTGCCTAAGGCAGACTTCTCAGAACTTAATAGTTTGTACAATATGGCCGGACGACTTAATTACGAGAAAAGTGTACGGGGTTAATGACCTGGCCCCAAGGGAATCGTGACCACTTACTCTAAACTATCTCAATGGTCCGTCATAGTATGTTACGAGATGAAACAAACTAACGAGTTAGTTTCAAAGTAGAGCGTGTTTGTGTTAAATAGAAAACTTAAATGGCCATATGGAACGTTAGCTTTCCTGGCTAAGCTTTTTTACACCAAGGGTCGCAGGTTCGATCCCCACCAATTTATGTCGTAGTTGTCGTAAACGTCGCACCGTATCTGAGTTCCTGGGTTTGATTCTCGGCCGGGTCAATATGGAAAACGAACTTTTTTATATTGTCACGGGTCTGGGTGTTGTACCGTCGTTGTTTCTCATTTTTGTAACACAAGTGCTCCAACTACTTTCCACAGAATCATAGAAATGTATGATGTTATCATGTATGGTAGTGTAATACATGTTCTTTAATATGGTATCACCGTTGATTCTAGTATCTATAACACAATCGCTTAAGCTTCTTACTTTGGAATTAGGTAAATGATGTGATGTTGTCCGATATTAATTTATTTACAAAACTAAGTCTGATAGTAGGTATCAGTTGTACAGAGGTACTTATTAAGTTGAGACTGGTATAATTTCTCTTTGATATTAATATAAAATCGAATGAGAATTTCAAGTATGAAGTTTAAGCAAGTTGTGAAGTTTCTCATTACATATAACTATTTTTCTTCAGCCGTTGTCTGTCCGTCAAAAAAGTTTTTCTCAGGAAAACGTATGCAAATACATTTGCCACTTATAACACTTTTAAATACTTTGAACTTAGTCTGAATAGACAACATAAAAATCAGGGTTTCTGAGTTGGATTCTTTATCAAACAAGAAAAAAAATTACCCGAGCTATGATTTAGTGAAAGAACCCAACTGTCATTCAAATAAAAAAAAAGTATGTTCCAATTTTTTAATTTGAATTTAAAAAAATTAAGAGTGATACGAAAAAGGACGGGATGAAAAACATAATAAATTGTTAGGTACTTCGATAAAATTTTTGATCATAGTTTGTGCATACGTTATTTTTGTATAGTCAATACGACAATATGAATAAAACTGGCACTACAGTATTATATATTCTTATACCCAATATATATGTACTGGCAGTACTTAACAAAGTCCAAAGTGTTACGTGACATGGTTTTGACTGTACAAAAAATAATAAAAAACACCTCGAGGCTTACATTCTCCCTTGAATTTTCTTTTAACCTGGAGTAAATAAGTATATTTCATTCTTCAAAATATACAAAATGTTCACCATTACCTCGAATTAAAGTCAAAGGAATTTTCCACCTAAGTTGTTAAGAGTTTTCATTTCAGCGCCGAATTTTCGTCGAAATTTCATCCTTGATTGAACAAAATCAATGTTTCGGCACGCGTCCCATATTTGTATCTATTATTTTCTGAGTATACTATATAATGTTTCTATGCTATATATATTGTTTTGTTAGGGTTAGTATTCACTGAAGCCCACTGGCTTTCACAATATCCAGTGATTTTGGTGGGGAAATGACGTGATGGCGCTTTGTGGCGAGTCGTTACATTCCCTTCGATATAATTGAGTGAAGGGATGGCTAGCACATACGTCATGCATGTTAGCATGTCAACTTTTTGGACTGGACTGCTCAAGCTAACCTCTCGAAAATAAATACAATTGTTTTTTCACTCATCAAAATCAAACTTAGGCTGTGTCCTTAGTAGGCAAACTGTTAGCGGCCGACTGAGTTTGCGGCGTACCGATTTAGTACGCCCTTCCATATATTTGAAATGGAGTGTCCACAGTCTGCTAGTTTTGCGCTCACTATACGCAGTTTGCAGCGTTACGCGTGCTGACTATAGCAGTGAGCGGCCGACTCCCACCAATACCGGTTCTAGTCGGCGGCGACGCACGAAAATTGAGTTTGCAGCTAACTCAAATTTCAGTTTGCCACAAATTTGCGGCTAATTCAGTCGGCCGCTAACAGTTATTACTGGTTATTATTAGTTACTGGGGACACAGCCTTACGACTCGGTGAAAAGTGATATAGAAGTACACATAGCAATATTTTGCATACTGCTACTATTTTTCGGTACATATAAGATATGAAGTCACTTTGAATTGAATGTCAAATCAAAAGTTTTACATGCAAGTTGCTTGTATTTGATTGATTTATTGGCGTTACATATTTTTCGTCATCTACTTTTTTGTCTCCACTCTCTAACTCAAAATTGACTGCAAGAGATCGCTTTCTAGCGATAAAAATGCTTAAATTGAATAGTACAGGGGAATAACAAGGAATGTCACATACATTTCGAAAATCAGTTTATGACACCAAAAACTACAATGTTCACCCTGCATCACCATGTATGCTTATAAATAATATAATGTTATAAAATGTAATAAATGAAAGAATGTTATAATTAAAAATAAGTAGTAAGCCCCCTTGAGTTGCTGTGCCCTCCCAGGGCGTCACATGTATACCATATAATTTCTGCACCACCTTGTAAATTGTAATGTGACATGCAATAAACGATTTGACTTTGCATCAACGATAAATTAAGAAAACGGTGACGGTTTTTTGTTTTTTAAACTTATAAAAATCATACGCGATCACGCCACAGGGGAATGCCTTGGTGTAATAGATCAGGTTGTATTTTCTAATACGCAATTCTTGATTTTTTTAATTCGTGATATCGCTGGTTGTTCCCCCGTACCCTTTAATTGTACTATGAGTTCTATGTACAACCAATTCCTTTACATGTTTTGTGCAATAGAGTTTATCTATCTATTTATTGGACAACCAATCATAATGCTTAAAATATCCGCTTCGCTTTGGTTATAAACAGTATGAGCGATAGGTACTATAGGTTTAGAGTTGAAAGAGTAAGCTTCACTTCACTCAGCTTCAGAAGCAACATTACCACTTTTCACTGCTCCACTCCGCCTCGCTAAAACGCAGCCTTACGCTCAAGAAATCGTTTCTTTGAAGCACTTAGTATTGTACTGCGCGTGACAATTCGTTTCATTGCTAAAGTTTTGCTAAGTAAGTAAAGACTTTTGTTTAAAAATAAAAGCTATCGACTTTGATCTTGCATTTGCTTAGTAAATTACTAATGGTCTGATTGCCTTTTCTATTCTAAATAATTTTAAATGTTTACAGAAGAACTCGTAAAACAAAATGGTTTGAAACTAAATTATGAGAAACTGAAATATTCATTTTAAACATAGAGTAAATTAGAATTTAAACAGACATATAATTATGCATGCATATGTACGCACGCATACATACACATAGTTTTTAGAATTACGTATCTTCTCGATCTACACTTGGAAGCTGGAATCCTGAAATATAAGTTCGCCGTAAAGTTGTAGGTACTTTTTTGTAAATGTGTGATAAAGAATATTTAGCCCCCGATGCAAAAACGATGGGAGTTCAATATATTATAAGTTTGAGGTGTCTGTCTGTCTTTAGCATCGTAACACCCAAACCAATGAACCGATTTTAATTTTTTTTTGTTTAAAACAGTGCATCAAATAGTGATTCCCTTTCGACGCCGTTTTTAACACTAATCAGCGTGTGATGTACATCTTTTATTATATCACAAATATCTGCTTTTTTTAATTAAACATGCAAACTTTGCTTACATCTAGATATTGCTCTAATCCCAAATAAACAAAGCCCTAGTGCAAATATTTATAGTTTTTTATCGAGAAAATTTCATCGAACTCATTGTAAATAGTTAACAGTACTTACCCACCTTCTTATTATTAATTAATGCCATCACTTACGTCATTAGTCGTATGTAAATCCTAATGACGTGATGTTCGTCTCTCGTGGGATGGCGCGAGTTAAATAATAGCCTCCCTGCGTGAGACATGCTTCTATTAATCAACCACATGTCGCCATAGTCATCAATCTTGCGTGTTTGTTTAAGAAAGTTAACGAAACTAAAGGAGGCTTTTCTGAGATCAATCGATATATAACTTGAACTTTTTGGAACTGTTAACATTTTGCTCGAAATTGTACGTTACAAAATACATTCCGTGGCCAATATAAAGTTATAAAGTGTTAATAGGCTTACTTTAGACCCCAAACTCGAAAGGCAAAAATAAGGTCTTAGATTGTACAGTTAGTTAGTTTTAAACTAGTAGTATTCCTGAATCTTAGGTTTTCATCCAATCAAGATCTATGTAGTTATTGATTCACAGAAACAAAAACCGACAAAGTGATTAATAAATCCTGCAATAATATTGGATGAAATTTCGTTTAAAGATGATGTAGATACTAAATAAACATATATAATATTTTTTATACCAAAAAACGAACCAAAACTTCAGCAACATCTGGTACATCTATACTAATATTATAAAGAGGAAAAATTTGTAACTATTTTTGTATGTTTATATGTTTGTAATGAATAGGCTCAAAAAGTACTGGGCCGATTTAAAAAAATGTTTCACCAATAGAATGCTACATTTTTCTAATTTGACATAGGCTACAAAATTAGGGATCCGAAAAGCGGGAAAAATTCTCTAAGGCAAAACAAAGTTCGCCGGGACCGCTAGTTATAAATAAATATAAATACGTATCTAGTATAAACATGTTTCAAAGCATCAATCGGCTGGGAATATTGGGACCTATGAATAGATACAAGTTTCAAGTTGCCTTTCCTACAAATGATCCCATCAGCTCACGGCAGCGTCAGCTCGCTGCTCCGGTGTAGACCGCAACAAATGACACACATCTTTCATCGTGCCCAACGCAACTGGCAGGCTTAGCATTCGCCACGCGACTAAATTTTATCGCGTTCTTAAGAAATGTCAAAATCAATGCGTTAATTGCTGATTGGGTGAAAATACGAGGACGGTGTACTATCACCCAATCAACGGTATAGAAACTTTTGTTGTCTTATGCGAGAAATTTGACGTATTGCGCATGCTAGGCCTTCTAGTAGCTTAGGACGCGAGTAAATTTTATCGTTCTCTTCATAAACGTCAAATTCGAAAAAATCAATGTAATAAGTGTTGATTAGTTAAAAATAAGAGTGCGTTGCACTATCGACCAATCAACATTTGAAATATATGGAAACTTTTGTCGTTTCGTACGAGAAATTTGATGTATTGCGTATCCTAGTAGGTTTGGAAGTAGCTTTTCGCCGGTCAACCTTTGAGCATAGTTTCCTACGCTTTAGTGCATAAAAGTAAAGGATAGACAAAAAACCCACACGAAAAATAAATGCAATACGCATTTAACGATTGTAGTTGCAGAATACTTAACATAAGACCTTTTTATAGTTTTTGAATACTAATTCTATGTGCGTCTTTTCTATTGTTCTATCTGTCAAAATGTTTGTCTTCTATAGATCTAAATTTAATTTTGAAAATCAAAAATCATTCTTATATCCACGTTTTTTTCGATCCATTCGATTTTTTGTAAACTACAGAAATTCATGCTTATTCCCGATTCCTCGAAATCAAGTGTCCCCGATTTGGGCTCGTTACATCGACGTCGGCCGCAACAAATGGTCCACATTTGTCGTCGCACCCACACGAGCACTACCTGAGCTCCTCTCAATCAGTACTGTCGATTTAGACCTGAAGCATCAGGTCTGCATCGACTTTTAAGATTTGTAAGTGACTCCGCTTGGAAACACTTAGGTATATCTACTCCAATAAATAAATATTTGAAAGTACGTTCTTTTTATAAAAAATAAGCATTTAGCGTGCCAATACCTAGTTAGTTTGTTAGGTCTCATGCAACTGTAGATCTACGAAATATGTCCAAAAAGTCATTTAAACATTAGCACGAATGGACTTCGCTAAAGAAGTCTTGCCAAACAAAAAAAAGAGATAAAGTACTGGTTAATGTTACAGTGATACAGGCTTTTTTATAATTAATACTCTTTCTTTATATATTTGAAAGTACATAGTTACTTAGTAATATTTATTTTTATTTAATATTTCTGGCAACTTATTAAAATATTCTTTAAACATCATAAAAATTCGTCAAGCTTAGTTCAGAAATTGACGATGCTTCAAATAAAGCAAGCATTTGGCACGTGTTGGCGTACCATATTTTTAGCCAACTAAACTTGCATACCCAGATTAACAAAAAACAGTAAATTTTAAATTGTTTGTTAGTTTGCATAAAAATTATAAATTATTTCAGTGCTGGGAACACTATCCCCAGGTGACATAGACTTTATTATGTAATAAAAATTACGGATCCTTACAAAAGTACATTAATAAAACCTACGACATAAAACTCGACATACCTGAGCAAAACAGGGGCAAACCACAATTAGTAGATTTGAGAACTAGGTACCTTTTAGCATTGAGAAAATGAACGGACAAGTACCTAGAGGACATTTGATGCCATACACCCGTGCCTACTCGAGTTTAAGACTTTTCATTTTATCTCTAAGAATCATGAGAGCTCCGTAAATATTGATAAAGTAAGAGTAGTGATTATAATAATTGTTGTATTACGGTTATGATTGACCAATAATTAATCTCCTTTTTTATATTAAACTAGCTGTGCCCGCGACTTCGTTCGCGTGGACTACATCCTTTTATGGTCGGTTTTATCCCTTTCTTCCCTAATATTCGAAACAAAAAGTAGTCTATATTTTAATCCAAGTTTAGAGCTATATTTGTGCCAAATTTCATATCTCTAACTTCAAAAATAAACATTTTTCCATATAAACTTCCAAAGGTGGTATTACCCCCCTCCCCCCCTTATTTTCTAATAAAAAGTAGCCTATGTCCGTTCTTGAGGTTCAACGTATACCTATACCAAATTTCATCAAAATCGGTTGAGAGGTTTAAGCAGGAAAGCGTAACAGACACACAGACAGACAGACAGACAGACAGACAGAGTTACTTTCGCATTTATAATATTAGTAGGGATGGACAGACTTCTATAACGAAGTCCCTTTGTGCGAATCTTTTAAGAAAAAAAGAAGAAAGAATGAAACGTTTATTACATAAAGACATATTATGTGTACTTATCTAACAATGTTATGATGTCAGAATAGAGACAGAAAAACAAAACAACAAAAAAATTAAATAATAAAATGTGAAATCAGCGTTCTCCTCATCAACCGGGTGGTGCTTACAATGAAACAAATCATTGGCCCTACGTCATTGCGTACATACTGCAACACTGTAAAAGAACCCATCATACAACTTAGGTACTAGTAGGTAATCAACTTCAAATGAGAGCTAAACAAAGCATAGTTTTGTATTAAGCCTTGTTTTACCGTCGCCATTTTTTATTGCAACTTAAGAATATCATTTCACGATAGAACGTAACTCTTTGCTGCTCTATAACTTTCCTAGATTTCTTTTCTCCATCAGCTTACCTATTTACAAAACATCGAAATTGGATTGAGTTTGGAAACGATGTCTTGTCTTTCTTCTTTCTTCTTGATCTTAGAATAAACGATTGAACAGAGACATTCCGAGTTGGAATAGATTCTGACTATTGTTAATTAGCCACATGCCTGATTCAAATACAGAAACTGTCTTTCTCTTTCTTAAATTATACGATTAGACATAGATAAAACATAGACTTTCAAAATTAGAATAGTGTATGACGTTTATGAACCGGCCCTCAGGTTTATAGCAGAACCAGATTTACTTTTTTTCTTATTTCATTTAGTAACTCCAAGAATCTTCACGCAAACGTTCTTAATCCGAACAATAATGGACGTCAAAGGCGAACCTTACTTTGGATGTTCAATTCAAAGTAAGTTTCCTTGGCGTAAATTTGAGTTCGCGTCTTCCAGGAACAGAGTAGTTGCCGTAAATGTGAGGAGTGCCTCATCACGCCGTGAATGGAGTCACGAGGGCTGTTTACAATTCGAGTCGCGGCTCTGTTGTTATTTGCTTAGGATTCACAGAAATTCACCGAATTCGCTTCAATTTGTGTTATCCAATTAAATTTACTGTTGCGACATAATTGCGTGCGAGACTGTTGCACGTTTTAATGTGTTGACATTGGGAATTAAGAACATGTTTGTTTTTTAATAAAACTCAATCGCGAGTAAGTAATAAGTTCTCCCAAAAAC
Source organism: Glyphodes pyloalis (assembly GCA_037074685.1). Classification (NCBI taxonomy): domain Eukaryota; kingdom Metazoa; phylum Arthropoda; class Insecta; order Lepidoptera; family Crambidae; genus Glyphodes; species Glyphodes pyloalis. The sequence continues at coordinate 4,703,420 of JAYKKO010000002.1, forward strand.
ATGACATTGTTGGAAATATCGTGTTGTCTGAATAAGCCATTATGAGTCCAAAAAAAGATAAGTAATAGAAATAATGAAAGTATTGAGACCTCTATTGGCAAAACTCCGCGTTGTCTAAAGATGCCAGTCTGAGTAAAAAATAAATAATAATATACACTATTAGCGGCCCGCCCCGGCTTCGCACGGGTGCAATAGGTACTAAAATATGTAAGTATTATTCATATAAACCTTGCACTTTATTTTATTACTCGTACATTGACTCCTCCCGTACCCCAATGACGCAGAGCCTACATCGCATGCTGGCTAGCTGAGCGCGGTGAGCGGCAACCACGCGACTTTTTTATAATACTGTCATTTTTAAACTCATGATAATATCTTCCGAATGAAATGTCCGAATTGAATAATTCAAAAAGTTATATAAAGGTATTAAAGCCGTCTTGAATAGAAAGTAATTTATTTTAATAAGGATTAATACAAAGGTACAAATAAAGAGCCTTTTCAAGCGGCAGCATATTCATTATGCTAACTGTGACATAACTATAATATTTAGACATATGCTGTCGCGACACTTTTTGTAGACAATGATGAGTTCTGCAAAGTCCAAGTACATGATTTTGTTCTATCATCAATAGTTTTCGCAGCGCACGCGTTGTAAGGAATTTGTCAGGTCACCATGGGTTACATTATTGGAGTTTTAATAAGGATCCCTAATTTGTTTGAAAATATAATATAGCCTATGTCACCCGAAGATAGTGTAGCTTTCCAACAGTGAAAGAATTTTTGAAATCGGTCGCAGTTTCGGAGCCTATTCATTACAAACAAACAAACAAATCTTTCCTCTTTATAATATTAGTATAGATATTAGTATAGATGAAGAGAACATCTGAAAAACTTATTATTGACCCTCATTGAGCTTTGGAACAAGCTCAGACTGGATCGTTGGTCTCCATGGAATTGAATACCTATACAATTTATTGTGATATTATTTAAATTGGTACGTTATATGGGCAAAAATGGAATTTGCTACAAACATTTTGGCGACATGTAAAAAACTGAGTTGGAATTTGTTGATTTCGAATGAGTCAATGGGAATTTTGGACAACATGTTACACGCTGTTACCTAAAAGGTTTGTATGACGACTTGGCTATATTTTTTTCTATAAACATATTTAAAAAAAAACAAATATAAAACTCCTTAACTCGCATTTACAAAGTATCTAGACTTTAAACCCTAAAACGTCGCCGCTTGAAAGAGAGGTCTTAAAAACTTCAATAGGGGTCCAAGGGCACTGTGTTATTAATGTACTTTGGAGTTAGGTACAATATTGCCCCCCAGGCGCGGGGGTTTGACAACAAAGCGTGAAAGTTTTCAAAACGTGTTTATATTTCCTTCTCGAATTGCAAATTTTTGCGTTTGTTTGTTTGTATGTAAAATAAATACGTAGGTACGTGTTTTGTTTCAAGCTATTAAAGTAAATACAGTTCGAGAAACTACTTTGATAGATTAAGAATACTTTGATAGAAGTAGGTTTTAAAAAGTACTTAGCTTTATTAAATTAAGGGTTATAAAAGAAAAAGGGTTATTATATCCTGTTTTCTGATTAGGAAATGAAAGTTAAGTAAGTATTTGGTTTGGCCACCACAAAACAGAATTCCAGACACAATAATTGGACTCGAAATTGATTATTCAGGACGGGAAATGTTAAAATACCTATTAAATATTGTTATTGAGGGTTTAAATGTGGGAATTTTAATTAAATATATTTGAATAGTTTAGTTCATTATGTATCCCTTTGTTAGTATGATGTTCCTAATTATTGGCCTCGAAATCGAGTCTTCGGAACGTGAGGGTTTTTATTGTTAGAATTAAAATTATGAGATCATTTATGTATCATTTTTGTTTGTATAAGGTTAATAACTAAATAGAAGGCTACGCCGTCCGTTTCACTCTTTTCCCTAAATATTTCAGCAAAACCTTCACTTCGAGCGAAGTGACGAGCCAAGGTTAGTGTGTAAAATAACTTATTTATCTTAAGTTTGCAAAATTGGCCGCGTCCGAACTTCTCTGCGGTGCCACCAGGGGGCGCTCAGTAATTTTTTGGCGGGCGTGAGCCGCATGCGAATCTCATTATTTCAAAGTAATAACTGAACTTTAGACCACTTGTGGGAACTCCGCGATCAATCACTAGGCTTGAAATATTGCTAGCAATTTGGAAAACATGTGCCAAATTAGGTTTGCTGTCTCAAAGTGAAGTGATGGCAGAAAAACATGCAAGTAATTGAATTTGATGTTGAACAAGTAAATTCAAAATGCATTTTGTGAAATATTTAAACATGCGTAGCTTCTTTAGAACTCTGTGACAGATCGGTACAATCCCTATAATATGATAAGGCAAGCAATGGCTGGCACATACGACAAACTTATAAGTGTCACCGTTGGGGACTGGTCTGCTCCAGCTTACGTCTCAAAATACTTAATGTTTCTTTACTCATAAAAACACATGGCAACAAGTTATATATGCTACTGTTACAAATTAACTGAGATTCTTACCGGTGTCTCCTAAGTAGATAGTTCTGAACCGGCAGGTAAATCTTTGCATTGTATTCAATGACGATTCGATATCGTTATACAACCTACTTGACTAAAGAAATATTGGACTTGAATTTAATCTATACTATCTATACTAATATTATAATCTGAAGAGTTTGTTTGTTTGAACGCGTTAATCTCAGGAACGACTGATTCGAATTGAAAAAATATTTTTGTGTTGAATAGACCATTTATCGCTGAAGGCTTTAGGCTATATAACATCACGCTGCAACTATTAGGAGCGAAGAAATAATGGAAAATGTGAAAAAAAAGGGGAAAATTATTCATCCTTGAGGGCTTCTGTTGCGTGCGGGGTTGAAAAGGGGGGTGAAAGTTTGTATAGAAACCGAAATCCGAAAGCGGTTTAGCGGCCGCCCGCGGACGAAGTCGCGGGCGGCCGCTAAACCATATAAACCTTCTTTAGAGGGACCCCACACTAGCGTCTTTCGAGCGTCAGCGTCTTGCCGCGCCGACGTTGTTTGGGCGTTGCGTCGACGCGGCGCCCGCTCAGCGTCGACGCGGCGCCCGCTCAGCGTCGACGCGGCGCCCGCCCAGCGTCGGCGCGGCGTTTGAGCGGCGCTTGCGCTGGGCGTCCACTGCACATCGCGTTCGAGCGTCGCGCCGCGCTGACCTCATGTACAGTTATTTCGAAAATGGAAATGTAAGATTTGAATAACGCACAATATAATGTTTTTTATTGCAGTGATAAATTAATGCTTTCAACTTGTAAAGGAAAAAATATATTTTACCTATTTGACACATGGCACGAAAAGGCATTTATTTTCTCGAAAACTAAAAGTACTTAATTGAAATGGGTTTCTTCGGCAATATGAGCTAGTATTTTAAGCTACATCCATATTTGCTACCAGCTAAAAAGTCTTCTACCTACTGATTCTAAAACACGGGCGGGCCGAAACAATTGAGTTGATCATTGTACTGTTGTCAAAATAAACGCTGCGCAGGCGTCGCGCCTGTGGAGCGCAGTCCTGGCGTTCGTCATTTCGACCGCGCCGCTGCGCAAGCGTTGCGTCGGCGCCGCGTCGACGTTGCGTCGACGTCGCGTCGGCGTTGCGTCGACGTCGCGTCGGCGTTGCGTGGGCGTCGACGCTCAAAGAACGCTAGTGTGTGGTTACGCTTAACCGAAAATTATATTTTTAGCCTACGTCATCATTAAAAGTTAAAAATATACCAGTATATTTTGCGTGCAAGCCGCTAGTGCATATTATAAATAATTAATTAGTATCGGACAATATCACATACATTGCTCTGATTCTCGGGTAAGTAGCTAAAGCAATTATGTTACATAAATCAGAAGCAACGATGTTACTACAACAACAGTGACCATACAAAAAGTTTGTTGATTGAATGAATTAATCTTTCTTTATTACAGACCACAGTCCATTTTGTTAGTGTCAATTTTCCTTAACCTAATGTTATTACAAATGATATTACAAAAATTACATAATATAATATAATTAAATAAAATTTCATTGTTTTCCATATTGACCCGACCGGGAACTTACCCGGGACCTCAGAGATGGTGAAATGCCAAAGTCTAACCCGCTTACCCCTCAACTACGAAGGTACAAATTAATGAAAGGTATAATACATAAAGGCAGTTAACGATAACCACATTTCGAAGTACTCGTATATACTCCTAAACGTATCAGGATACGTTTTGGTAATTAAATTGTTTAATTTGTACTGTTTTTTAATGTAAATAAGTTCTTGTAACATTCAGTAAATCTTGTATTGTTTTATCTTATAAATTTTGCTTTTACTACGTAAATAACAACAATGTTATCACCCGCATAATCACCGTTTGTGTATAAAGGGTCTAAGTGCTCAGCTAAACTGTGATTGTCTTCGCAACTTCGGAGACAGTAGCATTACCTTTACTTAAAACAATGATTCTATTTTACATTTTGATAACATGTTCCGTTTTGCAATATTGCCAATCGGCTTCAGTTGAAGAGTATAAAACTTATAAAAATTATAGATTTTACAAAGTGGACGGAGATCAGCAAAGGATTCAGGAGTTGATTGAAACGGTCAATCGCTTGACTGTAAGTAAAGCTTTAAATAGTTACTTTAAAAACAAAAAAAAATCTCAAAATTACGGCTACTTCAAAATAAATGATTACTTGTATGACAAAATATATGGGTATTAAATATCCAATATAAATTGTTATTAAAATATAAGATTGCGTTTCATATTAAGTACCTAGTAATTGTGACTCATTATTATTTTAAAATTTTAATTTTTTCGCCGCATAATTTCATATTTATTTTACATTATATAATGCTATAATTAACTTATAGGAATATAATTACTTAAAAACTAACCACTAAAATTTACAACTACTTAATATACCTAAAATTTATAAAAATTCACAATAACTAATTAATATAAACAAAAATCAACAAAAACACACAAGTTATAAAAGTTGTTAGTCGAACCTGTTAGTCCCCGACGCAAAGGTGCATATCACACTAGTCGCATTACCACGCTGAATAGCAATGGCCAGCCTCTGCACCAGGAACGAACCAGAACGTGAGTCGCCTGTTGCATCACTCAATCTACGGCCTATTTCACGCACAAAGTCCCTCGCCTCCGACCCCCAATTTTAAAAAGATTAAGAGTCGAGTTTTTTGCCGGTTCTTGTCAACATCATCAACATTCCGAAAAGAACATAGAACATGAATTAAAAGAACAGAGAATAGAACGGTAGAATAAGCACTTATGAATACTTATAAGTGCTTTTGTAAAGCTTTTAACTTTTTTATTACATGCGCACTTTTTTACTATTACCGTACCCACATACCCTACCTACCAAATATGCACAGAACATGGCCCAAGGGTGGATTGGTAGAGAATTGCCGTGCATTGAGTCCACCTGTAGTACTTTTTTGTGCAATAAAGTTTTTATATAAATAAAATAAATAACACGAAAAGAGATATTTTCTATTTTTAGTAGATAAATCTTTTATACACCTTTACATAATAGTTTTACCGAGGTAAGGTGACTCCTTACGTGCAAACTATAACGTAAATCAATATTGCTTGGTAAACATTTATAATATTTCCTCGTTTTAGGAGTTACCCTTTTACAGCACTAAAGGGCCGACGGCCCATCTCCTGATAGCACCAGATCTGGTGAAGGTCTTCGAAGAAGCTACTCGCTTGATGGGATTGGAGACTACAGTAGAGGTTGAGGACTATTCCGAGTAAGACACACACTACTTATCAAACTATTTTTTTTATTGTTTATTTTTAAAATTTAAATGGTTAATAGGGAAGGGGACTAGAAATTGGTTTTTAATCCGTCTGTTTGATTATTCAAAAGTAACTTATTAAATAAATTATATATTGAATTGTCCTGGGACGTCATTAGTGGGTACATTTTACACCCCCTACTGACGTAACGAGCACCAACCCCACAACTTATATCATAGGCATAGTTTTATCTCAGTATTTTTTTTATTAGTTTGGTAAATTTAAAAAAATCCACCACCGGAAGGTACCCCCCTCCTATTAGCTACCTATTATAATACGTGTAATCAAATCTGCGGACCCATCAGACTTGTCCTAGTCTGAGAAAAATTATCACTAATAATAATAATAATAACTCTTTATTTCCTCTTCACAATAAGGATCTTAATCTAACAGCTTATTCTAATAGGTACATGCTTATTAGTATATGTATCCCAGTGTGTTTCGGGTGGATGGAGTTGACTCAACCAAGTTCAAAACACAGGCCGGTGTTCGACAGGGGTGTATCCTATCACCTCTACTGTTTAACATATATACGGAGTATATTATGCGAATAGTTCTGGATAAATGGGACAAGGGTGTCTCGGTGGGCGGTAGAGTGATATCAAACCTTAGATACGCTGATGACACTACCCTTCTTGCCTCGTCAGAAGAAGAGATATCTAAACTTCTGCAACTCCTAGAAGAAACGAGTGACAATTTTGGACTGACGGTAAATCGTGATAAGACCAAGATGATGATAGTAGATAGGAAAACTGGAAATAGACCTGACATCACCAGTATAGCTAACTGTGAGGTTGTCCAAAACTACATTTACTTGGGCTCTACTATCAACTACACTGGGAGCTGCGAAGAGGAAATAAAGAGAAGGTGCGCCGTTACGAAGTCAGCTGTTGAGAAACTCACAAAGATTTGGCAAGACCGCCGGATAACCAAAAACATCAAGGTTCGACTAATGTACTGCCTGGTCTTTCCAATCTTTCTGTACGGAGCGGAAACGTGGACCATCCGGCAACAGGACCGTAGGAAAATTGACGCACTGGAGATGTGGTGCTGGAGGCGATTACTGAGAATCAGTTGGACTGCACACCGCACAAATATATCCATCCTAAACGAGCTTCATATAAAACGAAGGTTGTCGTCGACTGTGCAACTACGAATACTCACAATGTTTGGGCATATCACTCGCAATGAAGACTCTATGGAGAGACTGGTTATACAGGGGCATGTCGAAGGTCGGCGCTCACGCGGAAGATCGCCAACTCGATTGACGGACCTCATCAAATGTACCACAAACATTTCTCTGAATGAGTGTTGCAGAAGTGCAAACAATAGGAGTAGATGGAGGCAACTGGCAAAAGCTACACTGAAAAGCGATGCATTATGATCACGACCACTCTGTCAAGAGTGCACGACTAAGAATCCCAGTGTGAGAGAGGCTGGTGCCTGAGAACAGTTTATTAAAACCGGTGTTACAGGTCACCAGGCCCTGCCCTACAGGGGAACAAATGTAATAAGAATATTTATTTAGTGAACAGAAAAAAATATCTAAAAATCTGGGTAACAGAGTTTATTAACGTATTTAAAGATAATAAATTCCTAGCTTATTACTCAATGACATTAAAAATTATTCTGTCGATGTGAACATTGTGTGTGTGTGTGTGTGTGTGAACTATCTTAATGTTTTCTGGTAAATAAAGCATTTGTTTTTATAAGTAAAGACGCACAGCTATCACAAGAGTTCAGTTAATTAAATAGTTAAGTTTAAACTCATCTTAGGTATGTGCCATATAGCCGAAAGTTCTTAGAAGACAGACTTTACAGAAATACTTCGTTCTCAGAGTTCAACTGGAGTTTTAGGTCTCAGTTTAGCAGTGGACATTAGTGTTGCCCATTGATAGTCGACGGTCGTTAGTATATCGAAAGTTAACTTCATTTAAATAGTATCGATTGTGTTGATGAGTAAGAACCAAGCAGTTCTATTGCACGAAAGCGATAGTATCTTTTGTTAAAGAAGTAAACAATCGATATATCGATAAGTTGCATCGATAGCTCAGAACCTTTAGCTTAAATAATGATGATGGTGTGGTATTCTGAAATCAAGAACTTCAGCCAATTCCATAAAAACTTCAATAGAGTTGGGCTCAAATTTGTATATATCGCTATCATATAATTTCATTTGACTGCAAACTCTTAGGTTTGAAAATTTATTTTTGTATAAATTTATGCTGACTCCGATCGTCAAAAATCTACACTACGCCACTGAAGAGAAGCAGTACTTCCTAATTTAACCTTAAATAGCTAATGTAAAGACAAGCAAGTAATGAGTTTTAACAATAGAAACCAAATTTCTTTTAGGATTGCTAATTTTCAATGTAAGTAGTGTAGAGAGTTTCCGCACTCATAACGTAACAAGATATTAACACTCCACTGGTGAATAATTTTGGAATATTTAATTACTCACAGAATAATTCGCTCGGAAAAATCTGGTTACCGAGGAGCTGAGGGATTTTCCTGGACTGCTTACTACGATGTGGACGGTGTAAATATATTTTTTGACTATTTGGTTTGGTTTAATGTTTTTTATGTTTAACCCTGTACGAATTGAATCATTGACCTCACATACAAAAACACAAATAGATATGCAAACGCTACAAAATTCGTTAAATTCATACTAACATAATAAATGCGAAAGTAAGTCTGTCTGTCTGTTTGTTGGTCTGTCCGACATTCACGCCTAAATACTGAACCAATTTTGATGAAATTTTGTTTTGGAATACATACGTTGACCTGCTAAGACGGACATAAGCTACTTTTTGTTTTGAAAAAATATAGGGGAAATACTATCTTGAAAGTTTATATGGGAGAATTTTTATTTTTTAAGTTAGAGATATGAAATTTGGCATTAAGGGAGATAGGTAGAGGTAAAACAGACCATAAATAGGATCATGAGCATTTCAGTCCAATGACTACAGCTCAATAGCTATCTACTAATACTAGATTGACGGTTCTAGGTCAGCATTCCCGTGGCATGTGGGTAACCTGAATGCCTTACGTAGTTTACTGATAAATCAACTCGTATCTAAGTAACAATGTGGAATTAATGCTTTGAGCTATGAGGGTTTTGAAATTCTTAAAAATTAATATATTGGTTTTTGCCATGAAGTGCATAGTACCTATGTCTCATACTAAATTACCGCTTTTTTAATAACTAATAACAAAACTGGGTGGGTACTCTCAAAAACGAAACGAACAAACGAAAGGTTTCGTTTTTGATGATTATTCAAAAGTTTAGGAATGAAGACGTGGTTTTTGATTTGCATAAATGATATTTTGTTTTTTGAAAACGCTTCATTTGCATTCGAAGTGATTTCTTTATGATTATGAGGATTAAAAATTGCCATTCGTTGTCGGATCCGACATATTTCGTTTATGGGAGTAGGCCCCCTGATTCAAGCAAATCAAATAAGTCAATCACTTGTATGTACATAGATATAGTTAGACCAATGAGGGTTTTCGCGTTCGAAAAATCCACCAGATGGCGATACGTAGGCATGGGATGGGATCCACCCTGAGGATAATTGATTGGTGATTTAAATGTCATGGTGAAATGTCTGTCAATATCATATAAACCATAAACAATCACGTATCGCCATCTGGTGGATTTTTCGAACGCGAAAACCCTCATTAAATGTTATAGCTTGAACTCTTAAGACAATACTATTAGGTTTAACTTCGAATAAGGTTGAATACATCAGTATACGTCCACGTGACTGACTGAATATATAAACTTGCTGTTAAATATTGCTTTGCTACGGATTTTTTTCAATTAAAATATAATATAGTTCGTCCCTACTTTTCCATGTCCAATACGAGTAACTCAATTTCATTCTGACCCGTTTTAGTCAAACATGACAGGTGAGTTACATCCACATTATTACTATTCGACGTCCTCAGTATCCAAGAAGCGAGCGGGCCTAATTTTGGCATTGCACCATCTCTGAGGTTCCGGGTTCGATCCCCGCTCGGTTCAATAAGGGAAACGAACTTTTTTATGACGTCTTGGGTCTAGGTATTATGATACTGCCGCTGTTTCTGATTTCTATAACACACGTGCTTAAGCTACTTACCTCACAATCAGAGCAATGTATGTGATGTTGTCCAATATCTATTTACTTATTTATGTTTACGTATACTGGCTACTTACAAAATATAATTTTCTTTCGTTTAGATTTACAAGTATTTGGAAAACGCGAGTAAGTCTAACCCAGATTGGACAGAAGTGATCGTCGCTGGTCAAAGCTATGAAGGGAGAAATCTGCTTGGCATAAGGATCAATACGCCCTCGGAATTAAAAGAAAACAAGCCTGTAGTCTTCATAGAGTCAGGTAAAATAATATTATCATATTTCGAGGGAACATTTAATACATACGTATAAGCTGAAAAAAGAGAAAGAAAATCGGCAGCATTTTAAATCATTCCATTTAATGTTCCACTACAGGGCAATGTCCATAATTTTTAAATGTTGTCATTGTTACAATGAGCGCTCACTACAATTACCAAATTCAGTGAGCCCAGCAATGATTGATTCGACTAGTTTAAAATGTATGGGAGTAACATTTCACCAAGAAAGGTCGAAATGTCCCATACATTTTAAATTTGGCGAAACAATTATAACAGGTAATAATAATAATGAATCATTTATATCAGATCAGGATACATTTTGAAATATTCATAAACATAATGATATTAATGCAATGAAAATTGAACTAACTAAAATAAATTAAAATTAAAACACAGTACACTTTAGTTGCTTTACTGGACGTGTTATATATATTTAGGTATTGGTATATGTCTTGTTAGCTATCCTTAAATAAATAAATTACCATTTATTATACGAGTACAATATAATATAATGATAATAAAATTAAATGTATCATAATAAAAAAAGGTAGAAAAAAACATTGATTTGACTTCCAATGTTACTAATGATTTTTCTCAAAAATATATTGGTTTAGTAACTTAACCTTATATTTTGTTACCTAAGCTGGCAAGTGTCTCTTAGCCTTACAAGACGATATTCGATAAGTCACTTGGAGAGGGCGAGAGCTCTGTTCGAAAAAGTTGTATCAAATTAACATTTTCTATAAAAAAGCAACAGTTTTAAGATTTTATTTACCAATTCAATAATTGTCTCTTTCTTGTCAGGCATACACGCGAGGGAATGGATCACTCCCGCCACGACGACGTACTTCATCAATCAGCTGTTGACCAGTACTAACCCTAACATCACTAACCTTAGGGACCAGTTCGACTGGCGAATCTTCCCCACTGTCAATCCTGATGGATACCACTACAGCTTCAATAGGGTATGAATAAATTATTCTCTAGTAAAAATTTTAAACGGTACCCGCACTCAGTTTTGCACCCTTGATATCTAGCTTCGTGCTTAGATAGCCTGAAGTCGGCTGAGTTCCAATGGTGGGGTTTCCGGCGTCCATCGTTCAAAAACTGACACAGACTGCCGCATGGCAGTCAGTGAGTGGTTGCATGGACAAAACCCCATAATTAAGTCAATGCAAGTAGGACATAACCCTCATTTTCTGCTCGCAGACAGCGGACGTATTCCGAGAGGTTTTCCATATAAAAAAGAGCGTGAGCTTAGGCGTGAGACCAGTGGTCCTGGCTAGATTTGACGGCTTACAATGCTTTTAAAGGACGAAGATGGTCGTTTATAGGTAGTTGACTTTTCAACGTAGTTAATCCCTCCATAAATTCGGTCAGAATGATCACTCCTCCAATACTGGGGGTCTACTCCCGAAAACGAAACGAACAAACGAAAGGTTTCGTTTTTGAAGATTGATCAAAAGTTAGGAAATTAAAACGTGGTTTTTGATTTGTATAAATAATATTTTGTTTTTTGATGACGCTTTATTCGCATTCGAAGTGAGTTGGTTGCGATTATGAGCAATAAAATTTTCTAAACGTCATCGGATCCGACATATTTTGTTTTTGGGAGTAGACGCCCTGGACTGGACCGGACCGTATTTTTTAATCTTTTCTATCATTTCTGTCCGTTGTTATCTTATGTTTTGTTTGTTATTCAAAAATGAAAGCTTTCTTTCATAGTGGAGACCCAGTGATCTGCAAAGGAGCGTTTGTACGTTGTTTGTATGTTTATAGTTTGTAGGTTGTTACTGTTTACAGGATCGTATGTGGCGGAAGACACGTTCGCAGTCATCGTCTTGGTGTTACGGCACAGATGCTAATCGGAACTGGGACTACAATTGGCTGCGTAAGTAGAATTTGCATTTTTTTATAAAATTTTAATTTAATTTCAAATTTATGATGCCAAATATAGATGAAAAAGAACTTTTGCAAATTTTAAGTCCAAGCTAAAAAAAATGCTATTTCGAATTTAAAAATCAATTTTTTGGATGACAAATCAAAATTTACTGCAACTGCAATGAACGTATCTGATGTTAAAAAATAATTCATACGTCAGACTACTATTATAAAAATACTAAGTGTCCAATGTTAACTTAAAATTGAAACCATGACATTTTACGCTTCAGGTTCAGGCCTTAGCGCCACCGAGCCTGTCAAATATAAATATAATTATTTTAGTTGTAAATAAAAAATGTGCTTTAAAGGGGTTTTTCACTTTTCTTACAACCTCCATAGCCGAGTGGACCGAACTTTGGCGTTGCTCTATATCTGAGGTCTCAGGTGTGATTCCCGTTAAGGTCAATATGGTAAACCAACTTATCTATATTGTCTCGGATCTGGATGTGGTAGTACTTTCGCTGTTTCTGATATCTGTAGTACAAGTGAGCCACTTACAGCAGGATCAGTACATGTATGTAATGTTTTCCTGTCTCCAGAACATGGAGCTTCCAACAGGCCCTGCGATTATCAGACCTACGGTGGCCCCAAGCCGTTCTCGGAGATTGAAACCAAAAGTTTATCGGAGTACCTGGCCGGGATAGAGAACCTGCTGGCCTACGTTGCCTTCCACTCCGACGCCCAGATGCTGCTCGTGCCTTACTCAGACTCCGTCGAGCATAACGACAACTACGATGACCTGGTGAGATTAATTCCCCTTTACTTCCCCAGAAAAGTCTTTTGAAAACCGTACTGGAACCTCAGTGGAGTCAACGGGGTGTGAGGAACTCTTCTGCATAGAATACCCACTGAACTATCCGATTGATCCTCATTGCCTTGAAAGTTTTGCTGTGGGAAAATCGACTCAGCCAGAACCACTACAACACTACCGGTAGATAAAATTAGCTGTTCATCGTGAGCTTGTTTCAGCTAAAGGCCTCGATTGCCTAATGGTTTTAGTACCGGATTGTGATCTAGGGGTACTGGGTTTGATTTCTAAATCGAGTAAATAAAGTTTCGATTTTTTTTAATATGGCTAGCTTTGTGTTCTTCAGCATTCAGCAAGCGTGGTCTAAAAAAATTGTTTACTGATGTAATGATGACGTTAAAGTGTTATCAATGAATTATATTCTCAGATTAAAATGGGAAAGACGTCTTTAGAATACGGACTGCAAGTAAATGGAAAGAAATACGAGGGTCCAGCAACAGCAGCAGAAATATTATGTGAGTAATGAAGAAATATGGAGATTATTAATTAAATACTAATTCTTAAAGTGCTTTTTTGTAGTGCATTTCAATTATTATTAAAAAAATCTTGGAATTACTTATGGAATATTTCGAGAATAATAGAATACAGTATTACATTTTAAGAATTCATTCCTATCTTCTAGCTAAAATATTGTTTTTGTTTTTTAAAAAGACGTGTAAATTATCACAACTTAATCCATTCTCCGCATAGGATTGAATGCGTTCCAATTTGGCCTCTACCTCCCAAAAGTGGAAATCGTTGCCGGCTCATGAGTTTCTGCCTTCCTTTGTACTACCTTCAAAAGGAGCGTGAAGACACATCTTGCGGCCCACTATGGCGATGCTAATGGATAGGATATTACGGTATCAAATCCGTTGTCATCGCGATGTGGGTTCCAACCTTGCTTACAATCAGACTGGGAGGAGCTAAGTTAATGTGCTTGTATAAACAAAATATAGATGCTCTCTTATATTTTCAAATACAAAATAAAACGCACAACGGAGATAATTTTAGTGTGGAGTTTAATCGATTGATATTTTTATTTTGTAGTCACCAAACAAAAGAGCAAAATTTTATGTTAAAATTGCAAGCATAGATATTCGTGTACGTACTTAAAAAGAAAAATAGATTCCCGTTGGGATATTTCGGCGCAGGTGGATATCGTAAAATGAATTAAGTACATTAGAATTACCCACGTGGGACATATACATCCTAAAAACGACAAAATAGAATAAGCAAAAATATTAATTTATCTAAATATTAAATTTAAACAGTCGGATCACACTTTTCTGCAATTTTTATAACACTGTGTGTAAAATGTTTGTCTTTATTGAATACAAATATAAAAATATTTTTATCTAATTATCTCTTAGAACTAAACTTGGCATTTTTATATTAGCTAAATTGATATTGATATAAGTTTTTAAAAACTATTACAAAAATGAAATTTCTTATAGGTTTTCTTAGTTACTTCATTTTCAAAAAATTGCAATTTAAAACTACTGCTTAACTGTAAAATATTATTCAGTTAGTTTCAAATCAAATGTTCAGTTATATGAACAAACATTTTCATAATTTTGATAGCGCTTTACGCCGCACTAGGGAACTTAGAATATTAAAAACAAACAAAAAATATCGACTCCCCTTGCAGTATCGGATTCGAACTCGCAACCTTTACGTATCGCGCGTCCTGCACTTCCAACTGAGCTAACCGCAAGTTATCTAAGGTGAATTTTTATGTTATTTTTTTATTATATTGCACTTCAAGATTGACCTCATCCCACCTAATGTTAAGTGGTAATGAGGCCCTAACTTAAGGGCGGCAAGTACAACACAATAAAGCTATTACTGGACTTGTCATCCTTACCTTGAAGGCTTGACCCCTGCTACCAACACCCCCCAGAAGCTCTGGAAACCATACTCACACGCAGGAACACAACAACACCGAATCGATTGTTATTTGGCTGCGGTCTTCTGTAAGGTGGAGGTATTTCATCAGTCGGGCTACTCCAGTTCGAGCGATAAACCGCTAAGCCCTACCTCTCTTATGTTATAATTACCTCATAGCCTTCGGTAGGTGGCCTCTGTCGTATAAGTTTAGAACCACATCCTTAGCAATTGGAAAAGCCGTACGCGCAATAAGTGAAGGTCGTGGCTTAAAATGCTATACCGCAAGGGTAGATAGCATTTTTCTGTATCTTTAGAGTAGTTGTAAGTATTTCTCAGTATCTAAGTACCAATTTCTAAATGTTCAGAACGAGTATCAACAGGATTCATCGTCGACACCTCTCACACAATATGTTGTTTCCATATTGCATATGGAGTCAATGTAAGGATTACAGTGGTTATATAAGCAAACCAAATATATCAAATGCCAGCTCTAACGCAGGTATATTTGGCAGTGCCTAACCCAATTTGGTTTTAGCTTCATCAATATCTAGCGTTTCCTTACTTCCTATGTAGGTCACGTCGAAGTTGGGCTGGACCTAGGTAATTGGTTTATACTCGCGGACTTTTTAGGTTTCCGACGAGGGTTTTGTCTAAGACTGGTAACAACTGTTTTGTTTGCATTATCTTTTAACTTTTTTATTTGTGGAAAAAGTACTTGATATTTTTTCATATTTCATTATACTTAAAATATTTATTTTTATTTAATTAAATTATTTGATTTTAAAGTTAATATGCCTATAACTAATTATTTTGTGAATATTTTCAAGTGTCCAACAAAAGTTTTAACAGCAAAGAACAGCTAAAAATCACGTTTGTTGAATGGGAGCCCCCTTGATATTATTTTATTTTGTTTTTAGTATTTTTTGTTAGAAACAGAAATAAAAAAATCTTTAAAAATTTCAAGTCTCCAGCTATCACGGTTCTTGAGATACAGCCTGGTGACAGACAAACGGATGGATAGACAGCGAAGTTTTTGTAATAGGCTCCCGTTTTTTACCCTTGAGACGAAACCCTAAAAACGGGACCCTATTACTGAAACTATGGGTTGAAATTTCAATATCACGTGATATGATAACTAGGTGAAAGAATTCGATATTTGGCAACTGCCAGTTAGCTGGGCCCACTGAAATATTACATACACTGAGCTACTGCTTCTAGACTATGTCGGCATAAATTTTTTTGGTGAATATTCTACAGACAAAGCATCAGGCGGGAGTATGGACTGGGTGCGGCACGCGCTGGGTACTCCAATAGTATACACTTATGAGCTGAGAGGCACCTACTTCCACTGGCCCCCCCACAGGATCTACGAGCAAGGGGACGAGTACACCCAGATGATGCTTGGCCTTTTCGACGAGGCCAGAAACTTGGGATACTTTTAGATTTACGAGTATTGCTTAAGTTTTTATATGTATGAGGTTTTTGAGGTGATATTAAAGAAATACCAAGTAAACTTAAATGTTATTGTAACAACTAGCCACAATAGGAGATCTACACCCTGTTCAATAAAAATGATAAAAAAATAAAATATCTTTCAAAAATTCCTAACTCTGAGCTACCTTAAAAGGATCTAATTTGTTTTTTTATTAATCCCACCAACCACAAAATTTCTTGTACATTTCATTTTTGAAGAGATAATAAGCTATTTTGAGTTTTATTCACAATTATAAAGTTTTATATTCCATTGATTAAATGTATGTTCAGGAGACACAAAATTAAGGGTCCCACCGTAATCTCATAAATTATTTGCTTTAAGAAAAAATATCGATCAATGCGGCATTTTAAGAACGATCTCCAATTGTTCGTTAAAGTGAACTTTACATCTTACGTTACATCCACTCTCATTTAGTAAAATGTGATTATTTGTGATTGACGACCTCCGTAGCCCAGAGGCGAGCGGGCCTGACTTTGGCGAGCGTCATCTCTGAGGTTCCGGGTTTGATCGGTCGGGTCAATATGGGAAACGAACTTTTCCATATTGTCTCGGGTCCGGGTGTTGTGGTACCGTCGTTGTTTCTGATTTCTGTAACACAAGTGCTTAAGCTACTTACCACAGAATCAGAGCAATGTATGTGATGTTGTCCAATATTTCCATATATTTATATAATATATTTTAATATTACAAATAGACATTACTATTTTATGTATACGTATTAAGCGCCTTAGTAAAAATTTAAGGTTCCTACGATTTCTCCATAATTCCGTCCATAACTTAATGGGTATGGAACCATCTAGAAAGTAGTAGCAGACACTTCTATCGGAAAGTTTTTATATTATCTTTGTCTAATCGTTGAATGTAAGAAAGAGATAAAACATACTTTCCGTTTCGAATTCGATTCCAAAGGGAATAGGTATGCAGGTGTCTTCGAAAAGTATGGCAACATACATTATTTTAGTTCGAGGTTATTTTGCAACAAAATATAATAAATGTAGGGATTATCAAAGGCACATCTGACTACACTTTGGATTTTAGACCGCCCTTATTTCGTACGCATAAGAACTGATATGGAACTGCGAGTATTTACCTCGACGTGATTTACACGATCGTAAAAGTAATGAAATTGCCATTTAAGTTATTTTTTAAACATTCATGTTATTAAAAACTCGTAAATATTCTTCATAAATTATGGTAGCGGCGCAAATTACTCAAATACTTTCACTATACATATAAATGAATATAGATAAAGTAACTCAGCCATTTACTTAGTATTACGAACAATAGATTCTTAAAGCGATTAAAAACATGGCACTGATTTTGCTAACGGTAGTAGCATGTTTAGTTTTACAAAGTACTTATGCGGCTTCTGTTGAAGAATACAAGTCATATAAGAACTATAGGGTTTACCAAGTGAAGGGAGATGAACCACAAATCCGAAAGATGTTAAAGATGGTGGCACCACAAGCTGTAAGTATGATTAAAATAATGATTAGCAGCAATATTTAATTTACGTTCATTATCGAAAGAGTAAAATAACAGTAGTATTATGACTTAGGCCCTTTGCTCACAAATTGTTGCTTTTTTTCCTTACTGACCAATGAAAGCTGCAGATAGCATTTTCGTCTTCTCCGAGTTTGCGGAGGACTGTAGGAAGGCTAATATCCCTTGTGAACAAGTGCCACCTTTGAGGACTAGTCTGCTCCAGCTTACCTCTAGAAAGTAAATGCTAACTTGAGTACCTTATTGTTTCATCACTCATCAAAACAAAACTTGATCCAAAGTGACCTACACATAGCAATAAATTAGGTACTGCTACTGTAACTAATCTTACCGGTGTCTTCTCGGTAGATATTTTAGAAGGACTTTGCATTGTATTTAATGACAATTAAAAATTATTATATGGACACTACTTGAATAAAGAAATTTTAGAGAATTTGAGAGTTTAATTTTTAAACAAGAAACTTACCTATCCATAGAATCTGACCAAATGTGGTGCTGTCCAATACCTATTTTTCATTTCTTCTATTAGGATGAGATGCCATTATACACCATTGACGGATCCAAAGCCAGCGTTCTGCTTGCTCCTCAATCAGTTGAAGTGTTCGAGGAAGCCGCTCGCACGATGAAACTGGACTCCAGTCTCAGCATTAAGGATTACTCCAAGTAAGAGTAGGTCCAAGTTAGGTTAAGGGTCGTATTTGCTACCCAAGGAATAATGTTAAAGTATTTACATACTTTGGTCAGAGTGTTTTTAAATGGATTATATTGATGGCGCGAGCGTAGCGGCGCGGTTAACTATAAACCGTACCTTATCCGAAATCCTCATTTTTTTGTCATTTCGCATTCATTGGTCGTTTCGCATTATATGGAGAATATCAAAAGGCAAATGTGCGGTTTATATGCTCTCTGTCTGAGTCAAATAAATCCTATATAGTTCGCTAAAAATAATGAGATCGTAAATCATATGCTAAGAAAACTGACGAAATTGCAATTTAATAATAATTGGTGAAAGTAAATGATAAAAGTATCTATAAAGTACACATTTATGCGTTTACATTGCAAAGTAGGTACAGTAAGCGGCTTTAATTTGTATACAATTCAGTACCTGATCACTTAAAGTTCACTGTGTATCTAGATTATAGCTCAATCATTAATGTAGTTTATTTTTATCAAATCTTTCAGAATTATTCAAATGGAAAAACGTGGTCGTAGAAATGCTTACAAATTTCCTTGGACAGCTTACTTCGACGTGGATGGAGTAAGCATATACAAATATATTTTTTACCATAATAAATTTATATTATTATAAAAAGTTCATACTTTAAACTTTGGCTAATAAAAAATAAAACTGCTTATTTTATTTTTTCGGCAAATTTTTTATGAGTTTTGGCTAAATGGTAAATCTATGCCATTTTAATAGCTTGAAGCATTTTTACATTGTTATTAAATGAAAAATATTTTATTATAAACTATCATGTCATTCTGAATCGTCGCTAATAGATTATACATTTATTTATATATATATTATTATATATTATTTATATTTATTGTTATTAGATAGATGTATATATTATTTTATTTTGTTTTATTATTATATTAATTTACCATGTACCTTTGTATTCTATTCTGGTGTTTAATTTGTTGCTATTAATTATTATTATTTTTTTTGTTGTAATCTATACTCACATTTTCACTGTTACCGCACCCATAAACGAACTATCTGCATGACCCAACGGTTGACTGGTAGAGAATGCTTCTAGCATTAAGTCCGCCATTTGTACTTTTTATTTTGTGCAATAAAGTTTTTAAATAAATTAAATAAATAAATATACAGGACTAATTAGTATATTCACGCTTGTACCTATCATATATGATCGTAATAATCATCTTATATTTAATCCGTTTCACATTTTAGATCTACAACTATCTTAAAAATGCTAGCAAAAATAATCCGCATTCGACGGAAGTTATTGTCGGTGGTAAGAGCTACGAGGGCAGGCAATTACTTGGGATAAGAATAAATACGCATTCAGAAACTAATAAACCTGTAGTATTCATCGAGTCAGGTAAATTAATTTGTTATTTTATAAATAGGTATTAGAGTTTGACGACCTCTGTAGCCGAGAGGCGATCTGGCCGGACATTGGCATCGCGCTGTCTCTGTGTTTCCGGGTTCGATTCCCGGTCGCGTCATGATGAATAACGAACATTTCAATTAGCTACTTACTGCCGGATCTGGGCAATGTAAGTGATGTTGTCTAATATATTTATATTTAAAAATATTAGAGTATATGATAGACGAATGCCAACATCTCTTCGACAAACGACATTTTATTTTAAGAGAAAGAAGGAAGCACCACCGAAGACCTGTATTTAATAGAGGTGTAGGGAAACAAGAACAAACAACAACAGAGGTATGACAACTGTAAACCCAAAAAGTGATATTATAAGCATACTAGCTAACCCAACAGACGTTGCCCTGTCTTAACTTTTTTCTTTCATAAGGACCTTCTCCCTACAATAACAAACACAACATAAAAAGCAAAAAGAAAAGTCAAACATTTTAAAATTGTCAGAACAGTATCTAAGTTCAACAACTGCCATTTGGTTACATCCACTCTTTTTCCAACGTCCATAATTTCTACCACATGAGTGGCCTACCTATTCAACTTTAGTCAACTCAATGCATTCATTGAATGAATGCATTGAGGCCAGTGACTTTAGATCTCTGACAAATAATTTCCGTAGGCTTGCATGCAGAAACTGCATAAGGAGAGGTAAATACAAAGCTCAATGATATGGTATAGGCTGGGCCTATCGGGAGTAGACGGACACTGGGCAACGAGAACAATACAAGCAAGTAACTCTTTGTCTGCTTTAACCAGGTATCCACGCAAGGGAATGGATTGCTCCAGCCACCACGACGTACTTTATTAACCAGCTGCTGACCAGCTCCAACCCTGATATTATCAATCTGAAAAACCAGTTTGACTGGCGCATCTTCCCCACTGTCAACCCTGATGGTTACCAATATAGTTTTGACAAGGTAAACGGTTGACTCTGTAGTCCTACAGAATTACTGAAACTTTATATTCTTTTTTTTTTATTGCACTTCAAGGTTGACCTCATCCCACCTGATGTTAAGTGGTAATGAGGTCCTAGCTTAAGGGTGACAAGTACAGCATAATAAATCTGTTACTGGACGTGTCGCCCTTACCATAAAGGCTTGACCCCTGCTACTAATGTAGCACCCTCCAGGAGCTCTGGAAACCATACTCACACGCTGGAACACAACAACACAGAAGTGATTGTTATTTGGCTGCGGTCTTCTGTTAGGTGGAGGTATTTCACCAGTCGGGCTGCTCCAGTTCGAGCGATAAATCGCTATACCCTACCTCTCTTATTGTTGTTCAATAAGTCAAAACCAATGTGTTTCCTAACCTTTAGCTACTTTTTCGTAGGATCGTATGTGGAGGGAGACTCGTTCAAAGACATCAGAAAAGTGCTATGGCGTCGACGCCAATCGTAATTGGAATTATAACTGGATGAGTATATAACTTTCTACCATATGCCGAGGATGATTGATATAAATCACACCAATCACCTGGTCTCAAACTAAGGTTTTCCCTTGTACAATAAGTACCAGACGACGGATACTAACTGGGGGCGTCATCCCAGCACACCCAGACCCAAGTCAATTGAGAAAAGTTCGTTTTCGAAATTGACCTGACCGGGAATCGAACCCGGGACCTAACGCGCTTTAATATCACTCAGTTTTCTGCATACTGGCTATATACTGCGGTCATCTGGCCTGCTAAGCGTTGTGACTATGGTGACCCTCAATCCGTGGCGGTCCTACTATTCAGACTGCATTAACTTAATGTTTTCAATAATATCTCCTTAAATCCCAGGGTAAACATTAGCAATCACCGTAAGGTGCGAGCCACGTTGATATTAAGACAACCTGGAAAGGTTACGTTTGGTAAAGTCTACCACCAACTATTTACATGCTGAATCCTTATCACTTTCATACCCTTTCAAAAATTAGAGGGCTGCGTTTCCGTAAACTATGTCAATAGTTGGATGTTAGATACCGTTCACGAGGTCAGGCCTGAACTATATGAGACTTGCCATCTTAAAAGACTATAAAAACTTTCGACCAAAACTACAACACATATGGGAAATCAAAGAAACATGAGGTTGCACACTTCAGGCAATACATCATCTCTCCTGATTATCTATAGAGTATACAAAATTACGCCGAACAAGCAAAGGGGCGTAGAGAAGTCTCCACAGTTAAACACTTTGATTGAAACAAGAGATTTGTTATTAGGTAAACTCGACCGACGCAGACTGCTGATCAGTACTGCGTATTGAAGCAAAGACGGTCACGAACCAAGAGTATGAAATGCATGGTACTTTAAATACTTTGCTTAAATTATAACTTTATGTTTGCTTACCCTAGAATATGGTGCTACCCAAGATCCTTGTGACCGCGAATTGTACGCTGGACCCAAACCCTTCTCCGAGATAGAGACCAAGAGTTTGTCCCAGTACGTGTCAGGGATAAAGAACCTGCTGGCCTATATAGGCTTCCACTCCTATGCTCAGATGCTGCTTGTACCATACTCTGACTCCGTCGACCATATTAGCAACTACGATGACTTGGTGAGATTTTGCTTTTTACCAATATAATAGTTTGGATACATACCTGTTCCATTGCTTCTTTCGTTTTAGCTACTGTTTTCTAAAGGGCTAAACCAAGTGTAACTAGATTGGTATATTGTACTCCTTTTAAAATGCTGATTTCTAAACAAAACAGTACAGTACAGTGGTTTTATGGACAGTTAACTGACTATGTTTTTTTGACATTTATGTAATAAACTGGCAAAATGAGATATCCGTATCTACACGTCATGATAAACATATGTAAATGAAATATTAAAATGATTTTAAAGTTTTGCTTTTAACCTCAGATGAAAATTGGCAAGACTTCTTTGGAATATGGATCAAGAGTAAATAACGTCACGTACCACGGACCAGCTACGGCGGCAGAGATTTTGTGTAAGTATTAAGAAAAAAGTTAGTAGCTTTACAGAAAAAAAATAGCAATTGAAAAACTAATACCAGAAAATGACAAGCAATCATATGGGCTACTTAGAGCTAGGACACTGCAATTTTGATATGTTACGCTCCCACACTGCATGATTTTTTTTAAATAGAGGTATAGTTTTACTTCGAAACAAAAAAAGCAAATAACACAAAAGCACAACATCTGTACTAATAATATAAACCTGAAGAGTTTCTTTGTTCGAACGCGCTAATCTCAGAAACTACTGGTTCAAATTCAATGTTATGGTGCATAAATATAAATCTGGATGGTGTATTTGTCGCAGGCATTTTGAGTGAATCCGCCGTTTACAAATGGCGTCGTCGCGTCTGTTTAAAAACGCTCGCTGTTATGTAATATGCCGAATGCAAAATCAGGCAAAATGACAACAGTTTTGGGGTAGCCATGAATAAAACACTATTTGGACAAATTAGACTTTTCAGGTTTCTGAAAAAAAAATCCAAGTAACAAAAAATACTTTTATTCAACATCAATAACTTACCTAAGGGTAATTGAAGTACCTAATTAACAATTCCATTGGTTAGGTTAGGTTAGTTTAGTGACTAAAGTGAAGACGCCACGTCTAGCTCATTTGTAATAATATTATATTCAGTAAAAAAATAAAATAGTAGGGGAGTCATTTACTAGGGATTTCAAATATATTTGATACATTCCATATTTTTTAACACTACTAAATTGACAGTTCGCTAGTTTTATAAATTTCAATAATACTGGCCTTTGCAAACCAAATGTTATGGTCACCCTAGCTTTGTCAAGCTATACTTCAATTTGCCGCGGCATTATACATAATGACATTGTCTTCGGCATTTTACAAATCAGCATTCGTTTTTAAACTGACGACGCCATATGTAAACGGCGGATTTACTCAAAATGCCTGCGACATATTCATCGCGGAAGGGTTTGCACTATAAAACATCACAATCAACAAACAACGGAAAATGAAAACACAGGGATAAAACGCGTGCAATGTCGCGTCGGACCGCTAGTACTAGGCTTGTAGAATAAATATCGATACATCGATATATTGATATTTTAGGGCGATATATTTTTTAACGATATATCGATAACAAATGACCAAGATCAAAATTGTACCAAATACGATATTTTTTATTTTTGTTTGTGCGAAACTCTTGTCACATTTCAGTAATTTTAATAAATTATTGTATCTGTATGCGTATCCGACTAGCCTGTATGGGCCCAATGTCATTATTTCTTTGACTTACTTCGCTGGGAGCAAGTAAGAAAATAAAAAAAAATTACTTACGTTTCCGTACTTTCTAACCTCAACCAACAACAACCCGCGCGTGTTTCATGTAATTTATGCATTCATTAAAAATTATGTCTATTGATTAGAACTCATCTAGTAAAAATGTACCTATTAAAAATGACTGTGTTTAAGTAGATTAGACAATGTTTTATATCGGAACGATATATCGATATTTCTAAAAAAAAATATTGAAATCGATATACATCGATAATTTATTTCATTTCCGACATCCCTAGCTAGTACCTACTCGTAACAGAAAACAGAGTTATTCCATAGAAATGGCATTCAATACTCCACGTACTTTTCAAAGTTTATTATTCTTTACAGATAAAGCATCAGGCGGCAGCATGGACTGGGTGCGGTATGCGTTAGGAACACCACTTGTCTTCACCTATGAGTTGAGGGGTAACGGCTTCTACTGGCCCCCCGACAGGATTCCCGAAATAGGGGACGAGTATACTCAGATGGTACTAGGACTTTTTACTGAGGCAAAAAAACAAGGCTACTTTTGAATAAAGGTAAAAAGTTTCTTACTTTCTAGTCTAGCAATCACTACGTAAACGATATAAAAAAAATCCAGACCTTTTATCGTTAAGGGTTTTTTGAAATGAAATGAATGATTTATTTCTGCAAGTGGATTTACAATAAATTATTTTGGACCTCAATTCTTTTTTCCTACCAGCGCGCCTCGACGCGACGTTGGTTCTGTTGAGAAGAAAGGCCGCAACAAACTCAACAGATATACTCTTTTAAAATAAATTACAAACATTACAATATGGAATTAAAATATTTGAATTAATAATAAAGATTATCTAGATGCAGATTGACATTTTAACTATTCCACATATTTTCATCATTAAAAAAGTCTTGTACAGTTTAATAAGCCTTTTTCATAAGCCATGTATTGATTTGAGTCTCAAATCTATGCATGGGCAAGTCAATAACGCCTAGCTGCTACTTATTAAATATTTTGATACTTATCCCTATGAAGGAATTAATACTTTAATGAAGTCTGAGTTTTGCGACGGCAATTTAGGCATCGCTTTTACAGACACATCATTGCACAATTTAGACGGACTTATCGCTAGAAAGCAATCCATACTAATATTATAAATGCGAAAGTAACTCTGTCTGTCTGTCTGTCTGTCTGTCTGTCTGTCCGTCTGTCTGTCCGTCTGTTACTCTTTCACGCCTAAACGGCTGAACGGATTTTGATGAAATTTGGTAAAGGTATACGTTGAATCTCAAGAACGGACATAGGCTACTTTTTATTAGAAAATAAGGGGGGGATGGGGGTAATACCACCTTTATATGGAAAGTTTATATGGAAAAATGTTTATTTTTGAAGTTAGATATATGAAATTTGGCACAAATATAGCTCGAAACTTGGATTAAAATATAGACTACTTTTTGCTTCGAATATTAGGGGAGAAAGGGGCACAACCGACCATGAAAGGATGTAGTCCACGCGAACGAAGTCGCAGGCACAGCTAGTATCTAATAAAAACAACTTTTAGGTTCATCGCTTGCATATGTTTTAATGGCTGCAAATCTGCTTATCTTCTTTTTACTGCATGTAGGGTGATATAAATTTATAAATATTTTTTTACTAAAGAAACGAAAGACGTAAGTAAATTCCTTTTCACAATAGGTCAAAATATTTTTAGTAGTTTATTGTAAAGCAGACGACTAGCTAGGCTCAGCTCGGCGTTTTGAGTATAATTTTGTATTTGAGTGGAAACAAATTAAAATAGCTTTTACCGTTTATTAAAAATATATTTTGTAAAGCTTTAAAACAGTCCTACAGTTATATAACTAATGTTATCTTGCACTCTTTTTATTATTTTTTTCTTAAAGATAATTTTCTGTTTATTTAATATAATTAAAGGGAAGAGATTTTTGAAATTATCGATTAAATTACATCTGCACTGCAACTATAGTTGTATCGCCAAAAATATATAATTTAACACATTTGTGATTTACGAATAACATGTCTTCTCGTATTTTTACTCCGTACTTAATATAAGTATACAAGTATACCTTCCTCTCATTACGTAACCCTGACAATACGCGTAAATTGTACTCGCAACATTTTCGCTCTTAAAATACAATTTTTCTCTGCAATCCTTGTTACCTTTCAGCACTAGGTGCGTACTATTGAAATTTGAACGTTCATTTGTTGAAAATAAAAGCCGAATCCGTTTGTGGTTTTCTGTTTTATATTTGTTTATCAGGAACTGCTGCCAAGCAAACTACGTGTCTTGGCATTGGAACAGGATTATTAAAAACGCTATTTTGACAATGAAATTTCTTTTAGCTGGAGCTGAAGTTAACATACATACGCCAAATTATTATTGGAAAGTACAAAAAAAGAGGTCTTACTTGATTAAAATTAGTCACTTATCTTTTATAGACATCTAATGAACAACGACAATAATTATTTCAAACAAAGACTGGAGATAATGACATACTTATTATTGTCCCTCGTCACCCATGGCGTCTGATTAACGTAAGATGTAGGCGTAAGTAACCAAATGTACTTGGGCGTAACTAGATACCTAACTTCGTATAGACAAAAACAAGTCAGATATAGTTTAATTTGCACATTTGGGGTTTTCCCGGCCCTATTATCATATCTATTGTTTCATGTACCAAGAAGACCGATTTTTTAATTGTCAGGGATGTATTCTTTGCCGGTCGTGCTATGGTGGTTATGGCTGAACCGAGTTTCCCACAGCATAACTTTTACGGCGATGAGGTCCATATGGGGTGGATAGTGTCAGCGATGAAGTCCCGCACACGCTGTCACCACCCTCGGGTAACTGTACGGTACATCAATGTATTGTGAAAGAAAGAAGAAAGAAAGAAAATTTATTTATTGACGATCACACAATTACTGAACACATAAGATTAGACAGTCTACATAAAACATAAGGTATCGTGTGGGGCCAACTTGGGTTCCACCTCAGCAAATGCTGCTACGGCATGTATAACACCGCAACAGAGCTGGTATTCTGGTGGAAACTGCCTAGGGAAATATCAAGAGCCCTGGCTCCTGCTAGTTCCCCACGTATAAGAGTGGCGTTAGCTTGTTAACAATTATTATACAATACATACAGTGAAGAAAGCATTAACAATGTTGATGACAAGCCAGTATATCTCTAAATATTTTAACTTTTTTTGTATACCTATTCTAATCAAGTTCAATGTTACCACAAATAAAATGTTAAATATCACATGAACATTTCCAAACGGATACACTATTAAGATAAGTGTTCCATGCGCGTTTCCAAACATTCGTAAAGGAAAAAAGTCATTGATACAATACAAGAATGTCAGATAAGTTAGGTTATGTACTTTACAAAATTCAATTAATGTTGTGTTCTAAAAAAAATAACTATGAAACATTACCTACACTCGCTAAAAAAAAGCATGTTCTTAAGGTTACCTATTATAAAATACAATCATGTTATCCTTTTAACTTTTGTCTAAGTGATGTAAATGAAAGCCTTTGAAGACACACCAGTATCAATACACAAAGTATTTGCTAATTTTGTCTATTCCCAGTAAATCCGCCGCCGGTATTGCCGCCTAACTGTTACACCTTTTTCCCGGGAACTAAGCCCGTTTGAGGAATCTTTGCAATTGGAGACCCTTAATGACCCGCTTGTTTAGATTGACTGACATTTAAAAATAGACAGCCATATCCTTTCTTTTTAACTGCTGATTGGCTAAATACACCAGTGGTTGAATACGTTATTAGCCAATGAAATACATCGACTACTCTGTCATGTCATTTGAGAAGTTTTACGTATTAAACCCGACCAATTGGATTTTGTTCGAAAAATGATCCTACCATGGAGTCGTAATAAATATGACCGTTGAATCGGCACAAAGATACGCTAAGCTTCTTCCACGGAAGTCATAATAGCTCTTCGATTCCATTAACAATCAACATATATTATCCTTTTAACTAATTAATCTAAATAATTTAATTCTCCAACTCTGAAAGGATACCCGAACACTTATAAACTGGAGCCAAAAATGTTATTTGACTTATTATTATGTAGACGTCATCTGCTTTTGATCCCAATATTTATGAGAGCGAAACTCGCCGACCCTCACTCACTTTCAAGTTTAGTCGATAAATTAAAGTTTAACAAGCCATTAGTACGCTGATAGGCCCAGAATGTAAAATGGGAATAAATACCCGCCAAATGCGGAATGGCAAAAGAGAAAGTTATGAGTGATTATAAAAATAATTAGTTAATTTTATGGTTATGTTTCGGTTGATTTATATATTACTAGCTGTGCCCGCGACTTCGTTCGCGTGGACTACATCCTTTTATGGTCGGTTTTACCCCTATCACCCCTAATATTCGAAACAAAAAGTAGTCTATATTTTTTTTATTTTTATATTGCACTTCAAGATTGACCTCATCCCACCTGATGTTAAGTGGTAATGAGTTCCTAACTTAAGGGCGACAAGTAAAGCATAATAAATCTGTTACTGGACTTGTCGCCCTTACCTTGAAGGCTTGACCCCTGCTACTAACGTAGCACCCCCCAGGAGCTCTGGACACCTTACTCACACGCAGGAACACAACAACACAGAAGTGATTGTTATTTGGCTGCGGTCTTCTGTAATAGAGCAATATTTGTGCCAACTTTCATATCTCTAACTTAAAAAATAAAAATTTTCCCATATAAACTTTCAAAGGTGGCCCCCATTTCCCTCCACCATATTTTCTAACAAAAAGTAGTAAGTCCGTTCTTGAAGTTCAACGTACACATATGCCAAATTTCATCAAAATCGGTTGAGAGGTTTAAGCGGGAAAGCGTAACAGACAGACAGACAGAGTTACTTTCGCAATTATAATATTAATATAGTAGGGATTAGTTATTTTAACTGTAGCCTTACAATTAATATTTGACCCCGATATATAAACATATATTTTTTAAGACCAGCATTAAACATAAGCTCGCTATTGCAAACCATAGGCTTCGTTGGCATAAGTACTATATAAAACTAAATGAACAAACGAATGGGTCTTTGAGTTTTCTCAAAAGTTCAGGAATGAAAGCATGGTTTTTAATTTGCATAATCATTTAATTGTTTGAAAACGTTTTCTCCCCATTGGTTACGTATGAGAAAAATACCTATAGCATCGGATCTGGCATATTTCGCTTATGGGAGTAGACCCCAGATATACTCGCTGAGTTGAACTTAAGTAAAAAAAATCAACAGAATTTTTACTCACAATAACACTATACAATCTCAACCAAAATAAAAAAATCCAACAACTATTATGTACGAGTCAACTCTTCCTTTCTTTATTGTTTAAATCGTTTTTATTTATTTCTGGATATGATTCTACTTTACAAAAATATAATAAAAGGAGTAGACTCTCTTTTTTTGAAAAATAGTGTTACGCGCCACGATCGATGGTGTTCTAGTAAACATCGCCATCTAGTTTGGAATGGCGGAACTGCAGAGAGTTGAGACTTACTAGAACTATGGCCGTACGGTCGGTCGGGGCCAGACTGCGCGCGAATATTCTGGATGTTTCTACGTCGGAAGGTTCGGGAACAACCTGCGGCAATATAAAAGTCCGGAATTGGCCGCGACCGGGACAGTATTGAATTAGCGATACAAGTGATTACTTCGAAAGCGATTTTGAAGTGCGACTTGGGAGTGATTGTGGTTTTAATTAGTGCGTTTTAAAGTTGTAATTAGTGGCGTTCAATTAAAGTGTGACTTTTGGTAATTTTTATCGGCTGTTTTCATTGTCACGAACCCGAAGCTCGTAACAATAGTATAAACGTGACATTTTGGAAGGAAAAAAACATCATTTTCAACTCTGGATTATTTTTTTCTTATTAATGACAAACTTTAATGTAGATAGGTATGTTATGGTGAAAATAAACATAATTTCCCAGTTATTATAACCACTGAGTTTCTTGCCGGTATTTTCTCTTCTCTATAGGTTCTAAAATGGAGGTAGCTTCGATTAGTGTATAAAGGCGATTCATAAGTATTACTGATGTGATTTAAATTGATAAAACGATGTCTGATTCTTCTTGAGCTACTTACTTTACGATCATGCATTGTCATCTGATATTAATAATTATTTAGGTACCAAAAACTTTTTGACTATGAAAGATCCAATGTCAATTTATTACAGCGTAACGTACCACCGGGCTCGCGTAAATATTTACGTGCAGCGACAAACGTAAGTTCATCTTTGTAACGTACGCTCGCCCCACGAGGGCCGTAAACCTGCCCGAATATGTTCATGTTTGGTATCAGACTGGCTGCACCAAAACCAAGGTCGACATGAGAAATGTTCACGCTGTCAGATATTGGTGCTGTTGGCACAAACTAAAATTTGGTTGCAGTGGAGAGCAGAGGAAGGAAAACCCGTTCCGATTGATTGGTGCTTGTATATTATCTGGTAACTTTTCGGTAGGAAAATTGGTGTTATGTGGTGAAAAAAAAAAATTTTTTTAGCTATCATATTCCCTTTTTTACATTACTTCCCTAAATAATTTTAATATTTTAAATACACCATAGCTAAATCGATTTAATGGTTTTTATTAATATATCATTAAATATTGGACAACATCACATACATTGCTCTGATTCTGTGGTAAATAGCTAAAGCACTCGTATTACAGAATTCAGAAACAAGACGGTACCACAACGCCCAGACCCTAGACAATGTACAAAAGTTCGTTTCTCATATTGACCCGACCGGGGATCGAACCCGGAACCTCAGAGATGGCCAAAGTCCGGCACGCTAGCCTTTCACCTACGGGGGTCCTAAAAATTCTATCGAATTAAAGTAATCTGTAGGTATAGCGGATGTATCCGAACGTTACAAGAAAAATTTTAGCGTATGAGTATCCGAATGAAGAAAATGGCAGTTAGATTTGAACAACGAACGATTATGGTATGGAATGTTTATTATAATTGTTATATTCTATTTGACTCATTTATTTGTAATATTTACAATATTTTTGAAATATTTCTTTCGTTTCCCATCCACTACATAATTACTTCAAATAATTTTTATTCGTGTCTTCTGTTTTTGTTTTTAATAATACTTTTTATTTAATAATTATAAGTTGATAGCGGTCCCACTCGCCAGAAACATCATTGTTTGACCACCACTAGTTTGAATTCCAAAGGTATTTTATAAAGTCTAGCTAGCATCAAATGCTACCTATTCTAAAGGTAAACAAGTGCTTTGCTATCAATAAGTTGCCAAACCCGAATTAGCTTTGTGCAAATGGCACTTTGTTGTTTTCAAATGCAGTTTACACGGAGTGTATTCCTAGAATAGCAATATCTACCGGGTTCAGAATTCTAGTTTAGTTTAGTTTATTTGTTGGCTGTAGTTACATTTCTGATTTTCTGTGCCGTTACCGCATACTCTAAAGTTATACCACCTCAATAGTAATATTGCCTGTTCTTCCACCACTTTTAACTGCCACACAGTTAACTGCCTGTAATATTGCATTTTCGTCTCTAAAGCCGAGTCCTTATTACGCTAGACCCGCAGACTTGGCGGACCAGTACAAATGCCGGAGAAAAGAAGGTACCCTAACCTTACCTAACTGCTTACAGTAGAAATGACGGAAGAGTGGAGAGACTGGCGTAGGTTTCATAGAACTTTCGCCTAATTGATACAGGCTCCGGCAGAGTACTAGGACATCATAACGTGTTTGCTGACCAAAAGACAAACAAGCATGCACATGTTTAATGATTTAAATTTTAAAATTAAACCTTATTGTGAGCTTAATGTGAGCTATTTCCAAAATTATTCATAACTTAGTAATTCAAATCATAATTTAAATGGAAACTTAACTATTTATAAATGTATCAATGATTTAGTGATACATAATAACATCTTCTCTGTATTTGGAAGCTTAATTGGATAATGTATGAAATTCACACAGTTAAACAAATTATTTCCGCAAGGTTTAACCGTTTTTGTAACTAGGCTCCCACTCGGGCCTGAAGAGAGACATCCATCTTCGTCGCTCTACGTGCTCTCATATGTATTAGGTTGTTGTAATCTGCCGGCTACCTCGTTGTCGTGCGAGACGAGCTTAGGTTGAGCAAAAAGCGTCGTGGAAATTAGCGGCTCAAAAGAGTTTCTTAATATAAAATCTCGATTGCGAAACGCAATGTTTTTAAAATAAGATTAAATTCTGTTAAAAAAATAAACATGAAAGCAGACAAAAGTCCAACTTTTGTTATTTTATTACAATTTATTAAATCTTGTAAATATTACAATTATGGCTGCACTTTTCTTCTTTTATAACGAATTACCCCATTTGTGTATGTGTGTTATAAACTTTAGTGTGTGCAAATTAAATGTAAAACATTTCTTAGTGTGCAATGTATATAACTTCATGACAGCTTGTAATACCGTTAGCACCACGTGTAATTGAAGTTGAATTTAATATACAGTACATCCGAATGTACTGTATGTACTGTATATTAAGTTCAATACACATACATAATATTTTGAGCATACAAACTGATTTATGCTCAAATTTAAATCTAACATTACAACTAAATCAGATACAGGTTGTAATGCCTTCAATTAAAGGATATATATATAAGCTAGAAGTAATGGTATTATTTATTTATTTTGTCTGTACATGAATTTATTGTGTTGGTGCTTCTAATAGCTTAAAACTAATCTCTGAACGTGTATCAGTAGCTATAATAAAATATTGATTATGAAATTACTTAAAGAAATTTTTTATATTTTAATTTAATCCCCCAGTGTAAGAGCAAAACAATGAGGTCTTACTGGATTTTTTAAATGTAGGCGGATCTACTCTCTTGTTATTAAGCCACAGCTTTACCCTTTATTTTTGTCGCGCGCACGGGTGTCGGGTAATTGTGTCCCAGATGAAACTCTCGCAATTGTTTAGAATTTTGAATGAATGTCTAGAATAACACGATGACTGCCGTTCACAGAACAATCAGCGAACTCTTATTATGATTGCCTGAAATATTGGGGGCCAGGGAACAAAGAGGATTGACTAAATGTGCCAAATGCGTATTTTATTTACGACCCTCTTTGGTGATTTAGACTATTTTTAACCAGCCGTTTTGAAGAAAGAAGAGGTTGACAATTTTACGAAATGGATTTGCGTATTTTTTTTTGTTACAGAAAACTTTTTGTTTGTTTTTGGCGATTTGTGATGGTCATATTTTCATCAGGGCCAAAATTTAACGAAGGAAAAAGGAGAATATGAGTTCAAATACTATGCTGTATCAAAAATTAATATTGATAATCAAGGTCAAAAATATTTTATTTTTGTGTTTCTTTAAAATATTTAAAGTTCACTAGTGCGGCGCTAAAACCGCTACTTATAAAAATTATAAAAATCGATTGAGATGCCAGTGTCTTACGTTTTCAAACATTTCTGAACGAATGTACCACGCCGATAAGTATGTTGTTCTAAACATATTCGGCAGAGGGCATTTACCTGAGGCTAACGGTTGATACAGCAGAAAAATTTCACCTTCTACGATAACTTGCGGTTAGCTCAGTTCGTAGAGCAGCACGCACAATTCGTGAAGATCGAGGGTTCGTGCCTCACACCGCAAGGGGAGATGATTTTTTTCTGTATCTTTCAAATATACCAGCTTAAGTTTCAACACGTGCCTTGAACTAATTTTCTGTCGTTTAAATCACTCCTGAGAACATCTTAATCACACCTATCACAAAAGTTAATTTGGAAATATTATTTAAGTATCTTTTCATAGGCCTATTCAATAATTTATATATTTAATGACAAAACTTGCTGCATGTTATTCATTTTAATACTTTTGACTGGGTCAAAAGTGAAATTGATGTGGTGGTTGAAAATTATTTGAAGACCCCCTTCAGAGAAATTGCAACGGGTGGAAATTCAAAACCGCCCTTTGTTCTAAGACAAAGCGGAGAAAGCCCATTGTTTGCAGACAACGTGGCCTCAAGAGCAACATAATTATTTGTACTCTAACGCTTTTTTGCATTAATTTACAATCAAAAGTGTTTAATACATTCTAATCGCACAACCATTTTATACCGCCTAAGAAAAAAGACGGAGAGACCTATGCATACATTTAAGTATCTGATTAACAATTGTCTAACGAAAAAAGGTTATTACAAAATAAAATATGTAATATATATATAAATGACAAAAATATTTGAACTTGTTAGCATTGATTTGGTACACTAGACATCTGTTATAATTGCTTATATTTTTCCTAATTTGTAAGTTTTGAAAATAGTAACTACCGATTATCTCGCCGGTTCTTCTCGAAAGCATCAACATTCCCAACACGGTGGTAGTTTAACTCGGGACGATTCATAAATGCTTTTGTAAAAGTTTACACGAATAAAGATATTTTCAACTCAATTGTATTCTATGTTCGATTAGTGTCTGTCAATAGCATCGTAGCTCCTAACGAATGGACCGAAGTCATGTCAGACTAACCCTACTACCAAAATGAAAATGTTTCGATTTACCTACAGCACAACTCAGAGGTTTAAGATTCTAATTTTCTTATGCCTCAAAACGTAGTACTTACTCGAACTTAGGTAATTAGACGTTGGTCTGAAGTAATCTACTTATAGCAACAAGTTCGATACTGTAACTGTTACAGACCTACTTCTACTCAAAAGGTAGCGACAAACTCAGTAAATTAGAAAGGTCACATTATATTGTGTCTATAACAATTCTTAAATGTGATTTGTAATTGAAAAAATAAAAATTTCATTGATTGTATTGATTAAAGAAGCGCAATCGAATTAAATAAAACAAATTAAGGAACTAGCACTTTATTCTAAACTGCTTTTCAATGAAATATAAATTTTTTATCTCTCCTTGCGATTTGAGATTCGAAAGGAATTGCACGTGCTGTACAATTAATTGTTCTGTTGTATAAACTCTTAACCTTCAGTAAGGGCCCTCTGCTGTATGCATTCATTCATTGATTGCAGAAATGTTTGAAAACCACGCTATAGAATTTTACAAATTATATAAACAATATAATATTAAAAATAGCAAATAATATAATATTAAATATTTAAAATAGCCAATGCGGCGTGAAGCATTAATGCTAATTAATATTTTGGAGTGGTGTATTGTAGTTAAAACAACAAAATAATTCATTACCTACCATACCAACTTGCGGTTAACTCAGTTGGAAGAGCAGCACGCACGATACATGAAGGTCGTGGGTTCAAATCCCACACCGCAAGGGCAGTAAAATAGTTTTCTGTTTCTTTAAAATATTTAAATTCGTTAGTGCGGCGTGAAGTACTATAAAAAAAATCTATTTGGAAAAAAGTTAGCGTTGCACTCGTACTGTATTAGGGCTTAAGACTTAAAATAATCGAGAAGTGTATGAGTATTAGCGATTTATTATAACGATAAAGTAACATCAATCTAAATCATGTTTACTACAATAAAAATTAAGATTTCAACTTTCACCTAATGTCTGTTCTTCTTGTATTGGTGAAAACGTGTTCCGGTTTTCTTTTGATGCGTTGGTACTTTCTGCTTCCTGTAATTTACAATAAACAACTACTTGAGTAAACTTTAAACTATTTATATTATAAAAATAAAGTATATATAAAGTTAGGCTTAGGGTAGATTTTTATTTAATTTGACAATCTACTTCTTTTTATATAAAGTATTTACAATAACAACAAGCCGCGAGCTGAAATATTCGAAGGGACAAATACGTCATGTCTTTTGTCTTAAAATTTTGAACAATCACTCATTTAAAGATCTTGTAAGATATATCATGAAAATGGCGAAATATCCTACTTATAATAACGTACAATTTTCATTTTATGATAAAAAGATGAGTGCCTATTTATTATAGTTAAATACTTACTCCTTGACTTTCTATGCTCATTGATCTTTGCTGAAAAATAAGAAATTAATAAATAACACAATATAAATCTATCAAGATTCATAACGGACAAACGTCCAGTTTAAGAAGTCTAAGGCATTTATTAGGATGATAATATTTAACAGATAAAAGGTACATAACTGAGGGGTATTGATAGAATCTGCTAGGTGGCAGCATGTGGGCGTAAAATCCACTTGTCACTTGTTTGGTTATCGTGACATAACTTTGACAGATATGTCAACATGACATTTTAACACTAACCACGTGGTAGTTGGACTTCACGTCCACGTGCCATCGGACTTTTCATGCGCTAAGCCTTCATTCCCACTATTCAACCAATCATGTAAAGATTGTGAAGTGATGAGATGAGATTGTACTTAAGGGTCATAAAAATCGGAATTATGATCGCAGTTCGGTTTTCATACTATGAAATTTTGAAATATACCTCATATTTATAAAGAGGTCGCTCTTTAAATGCAAAACAGATGCTATCCCAAATACCTTTATTTAACAGAACGGCCAAATCAAAAAAAAATTAAACTAATTGAGGTATTTTTTTTTCAAAGCACAACAATAATGACGTGCTCAATGATATATAACACAAATAATTAAGCTTATATATTATACATCATTGAACTGGAACTATAAAAAAAAGTAATAAAAAATACCTCATACCTTCGTTTTTTTTTGTTTTCACGTCCTTTAAACTAAAGGTATTTGGGATTGCGTCTGTTTTGCATTTAATGAGTGTCACCTTATAAGCGAAAATATATATTTACTTGAGTATATAATTGTTTCATCACTCATCAAAACATAATTAGGTACTATGTATATGAAGAAGCTGATATTGATGTTGCAATATTGTTTTTTCAATCACAAAAACTTACAAAGGCAGCGACACTCTGTCTTCTCACGATTTCTTCCTTCACATGTTCTAGGTTTTCCTTTTCTGGCCTTTTGAAAAAATGCATCTGAAATCACAATAACTACGTGTGTAATGTTTGCCATAAATGTTATGTTACTAATATTTTTTAAGCCAGATTGTTTTTTAAGGATCACATTTAAAAAATGCAATGTGTCTTCAAAAACAATTAATTTTATTTTTCCACATAGTCCTGCTTTATTGTACAATTGATACAAAATTTAATGAGCATTATCTAAGTGCAAGACAAACGAAAAAGAGATAGTTTATTGAACGTCTTGTTAAATGTCATTTAACCGACTTCATAAAAAGTGGAGGTTCTAAATTAGAGCGTATGTATTTTTTTAAGGTTATTCCAAAATATGACACTAAAATAATTAATTTGTTAAATCAAAAATTATATCATTTTTTGTAAGATTTTGTGAAACGACTTTGGAATGTCATATCTCAATATTTATGATTAGGTGATACTAAAACAAAAATTCATAAAGAATGATTTTTGCAACAGATTATATTACCAAAATTTTGATAGTGTTTAAAAGTCTTGCTGTATAAGATTGTGATTAACTGATTTGGGAGAGCACCTTTAAATAAATAAATAAATATTGAATAACATCACATACATTTGATTGCTCTGATACTGTGGTAAGAAGCTTAAGCACATGTGTCACAGAAATCAGAAACAACGACGGTACCACAACAGCCAGACCCGAGACAATATAGAAAAGTTCGTTTCCCATATTGGCCCGACCGGGGATCGAACCCGAGGCATCAAAAGATGGCGCGACGCCAAAGTTCAGCCCGCTCGCCTCTCGGCTACGGAGGTCGTCGTTAATAGGAACCTATGTGTGCACGTCACAATGTGTTAATGAAAGTAACTGTTGTGTGAGAATACAAGAATTTTAAGAGAGGTAGGGCATAGCGATTTATCGCTCGAACTGGAGCAGCCCGACTGGTGAAATACCTCCGCCTTACAGAAGATCGCAGCCAAATAACAATCACTTCTGTGTTGTTGTGTTCCTGCGTGTGAGTACTACTGATGTAGCACCCCCAAGGAGCTCTGGAAACCTTAAGCTAGGACTTCAAGCTAGGACCTCATTACCACTTAACATCAGGTGGGATGAGGTCAATCTTGAAGTGCAATATAAAAAAAAAAGTAAGAAATGTATGTTTTGTTTACCTTATATAACAGTAATATTATGCAAACCAGGATAACCATCCCAACTACGATTGCCACCAAAAATATTAAATTCTTATCGTGTTTAAAATGTTTCTCTTTTCGTAGTGTTATCGTGGACGATAATCTAAAAAAAGAAAGCAACTCCTTTACCTTTACCAATCATGTATAACTCGTTAATCCGTTAATTGTTAAATAGCTATGACAATTTTCCATTCACGTTACTTTTTTCCAAGTCACTTAATTAAAAATTAAGTACCTAATATTTAACAAACGTGCTATAATTATCAAGAAATAAAAATTATTAACTAATAATTAAATATTACATTGCCGTCCTTTTACGCGCTGCACTTAAACATCTTTTTAACCGACTCCAAAAAAAGGAGGAGAATGTCAATGATTTTTTTTGATGTTTCTGCTGTTGAAATAAATGTTTACTGACTCAAACCCGAAAATACTAGTTTTGTATACGGTCATGGGCTTCAAATGTTTCATAAACCCTTGCATTAAATATTTCTAGTATTAACGATAACGCAAAAAATTAAATTATGTACTTTATTAAAACATATAACAGATTAACTACAAATATTAGTTAGCTAAAGCGTTAAAATGTTATATTTCGAAAGATTTTTAACAACGGATTCTCGATTAACGAAGTTAACTAATTATTTAACGGTGCATGAAATGATTTAAATTAATATTACCAGTTGGCAATAATACAATTAAGTAAATAAATTTAGTTAATTATCATAATTACCTTTTCTCTATAATTCGTGAAGTTGGATACAAATGGATATGGATGCTCGATTGGACTGTCAGCTTATTACTTATTAAGTTTTCCACTGAAAAAAAAAAGAAAAGCTCTTGAAAGTACCTTAATTTATATTATATATTTATGTTTGCTGCTGTAGTGTACAAAGTATTATTGTTGAAGTAAACAAATATATATAACGGAGTATCACATATACACATGTCGTCAGTGGTTGTTAAGTATTTTCAATGAAAACCAGTATGTCTTAAAATGTGGGCTAGTTTTTTTCCGGCAAGTGCTATCATTTTAACCTGAAACTACGGTCCCACCGGCCGCAGGATTAGAATTGAACGTGTTCTCTCTGACAATCGGGAACCCTCATGATGGTTGAATAAGATCTATTGTTAAAACAAAAAACGGTTTAGACTAATAAAAAATAATTAAGAAAGAAAATTATTATGAGTCAACTAAAATGGTACCTAAAGTATTTAAAGTAATCATCCATACTAATATTATAAATGCGAAAGTAACTCTGTCTGTCTGTCTATCTGTCTGTCTGTCTATCTGTCTGTCTGTCTGTCTGTCTGTCTGTCTGCCTGTCTGTCTGTCTGTCTGTCTGTCTGTCTGTCTGTCTGTCTGTCTGTCTGTCCGTCTGTTACTCTTTCACGCCTAAACGGCTGAACGTATTTTAATGAAATTTGGTATAATCAAGAATGGACATAGGCTACTTTTTATTAGAAAATAAGGGGGGGAGGGGGGTAATACCACCTATGAAAGTTTATATGGAAAAATGATTATTTTTGAAGTTAGAGATATGAAATTAGGCACAAATATAGCTCGAAACTTAGAATAAAATATAGACTACTTTTTGTTTCGAATATTAGGGGAGAAAGGGGTAAAACCGACCATGAAAGGATGTAGTCCACGCGAACGAAGTCGCGGGCACAGCTAGTATTAAGATATATTCTCAAAGATCTGTTTTTGGTTCCAGCAATAGATACCTTTTATTATTTGGTCCTTCGCTGGAAGCCTTGTAAGCAAGGAGACGACACCATAATATGCCAAGTTTGAGGGCTCTTCTGATGTATGTCATAACACAACTTTGACATTATATTTTCAGCAATCCGCAAAAAAAACAAAGTTATCGAGTATCGTTTGATGAATAAGTTATTCTTCATTGTGCATATCTTTCGTGTTTTTAAGATAATCTAACCTTATTTTTGCATTGTATCTTTCTAGTTATTATGTTATCTCATCTCCTAATATAATATAAAAGTTATAGATTGTGAACTGTATGACTATTATAACATTATGACTCATTTTATGCACGTACAAAAGTAAAAGACATACTGACTTAAACAAAGGTAAAAAAACCCAAAACATATTGTCATATTAAAATATAGCTAAAAAGACTGATGAGGTCGGATTATAGCAGTTGCCTCAGTCAATTTATACCTATTGAACAGTATCAAAAACATTATTTTGATTTAAAGCACTTCTGTTGCAGAAATTTTAAAAAAACCACAACGTTCAGGCCTGAGACAATATACAAAAGATCGTTTTCAATGTTGAACCGACCGGGATTCGAACCAGAGACGTCAAAGTCCGACCCACTAGCCTTTCAGCTGCTACAAACAGATATCATACAAGAAATATAATAAACGTTTCCTTTCTCTCTTTTTTAATGCTTTACAGAAATTAATGAACTTACTTATCTTGTCCTTTTTAATATCAAAAGACGCAATAATTTTTTCTCCAGTTCCAGGCAGCAAGTCAAAAGTATTGGAAAACACTGTTCTGTTGGGATAATCAATACTAGGCCAATTTAACACCTGCAAAACAAATTGTAAATTGCATCAGTATCTTAATTATTCTATTGAGTTTACGTTTAACTTCTGATGTAACTGTTAATTGTTTTATCACGTTATTATCAGGCTGTGATGCATGTATAAAACACGTTTAAGTTTTCTTAATAATATTATCATGGTACTAAATACTTTGAAATATTTCAAATATAGAGCTCCTGGAGGCGTGTTATATTAGAAGCAGGGGCCAAGCCTGCAAGGTAAGGGCGACAAGTACAACATAAAAAAGCTGTACTGGTCGCCCTTAAGCTAGGACCTCATTACCACTTAACATCAGATGGGATGAGTTCAATCTTGAAGTGCAATATAAAAGAATGGCCGCTGTCATTAAATGGCGAAATAATTTTATATTTCCATTGGTAAAAAGTTGCTTGTATATCTTACCCTGTTTGAACTAATAAACGGTTGCTTGTACATCACAACTTCAGCGACAATTCCAGTCCAAATGGTTTGGTTGCCTTTATTTATAACCTGAGGGTTAGCAAACTACACGTTAATGATATATTTTTAGCAAGATATTTTTATGTATTATCTTAAAATATTATTCTTGATAAAAAAAGTTTTGATTTCATTGCAAGTGTTACTTTTAGCTAATAAAAACGTAAAATCATATTTTTACTTAGTAAGTATACAAATTTCATTGCGACCTCCGAGATCCTGAAAAGAGGTTTACTGAATAGATAGACAGATAAAAAAATTCAAACTATGGTTGCATTTCTTGCACATTGACCGTTTTGGTAAATCTGTCCCTTGCCCAACCACATGCGTTAAGAGGAGGAAGTGGGTTACATTTCAACAAGGAGGAGTCCCAGATGATGCTATCTCTCAAGGCAGTTAAACGGTTCCTTAACTCTTCCTTACAAAAAAGTGTTAGAATTAAAATCTTTTTTAAACATTAAGAAAGTTAACAGGTCAGAACGATCTCAAACTATTCTGGTTACTACTGTAGTATGTCAAAGCGACGTCAATAACATTTTACTATGTGAGGGTGCATGAAGATAAGCAAGCTCCCCGAACAGACGAGGAAGAAGTTACTTCTCTTTTCGTTTAAACGTATTTTTTATGTTAAACGACAGATTTCTCAACTCGTATATTTTATGACAGACTGTGAAACTACTACGGAGGGTGAAAAATTATTTTGAAACAATATACAAATACACTTTATTAATAAACTTAGTAACTTAAACGAGTTGAGGTTTTAGGTAACAACTTTTGTAGTTTTAGCACTCCAATGTTCTCTGTCTTTCACAGGGCCCTTTTACTAAGTTTCGTATCCACTTCATATCGAAGTAAAGGTTAATTAGTCTCAAGAACGCCTACTTACCCAATATTCGTGAAAGTCTTTGAATACCCCTGAACTTTGGTATTGTATATTTGTGTCCGAAATCTCTTGATTCCGAACTGACCTAATATGGAAATAAAAAAACAGGAAACTGTTTTAGATTATTTGTTCATTGTTGAAGATTGCATCTGTCAATTTAATTATGTACTTACCAAAAATAAAAAGAACAGTGTTATGGAAACTAGAACGTTTGCAAATTAACATTCGAAAAAACAGAAATTTTATTACAAGAATATTTATTCTGAGTAGGTGTGGCCAACCGAACCTATTACTAAATTTTTTCATTTCAGTTCAATTTAAAAATTTATTGCATGTCTCATGGGGGTGAAAGTTGACATTCTTAAGGCAAAGACGGCGACTGTACATGTGACGCTCTGTAGAGAGGGTGTTGCTATGATTCTAAACATTAGCATAATCACTTTTTTTTAGCTGACGTATATTTTTGATATTTGCTCTTCCTTGCTGTCTTTATTACGTACATATTTCTTGATACACTATTTTTTGTAATTTTATTTTATTTTCTTTTACTGATCCCCCAACCACTACAGCAGTGGGGGCCGAACCCACGTCCAATAATTCAACAGCCTATTCCATCAGGTCAGATCAAGAGATACTAACACAGTAAAATATACAAATTAAACATACGCATGTAATAGGATATCTTCATTGTTCAAGTTCAGTCTCAAATGTTCAGTTATGTTCGTATTCGGAGAATTAGGCTTCTCGCAGAAATCTATGAGCAGCACGTTTATGTCCAAATTTTCGTCCACACTCTTAGGCTGGCTCATGTTGAGCTTGATATCGATTTGATGCTGAAATCAATACCCCAACAATAAAATATATGAAGTTGATACATGTAAAACATGTTTTATACTCGATTTTTACAATTTTTGATAGTACTTCACGCCGCACTAGTAAACATTAAATATTTTAAAGAAATAAATAATTTCATCTCCATGAATTTTATTTCATTTAGATAGGTGATACTTAAGTTCGTAGTTCTAAATATATTCGGCAGAGGACACTTTCCGGACGTTTAGAGGTCAATACAACAGAAAATTCATCGCCTACGATAACTTGCAGTTAACTCAGTTGGAAGAGCAGCACGCGCGATACGAGAAGGTCGTGGGTTCAAGCCATACGCCGCAAGGGTAGATCTAATTTTTCTGTTCCTTTAAAATATGTTTTCTACTAGTTCAGTCT
This sequence comes from Glyphodes pyloalis, assembly GCA_037074685.1. Lineage (NCBI taxonomy): Eukaryota > Metazoa > Arthropoda > Insecta > Lepidoptera > Crambidae > Glyphodes > Glyphodes pyloalis. Next base: position 4,746,897 of record JAYKKO010000002.1, read on the forward strand.
ACGAACTAGTTGATACATTTTGAAATTGTTTTTATATTATGTTGGTGGTGGAATATCACATAACATTTTATTTCACTATTGCAATCAGTTTTATAACTGACGCCCCGGCTTCGCACGGATGTAATGTAAATACTTAGAAATATTGGTTTTTCTATTATTTATTGCAAACAAAAACCTTCATCTTGAATCACTCTATCTATTAAAAAAAACCGCATCAAAATCCGTTGCGTAGTTTTAAAGATTTAAGCGTACATAGGGATATAGGGACAGAAAAAGAGACTTTGTTTTATACTATGTAGTGATTCATAATAAAAAATTTTCAGGTTTTGCAAATTTCTAACTAAAAACAGGGTTGTGTACGGTCTAATTCCAAAACCTTCTCATTTTTTGACGTCATGTAAAAATCAACCGATCGAAATGAAACCCGTGCTTCTTTTGACTCACCGTCATATTTTGCCTGAGACCTTTCGGCAACAAACATTTGTACTGGCCTTCATTCTCGATGCAGCCAAACTGCGCGACTGTGGCGCCACTAACGTGCACCAGCGCGCACGCCTCCCACGAGCTGTTGCCTTCGTTACTGATCATCAGGCTGGCTGTCAGCGATTCAGAGGACCCCAGGAGATATGACGACCCGTTGATAATGTCCCTGATAATATAAAAAATATATATGTCAGAAATAGCAACACTAGCGCCACCAAGTGGTCAATGTGGGCAACGGGACGCCAGCGCCATCTACAGGGCGTTTGACGTAGTCTACGGCGTAGCGGCGAGCGGAGCATCGCTCACTTTACCAACGATCGCCGAACAGTAAACACGTCGTCGGAAACTGTCGCGGAGCGTTGTACATCCTACCTACATACCTTTTCATAGATTGTGATTTTGTGTATCGTGCAATAAAATCGTTTTAATTCGAGTGTTCTCATTTATCGGCATAACCCGTTCATAGGCCCACAAGGCAAGGAAAATGAACGAGGCTAGCCTGAAAGATGACTTTAATCGACAGTGTAGTATACTGAAGTAACTTTAATAACAATTCGTTATGCAAGAATGTGAGGGTGGATGAAGATTTACAGCACGGAACAGATGAAGACTAGCAATATCGGTCAGCTTGTGACCACGATTGGTGCTACCTAACCGAGTCGTCAGGCAGTTGGTAAGTAATTCGTTTTAACTACATGTTTTGTTGAGTTTTCGCGTTTTGACCCGTTAACTTATTTTAAGCAAATTATCAAAATCGGTTCATAAACGGTGAAGATATGCGTGAACAAACATAAAAAATTAAACGAGGTCGAATTGAGGAACGACTTCCTTTCTTGAAATAGTTTGAGGAGTAAATAACGATAATATAAACGTTGCTTTTAATAAGACTTTTAGCAATTCAATACATTGGCTTATTAAAAATTAGCCCAAAAACTATTAAACGCCATTTTCCAGTTCGATATTTGTTCTTTATACCCACAGCATAAAGGCGATAAAAATCCCGAAGTATCTGTATACTTACCATAGTAGGTATACCTGTATATGTACCATAGTATACCTATAATATATGGATACTGTATACCGTAGTATACCCGTATACCTGACTTCTTTCATCATGCTTTCGACTAAATAACGTACCCTCCAGACCAATGAAACTGCATAGCAAATTTCGGGTTGCAATCAAGATCTTTGCACCTCCGGGAAAGATCCTTCTTAATTTCCAGCTCACTGTATGGGCTGACCACAGCCCATGAAAGATCAAAATCTGGAAAACAACCATTTATACAATTTAGACCTCTGGGTCAAACTGCCGCCCCTCAGATTATTTAAGCACTTTTAAAATAATTTAACGGGTCAAAACGCGACACCATTTTTATTTAGTAATTAATACGAACTACGTCGAAACGGCGGGCAGTAAGTAGTTCGTATAAACTACTAAATAAAAATGGTGTCGCGTTTTGACCCGTTAAATTATTTTAAATGTTTAAAATGGAACGCGAAAGTCTTAAAATTTATATTTAAGCACTTAATTAGTTTACACGTAATATTTTAAAGAAACAGAAAAACTTCATCTCCCCTTGCGTTGTGAGGCTCGAACCCACGACCTTCACGTATCGCGCGTGCTGCTCTTCCAACTGAGCTAACCGCAAATTATCTTGGGCTATTAATTGTTATGTTGTATTATTAACCTTAGCCTCCGGTAAGTACCCTCTGCCAAATATGTTTAGATCAACATACTTATGGGCGCGTGGTACATTTGTTGCAGAAATATTTGAAAACCAAGGAATTGAAGACACATTGGCATCTTAATAGATTAAACAAAGGGAGATGAAATTCGTCTGTTTCTTTAAAATATTAAAGTTTAATAGTGCGACGTAAACACATCATTATTTATGGGTTTGGATTAAACTAGTTCCTTTTTAATATAAGTTCTTTAAGTGAACAATAGTCTAAACAAAAGGTCTAGGGGTTTTTTTAATTATTTTATTTACCTACCGAGCTTCTTACCTAATCTTTCCATATGTTAAGATAAAAAAATTTTGCGTAATAAATAGCTTTTGCGCGATAAGTACCTTATATCTTTTCTCATATACCAGTGTATAATTGTATCGGCCAAATTTTATCAAAACTAGTCAAATAATTTTGTAATGTGTTTTGTTAAAAGGAAAAACCTAAACAACTATTTTTTTTTATTTTAATTCCTACATATGATCTTGTAAGACATAGTATGTAGTGTTAACATTTTCTTACTTACATTTTATTATATTGAATGAACATAACTGGTAAACAAGCTTTTAAATTTTTCATCAGCACTAGAAGTATATATGTATATATAATATATAAAATAAAAATACTAATATCATAATACTCAGATATATTTGTTTTGGATGCGCCCCGCGAGTAAATTTTATCGCACTCATAATGAATGTCAAAGTCAATGCGTCAGCTGGGATTGGCTGAAAATACGAGCTCGGTGTGCTATCAGCCAATCAACAGTGTTGAAGCTTTTCTCGTCTCATGCGACGAAAATTTGACATAATACGCATGATAGTTTGACGACCTCCGTAGCCGAGAGGCGAGCGTGCTGGAATTTGACGTCACCATCTCCGAGGTCCCGGGTTCGATCCCCGGTCGGGTCAATATGGGAAACGAACTTTTCTGTATTGTCTCGGGTCTGGGTGTTGTGGTACCGTCATTGTTTCTGATTTCTGTAACACAAGTGCTTTAGCTTACCACAGAATCAGAGCAATGTATGTGATGTTGTCCAATATTCATAATTTATTTATTTTATTTATAGTACACATAGGAATTGAAAAGCAATGAAAAGGTGTTAAATATTTATTTATATAGAGCAAAGCACTCTGGCACAGGTATTTGTCTACCTAAATGAGTGCAATAACTTTTATGCTTGTTTTTTGTAAACTTACCAGCAGCGTTCAAAATGTCGCTCTCGTCTATAATAACTCTTGACCGAAATACGTAATCACCCGGGTATTTATCCTGTAAATTTAAAACATCACATTCCCCTTGGGAAACTGATCATTTAAACAAGTATTTATTTAACTTAGTACCTTGTTACATATAGTTAAATATCTAACTGACTTACTTACTTAGTAACGCGGTGATTTAATGTGACAAGGTACTGAGAGGTATACCAGTTTGAGTTTTCGTTTTGAACCATCATATTATTAAGTTAGCATTTTTTTAATATTAAATTTATAGCCAGTTACTTTATTTAACGCGTAGCTAAAATAAATATACATACCACTTCTAATAAAACGTCAACGCAAGGCGTTCCCATACTTTTCCCAAGCATATTTATAACTGTTTGATTATTATTTATAGCAACACCGTTACCTTCAACATCATTTTTTAACGTCAACACTGAAAAAAAAAGAATTTATTTTGTATCAAAATACATCATGTTTATATTACTGGTTATCAAAGGGTTAAATAAAATTATATTTCAATGATTGACTAAATTGATACTTACATAAAAACATATCTTTTAATATTTTTATAGATAAGCACAACATTTTGTTTTATATCATCTATCTTATTTTGTTTATATCGCCTACATATTTTATAAATATGTTTCATTAGATTACTCTCTGTATTTACTTTGTCTTTTTGTTAAGATTTAAAGCGTAAGAAAACATTAAAATCGAACTTTGTTTAGCGTAATACCGTAAAAACGAACATACTTTTTACTAACTAAAAATAATTATGGTCTTTTCAATACTTTTGAAATTACTTACATAAATCCAATGACCTATTCTTAACATCTTTAATGCTGACACAAACTCTCATCGTAAAATTCATGTCATCAAGTTTTAACTGCAATAAAAAAGTTTTAGTTAAAAATGAATGCAAGGCGCTAGAAAATACTACCCACCAAAACCCACGCAAAGTATTTATACGCACAACTCAAAACAGTAGTATGCCTTATACATCCTAAAATTATAAAACGATAAACCATTTTCATACAATAATATTAATCTTAAATCGTTTCATATTGTTGAAATGTATATTAATCGATATCCTACTACTTATTTGAGTTCATTAATTTTTCTAGCATTTTAGGTAGTTGAGAAAAAGTTTATAAAAATTTTATTTTGGTACTAATTCTCAATCTTCAATTCACGATATACAATGTTACTATTATAAAAATCGTTAGATTACAATCTATCTTATAAACTGTCGATAGATTGTAAACCGCAACATTATGATTACAATTTAACGTATTATTTTTCTTTATATTACAATCTATCGATGGGAATCGGTCAAATTGTGAACCGACGTACGGAATGCATCTCGCTCAATGATAGGTTGAACATTATGTGCCCCCGCCGCCCCGGCATTCGCCATATTTTTTGTTATTTCATCTGAATATTAATTAGAGTTTTTTTTTATTATCCAATTTTAATAGTTTAAGGACAAAATTACCGTTTTTATAAAAGAGCCTTTATAGATTTTCAGTTTTAGTTAGTGTTTAAGACATAATACTTAATTATTTATTAAAAGATATATATCCAAGATTTGAAGTTAGATAGACAGATAGTTAGACGAAAGGGCTGTAGAAAGTCTGAAGGATATAGTCTGACATAATTTGAGAGTAGTTAGATAGATATTGAGATCCAGGTTTCTATATAATAGAAACAGGCATATCCTTTGCTCATGATACATTTTTCACAAATCAATTGCTATAATTACCTCATTCCCTACAAGATCTGCCTGAACAGTCACATTTACTGAAGGTACACAACGTAAAATCATGATATTTTGATTCCCTGGGGAACCGACTGCTAATTCTGAAAAAAATATATCGATTTTAGTCTAAAAAATGCAAAGTATAGTTCGTTTGCAGCATTTCAGCAAATCCAATTATATTATACACTTAGTTTGAAACGTTTTCATTTCTGCAAAAAAAAGACACAAAACAATGAATTGAACTCAGCTTAGAGCCATGCATGTGTAATGCACAATTTTATTTATACTTTCATGGTTTTACGGCTATCAAAACATTTATATTGTTTTAACTGACGGCAATTGAACAAAACTCTATAAAAAGCAACGATTGAATCAATTGTATATAATATATATATGACCAGTTAGATATTTAAACCAGAATGAAAGCGTAGTTTTTGCTAAAATAAAAAAAACTTTACAACACACATAGCGTATGAAAGTTCAATGGAAATAAGTGACGTCGCACTAAATATTAACGAAATAGCTGTTGCCCGCGACTTCGCACGCGTTATTTCGGGATAAAAAGTATCCTATATGTTAATCTAGTGTGTCATCTGTCTTCCTACCAAATTGTATCCAAATCCGTTTTGTAGTTTTTGCGTGAAAGAGTAACAAACATCCATACATCCATACTTACAAACTTTCGCCTTTATAATAGTAGTAGGATGTATTTGAATAACTCGTCTTACATGATAAAAGAAAAAATGTGTCTTATAATTTTTGAGAATTTAACTCTTGGACCAAACGGAATATTTAAGTCATCTATCCTTTTGATAAGATAAACTTGACAATTGAATAATAGCAAAAATAATGAATCTAGTGCTATTAACACTTAAAATATTTACACACATTCTAGAGAGAATGAAATTAACTTCTCCATCTTTTGATATAATTCAACGACTTCTTTTGCCGCTGTAAATATTAGAAGATATATAAAATAAATCAAAATTGAACCTTAAACTTAAAGCATTACCATCGCATTTATTTCCATCAACATCAGGTATGACAAGAAGACTGTAACCGAATGTTTTGAAGGCGTTATTTTGGATCCGTTGCGTGAGTTCCAGTTCCGACACTGTAATTCTACTCACATTCTCATTAGTTATTAATTTTTTGTTTATTTCATATCCAGAAAATATATATACCATTCCTTCTCCTGAATTTTCATATGGGGCGCTCACAAATATTTCTGCAATCAATTAAAACATTATGTACAACACTTGAAATTCTTAAACTAGAAAATTAGTAATAAGTTTAGCTTTCATATGTAAAAAAAACTACTGAGTTTCTTGCTGGTATCTTCTCTTTAGTTATAGGTTCCGAACCGGAGGTAGCTTCATTTGCTTTATATAGAGAGATTGACTTTGACTTAAATATTAAGATAAATACTTTTTTTTTACACAATAATATTATATCAGCACTAGTAACTAAGTTACCTCAAAGCTTTTACCTGAAAGATCATCTCCATCAAGATCACTCGAAGCTATTGCTGTCCCAAACCTCGACCCATCGTAGTTACTAACTATCATTTTATGTCTTTCAATCGTATCAGTTTTATTCTGAAACTAATCAAGATTTATATACCGACAATCTGTATATACTTGTCTGTAGATGCCATGGAAGTTAATAATATTTATTTATTCTAGTCAGGTACAATTAAAATATACATTTCCTAACATTATGATATGTAACTAGCTGTATTCATAATTTCTACTGTGTAAAATTTCTTATAATAACTAGCGGACCTGACAGATTTCGTTCATTCAAAAAGATTTGGAATGTGATTATGATAAACTTTATTGAATAGTGATAAAGTTCAAATTGACTCTACATTTTGATTAATAAACATATTGGAAACATAAAAGAGCTGTCGCTAGGGTTTTCACTGCAATAATTCGATTTTTTCTCAGCGTTCAAACCACACCTGGACTCAAAAAACATTAAAAAATAATTAGCAAAATTGGTCCAGTTAGTTATGCGCTTACCGACACATTTTGAGATTTATTTTTATATTAAAGAAGACTAAATATAAGAGTTAAAAATTTCTTGAATAAAGTATTATAAACCATGTATGTATGCAATTAGTAAAAGCAATTATATTAATACTACAAACAGAGGCATACAGAGTTTAAGAGAGGTAGGGCATAGCGATTTCTCGCTCGAACTGGAGCAGCCCGACTGGTGAAAAACCTTTACCTTACAGAAACCCGCAGCCAAATAACAATCACTTCTGTGGTGTTGTGTTCCTGCGTGCAAGTAAGGTTTCCAGAGCTCTTGGGGGGTGCTACATTAGTAGCAGGGGACAAGCCTTCAAGGTAAGGGCGACAAGTCCAGTAACAGATTTATTATCCTTTACTTGTTGCCCTTAAGCTTGGACCTCATTATGCGATACATATATATTGAGTGCAGCGATGGCTGGCACATACGTCATGCTTGTGAACAGATGCCACCTTTGGGGACTGGTCTGCTCCAGCTTACCTCTTAAAATAAAATAATACTTCATGCTTTTTTCACTCATCAAAATAAAACTATATGACTTGGTCCAAAGTGTTCTACACATAGCTATAAGTTAGATACTGCTACTGTAACTTATCTGCTGAGTTTCTTACCGGTGTCTTTTCGGTAGATATAGGTTCCGAACCGGAAGTAGAATCACTTTGCATTGTATTCAATGACGATTCAAAAGTGTTACATGTAACCTACTTGAATAAAGAAATATTTGAGTTTGAGTTATATTTGTATAAGATTTATCTATTACGACCGATAATAACATTTTGTCAATATTTTTTTTTTGTAAATTGAACTTTAAGATTTACCTCATCCCACCTGATAAGTGGCAATAAGGTCCTAGCTTAAGGGCGATAAGTACAGTATAATAATAACTGTTACTGGACTTGCCGCCTTTACCTTGAACGCTTGACCCCTGATACTAATGTAGCACCCCCCAGGAGCTCTGGAAACCTTAATTACACGCAGGAACACAAAACACCGAAGTGATTGTTATTTGGCTGCGATCTTCTGTTATGTGGAGGTATTTCACCAGTTCGGCTGCTCTAGTTCAAGCGATAAATCGCTATGACCTACCTATGACCTCTCTTAGAAATAATTGATTGATTGTATCATGTGCGTTTTGTCAAGCGTCATCTCAATCGCTTCGATTCCGATTCCCCACACGCGTTCCTCAGGCGGTAACCAATGCATCCTCGCGCACTATAGTAAAAAAAAGATCGATCTCTACCTTTTCCCCACCCAAATATATATGCAAAGCTCCAATTTCGTAGCCGCCATCAACATACGTTGGTGCACCAACGAGGAGTTCCGAAAACTCATCGAAGTTAAGGTTAGCAGAACACATGGCTGCCCCAAACATAGACCCCATCGGTCCCGTATCAACAATACAAACATATTCATTGATTTTAGAACTTTCCAGCAGATACAACTGCTTATTCTTTTTGGACGCTGGTGCTATAAAATGTATCTAAAATGAAAAAGAGAAACGTTAGTTCCATTTTGGATTTCCCAAAAAACGGCCTTACTAAGGCCCATGCCTTACATATATCACATAAATGTAAAAACAGAGAAAGTACATATGTCAATACACTGTAAGTTTTCTATATAATCTTAAATGAAACTAATCATAGCTCAATAAAAAAAACCGAAGGTCAGAACATCAGAAATTCAATAATTTGTAATTGAAGAACATTTATAACTACTTTAACCTACTTGTAGTAAGAACATGAATACATTAAAGGTGCTCCCTCACCGGGAGCATTCGCGTGTAATGTAACATTTAGTTCAATTTGGGAGCATTCTGATGTAGTTGTTCCCGTAATGTCAGACGAGAATGTCATTGTGCTGAGTGCGACAATATTATTCAACATTGTATAATTGCAAGGTGCATTGTAATGACCGATTTCCCTTCTTCACTGATGTAATGCTCAAGTCTCCAATGTTACATTATACGTCAATGCTACCGGTGAGCATAGCTGGGCATTAACTCGTTAATCCGTTAATTAACGAAGGTAACATTTCGAGTAACGGATTAACTTTTAAGTTAACTTTAAAAACTGTTAACGGACTCATTAACTTCCGTTAATAATCCAGAAGTCCGTTAATAATCCAATGCCTGCTATTCACCGCATTGCACCGCGGTGGCGTGGCGAAAAAAACAGGTTCAGACAAGTATGACACAACAAGTGGCGAGCAGCACGTGTCGCGAGTTAAATAAAAATACTATAGAAAGCGCGTGCGAGTGAGAAAGCTGCGAATAGATTAATTTTGTTCATTTAATTTAACATGTCATTAATTACTTAGAGCCGGTGTTTTAATTAGAATGACGAGTGCTGTGTTTGTTTTAAAGAAGAGAGCGTTCAAGTATTACATTGTAACAGGTTACCTACGCCATCATATCGAATACCAAGCGATCCAAAATCAAAATATCGAACACTATTAAGCGAACGGTACGAAAATCGAACGTTTAAAATATCGAATATACAAATAATCATTCGATGTATTGAGCGTTCGATACTTTTACCATTCGATATTTTGAACGTTATATTATATGTAAATTTGATATTTTGAGCGATCGATTATTTGTATCCCTACTAATATTATAAATGCGAAAGTAACTCTGTCTGTCTGTTACGCTTTCCCGCTTAAATCTCTCAACCGATTTTTCTGAAATTTGGTATTAGGTGTATACGTTGAACCTCAAGAACGGACATAGGCTATTTTTTGTTAAAAAAAAAAGGGGGGGGGGGGGATAGGGGTAATACCACATTTGAAAGTTTATACGGGAAAATGTATATTTTTTAAGAAAGAGATATAAAATTTGGCTCGAAACTTGGAGTAAAATATAGACTACTTTTTAAGGGTAAAACCGACCATGGGATGGAGTCCACGCGAGAACGTTCGATGTTTATTATTCGATATGAATATTTTTTGACTCTCCCCCCCTTTCCATAACCTTCCCCCTCCCGCGTACGTAATACTTGAACGCTACCTAAATTACTGTCAATCATCATTTGCGTGTGAATAAGGAAGTGTGTGTGTGTGTGTGTGGTAATAGGTATTAGGTGAATTGAAAAAGTGTACTGTGCAGTGCAGTAATCAAAACTCTATCATGGAAGACGTGGAATCGGATGCCAGGTCCTGGTGAGAATCCATGACCATTCATCCATCAATTTTGATTATATTTTAACGGATTAACGATTAACGTTAACTTGCGTTAATTCGTCTGAAATGTAACGCTTTAACGTGTAACGAAGCTAACTTTTTTAGTAACGGATTAACGATTAACGAAGTAACGGTGCCCAGCTATGCCGGTGAGCCAAATTGAATACACCTAATAAGTACTTGAGTAAAACTAATGCTATATTAATAATACGTACAATTCCTTGAGATTCGTTGAGTCCACTTATTGCGTAAACAATATCAGAACCGAAGAATTTTCCAGAGGTTATAGCAAAACCTAAAATTCGAAATCATTTCAATTGAAATATTAATAAATTCGTATTTCCAATAATATTATTAAAATGTAAAGTAATCGTCACTTCCACAACGTCACTATCGTTATTAAGAGATAATAAATTAAAGGAAAAAAAAATTTTAAAAACAAGCTTTTAAAAGGCTGTCTTTCTTTCAATAATGTGTTTTGTTGGCATTTTTTACGTCACTAATGTTCCTACTTACCTACATTGCGAAATTTATTTAAATACGTTCGATCCCTGGATCGCTTTGGAGAAGTTTTCTTCTTCACAGTAAGGAGGGTGGCTGTGTTCAACGTATCAGTGGCGTTCATAAACGTAACCGATGGTATTTTTGGCGACACTTTAGCTACCAACAACCAGTTTTGGTCGATCAAAGTTCTCCAACCAAAGCCCCCCAAAATCCTGGCCGGAGCTGGAAAACAAAACAAAATACTTATTTGAAAAATAATAAAATGAATGATGAGACTATGCCGACTTACGATATTATCTACAAGCCGACAAAAATACATCGTTCGCCGAATTGGTATAGTAAACACCGCTCCATACGTAACTTATGTACGATAAGTCAATCAATAACATCGATTTTACATCGCGATGTCAAAGTTATCGTATTATTTACACAAACTATTTATATTAAACTAGGTTTGCCTGAGACTACGTTCGTGTGTCGACCTTTTTTACTGTCTGTTTTTACCCCTATCTCCCTTAATATTTGGAACAAACAGTAGCTTGTATTTTAATCCAATTTTTGAATAATATTGCCAAATTTCAAATCTTAAAAATAATCATGTTTCCATATAAATTTTCAAGGGTGGTATTACTCCCATCCCCCCTTATTTTCATAACAAAAAATAGCCTATGTCTGTTCTAAAAGTTCATCGTATACCTGTACTAAATTTAACCAAAATTGATTCAGTAGTTTAAGCGTGAAAGCCAGACAGACAAAGTTACCTACTTTCGCCTTTAAAATATTAGTATGGATAATCGATAAATAAAAAAAATTGATTGTTTTTTATAACCTTTTATGAACGGTAGTTACGTACCAACCTACTGAATAATAATAACTATAAATCATACTTACTCAATTGTTTCTCTTCATCGACAATTGTGTTGGATAGGTAAGCTGTACCGTTGTGCATGAAACAAGCTCCAACGGGAAAAGTGGCGTACTCTTCCTCTTTCATATGTACCTTTCTATACCATAAAGGCGCGCAAGTCTGTAATAATAACACATTAAATATTACTTAAATAATTACTCATTTTAAATAGTAATGTCACACATCTACCAGACCTATTATGAATTCTCATGAATATCTTCCAAATTATAAGGTACTCTTTCGATAGACTAGCGGCCCACCGCGGCTTCGCACCCTTTTTGCCCACATTATTGTGACTTATCTATAATAACAACTGTTGGCAACAGATCTGGCAACCCCGTTGCTAGGTACTTGTTATCGTGTGTAATTTGTTCGGCAAGCATCGGGATTAGACTGTGGTTTTTTCGTATTTTTTCTACTTTTATGTGATTCTGTGAATATAAGTTAAAATCGGAATATCTTGTTATTTCTGACCTTAACACCAACTATTAAAGTGTTATTACCAATAATTTTATCAAATAATGCTTGCTTCTGTAGTAACCAAATCAAAATTAAAAATTAAAAAATTCTGTTTCCTTAAAATACAATATCAAGAAAAACAAACGTAATTTACATGTTAATTTACAAATAACGATAAATATGCATCCCCGAATATATAAAAACAAAACAGAAAAAATCTTTACAATTCAGATGGAACCAACAATCATGCAAATGCAAGTAATAAATAACTCTGTAGGTACCTTGTCACATTAAAATAACAGCTAACTGTACGGGTATAATTGACGTACTCAGTCACTCGAATGTTTAATGTGTCAAGGTAGGTACTGTGGTGTGGTTCATAACATTTTCCTTACTGAGGCATACAAACGAATGATGCTGACTATACCTATGTCTTAATAAAAATAATAGTTTAAAAAACTAAAAAACACGCTTTTAGCTCGCACTAAAAATTACAAAATAATTCAGACATTTAAGAAAGAAAGCGTGGAGCGTTTATGTTATCTTTACTCTTTTTGGACAAAACGCTCCACGCTTTCTTTCTTAAATGTCTGAATTATTTTGTAATTTTTAGTGCGAGCTAAAAGCGTGTTTTTTAGTTTTTTAAACTATTATTTTTATTTTCTACTTTTTAGTTTTCTCATGTATCAATAATTATATAATTCTTTTTCGTATCCAATTCAGCAAACCCTTTCATTTAATACCCATATCATAGGGGTGCATTTCAAATAGCCTGTCCGTTATCTTGGACGCCCGCCATATTGGATTTGAATCACGTGACAATTTTTTTCGTATTCCTGACAGCAAACCCTTTCTTTTGATACCCATATCATGGAAGTGCATTTCAAACAGTCAGTTCGCCATCTTGGGGAGGCCGCCATATTGGATTTGTAATGACGTTTCTTAGCTAGTCATGTATTGTCATCAGAACTCAGAGCGTGTGCAAAATTTCATCTTAATCAAAGACCGGGAAGTGGGTCAAATTAAGATTCAAAGATTCCGTTACATACATAGATACATACAACCCGAGCTAATAAAAGCGTGTTAAAAACTTACGTAAAAATAGTCATCGGTTGCCGAAACAGAAACCCCAAGGTTCAATTTCAAACTCGGCGCTAACTCTGCAATGAGACCAAAGTTTTGTATGTTAAAGTCAAGCGATTAGTGCTTTTCATTCGTGTGTGTTTTGGTGCCAATATTAGATTAAATGTAGTATGACGGGACTTCTTCCATGTTTTTTCGTTCACTGTATTCAAAATGATACTTATTGGCGACAGATCTGGCAACCCCGTTGCAAGGTACGTGTTATCTTCTTGCCCTAGCTTTTAACGCGAGCGACCATGATTTTTCCCTATTAAATAAATAAATAATAAATAAATATTGGACAACATCACATACATTGCTCTGATTCTGCGGTAAGTAGCTTAAGCACTTGTGATACAGAAATCAGAAACAACGACGGTACCACAACACCCAGACCCGAGACAATATAGAAAAGTTCGTTTCCCATATTGACCCGACCGGGGATCGAACCCGGAACCTCAGTGATGGCGCGACGCCAAAGTCTGGCCCGCTCGCCTCTCGGCTACGGAGGTCGTCAACTGGTTACTAAATATTTTGTGAATATAAGTTAAAATTGGAATGTCTTTTAATTTCTGTCCGTAACATCGTGATTTTTTTTCTAAATTTCATGCGATTTTGTGAGTGCTGAAATTGAATATATTTTCAATGTTGACTACAAAATTTACTAACCTGGATCGTATGGAGCTAATGAGTCCACATCGATTACAGCTTCCTGGCACTTAATTGTTTTGTTCAAAAGCACTTCGCTTAGAGGGCACTTGAAAACCTTCCCTGTTCGGCTGCTGTGGGGCGCCCCGGTTACTGAAATATCAAAAAAAAAAAACTTAATAGATACGGATATTTGAAGCATATATTAAATACGACTTCAAACCGTCTTAAAACTAAATCGGTCCTTTTCAAAACATCACGCCATTTAAGCGTGTACCGATATTTAGAGTCACGGTTTTAGTGTGAATCAAGCAAACTTTTCAAGGAATCTAGAGTTCTATTTTTTAGTGCTATAGGCCGCACTAGCGAACTGTAAATATTAAAAAACCGGCCAAGTGCAAGTCGGAGTCGCGCACGAAGGATTCCGTACTGTTGTTTATTCAACATTTGAAACAATATTGTAACCTTTTTTGTTTCCCCAAAAAATTACGTTTGTTGTATAAGAACCCAACTTAGATAATTATTTTATATTGTTTTGATAATGTGTTGTTAAAGCAGCAACAAAAATACATAATGAGTGCAAATCACGGTTCTTGATATACAGCCTGGGGACAGACAGACGGACGGACGGACGGTCAGTGAAATCTAAGTAAGAAGTTAAAAAACAGTAAAATTATGTCTCCCCTTATGCATTCCCCGAAGGCTAAGAGATTAAAAACAGAATTATTCATCGCCGATTTCAGTTGGAAGAGCAGCATGTGCCTTACGTCAAGATCGTGGCTTCGGATCCCATATCGCAAGGGGAGATGAAATTTATATATTTCTTTAAAACATTTAAAATTGAAATATTAGAAACAGAAAAAAATTATTTTCCCCTGCGGTACGGGAATCGAACCCACGACCTTCACGTGTCGCGCGTGCTGCTCTTACCAACTGAGCTAACCGCAAGTTATCGTAGGCGAAAAAAAATTCTGCTGTATTTAACCGTTAGCCTCCGGTAAGTGCCCTCTGCCGAATATGTTTAAAACTACATACTTCATCGATTTTATTATTTTTATAGTACTAAACGCCGTACTAGCGAACTTTAAATATTAGAAACAGAATTTTTTTATCTCCCCTTGCGGTGCGGGAATTGAACCCACGACCTTCACGTATCGCGCGTGCTGCTCTTACCAACTGAGCTAACCGCAAGTTATCGTAGGCGATGAATTTTTTCTGTTGTATCAACCGTTAGCCTCCGGTAAGTGCCCTCTGCCAAATATGTTTAGAACTACATACTTACCGCAAAGGGGAGATAAAATTTTTCTGTTTCTAATAACTACATACTTATTTAAACTTTGCTAGTGCGGCGTGTAGCACTATAAAAACGTAAAAATCTCTGGTCTTAAATCATAGATTACAATACATATTACAATAAATATATTTTTATGGTTCTTCAGGAATATATAATAAATAATAAAATATATTTGTTAACAGTTAGTATTGTTTATTTAAATATCTGTATTTTGTATGAAATTGATGCAACACAATATTTTTTGTTCAAAACTATGGGGTTGACTGGTTGACAAGCACAGAGACACACAGGGTAGCTTGTCTATTCTTAAACTGTTATTAATCTGATAGAATAATAATTATAAGCAACTGTAAGGTATAAACGAACTTTACAAACAGACATTCAATCTTATTTATTAGAATGATGTCATAACCCAGTTTTGTGTTGACTAGTGTGCGAATTGTGATACTAAATTTGTATTTTCCTGCTTTAATAGTTATGAGTACATTCAATATTAACCACCAAATTGATTGGTAGTAGAAGAATGTAATGAGCAGATATGATCTATATATATAAAAGAAAGTCGTGTTAGTTGCACTATTTATAACTCATTTTTCATATTTGAACTCTGTGCCTTGGGCAGAAACAAAAACGGTTATTATTACTAGTACTGCGTAGTGAGAAAATAGTATGGATAAGATTAGAAAATAGTATTCTGTTGGAATAGTATGGACCGCGCGCCGCAATGAGTAGCGGAACTAATAATAACAAAGGCATATCCATACAAAACTAGCACTTTCTGAAACTGCTTGATTATCGTTTTGTTCATGCTAGGGGCACCGTATCATGAACAAAACGATAATGTTCAACAAGAATTATAAAAATATACATTTATACAATTATAAATTTTATTTTTATTTTATTTTGCTTTATTAGGACAATCAACAAGAAAAACGCTGACAATACATATTAAGGAACAACATAAACTTAAAGCTAAGCGTCTTCTTAATTAGAGGTTGCCACGGCATGCAATGTGGACTTACATTTTTATTTTATAAACAAAGGTAAAATAGGGCTTAAAAACATAAATTTAGTGAGGTAGGGCACAGCGATTTATTGCTCGAACTAGAGCAGCCCGACTGGTGAAATACCTCCACCTTACAGAAGACCGCAGCCAAATAACAATCACTTCTGTGTTGTTGTGTTCCTGCGTGTGAGCAAGGTTTCCAGAGCTCCTGGGGGGTGCTACATTAGTAGCATGGGTCACGCCTTCAAGATAAGGGCGACAAGTCCAGTTATAGATTTATTATGCTGTACTTGTCACCCTTAAGCTAGGACCTCATTACCACTTAACATCAGGTGGCATGAGGTCAATCTTGAAGTGCAATATAAAAAAAAATCAATCAATCAAATATTCTCTTATTCAAGTAGGTTACATATAACACTTTCCAATCGTCATTGAATATAATGCAAAGTGATTCTACTCGTGGTTCAGAACCTATATTTACGGAGGCGATATCGGTAAAAGTACTAGTTAATTAAAATGGAACGCGAATGTCTTAAAGTTTAAATATTTTTATGTTGTATAGTTTATTTATGGAGAAAGGCCATAACTGATATGTGGATATATTTAATTCTTAGAAGTGGACTGTTGACCTAAGATACGATAATACACTATCTTTGAAAAACTACAAAAAAGTGTAGGTATACAATACCTAAAGTGCGGCTTTTATTCTGATAGGCCAACGAAAATCCAAACGATTCCTGGCCATCAGGTACCGGTTTCAATACTACGTGTGAACGCTCATGGAAAAAGACTCCTCCAATAGGTAGAACTTGATACAACAGGAACAGGTGCACAAAGTATTCTGAAAAAAGGTCATGAAACAAACTACGAAATTATAAGCAAAAAAACAAACCAACTTTCCCTTAATTTCTCTGGGATACTGTCATCAGATCCTGGTATCTTTATCATGGAACTACCGCCAAGATATTTCCTTTCTAACATAAAAATAGTCATCAAAATCGGTTCCTAAACATAAACAACACAAAACCACTTAAAAAATCACAAAATATTCAAGGTCGAATTGACCGTGAATATCCTTTTTTTAAATTTGGTGAAAATCAAATACAAATTTAACACTCGGAGTCAGTAAAAAAACTATTCACATAATTTAAAGATACAAATTGTATTATTAAATTGTATCCTGAAATAATGTTAAAAGTTTTATCACATTATCGTAGCTGCGCAAAATTTTTAAGCAAATTATACGTTGTAATTCAATTTGAAAATCGAACGGACAGACTAATTACATTTATTGTTTTTTTTTTACCTAGTTATCATTCAAACCTATTTTGTAGTTTCGTGAAATATCCATAGACTTAAAGTCTTAACTTAAGCATTAGTCACACACCAACCAAAAGCAAGATTAAAAAACTTACGAAACATCTTCTAAAAAGCAATTCAATGCTTCACACACTAACACATCACTGATTACATAGTGCACAAAACATAATGAGGAATAACATGATCAAGGAAATATGAATTAATTAAAAGGAAAATGGTCGTTTTCAATTCAGACTATTATTAAAACTTCTATTAATATATTATCATGGGTTTAACTTATCATTGAATAGCAAAATGTCGCAGCGAACTGAGAATAACATGGTTTTAACAGAATCCAGACAGATATCGAAAAATTACCAAAATCTAATATAACTAACTAAATTCCACAGTTCCCTTCGTCATTTTGATGGTTTTAAACTCATCCAGCCGCGGCAGAGGGCGACCATAAGAGTTAACCGAACACATAAATAACAAGCAAATAAATATGTAGATACTCGCTTCAGCCTCCTTTGCTACAAAAAGGTGTAGTGGTAGCAGATTAAGAAGAGCATTAAGAGCGGCTCCTGGTGTAGTCGGAACAGCACCAGTTGCCATAAGGCATGCCACGCAGGCATACGTTACTACCGGCCTGACTATGGCAGTGTACATCCACAGGGCTTTGCTAGGTTTCAGAGCCCATTTAGTGGTGGTTAGACTATTTTAGCCTTTTGGAGTGCATTGTCTATATTTTGGTCGATTGTGACGCCTAAATACTCGGTTTCAGAGAAAATGGTATTTTTATACCCTTTATAGTGGGCGTTATAACTATATCCAACTTACGTTTCCTGGTAAAGGGTACTACAATTATTTTATTCGGATTAACCGATAGGTTGTTCTCAGTGCACCAGTTCGTGATCTTTGGAGTATAGAGAGCACGGTGCTTTGACAGGGTCCTATTACACAGGCCACAACGTCATCCGCATAGCCCTGTATATCTAAGCATTTTGTTGAGGCTTCTTTTAAGAGTTGGTTGACAACAAGCGATCACAGTAGAGGTGATAGTACTCCCCCTTGAGGGCAGCCTCTTGTTGTCTTGAAGCCTCTTTTGGTTCCATGCAAGCTCATGTTCACAATTATGTTAAGGAGCATATTTTGTATCCAGCAAACATTAGTGCTGTCTATACTTTTGGCACACATCTCCTTAAAAAGGGTATCGAGATAATCGAGTGACATTGTCGAATGCTCTTTCGATGTCAAGGATAGTCCTCTGTGCCTGGCTATTTGTTTGTCTTCTAGAGCCCTTTTAATTCTATCCGTCAGTTTGAGTCAAGGCAGATTCTGTCGACTTTCCTTTGCAGTAGGGATGTTGTTTAGAATGCAGTGGTTGTTTGGGCAAAGGCACATCCCGAATGCATTCATCATCATAGAAATAGATACCAACTCGATTATTTAGGATATACATCATTAATATACGGGTTCCCGCTGCATATACCACTAGACCATCAAGGTCTTTTTATTTAAGCAGAGTTCTTTCCACAATTTTCGGGATAAAAATATCCTAGACGTTTATTTAGTATCAAATTATCTAGCTACCGAATTTTATCCAAATTTATTCAGTACTTTTTAATTGAATAATATCCATACTTCTATTCATGTTTCTAATTTGAGTGAGATTAGTTCCAAAATAAAACATAAACGTCTTATTTTCTCAAGCTATTTAATCAACTAAAATTTTTCCTACATTTTGTTACATCGTTAGTGAATAATAAAGATATTTATGTTATGGCCATACGAAAGCCTTATTTATTTAATCAATATTGAATTTAATAATATAATATTGATGAAATAAAATATATTATAGTAAATTATGCAGAAATATTTAATTTAAGTGGAAGACTCTTGAATGACTGGTGTTTTCATATCAACTATCTCGAATGCATCGTCATCATCCACCTCCATCACCAACTGTTAACAATAGAATTATTAAAATTAGACAGCATCAGTACAAGCAGTAGCTTTAGTTCGTGAACAACTCTGTACCTAGTCACTGTCTATCTGACTTGCTTAGGTACGTAGAGATTTGGTCTAACAAGACACTGTGGTGAATACGAACTAATGATGCTGACTATACAATAACCACACCTCAAAGTAAGTAGCTTAAGTAGTTTCTCAATCATCGTTCAGCGAGGTAATGCATCCAGCATTTTGGGTACCTTACCACAGGGACCATCTTTGTTTATTTAAAAGTATCTATGACGGAGTACAAGTTTTGATTTTTTTAAAATTAAGTTAGCCTAATTATTCCTTATTACATCATCTATTTGTCAAAAGAAGTCCCGTCATTTCAGAGATTTGCAAAACAAATAACCAGACAGTCAGGCTGATAGCCAAAAAATGATATTTTGGTATATATAAATAAACAAGTATATAAATATAATCATATGGATTTAGTAAAATAGCGGTTCTTCCAACATTACAAACAAAAAACATATTTAAATCGTTAAAAAATCAGTTCGGGATCTACAATTCCACAGACAAATAGACAGACGTGAAACTTATAATACCCTGATGTTTTTGCGCTAAAGGTTAAAAAATAGAAACGTTTCATGTTGGCGTCAATATATTTTTAACACTTACATCATCAAGCTCGTCGTGGATCTCCGAAGCAGAGTGTTGCTGTAAAATAAAAAATAATTATGTATTTCAATTATGTTACCAGGAGTTTCTAAAGTTTTTCGGGGCGCGGCACTCTTTCAGGTTTAATACTCCATTGCTACGTTCGCAATCGGTCGGCTTTAGGTCTCCAAGGCTTTAAAAAACCCATCACTTTTAAAAATGTATAAAAATCTTCATCAATGAAGCAGAGTAGTTTTGATTAATCGTAATCGCTCTCATTTTTAAAAATAGATCACTTTTATTCACATTTTTTGATTGGAATATTTCTCGCGTCACTCCTGTCTTTCCTCCACGACGTACCAGGGCGTCGCGGCGCACAGTTTGGAACCCCTTGTTACACATCTAGCAAGTGAATCTAATCCTTATTTATGGCCAATCTCCATCCCCGAAAGATATGGAAGCTTCTGACAATTTGCTTCATTAATTTAAATATCGATTTAGCGATGACGACAAAATAAAAAATAATATTTGACAGCATCACATACATTGCTGTTTCTTTATTAAGTAGCTAAATCACTTGTATTAAAAAAATAAACAGCCCTCATGTTCACGAATGGCCGAAAAGGATTCCAATCCGGCAACTATGCGTTGTCTGTGAATAGTGTCACGTAGTTTCACGATTACGAACGTTCTTACCTGAGACGTGTTACTTCGTCGATTCACTTGTTCCTGTTGTAATTCTTTTAGCTCGTTCAGTTTTTCCTTTTCTGTTCTCTTGAAGAACTTTAGCTGAAACCGCGACACATTAAGACCACAGTCA
The DNA here is from genome assembly GCA_037074685.1 of Glyphodes pyloalis. Lineage (NCBI taxonomy): Eukaryota > Metazoa > Arthropoda > Insecta > Lepidoptera > Crambidae > Glyphodes > Glyphodes pyloalis. Next base: position 4,767,979 of record JAYKKO010000002.1, read on the forward strand.
AATAACAATCACTTCGGTGTTGTTGTGTTCCTACGTGTGGGCAAGGTTTCTAGAGCTCCTTGTGGGTGTTACATTAGTAGCAAAGATCAAGCTTTCAAGTTAAGGGCGACCAGACCAGTAACAGCTATTATTATGCTGTACTTCTCACCCTTAAGCTAGGACCTCATTTCCACTTAGCATAAGGTTGAATGAGGTCTTGAAGTGCAATATGTATAAAAAACATGTGGGTATGTATTTAAGAATCAATTTACTATTGAACCGAAATATCTTGAAATAAACACCATACGTCGAAACCCTACGGACCTAGGGTTTTGAACGCCTCAGAGAATTATTTCTTATCATGAATGGGAAAAACTGTGGTTTAAGAACGCGCCTACTGTATTTATTAGACTGTAAATACTTGTACCAGAGTGTTGCTACAGGTGGAAACTCGCTTACCTTGTACAAGACGTATATTATGACAGCTAGAACAATGAAAGCAACGATGACGGCCACAATTATTACGAAGCTCTTGTTTTGAGCAAAACGCTGCTCTTGTTGAAAAGTTATTGTTGATATTAGCCTGCAAGAAAAAAACGACCTGAAGATTATTATACAGTTTTATTCCTAACCGTATTTGGGGTAGGTAAGTGTAACTTCCAAATGGTGTCGTATTTTTACAGATTCATGAAACACAATCATAGAAAGTTAATTGCCATTTGCTATACATTGGTAACTAGCATGTGTGCGTGACTTCGATCACGTTATTTTGGGACAATATTTCCTATTTGTTTGTTTAGTATCTCCTAGCTAACAAATTTCTTTCGAATCCGTTTAATGCTTACCTTTTGTATAAAAGAGAAACAAACATTCAATACTAACTTTCAGGTTAAATATATTAGAAGGATATAAACCCAATAGATTGTATCTTGTCACTGATTTCACATTACGGGGGAGTCTAGTCTAGTCATCATTTGACGACTTCCGTAGCCGAGAGGGCTGGGCTTTAGCGATGCGCCATCTTTGAGGATCTCTGAGGATCATGAATTCGATTTCCGGTCTGGTCAATATAGAAATAAAAATGAAAAAAAATCTAAAGATAGATATTTCTTGAGAAGAGAGGTAGGGAATAGCGATTTATCGCTCGAACTGGAGCAGCCCGACTGGTGAAATACCCCACCTTACAAAAGACCGCAGCCAAATAACAGTCACTTCTGTGTTGTAGTGTTCCTGCGTGTAAGTAAGGTTTCCAGAGCTCCTGGGGGGTGCTACATTAGTAGCAGGGGTCAAGCCTTCAAGGTAAGGGCGACAAGTCCAGTAACAGATTTATTATGCTGTACTTGTCACCCTTAAGTTAGGACCTCATTACCACTTAACATCAGGTGGGATGAGATCAATCTTGAAGTGCAATATAAAAAAAAAATCCGGATCTAGGTGTTATTGTACAGTTTTTATTTTCTATAACACAAGTGCTTTAGCTACTTACCACAGGAACAGGGCAATGTAATGTGATGTTGTCTACTTTTTAGTTGGTTATTTATCTGAAGTCATACTTTTCCGTGGTACCGAAAGCTTCAGGGTCTTACTTAGGTCCATAGACCAGATGGTTTAAAAGTCTTGCTCTTTTCAAAGAATAGAGACTGGATGAGTGAAAAACAATTAATAATGATGAGACTTATTTTATTGCTGGACTAGTCTGATCCTTGTTAAAATGATATAATAAGAATTATAAGAAGAACCGTTGTATTTTTTTGTTGATAATATTATTACCTCTTCTCTTTTATTTCAGCAGCTGGGTGCAAGTAGAGCACAAAATTTGATTGTACAGTCAACTTATTGTCCTGGAGATTACTTACTGAAATAGATTGCAAAAAAGGATCTATAATATATCAATTTTAAAAGAAAAAAAGCTGTACACTTTTTATTTAAATACCAATTTTAGTGAGTTGTCATGTAGGTTTTACAAAACTAAATGTTTATTTATAAGGTTGTATTTAGTTATACCATTAAAAAATCTATCTAGTAGACCACAAAAAAATAATTAAGAACAGTTATATAATGAGAAGCATGTGCCTATAACTATTTTCTTTAATCCGCACGTGATACAATAATACAAAATATAACAAATAAACGTATAAATATAAGCCGGCGCCCCTGGGCAGGATTGAATGAATATAATTGCTATGTCAACTTACTTATTTTGTCCTTTAAAATGTCAATAGACACTATAATTTTCACTTTAGATTCTGGTAACAAATCAAAGGTGTAGAAGAACTCTGATCTGTTAGAGAAATCCTCAATTGGCCAATCTGCTACCTGCATTTGAAAAGTGGTCTTTCCGATCATTAAACCCTTTTTTCCATTGAATTAATATCTTACGATAACACAAATTATACATTTAAAATAATTTAACGGGTCAAAACGGGACACCATTTTTATTTAGTAGTTAAAACTACTTACTGCCCGACGTTTCTGTTAGGTTGCACCAACCGTGCTCACGAGCTGATTAAGTAAGTCTGGCAGTAAGTATTTCGTGTCGCGTTTTGACTCGTTAAATTATTTTAAATGTTTAAAATGGAACGCGAAAGTCTTAAAGTTTATTACACAAATAAAGCAAAATTTGTTGGTTTATTTTGAAAGAGATTTGAATAATGTGTGTGCATGTGATGAGAACGTTTATTAATTATACACCCGGAACCATTATTCAAGGAAGAATACTGATTAATCTCTCACCCTAGATGAATTTATGAATGGTTTCTTGTCCACTGTTACACGGGCACGAATGTTTTGCCACATGATTTTCCCTTTGTTTTCTATCTGCGAAAAAGTACAACAAATAATTAAAAATCAGTAATTATGAATACTTGTTCACAATGGTTCTTTTTACGCCGTTGAATTAAAACATTCAAGTTTTATTAGTAACCAAGACACAGGGGGGAAAATACAGGGTGGCAAGTCGGCAAAATACCGAAAAGCTATCAAAAATTATAGGGCCAGAAATTTTATTTATGTTGATTAGATATATTAACTCTTTAAATTAACAAAAAGCATTATTATAATTAATTTCATGTTAATAAAATAGTATCATAAAAAAATATGTTATTATTGTGAACTTCTTCTTTAAATTCTTAAAAAAAGTGCGTATCGGACTCTTAACATAAAGGTTGCCTCCTAACTAACAAAAAAAAATGCCTATGAGCGCGGAATCTCAATGCACATTCTGAAAATATTTAAATAGTCTTCCTTTCTATTTCGCGCAAAAATATCACGTTTGTGGTATGGAAGCCTCGAAGCCAACTTAAATTATTTATGGATTTATTTATTTTTTAAATTACTTAAGGATATCGAATTATTTAGGTTAAACATACATTTTAAGTAATTGTTAAACGATTAATCGTGTTCATTGGCATTTTAATTGCAGATATTTTATATTCGGCAATAATGACATGTACAGTTAACAGCCAAAACATGTTAATTTTTTAACGTTTAAGTCTTATGAAATTACGTACTTTAATGTTCATTTATGAATGCTGTTGCATACTTAATACAGATAACTGTACCGTTAATCAAACCATACAAAAGAACCAAATTAAAGAATCAAAACTCACCCAATATTCGTGGGCATCTTTATATTCCTTTGAATCTCTTTGATCCTGTATCTTTGTATCCGAAATATACTGATTATGCGTTGACCTAGAAAGGCAAAAAAATATTGGAAATTCTTTTCAAACTTCACAAACTTAAATAATTATTGAAATTTTATGTAGATGATAGCCGCATAGATTAATAACCTTAGAACGAATTAAAAATGTAGAAGTTGTATCCGTATTAGGGTAAAAATAAAGGTACATATTAGAAAAATAAAAAGTCAAATGCTAAAATTATTTATTTTACGAAAAAAAAAATTAATTAATAAATTGTAGGACTTTTTTCTTATTTTTGGCCCTTATACTCCGAAACTATCGATTTTACGAAAAAACTTCTTTAACATAAATTGTAGGAAATATTTTCTTGTTTAATGTTTAAGTACATACATTTTTTAATTGCAGATTACTTATATTGAGATACTAGCTGACCCGACACATGTTGTCCTGTCTCAACAACGACTTTTTTTAAATTATTTAAGAACCTTATTAGCTCATTAAATGCTAAATGCTAAATTAATTGCAATCCCAAATAACTTTTTAACAGGACGGCTAAAACAAACAAAAAATAAAATGAATTGAGGTACATTTTTTTAAAGCTTATCTATTAGTGTTATATTATACACCATTGAACTGGAACTATCAATATAATAATAAAAAATACCTCAATTCGTTTCTTTTTCTTTTGTTTTTGCCGTCCTGTTAAGTGAAGGTATTTGGGATTGCATCTGTTTTGCATTTAATGAGAGATTATGTTTATAATACATGTTTTAGTAGTCAAAAACAACATTATGAAACGTAAAAAACTGAAAAAGACGCCACTTTTCCAATATGGCAGCGCGAGCTACTAAAATAGATATGAATTGGCAAAATTCAAATCGGTCTACCTATTAAAGATCTACAAAATATCTGTTTTAATGATATATATCGATTTTCTTCAAATTAAAATTCGTCTACTTCGGAAGAATTCACCTTCCAAAGAAAATAAAAATCGGTTCATCGGTTTTGGGAGCTGCGATACCATAGGCAAACACGTGCGTCAAATTTATTAGATGCTTACTATGCCCTATAGTGCCTTGTGCCGCACCAGCGAACTTTAAATATATCAACTCATAGACAGGCAATTTTAAACATGTTAAACAGGCAGAAAATAGTTACCATATCGAATTTAACCTTATGACCCTAACATACCGGCGAAAACCAATAAATAATTTCGGTTAAGGGTTAAAGAAACAAAAGCAATCATCTCCTATTGCGGTGAGATTTGAACTCATACTTCACGTGTTGCGCATTTAATTTTTTTCTGTTTCTGTAAAAAATAAGTTTATTTTATAACACTCCCTCGTTTTTGTTGCACTGGGGTTTAAAAAGACATACCCTCTTAATGTAATATCCTTTGGTTCTACATGTAGGGTTAAGGTTTTCACTTCATGCACTGTATTATTAGGCTTGTTACAAAAATCTAGAAGTGTAACTTCTACTTCAATTTCTTTTTCCATATTTGTAGGCTGTCGCATATCGAGTTTTAGATCAATTGTATTCTGCAAAACAAAAAACCATTATGTCAACTTTTATTGCTTTATTTCCCTTCCTTTTGAGACCTTAGTGGCGCTGTATTCGCTCGAAACGCGAAAGGTTCCGGGTTCAATTCTCGGTAAGATCAATTCCTGAAACGAACGTTTTTAAAATGGTATATTTCCAGATGTGCTGGGTTCACTCATAGCAGTCACAAGTGATAACTAGGTTTAAGAACAGTTGGTTCGGGTGGCTTGTCTCACGATTTATATAGTCTGCAAAGATATAAACTATAAAAAATGTTGTATAATATAATAGCAGATCAAAATGAAATCCTGCCCCGTAACAGTGCCGTGGTTTTCAAGATCACCGCACGGCTGTCCGTAAAATTCAAAGCAGAGCCCTAAGGTCATGGCACACTATACCGACACGGCAACAGCACCGCCCCAACCCAACAATTAAATTTCCATTCAAATTAGACCATTATGTTGTGTGTCGTACAATATATTTTGATTTATTAATATGAAAAGCCAACAGTGAGCAGTAGCGCTCTCACCCCTATAAGACAACTCAACTCGCAGCTCGCGTCCTTACAGCGCGGTAACCACGTTTTTATGGCGCGCTGACGGCGGCTGCGTGCTTACGCCATTTTCAATCACAAATGCCTCATAACTATGGCAGTTAGCTGCATTATAATTATAGTAGATAATTGCTTGGACTTTACCGTAGTATTCGTCCTGAACCCTTTCGGCAGCAAACACTTGTACTGGCCTCTGTCTCCAGCGCAGCCAAACTGCGCGACTGTGGCACCACTCACTCGGACCAGCGTGCACGCCTCCCACGAACTGTTGCCCTCATTAGTGATCAGCAAGCTCGCTGTCAGCGATTCAGAGGAGCCAAGGATATATGACGACCCTTTGATGATGTTCCTGACATGACAAAGACGTTTAATGACTGTGATGAGATGGTAAAGATCAAATTGTAGTTAATAAATAAATAAATAAATAATAAATATTGGACAACATCACATACATTGCTCTGATTCTGTGGTAAGTAGCTTAAGCACTTGTGTTACAGAAATCAGAAACAACGACGGTACCACAACACCCAGACCCGAGACAATATGGAAAAGTTGGCTTCCCATATTGACCCGACCGGGGATCGAACCCGGAACCTCAGAGATGGCGTTCGCCAAAGTCAGGCTGGCTCGCCTCTCGGCTACGGAGGTCGTCACACGTCACACGTTACGGAGGTGTAGTTTGACGTATTGTAACTTATGGGTAGCTGCAGGCTGTTAAGCCAAGGATCATAGGTTGGCACTGCAAATTAACCGAGCCTTTACAGTACTTACCCCCCAGACCAGATGATATTCAGGGTAAACTTTGGGTTACAATCGTCCGAGCATCTGCGGGACACTACAGCATTCGCTCGAAGCTTGCTGTAAGGACTGATCATAGCCCAAGCAGGATTAAAATCTGTAAAAACCATGAAAAAAAAATTTCATACATCTATACCAATATAATAAATAAAGCTAAAGAGTTTGTTTGTTTGTTTGCTTGTTTGAACGCGCTAATGTCAGGAACTACTGGTGAAAGTTGAAAAAATATTTTTGTGTTGTATTGTCCATTTATCAAGAAAGGCTTTTATGCTATATAATATAATAATAATAATAATAAATAATAGTGTGCTAAAAAGGCGACCATCTCGGCATTATGCCGTGATACCACTGCATGGCAACACGACGCTGGTTTTCAGTGGTCGCCTGATGATGACGGAGAGGTATATAATAATATCACGATATTAGTCGCAGCGCATAAACCATGGTATAATTATGTGTCCGTGCGGCAAGCATCGTGATGAGTACGATCACAGTACCAAATTAACTTTATATTTACTTTTGGATTCGTCTGCCGAATTACAATTTGGCGCCCGGGCATGGGTCCCCACTTGCCCCACATAGATCCGGGCCTGAAATCTGTGGTGACTTACCATTGGAGTTCATAATTTTACTCTCGTCATGGTATACACTCGTACTAAACACGTAATCGCCGGGATCAGCCGAAGTATCCTGAAATGTGACAGCCGCTACATACCTATTTGATTTTTTGTTTTAATGTGTTTTTTGTGACGATTTCAGGCGTTCAATAACACGCGTGATCGGCTGGACCAATTTCATATACTCAATACACAACTCCCTTAATGTAGATAACAAATAAAAGGATTTAAGTAGAACTATTTCCACATTATGCAAATCCAAGATGAGCAAATATCGACTGACAGGTTTTTAAAATATTTTTTTTAGTTTATTTTACTAGTGTAACACTTTTTGATAATTTACATACCAGATTCACAATGATGTTAATGCACTTTCCCGGCACGACCTTACTAATCAATGTTTGATTTTTCTCAATATACGCTCTGTCGCCTTTCACTTCATTTTTTAATGTTATTGCTGAAAAAAAATCAACACGTTTTTTAACATTCTTCATAACTTAATAAGAAAAATCTTAGAAGCGAGTAAAAATATATAATTTTTAACCCGATTTTAACATGAAAACGACGGGGTGATACAAATTTGACGCGTCTGTCTGTTTGTTTGTCTGTATAGGGCATCGTAGCTCCCAAACAGATGAACCAATGTTGAATTTAAGACTTTCGCATTCCATTTGTTTGTGTTGACCCCTTAAATTATATTATTTTATAGGCGACATCATTTTTCAGTAGTTATTACGAACTACTTACTGCCCAACGTTTCAGTTAGGTTATTTGACCACAGTCGGTCAGGTCGTGACCACGGTTGGTGGCACTTAATCGAAACCTCTGGCACCAAGTAGTTCGTATTAACTACTAAAAAGGTAGTCGCGCTAGGTAGGACCCGTTAACTAATTTTAAATGTTTCGAAACAATGTTGATTTCGTATTTATTTTCCTCATATTATACTTACGTAGATCCAAAGATCTGTTTCTTGAATCTTCCAAAAGGACACGCACGCAAAGTTGGAAACTTGTATCAAACATTGATAGCTGAAACCAAATGATGACGTCATTAGTTCCAAAAGTATACTTGGGGTAGTACAGTCAGCTATTTAATTTGTTTCCCAATTCAGTATTGTGTTAACACAACCCAAATAAAATAAAATAATTACAAAGAAAAACTAAAAGGCGTGTTTACGGAGCACGTGAGAAAAAAACAAAGGCGACACTAAGCAATCATTTATCCAATGTATAAAATAATTGAATGATAAATGTGCAATATAATTTTTAAATGTATTATTTTATGATGTGTAATTCTAGTAATAAATATTATTATTTATAATTTGTTATATTATTATTTATAATTTGAATTCTTTATAGAATGCATCCGTGCAAAGTAGAGGCGAATTGCTAATTTTTGTTGAATGGCATAAAGTTTGACATAACTTCACGATAGGGGGCGTTTAGTGTCAATAGCTTATCCAAACATTCAGTGGATAGAGTTTAATCTTGTTTCAGACATGGCTTGGGTTCTGCAGTAAGTAGAAAAAGGACTTATATTACATAAAACAAAAACAAAGATAGTACCACAGAATCGAAACAATTTCGAAAAGTTCGTTTCCAAATTGACGGCCGAGAATCGAACCCGGGACCTCAGAGATGGCGAGACGCAAAAATCTGACCCAGTCGCCTCTGCTACGGAGGTAACATCTAGTTTAAAAGCATTTACTATTTATAGGTATTTACGTTGCATAACTATTGTTATGGTATAATTTACCTTTTCTTTTGTGTGCACGACAGTTACAGTAATGTTCAATGATGGGATGCAACGCAACATCATGATATTTCCACTTTCAGGAGCACCCACTGCTAACTCTAAAAAGCAGATGATAATTACTTTATTATCTACTAGCGGTGCCCGCGACTTCGTTCGCGTGGACTACATCCTTTCATGGTCGGTTTTACCCCTTTCTCCCCTAATATTCGAAACAAAAAGTAGTCTATACTTTTAAGCTATATTTGTGCCAAATTCAAAAATAAACATTTTTCCATATAAACTTTCAAAGGTGGTAATACCCCCATCCCCCCTTATTTTCTAATAAAAAGTAGCATATGTCCGTTCTTGAGATTCAACGTATACTTATACCAAATTTCATCAAAATCGGTTAAGAGGTTTAAGCAGGAAAGCGTGACAGACAGACAGACAGACAGAGTTACTTTCGCATTTATAATATTAGTAGGGATTATTTTAAAGCTGAACAGTTTATTTGTTGATTTGAAAGCGCTAATCTCAAGAACCACTGATTCGAATTGAAAAAATATTTTTATGTTGGATATTCAACTTATTTAGGAATGTTTTAGGACTATATTATTTATTTCTATAATTATAAAACTAAACTGTTTGTTTGTTCGAAGGTGTTAATCTCGAAAACCTTACAGAAGAACGCAGCCAAATAACAATTACTGCGGTGTTGTTGTGTTCCTGCGTGTGAGTAAGGTTTCCAGAGCTCTTGGGGGGTGCTACATTAGTAGCAGGGGTCAAGCCTTCAAGGTAAGGGCGACAAGTCTAGTAACAGTTGTACTATGCTTTACTTTTCGACTTTAAGCTAGGAACTCATTACCACTTAACATCAGGTGGGATGAGGTCAATCTTGGAGTGCATTATAAAAAAAAAAACTACTGGTTCGGGTTGAAATAATATACTTGTATTGGATAGTCCATGTATTAAGAAAGGCTTTAGGCTATATAACATTACGTTCCGATTAACAGCAGCGAAGGAGCAGTCAAAAATGTGGCAAACACGGGGGCAGAAGCGGGGGAAGCCGCCGCGGGCCTTTACTTAATTATATTAACCATCATTAATTAATCATTGTTGCCGAAGGATGTTGTCTGCGGAGCCAATGCTCCCTCAGCCATAGAAAAGCACTATGGCGTCCCTCATCTCATTCACACCTTGTGGCTATATGCCACTTACAATGATAACGTATGATTACAAAAAAATATGAATAAAAAACAAATCACCATCACACCCGTTTCCGTCCAAATCAGGTATAACGTGTAGACTGTAACCAAAATTTCTGAATTGGTCATTCTGGATTCTCTGCGTTAGTTTGAATATTGAAATCGGTATATTTCTTAAATTGTTTTTCACCGTTAAGTTATAAATTTCATATCCGGAAAATATATACAATGCCCCCTTTCCTAGGTCTTCATATGGAGCGCTGACAAAGATTTCTGTAACCAAATTTTGTAGGTATTTATTTGCACGTTGCTTGCAAGCAAAGTGCTAAGAACATATTATTATCAATAATGACATCAAAATGTAAAATTGTGTTCTTGCAGAGAAATAATTCGTTGATTGATTTTTGTTCACCGGGTTTGATCCCAGGTCGGGTGAATATGGTACACGAACATTTCTATATTGTCTTTGGTCCGGGTATTGTTGTAACGTAGTTTTTTCTGATGTAACACAATTGCTTAGGCTACTTACTACGGAATTAGACCAATGTGTGTGAATGTTGACCAATATTTATTGCATATCGACAGACGATTTTCTAGTCTGTGTTTAAATTTCTGGCAACTTGAATACCAAAATGCATACAATAAGTACCAGAAAGATTGTCTCCGTCCAAATCACTGGCGGCTATGGCCGTTCCGAATCTTGAGCCATCTTTATGGCCGATGATCAGAGATTGCCTTTTTTTCAAATGCCTTGAATTCTGAAAAAATAAATTTGAAATAGAGATAATAAACCAACTAAAGAACCAAATTATTTTGGAAATATATGAAAAGATATGAAAGAAGGAATCAATATATTTATTGGCACACATATAGTTATATACATCTACCAAACTTACATCAACAGAAGAAAAATAGGCAAAAGAATTCCACTATTTACAATATATATTGAAAAAATCTTTACACAATCAATCAATGAATTCATTTAAAATTATATGTAGGACGAGCGTTTATATCCGCTTATCGTTTAAATATTCGTCAAGTTTTTTAGTGGCCTAGTCTCATTAAGCATGATTTAATATGGACCTTTACCAGAGTAAACATACAAATATGTTCTTATTTTACGAACATGACGGAACAAATCAACACCAAACTACTCGTAGTTTCCTCGTTGCATGTTCCTATTGTTTTAATTCTACTATTACGTATCTCACCTTAGTCCCTCCAAAGTAAATACGCACAGCTCCGACTTCTACACTTTCCTCATCCTTGTCGCCCCAAGCTGGCGCCCCGACCAAGAGTTCAGACCATTCATCCAGGTTAAGATGGGCTGAACACATGGCTGCACCGAACATAGATCCTAGTGTATGGTCGTTGATCACGAAGGGTTCACCGTTGCTTCTCCTTGTTAAGGTCAACTTTTTACCTCCCTCAGGCAATGACGTAGATTCGAGGAAGTATATCTGGAATAAAAAGGAGTCTCCTTTTTCTCATTTTCTGGTTTTTCCTTCTCTGACTATTTTCTCCTATAACCACATCAGGATCGCATCAAAGGATAAACTTAATTAAATTACAATGTGTTTGTTATTCCTTTTCTGTAAATACTCTATATAATAATGAATCTATCTTTGTATTAAGCACTTGCTAGTTTTTTTTTACCAAACCAACAAACGACACTTTTAGCAGTAAATTACAGATTTCTTTTCGTTTTGTTGGGATGTCATCATCAGATCCTAGTATTCGTATCGTGATACCACTGTCGAAAATCTCCAGTCCAAGAAAAAAAACATCAAATACAACAAAAATACATAAACAACGAAGTTAACGTTTTTTTTAAGTCTGTTAAAAAGAACCCAAAACAATTACATACCATTTAAAACCGAATACGGCTTACCTTCCAAATAACGGTCAAATAGACGTCGAGATAAACATTTATAGGTATAACATTTTACATTTCAATATAAGTTCATAAGCTAATGGCATATATATACGGTCGGTACAGAGTCAATATATTTGTCTTACTTTTGTGTAAGTATGACTTTTTTATTATTTTTCATTAAATAATACTGACTATACCTACATGAAAACCAAAACATTACTCACAGCTCCTTTAACACTTGTCATGTCCAATGCGCTGATTGCATACATAGTTTTTTTGCTAAAAAAATTACCCGCGGCAATGGAGAATCCTATAAGTAAGCAAACAATAAATTGTTATACAATCACGGATGTGTTAGGAAAACTAGTTTTAATACACAAATAACAACATATTCAAGGTGCGAATCAAGTAGAAAAAGTTGCGTTTCAACTGGAATTGTCACACTTTGCCGTCTTGTTATATTATAGTGCAGCCATTTCTTTGGTCTGACTTGGTGTATGGTTTAAACTAATAACATTATTGTTTTTATCTTGTGGTCTAACCCATAGTTTCAGAAATACGCTAAAACGATGGCAATGTTCGCCTATAATTGTTTTAGTGAGGTGTGTAATCAGGATTACACACCTCACCAAAACAACACCTACACGAATACTACAATATTTTTCTGAAAAGTCTCTTTTGGGCTAGCCTCATTAGAAGTTAAATGTTGTATAAAGCGTTTCGCTGCTGTTCAGTAAATACGGTCTAAATACCTGAATTCCGAAATCCGTTTAGTTCTCTCTCTGTGGAAGTGTCGTTGTCTACTATCGACTGCATCGGCGCAAGCGCAGTCGCTGCGTCTGTGTACGACACGTATGGCAGCGACACCTCGGACGCCACGTTTGCAACCATCAACCAATCGTTGTCAATCAACGTCCTCCAACCGTTCCCAATTTGAACTTTAGTTACACTATGGTTTTTACCTGTAAATTATGTAATTATCTCAGTTAAAATTACTTTAATAAAGTCAAAGTCAAATATTTATTGATCCAAGTACTTATAACCCTTTGATTAGCATGCAAGTGATTTTACTGCCAGTTGGGACCCAACATATACCGAGAAGAAACCGGTAAGAAACTCAGTGATAACCGTTATATATTTTCGAACGGTACACTGGTGCAAGCCAGCCCCCAATTCCGAAGTTGGCACCTGTTCACAAGCATGGCGTATGTGCCAGCCATCGTTTACCATATTGAAGGGAATATAGTCGCTATTGCTCATATTGGTCCCTATTGACGAGGATAGATCTCATGACCCTAGCGCGGATAGCAGAGGTTAGAGATTTAGAGACGACCTCCGTAGCCGAGAGGCGAGCGGGCCTGACTTTGGCGACCGCCATCTCTGAGGTTCCGGGTTCGATCCCCGGTCGGGTCAATATGGGAAACGAACTTTCCCATATTGTCTCGGGTCTGGGTGTTGTGGTACCGTCGTTGTTTCTGATTTCTGTAACACAAGTGCTTAAGCTACTTACCACAGAATCAGAGCAATGTATGTGATGTTGTCCAATATTTATTATTATTTATTAGAGATCTCGTTATCGGGCCAGTTATTATGATACTATTCCATTGCTGGACATTAGCATCCCCTAATAAACGCCAGTATACGCTGTCTTCTGACGATTCCAGCATCTGGCTGCAGTTTTTCGCAGTTCATCATCCCATCTAAGCCGACGCCTATACTACATCTACCGAGTCGTGGTCTCAAGAACCCTTTAACTCCATCGTCATCTTATCTAGCATGACACCTAGGCTACGTAGCGTGGTTTTCACTCAAGAACCCTTAGAAGTAGTTTTGTCATGAAATACGTATATCAACTGACCAATGCACTAAGATACTTCTAAATGCCTGTCAAACCACGATTCGTTTATAGTTTTTTTGGAGATAGCAATCTGTGACGTCACAATTTTTCTTATCAAACTACTGACTTTAAATCCTCCGTATTTCATAAAGGATAGAACATATTGGTTGAAAACTCTTTTATTTTGTTATCAAATGTTACCTACTTTTGTCACCATGTGTGGTTGCTTCCTCCACAAAAGTTTCATAGCGGTGCACTGTCTCATCGTACAAAAAACAGGTACCGCTGACATTTTGGAACTGATTTTTCATCCAAAGAGGTGCACAGGTCTGTAATCACAACATAAAATATCCAGCTATATATACCCATATACAAATTGACGCCGGAATGGCCTAGTTTATTTATTTATTTAAACTTTATTGCATAAAATAAAAAGTACAAAAGGCGGACTTAATGCTAGAAGCATTCTCTGCCAGTCAACCGTTGGGTCATGCAGATAGTTCGTTTATGGGTGCGGTAACAGTAAAAATTTGAGTATGGATTACAACAAAATAAATAATAATAAATAGCAATAAATTAAACACCAGAATAGAATATTCATACAAAGGTACATGGTAAGTTAATATAATAATAAAACAAAAATAATAATATATGCATATCTCGAATAACAATAATAAATATATGTATAGATATAAGCAAGCAAGGGAAAACATAAAGAAAATCAAGTTAAACAAACAAAATTCTATGTAAGTTCTGGATTTTAATCCGGTCCTGGGTTTGATTTCTGAGTCAAGCCTAGAATATAATTTATTTTTCTTAGATAGTTAGGTTAGGTAATCATCAACCCGCATTTGGTGATAAAGAAATTAACTTAAAAGCCTGTTTCTATAAATATTACTAAAAACCATTATCAAGGGAACTTACAAAAAAATAATTGTCCGTAGCAGATATGGAAGAACCAAGATTTAATTTTAGTTCCGGCGCTAATTCTGTAACAAATAATGTTTAAATTTGTATCAAGCTAGAAAACCTTTACTTAAAAAAAAAAAAATATTTTACAATGCGATTTTATTTGTTACACCAAGGGACTTTATGCTAAACGCGTTAAGATACATGTATATTTTTAATCTTTGCTGAATTTGCATTTCGCTACTCTAAACATTAATCGAAAAGTTCTGACAAAATATTTAAACGGTTATCTCACCTTGGTTATATGGAGCTAACTTAGCAATATCAGTGATAACTTCCCCACATCGAACCGTATTGTTTACGCCCATTTTATCCAAAGAGCAAGTGAACACTTTTCCCCATTTACTGCTGTGGGGGGCACCAGTAACTGCAATTAAAATTCTATGACTAAGCAAGCATTATTTTACTTATTTACCTCAGGCAATGTCTCAATATGGTCATTCACAGAGATAAAAATATATTCTGAACACTTTAAACGCTGAAGCAGACTATCTTTTGTTTATTATAATAATAATAAGTGACGAGCCCATCGCCCGCTGGTGAGAGTTGGTGATCTTCGCACCATGAAGAGCGACAACTCTCTATCAGTGCAGTCAGTCTCCCCAGGGCAGCTTGTGGCGGGCTGAATGGGATTGACACCCCTTGGGACCCGTGCCCCTGAGAGTCGACCAGGCCCCTGCCTCTGCTTGCCTTAGTTGGCCGGTGGGAGTGGACCCCACAGGGGCCGCAGGACTCTCACCTCTGGCTTGCCTTAGCCGGCCGTCCAGAGTGGGGCGTCAGAGCTATATGCTCGCAGGGTGGAAGTGAAAGATGCCTAAGTCGCGAGTTGGCACAGTGGCGTAAGCCACTGGGTAGAAAGCGGTGCACACCTCTCCACACCCTGAGCCGCTCACACAATGTTGCTCCCCGTCGCTCCTGCTTCGTGCCTTGAGTGGGCGACCAATGGGGGGCCCATGACAGTGAGATGGCGAGTCACCACCTGCCCATTTCAATCGTGTTTTTAAACATAGATCGGGCAGGTGCCATAGTCCTTCCATAGTCCCGGTTACCCAGTCCATTAGCACCTCAACCCAATAGCCCAGATTCCTTGTTCTTCCACTCCATTCCATAGTCCTGCACTGACCGGGGGTTGTCCTTGGCTGCATTTTATAGTGTATACAGGGATAATCGTCGGTCGGTGTCACATTACATTTAGATTATACTTGTTTTTTAAAGGGCCTCTACGTGTTGGCTTCGGCCCCATGCACGCCTCCCAAAAGTCCGGGACTCTGTAGTCCCGAGATAATGGAAAAAAACAGATAATAATAATAATAATAATAATTTTTATTCACAAAAACAAACCAGTGTTTACAATAGCATATAATTAGGAGAATAGTGTCGAATCTATGGTTAGTTTTAATTTTATATAGGCACCTAAACTTGTACCCCTGACCCCAAAACTAGTAAAAACTGTATTATCAGGGCCAGTGATTCCTCAAACGGATTTAACAAAACCACGGGACAGTGTTAAACAACCAGGATGTGGGTAGTTGAGTTTGGCACGTTCAAACAGCACGTCAAGGCAAACACTTGCGGTTCGAAATTAGTTCCTAAGTCAACGACATAAGGGCGATGCAAGTTCCAAAGTGAGTACCTTGACGTGCCACCGATCGCACATAAGAATATTTAAGGTATAAAAAGAAAAAGAAAAAAATAAAACTTATTTACTAAGTAACATGGAAGAGGATATGTTTCTTTGTTTGTGTAAATGTTTTTGTGTTGTGCGTGATGTGTAAGTGTGTGTGATGTGAGAGTGTGTGTGATGTGAGAATGTATGTGATGAGTATCATTGTACTATATTTACTTAAGAAGACCTTCGGTGTCAGCATAGGATAGGTTCTGAAGATATGTAGTGGTAGTCTTGGCCACTTCAAACCTACTCATATTATATATGGATGTGAATTTATGTAGTGTATTGTACAGTTTACATGAAAGGGCATCGTACTGGCGCTTTGCAAAAGTAGTTTTGCAAGTTTTTAGGCTACATACTTTGGCAGCAGAGCGTCGCTGCGAAAGAATGTTTGCATCATAGGGAAGAGCAGCGTGCTTTCGTAAAATGCACCGAAGAATGTAAAGTTGCCGTACAGACAGGATTTGGCACTCTGTATATAATTGTTTAGTGGGGTATTGAAAGGGCTTCTTGGTCATTATTTTTAAGATAGCTCTCTGCGCTCTTTCCAAGTTTAGCATAACAGTTCCCCCCGCTCCACCCCAAATTGGGATACAGTATAACAAAACCGACTGGCACAAAGCACGATATACCGTTTTAACAATTTCAGACTCAGCTAGGTGTCTTATTGTTTTAAATATGTAGGTAAGTTTCCGTACTCTTTTTTTAAGGGCTTCGATTTGGGGGTGCCATTTTAGATTCGAATCAATAAAGATGCCAAGGTATTTTACACTAGAGACAATACGAAGGAGGGGGCAGCCACAGGTATGTTTGGGTGAAGAGCAGGTATGAATTGCAAGGTTTGAAGCCTCCGGTGGTGCAGTCGTAGCAGAAGTAATGGAAAAGGGGAGGACCTGCGATTTCTCAACATTCAGAGTAAGTAAATTTTTTGAAAGCCAATTTGATACAATTTGTAGTGCATCTTGAGCGGATTGCCCGGCACTCTCCCAGTCATCACCATACGCAACGAGTGCAGTGTCATCGGCATACACGTAAATACCGCAGTTTGGTATATTGAGATTGCACAATTCGTTGACGTAGATCTGAAACAAGGTAGGTCCTAGAATGCTACCCTGTGGGACGCCATAACCGATCCTCTCAAGATCACTGACGTGTGAATCGATTCTAACGCACTGAGTTCGATCCAGGAGATAGCTTCGAAAAATGCACAGTTCACGACCCCGAATGCCACAACACTCCAACTTGTTAATTAAAAGGGGAATCGACACCGTGTCGAAGGCCCTGGAGAGGTCAAGGAATATTCCAAAACATTTTTTTTTATTGTCAAGTTTATCTACAACATCACTAGTTAAGCTCGCGATAGCGTCTTCCGTGGAGATTCCTGCCCTGAAACCGAATTGATTTCTTGCTATTATATGGTATTTATCTAAAAATTTTACCAGGGAATCGTTTAGAACTCTCTCCAAGATCTTCGACAAGACTGGTAAGACCGAAATCGGTCTATAGTTAGCCACTGCTCCCCTATCGCCTTGTTTATATATGGGACTAATAACTGCACTCTTCATAACCCCAGGAAATACTCCGGTGGAAATAGCCAAATTGCACATATGCGTTATTGGTGGAATCAGGACATGTCTGGAGGCTTTAATAATAGATGGGGAGATTCTATCCCAACCAGGGGCACAGTCATCGCGAAGGGTACAAATTATGCGTTCAATTTCAGCATGGCCAACTTCAAGCAAAGCCATTGAGTTAGGTTGAGACACTGTTGTTAACGCGGAAACAGTATTCGATGGAGTTATCCTAGCCGCTAGATGACCAGCTACACTAGCGAAGTATTTATTTATGGAGTTTATTGCAGCATGAGGATCCCCATGTGCGTTTAGGAGGGCACTTGGAGGATCTACCCGTCGTGTCGAGTTTGTGACCTTTTTAACTACATTCCACATAGCCTTCGGATTTTTATTTGCCTTATTAAACTCACTTTTATAGAATTCACGCTTCAATTTATGTAAAAGGTTGTTGAGAAAGTTGCGATATCTGATATAGGTTACCTTAATAGTATGGTTGTCCGGATCTTTGTGCAATTTTTTATGTAGCTTATCTCTATTTCGCATGCATCGAAGTAGACCAGGTGTGATCCAGGGCTTCAAAATGATTTTTTTCCTTGGGGTTGTAATCGTTTTGGAATGAGCTTTTATGATGTTTATAATCGTAAAAACTAGCCGTTCAGCGGCCTGGTCCGCTTCTCCGGCACACATTATTGGAGAAAAGTCGGTTTCATCGAGGGATTTTTTTACAGCATCAAGGTCCACTCTTGTTGTTGTCTGGGGAGGTCTGAGGACACTGTGTAAAAGTGCATTGTCGATGCAGAGCATAGTGGGATAGTGATCAGTAATCGGGGTGTCAAAAACTAGAACCTTGGATGCTAGATTCGTTCTCAGTAGTATGTGATCCAGGCAATTGTTTGCCCTAGTGGGGAATGTATGTGTCGGTAGTAAGCCCAGGGCTGTCACAGAAGTAAGATAATAGTCAGAGCGCCTATCTGTATTATTGGCTTTGATATCGATGTTGATATCCCCTAATAAGGCGATATTCTGAAATGATTCTAGGCTTGACATTAAATTATTCAGGCTAGTTATGAAGTTGGCTATGTTTGAGAAGGATGGGGATCGGTATATACCTATAAATGCAATTTTTTTATCAATAGCGCACACCATGCAGTTCCCATCATCGAAGCTGGGTTCCCACACAGTAACATTTAAATAACGCTTGGCATAAATCACAACTCCATCGTTCTGTAGTTTGTTGTGGAAAGAATGAAATAAACTATAGCCGTCAAGTTGTGGTATCCCAGTTGTGTCTTTTAACCAGCATTCACTTAAATAATTATTAGTTTATATTTGTAGTTTTTCTATGTATTTATATATAATAATAATACTTAAGTATCACTACTAAACTCAAATTCAAACTCAAATATTTATTATTCAAGTAGGTTACATGTAACACTTTTAAATCGTCATTGAATACAATGCAAAGTGATTCTACTTCCGGTTCAGAAGTTACAGTAGCAGTATCTAACTTATAGCTATGTGTAGAACACTTTGGACCAAGTCATACAGTTTTATTTTGATGAGTGAAAAAAAGCTTTAAGTATTATTTTATTTTAAGAGATAAGCTGGAGCAGTCCAGTCCCCAAAGGTGGCACCTGGCAAATTTAATCAATTAACTTTGAGGTTATGTATACGATTATAAGAATATATAAAGGTATATATAAAGTTGGAACAGCATAGCAAGAGTTATTATAATACTCGTGAATATCACACAATTTCACTTAGATTACGTAGTAAACTTATATAAGATAATTATTAACAAAAACATTAGTTTTTGAGTCAAACTTTTGAACGTTATATGTTTGTACTCATCTTCCTTTATGATACTAGGATATTGAATTTAAATGTAAATATGTGTTTAAAGATTTATACATGTATACCTAATATTCGGCTCCGTTTCTGATAAGCCAGTGAAAATCCGAAGGATTCTTGGGTGCCGGAGCCAGGCACCAAGGTGAAATGTGAACGTTCGTGGAAGAGGACGCTGCCTGAGGTATAAAGAACTTGGAGCAGCAGTAGCAATACCAGGTACACTGGAAAAAAACATTGTCTTTATGTATTTTTAAGAAACAGAAATAATTTTAAGAAACAGCAAAGCTGACGCTAAGAGGTCAATACAACATAAACAATTCATCGCCTACGATAACTTGCGGTTAGCTCAGTTGGAAGAGCAGCACGCGCGATACGTGAAGGTCGTGGGTTCGATCCCCAAACCGCTAGGGGACATGAAATTTGTTCTGTTTCTTTAAAATATTTTAAGTTCACTAATGCGGCAAGAAACACTATAAAACAAATTCTAACTACTTCCTTTAGATGTTTATGAAAAACTCCTCTTTTACCAACGACTACTAAATAAGGAAGAAATAAAAGTCAACAATTCTCACTGAAACTGATCATATCTTCTCAAGTTCACACTCAAATATACTTAAAGTACAGCTTACGCATAGGTAGGGTTGCCAACCGTACTCTAAAATAGAGTATTGTCCTCTATATCATGTTGGCGTACTCTATAATCTATAACACTAATAAAGTACGCTAAATACTCTTTTTTAACAATTCCTTTAAAAACAATGAAACATTATTATGTGCCGCAAAAAGTACAAAAAAATACCTTTTTAAAAGTAAAAAATAAATGATACTCTTTTTTGTAAGTCCGTACTCTTTATTTACCTCCTTTAAAATCAGATATACTTTATTTCTGCTAAAAAAAGTTGGCAACCCTACGCATAGGCGAGTTAGCAGAAGAGATAGGAAGCGACTGGCAGTAGCCACTTGGCATTTTTTTGTTTTTTTTTTATATTGCACTCCAAGATTGACTTCATCCCACCTGATGTTAAGTGGTAATGAGGTCCTAGCAAGGGTGACAAGTACAGCATAATAAATCTGTTACTGGACTTCTCGCCCTTACCTTGAAGGCTTGACCCCTGCTACTAATGCAGCACCCCCCAAGAGCTCTGGAAACCTTACTCACACGCAGAACACAAAAACACCGAAGTGATTGTTATTTGGCTGCGGTATTCTGTAAGGTGGAGGTATTTCACCAGTCGGGCTGCTCCAGTTCGAGCGATAAATCGCTATGCCCTACCTCTCTTAAAATTGGTAAGAGCGAAACAAAATGCTAAATCATTTAAACACTGTGTTTCTGCTAGTATATTTCAACCCGCAACTCTCATTGCCCATAAATGACGCCATGAGAAAATTATTACACTATTACGGCCAAAACTAGGGTTGGTTGATTTGAGGGACCTGCCCACATATACACGACCGGTCGGAGCCGGATTCGAATTCGTTAACTAACGTTCATCTCTTTATTATTTATGGTACGCCTCTTTCTTAACTACACAAATGGTACAGTGACAAAACATTCCGTATCGGAATAGAATTTGACGTTTGAGAATCGAATCCGGGAATTTTAACCTTATAGCTATGATTTTAACACTTTGAGCGTCGTACTAGCTACTGCGCTACCGACGTCATCTGCATTGTCATTATCATGAACGTATCTATTGATTCATTAGCTTTATGGTTTAATACCCCGCACTTTTTTAGAATTATACATGTTTGTAAATCAGCTATTTCCAGAAGTTTTAATTTCTTTTTTTCACGTAAAACATATTTAGGCACGACAATACGAATTCTTTATGATTAATTAAATTTCAAAATTAATTTAGCACACTTTAATTTCTAATATTACATACCGAACATTTTCCTTCTTCTATGAAAAACGTTCACAAACTTTTTAATTAATAAATTACATTAGAACAAAACAACAGGAGTAACAGTAAAGTTTTGAACGAATGTAATGAACAGGCAAAATAATACATACTGAGAAACTGAACACAAATAGCGCCTAGTGCAACAGGAAACAGAACACCGAACAAATACCTAACAGTTATAATACTCATACGTCGTGCCTACTCTAAAATATCGCATCCTACTAATATCATCACCCTAAAAGTTTGTATGGGCGGTTTCCGATTAGCGTATTTGTTACGCGTTTACCGTATAAGCGTAGAAAATACCATCATACGCGCGCTACATTACGCGCTTAGCTTTACATCGAATGATTCTTATTAAAGATGCAAACTAATGGTTTCAAGAACCAGTCGAGTTCCATTTCCAGCTGCTTGATACTTTTCTGATTATTCTAAGGATAAAACTGTACCAGTTTGAATATTGGCCCACGAAATCCGTTTAATGATGGTCGAAGTAGTGACGTCTACTGGCATACTGGTAACCGCACGTACGTACGTAAGATAAAGATATTAGAAAATAGTGGGTTTTACATTACTAGCAGGGGTCAAGCCTTCAAAGTAAAGGTGACAAGTTAGTCCAGTAACAGCTTTATTATGCTGTATTTGTCAATCTCCTCATTACCAGTTAACATCTGGAGGGATAAGGTCAATCTTGAAGTGCAATATAAAAAAATGAGGATGTTTACCCGTCACATAAATGCTCTAGTGACCTAGTTAAATGTGAGATATTTTCTTGATTTGTCCATACTGCCCGAGCCACATATTCCGTTAACTAAAATAGTTTAGTTATGCATCCTTCATTATATTTACAAAGCGGACTTCGTGAGACAGAACCTCTTCAAAAAACTACTCCATTAATCCTACTCCATCTGCAATCGAACGTTACTACACTTTTTTTACTTCCATTGCTAGGTTTCATGATGGTTGCCTAGTATCCTACAAGATATAATGCAATTATTATAAACAAAACCTAATATTGTTAAGATTACTGAGTTTTTTGCCGGAATCTTCTTGGTAGGATTAGGTTCCAAACTTGCTGCCGTTTAAATGTTAGTTTGTATTAATTTTGACTATGTATAAGTGTTACTTATAACCAGCATGAATAAATGAATTGATTATGATTATGACGATGAAAAAGTAAAGTATCTACCTTATGATGTCCCATTGTAGGATGAAGGCCCACGCGATTAAAAATAAGTCAACTTTTCATAAATACGAGAGTGAAAATTAATTTTGTGTTAATATTTTTCTATTCTGTACTTCTTTGTTTTCACTAACCATTTTTAGGCTTTCACCCTAAAGGAATATCAAATTTTATCAACTGTAAGACTGAATAACTCTCACAAACGTCATTCAGTTCAAAATCCACACAAAAGGATCGATAAATATATAGTACCGCATATAATTGATTGAGATTTACACCACAAAATATTTCCAGGAAATTATATTGTTGAGCGCGTAAAAAGTTCCAACAACACCTACTTTAACATTCTAAATGCCAAAATAACTCTTCTATACCATACTATGTCTATGCTTCACGCCTAAACAACAGAAATTAATTTTATGAAATACTAGCGACGCCCCCGCTTCGCATGCGTACTATTCATATCATATAGTTATATAACTATGTTATATAACATACTAGCTGACCCGGCAAACGTTGTTTTGCCATATAAATATTTTTTAAGTACGAACAATGTTAAGGGTGAACAACCATTATCACTAAGGGGTATGAAAAATAGATGTTGGCCGATTCTCAGACCTACTCAATATGCTCACAAAATTTCATGATTGTCAGTCAAGCCGTTTCGGAGGAGTACGGGAACGAACATTGTGACACGAGAATTTTATATATAAGATATATAAAGAGCAATCAGTTCCGATGTTCACTATTACTACATAGTATAAAACAAATTCGCTTTTTCTGTCCCTATATCCCTATGTACGCTTAAATCTTTAAAACTACGCAACGGGTTTTAATGCGGTTTTTTTTAATAGATAGTGATTCAAGAGGAATGATATTATTTGCAATAAAGAATAAAAACGCTAATATTTATAAGTATTTACATTACATCCGTGCGAAGCCGGGGCAGGTCGCTAGTTTTTAAAATAAACGCGAGTTCCTGACTTATTCCATGTTACTCTCCGGGTTTTAAACGTATTAATAACTAATGACTAATGTTTATTATAGTGGCAATATTTAGTTTAATAGCTTATAAAGTCCTACTCAGGAAAAACGTCACCATGAACATTCAATGTGAGTCCCTTTATGTTATTTTATTAAAACGTTTAATTTATTATTGTTATCAGTGGTATAAAGTGTAAAGGTTTTAATTTGCCTTAATAATTTGCAATAGGCGAAATAAAAAGGTTTGATTGGTCAGGTAATTTTGGGAAATAAACATGAGTAAAGGAAACAAAAAGGGTCGAAAATATCACACAGTTTTTAGTTCTTTAAAAAGTTGTTAAAAATGTTGAACAAGTTTTTGTTTTCATTTGCTAAATTATAAAAAATACTTTGATAAAACGATGCACAGTTGCGTGATGGGGGGTTATTACTTCATCGATGGGCCACTAATGAGGTCATGCGAAATTTGAATTCATTCTATAGCCGTTTTTTTATTAGGTAGAAAATTCATGCACACACCTGTCCAATATTTATAAATATTCTAACAGACAGACTAAAACCAATTTTCAGTCTTATTTCCTGTTGGCTTATGTCTGTATGTTGGGATGACGCCCAGTATAGTTAGACTTGTACAAGGAAATATTTTGAGACCAGTGAATTGATGTGATTTTCTCGCACATTTATTTATTAAGCGAATAATACAAGTAAATTCCTAATATTCGATTTTATATATCATATTGCCGTTATTTTAGTATTTTGACTACCTACTACTATAAACGAATCGAAGAAACGATACGTTTCGATTTTGAAGAATAATCGTAAATTCGGGAGTCAACAACTAGTTTTTGATTTGCTTAAATTACTCGTAAATATACTCGTTTCTTAAACTGGGTGTAAGTGAGTAGGTCACTACTAATAAAATTAATAATAGGTATCCGTCATCGGTTCCGATTTATTTCGTTTTTTTTTTGTACTCCTGACTCTCAAGGGCTAAACGTTTAAAATTGGTTTCGGTTTAAGCAACAGAAAACTAAGTTTTATGTTAAAGTTGTAAGCCCGGTATATTCAATAGTAAATGAAGCATTTTTTATATTTTTAGTGACGATGCAGATATTATCATATTATTGAAGCTTTTCACTACAGTCAGAATGTTGTGAATAGCTTTAATAATATGATAATATTGTTGGGGTCGAAAATGTAGTTTTCTACGCACAATATATTATAGATTAGTATAATTATATATTTACAACATCTACATAATGTTGGTAATGCTTGTAGTAATAGGTAGCTTTATTTAATAAAAAACTACAATTGAGGAAATCCCTACTTAATATTATAAATGCGAAAGTAACTCTGTCTGTCTGTCTGTTACGCTTTCCTGCTTAAACCTCTCAACCAATTTTGATGAAATTTGGTATAGGTATACGTTGAACTTCAAGAACGGACATAGGCTACTTTTTATTAGAAAATAAGGGGGGGATGGGGGTAATACCACCTTTGAAAGTTTATATGGAAAAATGATTATTTTTGAAGTTAGAGATATGAAATTTGGCACAGATATAGCTCAAAACTTGGATTAAAATATAGACTACTTTTTGTTTCGAATTTTAGGGGAGAAAGGGGTAAAACCGACCATGAAAGGATGTAGTCCACGCGAACGAAGTCGCGGGCACAGCTAGTAGGGAATAATTCTGGTACCAATAATGACGCGTATCCGAATAGTCACTATAACTTTAAATTTCATATGTGTCTATTTCGAAAGAGGGGCTTAACATTTGTGTCCAAAACATCTGCAAGCAAAAACATCCTACTACTATTATAAAGTCGAAAGTTTGTAAGTATGGATGTATGGATGTTTGTTACTCTTTCACGTAAAAACTACAGAACATATTTGGATACAATTTGGTAGGAAGACAGATGACATACTAGATTAACATATAGGATACTTTTTATCCCGAAATAACGCGGGCGAAGTCGCGGGCAACAGCTAGTTTACAATAATTAAATCGCACATTTCGTCTCCGTCGTTATTCCGAAACCTATATTTACTGATTATTTTTTAGTACACACATTGAAAGAATTGACAACAATCTATGATTTAAACAGTGATGACAATAAAACTGAAACAGCGATGAAATTGACGACCTCCGTGGCCGAGAGGCGAGTGGACCGGACTTTGGCGTTGCACCATCCCTGGGTTCCGGGTTCGATCCCCGGTCGTGTCAATCTGGGAAATGAACTTTTCTGTATTGTCTCGGTTCTGGGTGTGGTGGTGCCGTCGTTGTTTCTGATTTCTGTAACACAAGTGCTTAAGCTACCTACCACAGAATCAGAGCAATGTATGTGATGTTGTCCAATATTTATTTATTTCATTACATGAATAGAAAAAATATCTACTTTGAACTTTAGGTCCGTAAATATTGTACCTAATTGGATTTAAGTATGGCAATGATTTTTAATTTTAAGTAAAAGTAGTTATATCTGGATACATGATTACAGAGTTGCTCTATGGGATATCGTAGCAAAAAGAATAAAAGAACCTATCTAGCTCCAATGAGAAAGTTCCACACAGGCCTCTGTCTCCCCAGGCAGTTCGAGCGATAATTCGCTATGTCCTACCTCTCTTGTAACATGTGTATCTCTTGCGGCATAAATGTAACATGACATCAGGGTTTTAGATTCTCATTGTTTTGGATCTTGTTTATGCGTTTAAGCTAAGTAGGTATTTCGTTTCCCATATAGGTACCGAAGTCTAACAAAATGTATTTTAAGCGTGCGTTGCATCATACATTATTTTTGTCCAAAGTTAAATACGGAACTGTGTGCATTAATTAGGCGCATTTCAGGTTTTCATTATGTGATTTTTTATATGTATATATTTATTATTATTATGATTACAGTATATTCTTGTCTTGACTTTGGCGATATGCCTAAGCACAACTACATACAACGTTTTATTTTTATAACATTTTGTTTAAAACATAATCGAAAGTAAAGTCGATTCAACGAACTTAAAAATCAGGTCAGATTCTATCAAAAAAACAATATTTTTCAATTACTTAAGTCTGTCTTCTTCTTATCAGAGTAGAGTGAACTCTATACAAGATTATGAACAAAAAAAGATTTTACCATAGAGCTTCCGATTGCAAAAATAAAAAAATATGACGATGTTTTAGATGATAATGTTAAGAAAATAATGTAATCATTTCTTAAATCTAGGGTGGAGATTGCTGGTGATGATGCTATTAAGCTTCGGAGCTGAAGGATACTACCACCTCCGTTCGCTGCAGAGGTTTATTCAGCCCAAGAATAGCTCAAGCGACTCATTGTTTGGCTACAGCATCGCGTACCAACAAACAACTAAACGGTACTTGCATTTCCTTCTTCTATAGGTACACATTCTATATACAGTTACATTATGTAAAAAACATTTGAATTTGTGTATGTTTATAATGAATAAGTTTGTAAATTTTTCACCATTTGAAAATTACATTTACAATAAAAACTTAGGCAATATTTATAGCTAGAAAAAATTAGAAATCCTTAGTGAAGTAAATAAACCCAAGGTGCCTAAAAAAATTTTTGAAATTGGTCCATTGATCTTGAAGTCTTATTCGTTACACACAAACAAAAAAAAATCAATGTTTGCTCTTTATAATATTAGTATAGAAGTTTCGAATATTAGTCAATATACATATTATTATATTTTTGCAATTACGGCTATACATAGGTATACACAAATATTCTAATTACAGTATGTATGGGAACATAATTATCAGTAACCCTAATGATTAACATTTCAGATTAGTCATCAGTGCACCAAACAATAGTATAGGAAAAATTTATGAGTGCAACATAGAAAATACACAATGTTTGGAATTTGTAAATACCGTCAAAGATGGTAAGTCTACAAAATTATTATTTCAAGTCTTCATGACGGTCAAAGTCAAAGTCAATATTATTTTATTCATATAGATTACATTAGTAATACTTATGAATAGTCAGTCTCTATATAAAATAAATGAAGTTACCTCCGGTTCGGAACCTCTAACTACCGAGACGATACAGGCAAGAAACTCAGTAGTTTCAAAACTTGGTGGTCAAAATCGGAGTTCAAGTTACATTGAAACACTTTCGAATCGTCATTGAAAACAATGCAAAAATTGTCTTTGTTTGGAACCTATATCTACATACCAATAATATATTATATGTTAGACAGTGGCAGTATGATTATGAGAGAATTAGTTTATTTTAGACCAACCATGTAGGTAGTAGTAAATTGAAGAGTGAAGTGTAAATTTTCTAATTCTAATAATTTAAAATCCATACAAAATTTGTAAAATACATTTTGAACGTCTGTTAAGAGTCATTTGTCCGATTGAGCGGGTAATAAGTTTATTTTTCAAAATTGATTTTATTCTTAATAATGCCTCATTGCAATTTTTTATGTACTAGTAGGTACTAGCAGCCTGCCGCGTTATAGCACACATATTCATTTGTTATAAAAAATGTGATGAATGAAGAACACTGCTCGACCGATTTTGTGCAAACTTCACAAACTATCTACTAAATAGTCGAAAGAAATCCTAAAAATTTAGTTTGGATTTGTGAGCCTAATCTTGAGTTCAGTAATAACAACAAAAAAAAGAATAATAGCTAACCGACTGCTTATCGGAGGTTTCGAAAATCGGCCCTTAGAAAATAAATAATTCTGCAAGCAATACTCAAACATCGTGTATTAACAAACTTAATACGTAATTACAAATTAATTGTACTGTTTTTTATTTCAAGATTACGTATCCATGTTTGAAGATCACAGGATGTGGCTAGGAGCGACTGTTGCAACCGGACAAAACTTTACTGTGGTAAATTTACAAATCTATTTAAAACCTACTTCTATCCGATGATTTAATATCAACAATTAATGTTAACTGCTGGTTTTATTTTTCAGGCTTGCGCCCCACGTTACATGGAGAACAGAAATAGTAAGTCCTATAGTATACCCGTAGTAACAAGTTAAGTGGCCCTGCCAAATATGTTTAGAACTACACAGATACTTGCCGGAAGCTAAGAGGATGATACAACAGAAAAATTCATCGCCTAACTAACTTGCGGTTATTATTTTTTTATATTGCACTTCAAGATTGACCTTATCCCACCTGATGTTAAGTGGTAATGAGGTCCTAGCTTAAGGGTGACAAGTACAGCATAATAAATCTGTTACTGGACTTCTCGCCCTTACCTTGAAGGCTTGACCCCCGCTACTAATTTAGCGCCCCCCAGAAGCTCTGGACACCTTACTCACACGCAAAAACACAACAACACAGAAATGATTGTTATTTGGCTACGGTCTTCTGTAAGGTGGAGGTATTTCGCCAGTCGGGCTGCTTCGATTCGAGCGATAAATCGCTATGCCCTACCTCTCTTCGGTTAGTTGAGTTGGAAGAGCAGCACGTACGATACATGACGTGAAGGTTGTGGCTTCGAGCCTCACACCTCAAGGGGAGATGATTTTTTTCTGTTTCTTTAAAATAATGACATTTAGCCCGCACGCGAAGCAGTATTGTAATGCATTTTGAGGCGCTCCCTAACCCGGAGCATTCGCGTGTAATGTAACTTTGAAGACTCAAGCATTACAATGGTTAAAACAGCTCAGTTCTCCAAGCATTACAATGCGCCCTTTGGAATAATACAAAATGTGTTTACGTCGGTGAAGTAGAAAAATCGAGCGTTACAATGCGCACCTTGTAATGATACAATGTCGAATTATTAGCACTAATTTTAGCATTCTTTTCAGAAACTGGAACATTTGGACAATGCTTTGTAGCAATTCCTCCATCAAATAACATGACTGAAATGTTAAAAATTAGCGACAAGGACAAAGAAAAAGTTTTTACATCACTAGGGTCTTCGTATGCGTATGGTAAATATTGAATTGACTAAGAACTGACTTTTAATTACTTAGATATAAAGTGTGAATTGTTTATTTTGAGAACGACGTTTGGTTAAAAAATATTATAATAGCATTTAAAATAAATCGTATTGCACTTTATTCGAGTGTTATTTATGTCTTACATGAAAATTGCAGAATCGGACAATATTTTGTTAAAACCCCATGGAATTTTTTAAAAGTGTACCAATGTTGCCAGATACTGTTTATTTTTGGATATACGCAGAGACCAACACACTCAATTGGCATTTAAGACAAACGAGAAAGAAAATCATGACGTTAAAAAGTAAATGACACTTCCGAGCAAGAAAAATGTGCTTATGATTTTTTTGAGCAATGGTTATTTCCCAATCTTTGATTACGAAAAGGTTTCGTGTCGCGAAGACTCGAAAATTTGGCAATCTCATCTGCAAAATGAAATATAAAAAATGTTTCAGGTGTTGTGTTAGAATAAAGATCTCATCTAAGAAATTAATTAGTTCTCACTACCGCGCATTTAACGTTAAATAACGTGCCTCTAAAACACTTGACACTGGCGGAATCATCGCGTTGTCTAAAAGAGAGATTAAGACCATTAAAAAAATATCAATTTGTACATATAGGGAACTGTATTGCGGTTTGTCAGTTAAAACGTGTTGGTTTAACAATATTTTTTGTGTAATTTTATTTTTAGAATATTACATGGATTCCTTTGGATGGAGCATTGATGTTACCAGAAATGGTGCTGTTGTGGTTGGAGGACCAGCTATGTATAAAGGTTTTTATTGTAAACTTTATGTTTCTTGCTTGCCAATTATTCTCGTGGGCATAAATATTTAATCAAAAGCGGTAAAATATCTCGTAATCTTTTATACGTTAATTATTTTAGGAAGTTACAGCACATAACATTATTAACACCTCAAAAAAGCCAAATTAATCACTTAAAACATAGAAATGTTTAAACTTCTTCACAAAATTCTTAAAAAATCTATTTTATAAACATTTTTATAGTTTGGAAGAATTGTTTTATGGTGTTTATATTTTAAAATATTAATATTGTTTTCTGCATAATTATAATAATAAATAAATTATGTTAATAGGTTTACGTATAAATAATGTAATCTTTAAAAATATCGTTACAAATGAATTAATCAAATAGCGTTGGCAAAAAATAAATAAGTGTAGCTTCAAGTGTATGCCTGAATTTCTTTAATTTTGTATTCACTTAATAACTTTTTTAATATCACTCAATTTCCAGGTCGAGTCATCGAGTATTCAGGCGTAAAATCTTACCCAAAATTATACGACATAGCAATGGATAAATCAAAAGACCCGCTTTGGGAAATCAGTTATAATTTTGGTACGTACTCTTTTTTTAAAAATACAATTCCAACTAATATAACAAACGTCGAATTCAATTCAATATTTGTTTATTCAAGTAGGTTACATATAATAACACTTTCGAATCGTCATTGTATATAATCTATTCGCTATGCCCTACGTCTCTTAAAAGATCTATATTTGTTACTCATTTACGAAAAAACTACTTGACTAATATGGATACATTTGGCTCAAAAAGAAATTACGTAATAGATTAATATATTATATACAGGATATTTTAAATCCTGGAACGCGGAGGCATTCAGAAACTTATCATGTTGTGTCCTACATAAACGTGAACATTTCTTTGTATAGATTAAGGGATGTATGAATTGTTGGATGTACCTAACGATATTTGTTACTCTTACCCGAATAAAACACTGACTGAATTAAGATGAGATTTGGTTTTTAGACATATTGGAGACTACAATAACATATAATACTTTACCCCAAACTAACGGGAATTTAGTCTATGTCAATAACGAGTATTGAAAAAATCAAAAAGTATTTTTAATCCTGTATGATACATATAACAATTTCGACTTGTCATTGAATACACTACAAAGTGACTCTACTGCCGGTTCAGAACCTATATCCAGAGATTTTACTGATTTTTGTATACATCACTTTGGACCGAGACAAAGAGTTGAGTTTTATGTGTGAGGACAATTAAGTACTCAAGTTAGTATTTATTTTTGAGAATTAAACCGGAGCAGACCAGACCAAAAGTGGCTCCTGTTCACAAGCATGGCGTATGAGCCAGCCATCGCTTCACTCAACCATACGCACGTTAAAATAAGTCCACGAAATGAATACAATTTGTTGTCCAATATCAATTTTAATTACCTACATGTTTTCTGCATTCGCATTAAGACAGCAAAGCTATTTTGGCACACCGATTAAAATCATTTCCCTTACAGGATACAGTGTGGCATCAGGCAACTTCAAATCCTCCAAGAAAGATGATATCGTGTATGCAGTGGGCTCAACTTATGGGAGAGTAGGAATCGGTCAGGTACCCGTAGAACATTTTTGTACTAAATTTTGAATTACTTATAAATTGTAACAAAAAACAACCCTTCAATTTTTCTGCGATGCTATCATCATATCCTAGTCTTCGTGATATGGTACCACCTTCAAGATATATATTTTCCAACAAAAACTTCAACTTCGAAACATTTTTAAAAATCGGCTCATAAACGGTTAAATTATAGCCAAACAAAAGAAAAAAGATTAAAATCCTTTTTTAAGTATGTTCAATATTGCTGGTTCATCAATGCAACGTTTTAGACCCCAGCCCACCCCTCTGGTGATACGTGGTAAAGTTTTGTGCTTATAACTTGTTGTTTTATTATTTATACTATAAGTAGACTCGTTTAAATATGCCTTTAAGTGAAAAATTTATATTTATTTAATAAATATTTGTGAAATTGGGTAAATGTTTCGGTCCCACTCTCTTTTTTATGTTAAGTGAAACCAAAAATACTGACTTGCACACTAATTAGGCGCACTAAATACATCAAATTAAATATACAGTTAAATGTTATTTTTCTATCCTTTAATGGTGTATTGAACGAATCACTATTATCAAAGTAACAAATCGAATATATTTTTTTTATATTGCACTTCAATATTGACCTCATCCCACCTGATGGTAAGTAGTAATGAGGTCCAAGCAGTACAGCACAATAAAGCTATTACTGGACTTGTCGCCATTGCCTTGAAGGCTTGACCCCTGCTACTAATGTAGCCCACCCAGGAGCTCTGGAAATCTTACACGCAGGAACACAACAACACCGAAGTGATTGTTATTTGGCTGCGGTCTTCTGTAAGGTGGAAGTGTTTCACCAGTCGGGCTGCTCCAGTTCGAGTTATAAATCGCTATGCCCTACCTCTCTTCCTTAGTTTAACGAACCAAATAAAACTTTTCAAGGAAAACAATCCTAAAATATCCCTACTTACTTTCATTTCAGGTACTCTTGCACGATGGTAAAAAAACATGGCCGTTACTACACCCACAATTCAATAGCCCTCGTATGGGATCCTTGTTTGGCGCCACGATCTCCGCCGCAACTCTGAGCCGGAAGAATCCACAGATCTTGCTGGTGGGCGCTCCGGCCTACACCACGGCTGGACAAGACCAAACTGACGTCGGAGCCGTGTATATATATAGTTACGATAATAGCAAAAAGGTTATTTTCTTACTGTATTCTAGTTTCGTACTAAAGAACAACATCCCATCTTTGGTATCGATAGTTTATTCTTCTTGATGAACAGTACTGTGGATAGTATAGCATTCATACATTAGTATTGACGACCTCCGTAGCCTAGTGGCGATCGGACCGGACTTTAATAATTTACTTTGATAATTTACTATGATAATTAACTTTGATAATTAACTTTGATAATTAACTTTGATAATTAACTTTGATAATTTACTTTGATAATTTACTTTGATAATTTACTTTGATAATTTACTTTAATAATTTACTTTAATAATTTACTTTGATAATTTACTTTGATAATTTACTTGGAAAATTTATTTTCATAATTTACTTTCATAGTTTACTTTCATAGTTTACTTTCATAGTTTACTTTCATAGTTTACTTTCATAGTTTACTTTCATAGTTTACTTTGATAGTTTACTTTAATAGTTTACTTTGATAGTTTTTTTTGATAATTTACTTTGAAAAATTACGTTGATAATTTACTTTGATAGTTTACTTTGATAATTTACTTTGATAATTTACGTTGATAGTTTACTTTGATAGTTTACTTTGATAATTTACGTTGATAGTTTACTTTGATAGTTTACTTTGATAGTTTACTTTGATAATTTACTTTGATAATTTACGTTGATAGTTTACTTTGATAGTTTACTTTGATAATTTACGTTGATAGTTTACTTTGATAGTTTACTTTGATTATTTACTTTGATAATTTACTTTGATAATTTACTTTAAAATTTACTTTGATAATTTACTTTGATAATTTACTTTGATAATTAACTTTGATAATTTACTTTGATAATTTACTTTGATAATTTACTTTGATAATTTACTTTGATAATTAACTTTGATAATTTACTTTGATAATTTACTTTGGTAATTTACTTTGATAATTTACTTTGATAATTTACTTTAATAATTTATTTTCATGATTTACTTTCATGATTTACTTTCATAGTTTACTTTCATAGTTTACTTTCATAGTTTACTTTCATAGTTTACTTTGATAGTTTACTTTGATAGTTTACTTTGATAGTTTACTTTGATAGTTTACTTTGATAATTTACTTTGATAATTTACTTTGATAGTTTTTTTTTATAATTTACTTTGATAAATTACGTTGATAATTTACTTTGATAGTTTACTTTGATAATTTACTTTGATAATTTACGTTGATAGTTTACTTTGATAGTTTACTTTGATAATTTACGTTGATAGTTTACTTTGATAGTTTACTTTGATAGTTTACTTTGATAATTTACTTTGATAATTTACGTTGATAGTTTACTTTGATAGTTTACTTTGATAATTTACGTTGATAGTTTACTTTGATAGTTTACTTTGATAATTTACGTTTATAGTTTACTTTGATAATTTACTTTGATAGTTTACTTTGATAGTTTACTTTGATAATTTACGTTGATAGTTTACTTTGATAATTTACGTTGATAGTTTACTTTGATAATTTACTTTGATAATTTACTTTGATAATTTACTTTGATAATTTACTTTGATAATTTACTTTGATAATTTACTTTGATAATTTACTTTGATAATTTACTTTGATAATTTACTTTGATAATTTACTTTGATAATTTACTTTGATAATTTACTTTGATAATTTACTTTGATAATTTACTTTAATAATTTACTTTGATAATTTATTTCAGGCAATGATGTCACACAACACCATCTTAGGAGGAGTGAATGGAGGCCGATTTGGAAGTGCTATAGTTAGTTTGGGCGATCTTGATGGTGATAATATGGACGGTAAGAACATTGAAAAATAATACATTTCAGAAGTTGTTTGTAAGAATGATGAACAACAATGATTATTTTAAATCCGTTAGTTAGATTTTCAAAATACATTGAAATCGTAGTTTTTGCTTCAACATATACGAAGATACAGCGCATTGAAGTTCAGTGGCCTGTGTTTACGTCACTTGGTAAAAACTGTGCAAATAGTGACGTCAAATAGTTACCACAAAATTATATCTTAGTACATTTTGTTTACCTAATAATAAAATTACGTGTTTTAAAGTTTTTGCTAATCTAAATGTTGGATCAAACAGGAATGCTTGGTCATCTACCGCATTGTTACTGATGTCTACGCCTCTCTGATCTCTCTGATGTATACTTATATAACCTATGCTTTCATTAGGAATTTAAAGTGCTCTATGGGATAATGTATGGGATATTTATGTTGTTGTCTAAATTTTAGAAATAGCCATATCTGCGCCGTACGAGAACACAGGCATGGTCTACATCTACTCTGGAACCCAGCTGATGGGCAAACACTTAACTCCAAAGCATATGCAGAAGATCAGTCCATCACCAGGACACCATACGTTCGGCCTCAGCCTCGCCGCTTTACAAGACTACGATGAAAACGGTTGTAATGGTGAGTTCATATTTTTTCACACCTAGATTTAAAGAGAGATATCTCAAAAACTTTGTTGTTACGCCGGCCATTTAATTCTGTAATTTAATACCTTACGACCAATGAAAATACTTTTAAAATATACCACTTTTCATAAAATTATTTTTTGACTGAATAGGCTTGTTTCCACTGAGAAGAAAACTGATGGATTATAGTTTCTAATTATAGATTAAGATATTAAGATTATAGCTAAGTATCTATATAAAGAAACAGAAAAATTAATCTCTCCTTGCGGTGCGGAAATCGAACCCACGACCTTCACGTATTGCGCGTGCTGCTCTTCCAACTGTAGCTCAGTTGGAGTTGGATCGCAAGTTATCGCAGGCGATGGAATGTTTCTGCTGTATCAACCCGTTAGCCTACGGTAAGTGCCCTCTGCCGAATATGTTTAGAACTACATACTTATCGCTAGCTAGTACTAAAAAAAACATAAAAATCGATTATCTTTATAAAGGTTAACCACGTTAATATGTCATTAATTCACAGAACTTGCAATAGGTGCACCAGAAAGCAATGCGGTTGTACTTTTGAGATGTATGGCGACTATCACAGTGAAAGTGAACAAACTGCAGGTCAGTTTTAAAATGTTTGTACGGTCGACAGCAAGTCACTTGCAGTTCAATATTAGTCCTTATGCTTACGGCATAAGGGCAGTGCCAAAATCATAATAACCGACGTGCTATTTATCGTACGTGTGCTGACTACCACGGGCTACTACAGACACTGCAACAAATTTTTAGTAGATATATAAAATATTTTCGACTTATATAAAAGACCGGGTTCGATTCCCGGTCGGGGCAATATGGGAAACGAACTTTTGTATATTGTCTCGGGTCTGGGTGTTGTGGTACCGTCGTTGTTTCTGATTTCTGTGACAGAAGTGCTTAAAGTACTTACCGCAGAATCAGAGCAATGTATCTCATGTTGTCCAATATTTATTATTATTTATTACTTATATCGAAGCCAGACATTTAGTCGCGGATTATTTAAGAAGATATGCGCATTTTTTTGTTTTGGAAGCATTTATTGTAAGTTAGAAGCACTATGGTACAAATTACGTGCAATCTTATTACAATGATCGATGCAAACGATTACATCACACTTTTTCCTGACTTTGGAAAATCTAAATTGAAATGGTAACATGTGATATATTTTCAAGAATTTGATCTATACCTTTTATTTAGTAGGAATCGATTCTACTATCGATTGAGCCTACCTATTTACAATGCGTCAGAAACCGATCCAAATTCGGAAACTATATTTTGTATCTTTCTTTGGATAATGGATTGAGACAAAACATAGGTAAACTTGACTCTGAATCATTTCTAACTTTTGTGAATCAGCCCCTGAACCAATATGTTCATGTTTTGTACTAATATGATAACACATTTTTAACATTTGTTGACTGATTAATAATAGAGGTAGGGCATTTATCGCGCGAATTGAAGGAGCTCCTAGGGCGGTGCTTTATTAGTAACAGGGGTCAAGCCTTCAAGGTAAGGGCGACAAGTTCAGTAACAGCTCTATTATGCTGTACTTGCCCTCGCCCTTAAGCTAGGACCTCATTACCACCTAACATCAGGTGGGATGAGGTAAATCTTGAAGTGCAATTTAAAAAAATAATAACATTATTTTAAATATCGTGTTCTTTGATCTTTTGCAGGAAAAGGTAGAACTCCCTACCTTCCCCCGCGCACGCAGGAATGACACCTATTTCGTTTTCCAGTCATGTCTAGATATAACATATCCAGAGAAACCTGCAAAAATCTCAGCTGGTGAGATTGTTTTAATTGTTTTGAATGTTTGTTATCCGTTAATCTAGGGTTTCCTACTTAAAATCGAATATTCTTTGCACGTATGGAATGCTTGTCTTATCCAATCCATCGTGTGGTATTCGAAATTGTGATGCATCGATTTAGCGAACTGTCAAGTTCATAATTTGTTGATCTTAAGATTCTTCGAGGAAAGATTTTCGGGTATATTACATTCGAGCAAAGGACGTTCGATTTCAAGTAGGAAAGCCGAAAAGGGCATTGACACTTTTTAAACTTCTAAGGTGCTAATAAACTTTGAGGTCATCATTTTAAACTACCTTTAAAAGTTTTTAAATTATTGGGTCAAAAAGGGACATCATAAATGGGTTAATGCAGCTTAACTGACTACCTGATCATCATCAGTTTAAGATGAAAAGGCTTTTCATCTTAAACTGATTTTTTCATCTTCACCGGGGGAGCGAAGAGATCACAACACTAAACGAGCTAATTACCTACTGCCCAATGTGGACACGAGCTGACCTTAGTAGTAGCGTGTCGTATTGACTTCAATAACATTTTGCTAAGTGAATGTGAGGGTGGAAGATTTGTAAGCTCCCAGATCAGACGAAGACGAGCGAGATCAGTCAACTCGTGTCCACGGCTGATAGATAAGCCCAACTAAAACGTCGGGCAGTAAGTAGTTTGTATTAAAATAACCGCGAAAGTCTATAATTTTAAAAGGATTCTGGGTTCGATGACCATACGTAATTA
The DNA here is from genome assembly GCA_037074685.1 of Glyphodes pyloalis. NCBI lineage: Eukaryota > Metazoa > Arthropoda > Insecta > Lepidoptera > Crambidae > Glyphodes > Glyphodes pyloalis. Next base: position 4,806,401 of record JAYKKO010000002.1, read on the forward strand.
ACATTTGTTTTTTCTGTGACTGGGTGTTTATAAATGTACATTAGGCACTACCGTTGTTTTGTTTCTTTAAAGAAGCGCTTGTGTACGCTTGTAGCACTAGCTAGCTATTTACTTTGCAATATGTAATTATTTTAAGGTATCGAAAAGGTTTTTGTACAATAATTTAATTTTTAGAAGATTTAGGCAGTTTTGTAGCTTCTTAGGGCAGAAGATTTAAATAGTCTGATGATTTACGTACATAAGTCTATGTGGTAAATTTTCTATGACGTCTCATGTCTGGGTGTTGTAGTTCTGACGTTGTTTCTGATTTCTGTCATTCGTGGCATTTAGCTTATTAGCCACTTACCTCTCAAAATGAAAGCAATGCATGTGTTCTCAAAAATTGGTTTAATAATTATTTAGTCGTATAAACTGGCTATAACTAATGCTAAAACTATTAAAATAAGAAAGATATTTCCTAGACAGATTAAATTGGGTTAAAGTGATAGTAGACAATATTATTGTAGGTACCTACTCATGCAGAAATTTGTAATAGTGTTAGTAATGCCTACCTGTCGTTAAGAGTTAAGGTAATGTAAGCCATTAATGATGACAATTTACAAATATAGAAACGGAAAATGAACTAAATGTTTTGTCCATACTAATTATCTCATTGTATATTTCCTTATTCACTTACATACACAGGCATGCGCTTTTCGTTTATTTAAGATACTCATAGGTACGGTGTAGTTGATAATTAAAAAAATAAATTATTAATCACTTCGGAGCGATATCATTATTTTTCAACCTCCGTAAGCTGAGTAACGAGCGGGCCGGACTTTGGCGTCGCGCTATCTGTAGTTCTAATCCCGGTCGGGCCAATATAGAAGAATCTGAATCTGGGTGTTGTGGTACCGTCATTGTTTACAATTTCTATAACACAAGCCATTAAGCTACTTACCATAGAATTAAAGAAATGTATGTGATGTGGTCCAACTTTTATTTATTTATAACAAAATGGAAATGTACGTTTTCACCCGACCGGGGATTGAATCCGGAACCTCAGAGTCAGCGTGAAAAGCAGCGCTCGCCTTACGGCTACGGAGGTCGTCAAAATATCTCAGTGAGAAAAGTTCAATATGTTTTTCTATGATGTTTCCAGAGATCCAAGTAAGGGTGAGCATCCAGCATGCCACCGCAAGTTTGTCCACTTCCGCGGGGGGTTCTTCGAAGACTTACCTCTTAAGTCTACACGATCGGTCACAAAAAAATCCCTGCGTAGATGTGGGCATCATAATGCCAGTAAGTTTCTTTGTTTCTTCTTTTGGGACCCAATCTGGCGATCATAGATGTAATCTTTTTTACATTATAAAGCCTCCAACTGCGCTTGAGAACGATATGTTCGAGAGGAGGCAAATAGTGAAGCAATCATGACATCGCCATAGGTTGCTTAAAATAAAAAAGCAAAACTAAACACGAAACCAAAGCTCAAGTAGCGTGTCGTATTGACTTCAATAATATTTTGCTAAGTGAAAATGAGGGTGGATGAAGATTTGTGAACTCCTAGATCAGACGAGCGAGATCAGTCAACTCGTGTCCAGGGTTGATAGATAAGCCCAACTAAAACGTCGGGCAGTAAGTAGTTTGTATTAAAATGGCAAATAGTGAGGCAATCATGACATAGGTTGCTTAAAATAAAAAAGCGTAACTAAACACGAAACCAAAGCTCACTATCATTAGGCATTGGCAATGATGGGTTCTAGATGGCTCGTCGGTGTAGAATAGTTTCACCAGTCGGACTGGTACCGCTTTTTTACTAAGAACCTGTGAAGAGTTTGGAAATTCGTTTTGTGTGAACATTCTAAAAAACTTAAATAAACGTAACAATATTTTTTAAGTAGGTAGTTAATACAACTTCTTACTGCCCGACTCGCATTTTATATCTCAAAAATTGTGTCAGAAATTAGCAAATGACTAACTTCTCACGCTTTCGCAATTTTTACATTCGAAGATTGTAATGCCCGCATGAAGTATTTAGTATCAGCTGATTTGTCTACACATGCAAAGGATATTTAGGCACTACACTCCGTACCATTCATAAATTAACAAATCTTACTTGTCAAACAAGTTCTAAATTAGATTTGCATTTAGAATACCTATTTCTGACTCTATTTTATCTCTATGATCTCTTAATTACGCGTATTGTCTATAAACTAGCGCTGATACGGCAATACCTTCAATGTTACTTCAGCCTGCTGAGGTTGGAGTCTTATTGATTTAACATCAGACTTTTTATTTACAGTTAATAGGTACCTCAGCTATTCTTTCTTCTATCGCAGGAAGTGGGTCGTGATCGCAACATCCTCTACGAGATAAGCGTCACCCAGCTGAATGACCCCAGAGATTCCGAGAAGTTTGAAGTGTCACGCTTGTATCTGAGTAGCTTGAGCTCACTTCTGTTCCGGGGTAACCTGTGGGTCGCCGACTGCGAGGTCAGGGTTGAGTGCAATCCCAAATTTGAGGATCTCAGCCTAAACACAACGATTACGTTAGTAGAATCCTTGAGTTATTCTTACAGATTACGGGTAAGGTGGCCAATTTGAATTGGTCGGCTAAACTTATTTCTGGTCGAGTTTTCGTTTTTCATTACCATAATATGAAGCTGACTGAATATTATATTTAAGGCCGTCTGTCAGATTATCCCAAAAAATGGGGCACCTATTTTTGCATGCTCCCTAACCTATTCAAAGTGTCATCACCTAACTGTCGTGTGACTTCATAAGAATGTACGTTTTTAGCAACCAAATAAAAAAATGTGTGTCAAAGATTTTTATATACCTGTTTAATGAACTAAAAACCTATTGATTGGTATGGTAGACTATATTCCGATGCAAGAATGAAAAAGTCCAAGCGCCGACTCTGTTCATTTTTCTTATTAGAACAGCCAGGTGTTTTTTTACTGAACATCAAATAGAGATATAGCCCTCGAGAGAATTAACAACAATTTCTTAGACGTAAACATTTATTTTAGATACATGTGATGAAATTTGTGCAGTCAATAATAAGGTCAAGAAATTAAGAATCCAAGCAAACAAACGTCACGTCACACTTCAAACTATCAAATATCGTATTAATACGGAAACGGCTTTCCCCTAAAAGTAGATTTACCTATGCTGATATTACCATACCTAGGAGTTTCAGTGCGTCAGGTCTGGCTATACCTCACCATTATGGGTATTTATAATTGATTATTTTATAATTTCACAGTCCGCCTGTCATGATGTTCTGTGTATCAACACAAGCATTGCCAAAAAGGCCTAAAGTGTCACCTAGTCCAATCTAATTTATTCCTTATGTGGCTAAATTATGTACTTAAATAGCCACGAAGCAAATGAGAGTTAAATACTGTTCAAAACCTTGGTTTGCCGATGCCATTTTTAGGTCACAAGTATGGGTCTACAAGATCTTTGATCGAAGAATTACATACTTGTTTATTTACCTATAAAAATAATGAGCATTCTTGTATGCCAGGGCCAACTACATCATCGGCTCAACGGGGACGGAGATACTGCGCGCGCGCACGCTAAACATGGGCGACATGGCCTACAGCGCGTGCGCGCACGTGCGCGTGACAGGCGTACAGCTGCAGCGCACTCCCGCCACTTGCGTGCACTCGAACACACAGACAGATCTGCTCGAATGCGAGCCCAGGATGCCCGTCAAGAAGAATACTTACTGGGTAAAGTTGATTTCTGTAGCAATTTGGACTATCAACACAAACTTGCTGTTCCTTAACCCTGGTTCCAATATTTGAAAAACGAACCGTTTTAGTTGCGGGTAGTAATCAATTATACGAGGCGTAAGCTAAAACAGTTCCAGACCCTTAGTCAGTTTGAGAAAAATGGACTGTCATAATTGACACATTACCTACGAATCGTAAAATATAATAGGGCATATGACTGCATCAAATAAGGAATTCCTTGGAGGGGATAAGTCTTAACTTATTTAACAAACGCCTGAAAATATAATTCAGTTGCCCATGCATAGATTTTGTAATAGTCCTTCTTCATATAAATAATTATGCGTCCTTTAGCATAATTCTATACCATACTACAAAATAGATGATTATTTATGTGAGAAATGTATGTATCTGGAATAACTTCAATTCGCAAATAAGTCTAATATTGCATGTTTTATTTAAGTACCAAGTTCAGTTAATAATTGTTGTCAAATTCTGGCCGGTTCTTCTCGGCATCATCAACATTTCGAACAAGGCGGTAGAATATGTACTGAACTTGTACAGAAGATTCATAAGCTTTTGTAAAGGTTATAAGGATAAAGATCTGGTCTTCCGCCGATTTATTCCAGAGCCAGTTATAGGACAAAGGGCTTCAAATAGTAAATTCAGGATAAAAATCCCAAGAAAGGAATCATTTTAATTCAGTAAATTTATAAAAATAGGATCACTTTAACCCAATAGCCTTTTGCATATTAATTATCAGTTTAGTTTCTTTATAATACCTTAGTTTGGATAGATTTTAAACATGTTTATTGCGTTTGACTGATTTGAAAGAGTTCATTATTTCCGCAGGAAATTGAAGACATCGAACTAGATATGAAGAGTTTGAAGAGTAATGCTGATAAAATAACTTTCAAAGTAGACATATTCCCGGAGTGCTCCAAAACATCGGCTTTAAGTAAAGAGTTGTCGGTCAAGCTACAGCCGGATACCAGACCAATAGTAGTAAGGGGGTAAGCTATTTATTTTTTCAAACTTTATTGCATTTAGTATTTACGTATGAAATAAAAAAGTGTGACTAAATGTAAACTCTTTGTTTTCAGTCTGGCAAGTGAGCAAAATTATTATTATCTACATTTTACACAGTTCCTTTATTAATATATTTGCTTATAAATTTCATCATTTCATTGGATCAATAACAGTTTTACAATTGATAAACTACTTTTTAGGGTTCCGTACCTCAAAAAGAAAAAAACGGAACCCTTATAGGATCACTTTGTTGTCCGTCTGTCCGTCCGTCCGTCCGTCTGTCAAGACCCTTTTTCTCAGGAACGCGTGGAGGTATGAAGCTGAAATTTATATCAATTACTCAGGTCTACTGTCCCTTGAAGCTGTGAAAAAATCAAACTTCTAAGCCAACGCAATCAAAAGATACAGCCGTTTATGCCGCAAATTTTCGACACTTGCAAGGGAATCAAAACCTACAGGGTGCTTCCCGTGAACTCAGAATCTTAAAATTTGGTACGAAGCAACGTCTTATAGCATAGATAAAGGAAAAATTACGAAAACCATAAATTTTTAGTTACATCACATAATATATATTTTTTTAATAATTTTAAACTTACTACCCATTTCCTCATAAACGCGTAGAGGTATTAAATTGAAATTCATACCAAATACTCAGGTCTATAATAGCACACATAAAGGAAAAATTCCTAAAACCTTAAATTGTTAGTTACATTACAAAATATTTATGCTCCTCCATCTTTCCCCATTGTAATGTTATGAATTTCATTTTGCAATAAAAATACCATAGTTATGACTCGATTGTCGTAATGAACGAACTTTGTAAACCTTGCAGGTTTGTACGGAACCCTCGGTGCGCGAGTCCGACTCGCACTTGGCCGGTTTTTGTAATAAACACTGAGTTTTTTTCCGGTTCTATGGTTAAAGTTTCCGAACCGGACTTAGCTTCATTTGTTTATTTACTAATGTAATTTAAATTAATAAAAATATTTCTCATACTCATTTTCAATATCAAGTCGCCTTCTCTGCTAAAAATCGCACAGATTTTAAGAGAAAGTATCTTGAATAAAAAACAATGTTGAATGTCCTTGATACGTTGAATAGGGGTAGGTATTAGCTCAGAAGAGTAGGTTAGATTTTTTTCTGTAACGTCATTTCCATGTACCTACGATAATTTAATTACAGATCCACAAACATTGGCGATTTGGTCGGACTGACTGAAGAAGACATCACAGACACAGGAAAGCAGATGTCGCATGATTATACCGTGAGTTACCGTTTTATCTTCCTTTTTTTGTAAAATATGGAAGGCCATAAAACATATTGAAGATTTCAAATTTGTGAATATTAAAACTTCTAATTGTTGCACTCAGATTTCCTTCTACTATTATTCTTGAAATACAAGAAGACGAAACTACTTGTACAAAGCTATACCTACATTACGTATTACTATCTAATTCATCGTTAACAAAATGTTTGAGAAAAACATAATACGTGTTTCATGAATATATGACGCGTAGGTAAGTGGGGCTTGCTGAGATATCGGAAACAAAAAACAATGTTCTAATCGGTTCTTTTGAAGAAAGAAAAGAGTAAAAAAAATTTAGAAAGTGCGTTAGAATATATCACCTATTCAAGACATTGATTTAATTGCAGGTCACAAATTACGGCGTCACTGATTGGGTAAACATCAAAGTCGAAATAACAATCAAAATGCAAGATTTCATCAACATATTTGAACTAAATGTAGGATAAGTACCTAATTGGAAATTAGCTGCCGACCGCAAATTGCCTGTGCATAAATTATTCACGTAAGGAGACTGAAAGCCCGAAGCGGGTGTCGACTTACAATGTAAATAATATTAAAATTGCTTAAGTGCAGGAATGTTCCTCGTTGCCCACTGTTTTACCAGGCTGGATAGAACAATGCAATGGATACCTATCATTGGGGGGGAGGGGCGATTTTCTCCTTAACTCGTGGGTTACCTAAGTTAGGTCTACTCCCAAAAACAAAACGATCAAATATAAGAGAGGTAGGGCATAGCGACTTATCGCTCGAACTTGAGTAGCCCGACTGGTGAAATACCTCCACCTTACAGAAGACCGCAGCCAAATAACAATCACTTCTGTGTTGTTGTGTTCCTGCGTGTGAGTAAGATTTCCAGAGCTCTTGGGGGGGTGCTATATTACTAGCAGCCTAGCAGGGGTCAAGCCTTCAAGGTAAGAGCGACAAGTCCAGTAATAGATTTATTATGCTGTACTCATCGCTCTTAAGCTAAGACCTCATTACCACTTAACATAAGATGGGATGAGGTCAATCTTGAAGAGTAACATAAAAAAACGAATGTTTGGACGTGGCTTTTGATTAAAATTTTGTCTTTTTCAAACGAGAATTAAAAATTGATATCCGTTGTCGGATCCGACATATTTCGTTATTGGGTAGTAGACCCTCTTGAGTGGTATGTCGGGTTCGCACCGACTAATGACCGGTAAAACGACCCGTTATAGTACAAATAATACGAGGCGTAAGCTAAAAACGACTGACGGACGACTGAAGACAGCTGATATAGAATAGAATAGAAAATATCTTTATTCATGTAAGCTTCACAAAAGCACTTATGAATAGTCAGTACAAATAAAGTATTCTGCCGCCGTGTTCGGAATGTTGATCATGTCGAGAAGAACCGGTAAGAAACTCGACACTTACTCTTTTCAAATATAACAATGTGTCCTTAAACTAGGTACTTAAATAAAGTATACAAAGCTATAGTAAGATTTCAAAGAATTAAGTTATAATAATAATAATAAATAATAGATTATAATAATAATAAATATTGGACAACATCACACACATTGCTCTGATTCTGTTATTCTAGACCCATACATTTTTGTCATTTAAATAATCATCAATTTTGTAGTAGCCCTTTTTTATTAAACAATTTTTAACATGAGACTTAAATCTATGCATGGGCAACTGGATAACATTTTCAGGTAACTTGTTAAATAATTTAACGCTTAAACCCACAAAGAATTACTTATCTTATGTAGTCTTAGATATGAAACAGCAAGCTTGTGTTTATTTCTAGTGTTAAAGTTATGGAAGTCAGATTTTTTTAAAAGTAGATTATAATTTTTGCGTACATACATAATACAATCAAAAATGTATTGAGATGCAACGGTAAGTATGTTAATTTCTTTAAATAAGTCTCTGAGAGAATCCCGTGATTTAAGACCATTTAAGGCGCGGATAGCCCTCTTCTGTAAAACAAAAATAGTTAGCAGCTGTTCCCCACAAATGGAGACCATATGACATAACACTATGGAAGTAACTGAAATAAACCAGTCTTGCCGTCTCAATATCAGTCAAATTACGAATTTTTCTTACAGCGTATGCAGCTGAACTAAGCCTTCCTGCCAGGGCAACAATATGGGGTCCCCATTGCAATATAGAGTCTAATGTGATGCCGAAAAATACTGTAGAATTAATTATTTCGATAGGTTCACCATTCATAGACAATTTGATGTTGACTTTTTTAACATTCGGCATTGTAAATTTGACACATTTCGTTTTCTTAGTGTTAAGCAGGAGATTATTATTCGTGAATGGATGGAAAGTAAATTTGAAATTAGAATTAACGACTCGTACAAAAACTGATAGTCATTTTTAACATTACGAATTGTAAAATATTGGAACCGGGCTTAAAACTCCTCGGTAGCCAACTTTCTCCAGTTGTGGGGGAGTCGGGATCACTTGAAGATCTGTGGAGGTACCCCCACTACGCCCCCTACCTCCCCTGGCTGAACCAAGTCGAGAGTCGTGGGGACATCCCCACATCCGTCCAAAAAACATTAGTGTGACTAATATTTGTGCTTGTTTTGTCTTTGGGTGTTTATAAATATATTTGAATATGTATCAATTTTGTTTTAAATTGTTATTTAATTTTGAATAAATACACGTGAGAACATAAATATTCTTATTTTAACTAGCTGACACGGCGAACTTTGATAAATACGCAGACTTTTGATTTTATCATTAAATTTATTTTATTTCGATAATTCCTGTGTAATGTGATGATAAATGGGTTCGATCCCCGGTCGGGTAAATATGGGAAACGAACTTTTCTAAGACTTCCACTTCTTCCACTAATTTTCGGCCGTTCAGCCGTTCTTGAGTTATTATAATTGTAACTAACATGCTTTTTTCTTAGATATATAGATATAAAATATGTTTCACCATTGAAGTATGCCTGTGAATATTTTTTAATAATAATATAATGTCAGTGTTTCATTTATAAATTGTTGTAAAATTTGTTTGTAACCTATATGCACATTGTTACTGTTACCACCTTTAAACAACTCTCAGGGTGACCCAAGGGTCGAGTGGCAGATAATGCTTCAAGCATTACGTCCACCTGTTGTACTTTTTGGGGACCAAAGTTTTTAATTAAATACATAATTACCGCAAAGCCCCTTCTGTAACCTTATTCACTAAGTTTCGTTTTAATTCGATATCTTACTATATTGCGTATGACGGGAATTTTTCCATGTTTTTTTTGTTCACTGACCAAAAAGTATAATTAACTAGCCGTCCCGTCAAACGTCGTAACGTCTATTTTTTCCACAAGTTTTAACCTTTAAACCTTCCCCGGACCTCTATGATTTTTTCAAAACTAACATTAGTCAAAGACATTTAAACCTTTTAGGGAATCTAAGAGTAAAAAGAAGGCTTAAAGCTTTGTTTTGTCAATGCCATTTATTATGTCGCAACTGTACTCAAATGTCGAATCGAAGCATCTAATAATAAAGATATGTGAACTTAATCCACAGGTAGAATCTGTACCTTACGAATGTGGACCAATGGAAACTAAAGGAGGCGACAAAATTGTATCATGCACAATTGCAGAATTGAAAAAAAAACAGACGTTCGCTGTCATTCTGCCAATGTATATTCAGCCGAAGAAGATTGGTAAGCTAACTTAAATTTGACAGGGTTGCAGGTAACCTTATTTATTTCACCTAACTTGATAGTAGGCTTTTGCCTATGTTTTAGGGGGGGGATTGCGTAATGCTTTAATGGCGCTTCCCGGCCCCCCCCGCCACTGCGCAGAGTAGGACCACCCCAGGGGTTTTAGTCGGTTCGAGTCCGACACACCACTCTCTGTCTCCCCGTGGCAGAGAGTGACGGTGCGTGGGCATTTCCCCTGGGAACAAAAAAAAAAAAAAAAGGCTTTTGCCTATGTTGTTGACATCTAATTATGTTGATTGACGTACTTTTGTAAGTACCTTCTTACCACCATAGATCTATGATCACCATTGGTAATTAATTAAGCGTGGTAATTAATCCGGTTCCCGTGGTGGTAATGAAGACTATTACTTTGTCTAGCACAGAACATATTATGCTGATCCAATGGTACGTAGGCGTAAGTTCCAACTATTAAACCATTCGTAATTTTTTCACGACATTGAAAGACATGTCACCATGATATTTAAATAAATCAATCACGTAGCTGATAACTACTGCCACCTAGCGGATTTCAGGTTCCTATATGACACGCCAGCCCAAGGCGATAAGGCGTTTTTAGTCCTTTTAGGTTTTTTAGTCTTTTAAGCATTTTACGTTATCAGGTTTAAAGACTACGACTAAAATTAGTCTTCAGTTTGCAGTCAAATGACTAAAGACTAAAGGGTTACAAGACCAATTCAGTCGCAAGGCTTTAAAAACTGGAGTAGTCTTTTTCAAAGGCCTTAAAGAACTAACTTTTTCATCACTAGGTTGTATTCTTTATAATTACAGACGAAAAAAGACTTCGCTCGAATTTGACGGTCTCTTCACATCTGAAGTTGATCTACGGGAACTATGAAGCACAGAAAAGGTAAGTTTAGTACCTATAGCTTTTGAGTTCTGTCGCCCCAAGTGTGGTCACGATTTATAATGATGGCTGCTGATAGCTTCTTATCTTCACCAAGCTTGCGAGAGAGCGGATGGTTTCCACCCCTAGATTTTAAACACCTGCTAGTGGGCGTTCCATAGTAGAACTCTAACCTCGGCTCGGGCTGTAGTTGGGAGAGGTAGCTAATGTAAGGTTTTAGGGACTGAAAAATCTCGACACTTGTCGAGTTTATTTAAAGATTCCCACTACTAGTGGGGATAGTGTCGTGAGTCCTCCCAGGTGAGGACAAAATAGAGGTATTGTTGTGTATTGTATCGCGAGCTACTTGGCCACTCCAACCATTTATCAGAAATCAGAAATCAGAAATCAGAAATTTTATTGCTAATTGTAGGTATACATGGAATGATCTTAAATTTAAGGTATTGCTCAGCTACAATTTACCAAGTTACATGGTGTGCAATATATATTATTATAAACTAACAGTTTTAAATACATGTGAAATAAATTAACAATGTCAAGTTATTATAAAAATTAAATAAAAATTGTCACCAAATAAGAAGTAAGTATATAATGTAATGAATGAATCAATTAAAAATATTACTGGAAAAATAAAATTATATATCATCTTATCTATCAAATTTGTCCAGGAGGAATTCATTAATTGAGTAATAGGCCTTTTCGATAAGAAAATGGTAAAGGGACTTTTTGAATGTTGTAGTATTCTCTTTATTCCTTATTTCATTCGGTAATTTATTGTATATGCGTGGCGCCATGCCTGATATGTTTTTGGAGAATAGTGCTGTTCTATGCACTTTAGAACATATTTTATTTTTGTGGCGTTTACTATTTAATGTCACAAATAAGTTTAAGTTTTTTCTAACAAATAAAGATATCTCCAATATGTATGCTGACGGTAGCGTTAGAAGTTTAAGGCTTTTAAAATAGGGTTTGCAGCTGTCAGTCGATTGGATTCTGCATAAAGATCGTACACATTTTTTTTGTGCCTTAAATACAATTTCCCTATCTGAAGAATTTCCCCAAAAGATAATACCGTAACGTATGGTAGAGGACACATGGGCATGGTAAGCAACTAACACTGCAGATTGGTTAACTTCTGTACTTAATCTGTATAGGGCATATGCGTATTTGTTTAATTTTTTACATATAGTTTCTATGTGATACTTCCAGGTCACATTGTTATCTAACCAAAGGCCTAAGAATTTGGTTTTGTCGGTTTCAAGTATCTTGTTATTTTTATATCTAATGTCTAAGTTAGCTGTATGTCTAGTTTGCTTGAATGTCATTATATGAGTTTTATTGAGATTCACTTTTATATTATTCGATGTTAACCAATTAAAAATATCTGCTAGTGTATTATTTATGTCATTTTCATTAGTATCCAGTTTAGCCCCAGTAAATAATATTGTACTATCGTCAGCAAAGAGAGTCATCGGATATTTAGTAATTTTAGGCATGTCATTTATATATATCAAGAAAAGTAGTGGGCCCAGTATACTGCCCTGGGGTACCCCATACTTTATCAGTCATTTATCAGAATAATAGCGTTTGTCTAGCTTTGACTTGGGACAAATCCTGTTAGTGACTGTGATTTGGTATCTGTTCGTAAGATAAGACTGTATGAGATTGAGCATGTTGCCTCTAATACCATACTTTTCTAGCTTGTTTAAGAGCATTTTATGATCAACGTGATCAAAAGCTTTAGTCATATCCATGTATAGAGCTATAACTGGGATTTTCCTATCAATACAACCAAGAACCTGATTAATTAAATCATAAATAGCCATATTGATGTCTTTATTTTTTCTAAATCCGAACTGCTCTTTGGCGAATACATCATGTTTTTCGAAAAAGTTATTGAGTCCGTTAAAAATTGCTTTTTCTATGATTTTCGAAAATACAGGAATTAAGGCTATGGGTCTGTAGTTATTGATGTCCATTTTATTACCCTTTTTGAAGAGCGGTTTAATGACGGATAATTTAAGTTAACTTGGGAAATATCCATCTTCTATACATAGATTTATGATGTAGGATAGTACTTGGGCAATAATAGGAGCAACAATCTTTAAAACTTTGGTGGTAATTTCATCATATCCACAGCTATTAGTATTTTTGAGAGATAGTATTATTTTAATAATATCATACGGGATAATGGGATTCATAAAAAAGGATTTATTTAAATTGTCAAAGTTAAAAGTATTTTTTCCCATGCATTTAACGCTTACTTCGTGTAGGGGATACACCTGATCTACAAAATGATTGTTAAAAGCTTCAGCCAGATCTTTTGGTTTTGTGATAATTTTTCCATTTTGTGTAACTGCTGAAATACTTTCATTGGGAAACTGCGTTCTTGTACTATTTATAACATTCCATTTATTTATTTAAAAACTTTATTGCACAAAAAAAGTACAACAGGTGGACTTAATGCTATGGGCATTCTCTACCAGTCAACCTTTGGGTCATGCGGAGAGTTAGTTTATGGGTGCGGTAATAGTGACAAAGTGCATAAGTAATCTAAAAAATAAAATAAAAACATAATACACGAGAATAGTATCTATCAAGCGTTACAAAATTCATTTCGGAAACAATTAAAAATAAATATAGACATACATGAATAAATAATATATATATATATATATATAATATGAAGCTATACTTATATTTACATAATGAGCATATATATACTTATATATAAGTAAATAATACCACATAAAAATATAAAATAAATAATAACTATATAAATGGATTCAGCAATTGACAAATTCATGTCTACGATTTATATATTAGCGAGAGAGAAGAAGTGTTCACGAACTTTCATTTTAAAAATTCCCTTAGTCAGGGATTGTCGAGTATCAGCGGGCAGAGCATTCCAAAGACGGGCGGCTTGCACAGTAAAACCATGGCGATCGTTTGTGGGGTTCAGATTTTTTTTTTCAATTTGGCCAAGGATTAACCTAATTCGTGACATTGGATGGCGGCATGACCCATCGCAGCTGAGTTGTTTTCAGCTTGCTCAAATAGTCCCCGTGATTACGAACCTATTGTCTCACTCGGCTTCATCTGCTCGGGCGGGCTTGCAAAACTTCTTCAACCCTCACACCTCACGTAAAGTGCGCGCCGAGCACCAGTTACCTTACCTCGGCTTTATCCATTACGACAAATTCTAACATTTTATCCTGAGATTAATCTGCCGTGATCATGATTGTGCGTTTTCTAAAGCTTCATCTCAATTGCGCCCTCTCCCGATAGGTACACATGTACACATGTACCTTAACGATGACTAGCGTTTATACGCACTATAACTAAATCGTTCTAACTGCGGCTAGAAGTCGCTAAGCACTAGATTTCATGCTGGTCATAATTTATATCCTCCTTGTATTATATTCACCCTTCTAATGACATTTTATATGTTTTAAACGGAACGCGAAAGTCTTACAAAGGTACTAGTGGTTCGGAACGGCTTCAAACGCTTACGATGACAGTAGTACTTACATTGACAACTTTTTACTTTATAAACCGTGTCCTGACAATTTTAAACATAACATAAAAAGATCTATCCGTTGAAAATCAAGTACGTTTGAAGTTATGTGCGAACATAGGTTTCGGAAATTCATTTTTATTTATGCAGATTTATATGACCTTCGTAGTGCAATGCTCTTTACACGTGCAGAAATAGAACTAAGTATTTTAAAAGTGATGGATGAGGCACTTAAGCACTAAGGTATAACTGTAGAAGTAGCTTGTATTAGTGTACTCATTGTAGAAACGCCTAAATAAGTAAATAACATATGTAATTTTCTTTTCCTAATCCAGTGTGGGCAGTATTTTGAAGTTCAAGTCGGGCTTGGTGCCGCTCTGGATAATCATAGTGGCTGTCTTTGTGGGACTCCTTATCATCTGCATCCTAGTATTTGCTCTTCATGAGGTAACGTACCCTTTCACACTCTGTTATACAATGAAAATTTATGTTTTTTTTTATTTCGTTTTTATATTGCACTTCAAAAGTGACTGCAACCCACCTGATGATAAGTGGTAATGAGGTCCTAGCTTAAAGGCGACAAGTACAGCAAAATAAAGCTGTTACTGGACTTGTCATCCTTACCTTGTAGGCTTACCCCTGGTACTAATGTAGCGCCCCGCCAGGAGTTCTGGAAATCTTACTCACACGCAAAAACATAATCTGTTGGCTTGTCAGATTTTATTGCAACTCGTCATTAATATCTCTCGTTGGCAATCACTTTTCATATACATACATGTAATTATTTTTTTGCTTTTATTAAAGAATCAAATTTTCCCAATATCACAATCCATTGATCCACAAATAATACAAATTCATTGGCTAAAACGCATGTGTTAAATGGTAAAGTTAGTTGAAAAATCCTATTGTTCCATTTAATTTTTTAAATATGAATATTTCGATACATATTTGCTCCTGTTCACGCTAAAACTACTTAATTGAATGAAATCTGGTAGCCAGATAGATTAGATATCCTTTATTTTGGAATAACATACCTATGCCTAAGTACTTTTGATCACGTAAAAACGCGAATAAGGCTCTTTTTTTTAAATATATATTTTTTAAAGAAAGTCTACTTAGTTTCTTGCTAGGATACTGTGCTAGGATACAATTACCGAGACTAAAGTTAGAGTACGCCATGCAGCGCCGACGTTTACCGTCACGCCAGACGGGACGCCTCTGTTTTTGGGTCTCTCATAATAACTAGTACATTACTGCTACTCAATGTCTCGTCGCCGCTCCGCCCCGCCACGCCACGCCGGTTGTTTGACTCAACTTTAAGGTTCTAAAATGGTGGTTGGTAGAGTCGAATTACTCCTACTAATAATTCGACTCACACACTTATAAACACAAAAGTTTGTGTCTGGATATCTGGAAATGTAGATGTCTGGAAGTATGTTTGTTACTGTTTCACGCAAAAACTACTCAATAAATTTGGGTAAAATTTGGTAGAATGATAGATGACATACTAGATTAACATTTAGCATAATTTTCATCCGTATTGTATATTACGAATGAGGTCACTAACAACACCTAGTAGGTATAGAATACTTCTATTTGTTTCCTTATGCCTGATCTCATACAAAAACCAAGGTAACAAAACAGAACAAGCAAAATGAAATGAGTGGCAGATATTGTTTTAATAAATACCTAATGTGACAATTAATTGCAGTGTGGATGCCTCCGGAGAAAGAACAAAGACAAGTTGAGAAATTTGAAACATCGGCAGAGTATTGTAAGTATAGAATCCAAAACATAATAAAAAAATATATTTTATATTAATTTTTTTTTGCACAAATCCTCTTTCCGAGTCAGTTTTTCTACTCATCATCATAGATTATACACAATGAAAAGAACTCGTAATGATACAATCGCATTGATTAGCAATCCAAAATCAGACGACCTCAGTAGCCGAGAGGCGAGCGGGCTGGACGTCGAGCCATCTTTGAGATTCCGGATACGATATCCGGTCAGGTATGCGATACGAACCTTGCCTCGGGTCTGGGTGTTGTGGTACCATCATTCTTTTTGATTCCTGTAACAAAAGTGATTTAGCTACTTACCACAGGATCAGGGCAATGTATGTGATGTTGTCCAATATTTATTAACTTATTTTATTTCATGTAAAATACGAGAGGAGGTCCAATTGCAACCTCGCACCTTCATTCGTTTACGAGTAATCATCAAATAAAACAGTAAATCAGGATGTTACAATTACGGGGCAATTTGAATTTCGTGACGTGATAAAGTTCCTTACCAAGCAGGGAAAATAAAAATATAAGAAATGAACTCGAAGCTGTTTGTGGATATCGTTTTCCTAGTAGAAGCAGTGCCGGTTCTAGCATTACTGGCGCCCTGGACGAATTTCCGCCAGCCCAGCCCCTGTAAAAGCGTATACCAATACATCGATTTAGGGGAATACATCTGAGTACCTCAGGGTAGCTTTCTAGCGCCCGTTCAAGTCCGAGCGCCCTGGGCTGTTGCCCAACCGCGCGCCACCCTAACGCCGGCCCTGGGACGTAAGTCCCGTATTCACAATTCACAGTCGGTTAACCGAGGAAGCCGAGGCCCCAGACCTCAGCGCCCCCCAAATTTGGCGCCCCGGGCCGTCGCCTCATCGCCCGGACTTTTCAAAGATGGTCGAACATCCATTAAAAATATAGACTACAAATATTTAAGGTCTAACAGTTATGTTGCCAGAATATAAAAAAATCTTACAAAATTCCTAATAACGCGACGTCACATCTTTGTACTTAATACGAAATAGTGACGCACTCCTCCTTTGTCGTAACTAATTTTCATTTACTTACTTCCTGAAACAAAAAGCATGTGATCGTAGCCTATGGCAGCCAAGACTACAAATTTGTATCTGGTCTATTCTGAAGACGTAAAAGCAGAGAATAATATTATACTATAGCTTGCTACAAAACTGTGAAGTTGTGTGTATCATTTGATAAGCGTAGTGATTTGGCGGAATCAATTTAATTTTGTAACCATAGAAAAATTTTCTGTGGTCGTAACAATCGTTTTATTCAAAGACTAGCGACCCGCCCCG
Source organism: Glyphodes pyloalis (assembly GCA_037074685.1). Lineage (NCBI taxonomy): Eukaryota > Metazoa > Arthropoda > Insecta > Lepidoptera > Crambidae > Glyphodes > Glyphodes pyloalis. The sequence continues at coordinate 4,823,626 of JAYKKO010000002.1, forward strand.
GCTTCGCACGGGTGCAATAGGTACTAAAATATGTACGTATTATAGGTACATATAAACCTTGCACTATATTTTATTACATTGACTCTATTTATTATCAATAGTTTTCGCAACCCACGCGATGTAAGTAATTTTTCATATCATTTTTTTACACCTTGGGTTACATTATTGGAGTTTTAGTAAGGATCCCTAATTTTTTTTTAAATATAATATAGCCTATGTCACCCGAGGATAGTGTAGCTTCCCAACGGTGAAAAAGTTTTTGAAATCGGTTCAGTAGTTTCATAGTCTATTCATTACAAACAAACAAATCTTTCCTCTTTATAATATTAGTATAGACAAAGAAGGCATTTTTCCTACAGTTAACAATAATTGCTGATATTTTTTTCTATTTCCCCTTATACAGCGCCAGTCCCAGATTCGAGAGAGCATGCGAATAGCAAGTCAACGGTCAAGTGAAAAAGAGAAGATAGTAGAAGAAAGTTCAGAAAATGAAAACGCAATTGATCGTTTTCCCGAAAATCCGTCGGAAAACGACTTCATACGCGAAGTAATTTGTTTTTGGTATAATCTTAATTTTACAATTGACAATGAAAAAGGCTGTGTTGGGTTTTGTAATGGAGAGAAAATATGGTGGTCTAATTTATTGGTTTTATTTATTATTTCATTAATTTTTGTTGATAAATTTTAGTTTACTTATTTTGTATAGTAAAGGATAATAGTGTTTGTTCAATAGCGTGTATTCTAATCTAATGAAAGCTTAGTAAAACAGCTTAATCATTCTTATTTAAAAAATGTCAATTTTCATTCGTGAAATGTTACTTACCTTAAATATTAGAAACAGAAAAATTTTATCTCCCCTTGTGGTGCGGGAATCGAACCCACGACCTTCACGTATCGCGCGTGCTGCTCTTACCAACTGAGCTAACCGCAAGTTATCGTAGGCGATGAAATTTTTCTGCTGTATCAACCGTTAGCCTCCGGTAAGTGCCCTATGCCGAATATGTTTAGAACTACATACTTATCGGCCCGTGGTACCTACATTCGTTGCAGAAATGTTTGAAAACCACGGAATCGAAGACACCTGGGCATCTTAATCGATTTTATTATTTTTATAGTACTAAACGCCGTACTAGCAAACTTTAAATACTTATTAGAAACAGAAAATTTGTATCTCCCCTTGCGGTGCGGGAATCGAACCCACGACCGCGCGTGCTGCTCTTACCAACTGAGCTAAACGCAAGTTATCGTAGGCGATCAATGTTACTTACCTGTACTGTTAGCTCGAACAATCATGGTAATCGAAAAGTATAACGTAATGATAGTTTCGTATGGACATGTCTGTTATGTAGCAAGTATGACAGTTTAACGGGCAGGGAATGGGTTAAACGCTCTAGAATATTTACACTGTCGAATATACCAAGAAACCTTTCTAGTATCGCTAACTATCTTAGTTCGGTAGCTGCGCTACTCACTGCTACAGCGTTATTACTATTCAACACTTATTTCAAAGAAACAGAAAAATTTAATCGCCCCTTGCGATGCTGGATTCGAACCCACGACATTCACGATCTTCCAACTAAGCTGCCACTGCACGTTCTCGTGGGCGACAAATTTTTCTGTTGTAAAATATCTTAGCCTTCGTTTAGAACGATCTGCCCGTGGTACATTAGTTGCAGAAATGTTTGATTTTTCTGTCTCTTTAAAATTCCTAAAGTTCTCTAGTGCGGCGTGAAAACCATAAAAAATTTAAAAATCTATTAAGTTTCAATAATATATATGATTAATTGCAATGCTATTTGATTACCATTTTTGCCCGTACTAAGGTACTTATTAATCTTTTTTTTTCAACCTAAGGTACCCAATCGACAGAATTCCGTGGAAATGGAGCAGCTAGAAGAAAATTTAAAGAAGAGGACCACGATGCCAGCACAGCGTAGACAATCCCACACAACAAATGACGAGAAATCACTCCTGAAAACCATTGAAGATGACGACGATTGCAAAATCAAGTTAGTACGAGTACCTATATACCCGGTTGATACCCGGTTTCAATATTTTACGATTCGTAATGTGTGAAAATTTACCATCCGTTTTTCTACAAGTCGTTAATTCTAATTATACAAATACAAAAATGTTTATTTCAGTAACCCAATAATGCAATTACAAGTAATTGGAGCTGCCTTTTAAGTAAAAGTAATACTTGTGTTAGGTAGCACCGCTCTTCCATACCATGGTTACAATCAGACTTAATCCTACTTATTTGAAGTTAAAGAAGAACATAAAAATAAATAAAAAGATAAATAAATAAATAAAATATAATATATATATACAGTGTGTAACAAAAAGGTGAAATAAAATTTGAAGGGCGTGTAGGGTAGGTAGTGTGTAGTTCCAATGCAAAACCACAACCTCGTACAGCTATTAATTAGGGAGTAAATCGATGTCAAAGTTTTTACTAAAACTTATCGTTGATAACCCTATTAGATGTAAACAAATCATAAATCAAAATGAAGCAAAAGATTAAGTAGAATACAGATGTGCAACTTTGACAAATTTCAGTTGAGTGTGCAGTAATCGTGATCGTTAAGTACTTATTTAACACTACTTTTTAGGGTTCCGTAGCCAAATGTTCTGTACGTTCTGTCTGTATGTCACAGGCACTTTTTTCCGAAACTATGAGACCTATTGCTGTTAAAACTTGGTATGTAGATGTATTTTCTGAACCTTTAAGCATTAAGATTTTCACTAAAATAGAAAAAAAAACAATTAACTTTAGGGGCTCTCCATACTTAAAACTGAAAGTCAACATTTTTTTTCTTCAAACCTATACCTACGTGTGGTGTTTAAAGTAGAAAAATGTATGCAAACTTCTACAGAATGTAGTAGTTTGAACAAGATCTAGTAAGTAATATTTTTAATACGTCATAAATCGTAAACCACAATTTACCTTTAGTAAAACAAATATTATCACACTTGCTTCTATGGAACCCTTCATGGGCGAGTCCGACTCCCACTTGGCCGGTTTTTAAATAGGAGATGTTTGGTACATAACATAACCTAACAGAAATAGTCAATATCAGCAAGCACAGTTTTGTAATCGAAAACATGATATTTACATTTATTATTTGTAATATCCATTCATACTTTTAAATATTACGTAAGGAATATTATTAGATCACAAAAGCAGTAAATTAATTAAATTCTCCTACCTACCAATCATTTCAACTTGGTGACCTTCTGCGCTTATTTTATCAATGACTAATCACGCACACAAAAATCACGACAACGGGAGTCCACGTGGACTGCGGCACCTTTACGTCAAAAGTCTAAGCGCCCGCACCAATCAGCGATCATTTCGCACACATTGCAACAATGCCCTTAGCCAATAATATCCTGTCGCGTGACTGTCACCTACGGACCGCTTTCCGGGTAGGGATCTAGGGATGCTAATCGATTGTGAAATAATAGATATTTTGGTAATTGATTATTTGCGTAGCACCGATATTAATTAATCGATTAGTCTTAGAAATTCCGTTACATTAGAACGGTTTCTTCTAAACTTTTTCGTTGAGATCCTGCTAAACATGTTAAAAATGAAACACAGAATTCTCGGTAAAATGAAAAAATCTACAAATAAAAATATTTATTAAGCATAAAAAAGTGAAAGTTTGAGATTACTAAAACTTTAGCTATGTTAGCTTATTAGTTAAGTAATATCTTTACATTTTTATTAAAGCATTTTATTTCTAAAAATTAAATTTTACTTTTTTTGTCTGTGGTACAAAAGAACCGAAACAGAAAGCACCTTTTGTGTGACGTCATTAAACACTACGATTCGCAAATGACAGCTGTGGGCGGATTTTATTTATTTTAATGTGACGAAACGATGATTTTACCGAGTAAGGATTAAGGATTTATTTGAACAATTTCGATTCATTTAAAATTTGATATTTGCATAGAATTAAGGCGTTCCGACCAGTATCGTTTTGGTGTAAAGTGATGTGACTTGACGTTTACGCGCGCTTTTATAATCTGTTACACAAAATCTTACTATCACTGGTATTATTTTTTTTTTTCGAAAATCATAAATCGCGTTGCTTGGGATATAAAACACACATTTTACAATACTTTTTCAAAGACTGTCATTATACAATTGTTATCAGAAACAAAACCTCAACATTTTTTTTATCACTGCGTGTGACTGTCGGGCCTACATTTTAAATTGTTGTAAATATTGACTTTAAACATAAACTTAAAATAATTGACTTTCTCGATTTTTTCCATTTTCGATTAATCGATTAAGTTATAAAAATCTCAATTGCGATCGATCGATTAATCAAGTGGAAATCGAGCATCCCTACGTACCTACGGGAATAGTGTTTTTAGTTGCTCGTATTCGTTCTCGTTGGTCGTCTTCAAGTACGCGAGTTCAAGAATTGATTCCTACGGACTTTGGTCCAAGGGTCACCTTTTGTGAGTGGTATCGAAGCCGAATGAAAGAAGAAAACAGTGTCAGTGAAAATGTTCTTTGGTTTTTAGTGTATCCTTGTGCGCATAAGTGTTGGTGATAAGAAACTTAACAGGTAACACATACATAAATTAACATTTTCCAAGAAACTAATTTGTTTATTACACAAAAAATAGTAATTGGCAAATCGCGTCAGTTAAGCATATCAAAAAAATAAGGTTAGTAAATGACTGCCATTTCCAATAATTATTTGATACCTACATGTTGATTACATTGTAAGTTGTCCCTATTATGTCTTAATTATTTACTGACTCAAATTACGGGGTGCTGACAATTAATGAGAGATTTTTTCAATTGTAAAGTCATGTAGTTCAGTGGGTAAAGTCATATTTGGGGTATTGTCCTAAAAACTAGACATTAACTTTTACGTGTACCTACATATGTAGTTATAAAAAGAAATGTACCTAACAGATTATTTCTATGTACTGTTTCTAAATAGTATTTTAATAAATGCATTTCGGTAATTATGGTTTGATTATTCAGTCCTATTCCAAGTAAAATGAAGTAATAGTAGTTTCTAGTAGGCGGGTGGGCTGCGCGGGCGCGCATCAGCTGATCGCGCGGCGCGTCTGTGGTTGAGCGCGAATGACCTCAATCAGGGTTGTCAACATTTTTAGTAAAAAAACAATTTATTTAGTTAGTATGGAAGAAAAAACTTGTTTGTAATTAGCTGATATTAATACAACTGAATGTACACCTGCTATAGATACATACCCTAAAATATTATTTCGCCTTTTTGTTACACCCTTTGTATATATATATATGTCTATAGATTACATCACTTACATAACAATCAGGATCCCACCCCCACCCGTACACACAGTCAGAATAATAGTATACTTGAGCATGTGTGTACGCGAGGATGTGTATCTGTAAATATTAGAAACAGAAAATATTTATCTCCCCTTGCGGTGCGGGAATTGAACCCACGACCTTCACGTATCGCGCGTGCTGCTCTTACCAACTTAGTTGGTATATAATATGATAAATATTTTCTGTTTCTAATATTTAAAGTTCGCTAGTACGGCGTATAGTACTATAAAAATAATAAAATCGATGTGTATCTGTGTTTGGATGCGTGTGTGTTTATGTGTGTGTGTGTGTGTGTGTTTATGTGTGTGTGTGTGTGTGTGTGTGTTGGTGTGTTTGTGTGTGAGTGCGTGCGTGATGCGTGCGCTTGCGCGTGTATGCGTTGTGTGCAAGTGTTTTGTTAAAACGAGCAATCTTTCTATTTCTAGATATCTAATTTCAAATTAACTTTTCATATCAGCTGTCATCAGTTTTCTGTCGGTCGTTTTTAGCTTACGCCTCGTATAAATTATTACTATCAGTTACTAGAACCATTACACGTTGACAGCCCAGATACTGTCAGTCGTTATATCTTAATGTTAAAACTGGTGACCTCCTTAGCCAAGTGGTTAGCGGGCCGGACTTTGACAACGCGTCATCTTTGAGGTCCTGAGTTCGTGTCCCGGTCGGGTCAATATTAAAAACGAGCTCTAGGTTTTGTGGTACCGACGTCGTTTCTGATTTCTCGAAAACACATTATTTGGTTACTTGCCACATAAGCGCAACGTGTGTGATGTTTTCATAATAATAATAAGATAAATTAATCGTTAATCTGGTTTCAAAATGAATTAACTATTACAATTTGCCGTTTGTAAAATATAATAGAACAATAAGGAGTACCTTTTCGTTTTTAATTAAATCATATTTTTTGTTTCAGGAATAAAGACCAAATAATTCGTGGACTACAAAAAAACTTGGTCCATCGCTCCAATCAGTTCTTGGCGCCGACAAAAGGAAAAAACAATGAGTGACGGAATTGTTACTTAGATACCTATTAAAAAAATGTTATGACTATAAAGATAATTTGGGTTGACGTATTTATACAGCAAAATCAAATAAAGTGTAAACAGATTATTATTTTGTTTTCATAATATTATAACCAGCGCTGCCCGGGATCCATTCTCGAGACAGCATTAGCTGAGCTTTTTTCCTTTTGTCTCATAAACAATCCATTTATGTTTAGAACAGATTATGGTTTTTGTTTTGTTTGTAAGTTGAGTCAATAAATGTTTTCTTTCTTTCTTTCTTTCATATCTACATCGTAGGTACATTAATATTTTGACGAGGAAAGATTTGTATTTTGAAGATATAATGAAAAACATATGTAGGTACTTTATTGGAAGAAATCTGTACGTGCTACATTCATTAAATTCCTTTGCAACTGCCACCAGCTAAGAGAAAGCAACGTTTTGTATGACTCCTCTGCTCTGAAAATATGTGTGTTAGTTACCCTAGTTCAATGATACTGGGAATGACAGATGTCCAATACTGAAGAGTTGCACCTTCAGATCCGGCTGGCTGCTGATCACCCTTGGGGATGAAGGCAGTCTAAAATGGCTAGAGAAGAGGGTGGGGAACATCAAGCCCTGGCCAGAGGCAGAGCTATCTCTCATGAGAGAGAGCGAGATGCCCAAAGCTAAGGTTGGTGTATTTTACTTCCCAAACTCCGAAGTAAAAACTCCAAAAGAGGCACTGCGTCTTTTGGAGAAACAGAACGGACTGAGGACCAGCCTGTGAAGGATACTGAACGTCGTCGTCGAGAAAGACGGATCGACAGTGGCCGTCTCGATCGACGACGAATCGGTCGGGATCCTGCAGAGGCTGGACTTCAGGCCACAACTGGGCTTCAAGAAGATTCTCGTGCGCATCCGGGGGAAAAATACTTCCCCGGATACACACGAGAAACAAAAGGCAGAGTCTAGTTCCTCTGGAATAAAGAATCTGCCTAAGCAGTTGATCCCTACAGGTGGGCCTTAACAGCCCGGCTCGGGTACTTATGCGGGGCGCAAAAACGTTCCGCAAAGGACTAAAGGCCGGGTGGTAAAGGACCACCCTAAGGGAAAGGGAAATAAGGTGGCAGGACCTACCAAGGCATCTAGGGGCGTTCACGACGAACCTAAGCCTAGCACGTCCACCAGTGCCCCTTAGGACCCTTCGCTACACTCTACACCGCACCACACACTAATACAAACACACATTAACACAAATGACACAAACCACATCAACACAAATGACACAAAACACAAATCAAAAAAAAACAAAAAACACTAAAGTGGTACAGATCAACTTGCACCACGCTAGGGCTGCCACAGCAGTCCTGGAAAACCTCTTCAAAGAGAAGAACCTTCACATCGCTCTGATTCAAGAACCGTGGCTGAGTAACAACAACACGGTATCTGGACTTGGATCCGCAGGCAAGGTAATATATAACGCCGACGGAAACAAGCCAAGAGCATGTATTCTATTCAATAATAATGTTGATTTTTTATGCATACCAGGGCTCTGCAGTGACGACCTGATTGCAGCTTTTGTAAATGTCAAGAATGGAAGTGGACGCCTCATAGTCTGCTCCGCATACCTAGACGGTGGGATAGGCGATCCAACCCGTGAACTGGTGAAGGTGGTCGAATATGCAAACGAGCACAACGCTGAACTCGTAATCGGATGCGATGCCAACGCACACCACACCTACTGGGGAAGCACTGACATCAATAAAAGGGGTGAGTTATTGTACGATTTCATCTTGTCCAATTGCCTGAATGTGGTCAATAGAGGGTGCAAACCAACCTTTGTAACCAGATCCAGGCAAGAAGTTCTCGACGTGACTCTCTCCACAAATCACACGGCCAGGCTAATAACAGACTGGCATGTTAGCAACGAACCCTCTATGTCCGATCATAGACTTATCAAATTCGCGTTAGACACAACTAACACATGCGATACGACTACGTTTAGGGATGCCAAAGCCACAGATTGGAGTCTATATAAATCAAAGCTCCGAGAAAAGCTCAGGGACATCCCCAAGACGATACGTACTCTTGAAACTTTAGAATACGCTGTAGATCAAACCACTGAAGCTGTTACAAGCTCCTATGAAGAGAGCTGCCCTCCTAAAACCGTGAGGAACAATAGCGTGCCATGGTGGAATGAACGGCTTTCTAAACTAAGAGAGGAAACACGCAGGTTGTTCAATAAGGCTAAATTGACTAAAGACTGGAGTCGATATACCAAAGCCCTAACTACCTATAACAAAGAAATTAGGAAAGAGCGCAGGCTATCGTGGAGAAGGTTCTGTGAAAGCATCGTAAAGACTCCACAAGGAGCCAGAATCCACAAAGTCCTTGCGAAATCGCCCTCCAACCAATTGGGACTATTAAAAAACCCCGATGGAACCTTCACTGAAACAGCGGAAGAGACACTAGAAATTCTGGCGTCGACCCACTTCCCGGGATCAGTATTAGATGATCAAACACTGAATACTCTACAAAACAGCCTCTCCAGGCCGCGCAACGATGACTGGAACAGAGCTGCGTGGATCTTCAGGCCAACAAAGATCAAATGGGCAATAGACTCATTTAAGCCGTTCAAATCGGCGGGTTAAGATGACATATTCCCCATGCTCTTACAGCAAGGGATGGACATCCTAACCCACACACTGGTAAAAATATTCAGAGCAAGCTATGCCTGGGGCTACATACCAGAAAAATGGACTAAAGTTAAAGTCCGTTTCATTCCAAAGGCTGGTAAAAAGGATTTCTCTCAACCAAAATCCTTTAGACCTATTAGCCTCACCTCATTCCTACTCAAAAGTATGGAAAAACTCATTGATGAATGCATTCGGGATGGGCCTCTGCGCGAACAACCACTGCATTCAAAACAACATGCCTACTGCAAAGGAAAGTCTACAGAATCTGCCCTACTTGAACTGACGGACAGAATTGAAAGGGCTCTAGAAGACAAACAAATAGCCCTCTGTGCCTTCCTTGATATCGAAGGAGCATTCGACAATGTCACTATCGATACCCTTTCCAAGGGGATGTGTGCCAAAAATATAGACAGCACCACTGTTCGCTGGCTACAAAATATGCTCCTTAACAGAACTGTAAGCATAAGCTTGCATGGGACCAAAAGAGGTTTCAAGACAACAAGAGGCTGCCCTCAAGGGGGAGTACTATCGCCTCTGCTGTGGTCACTTGTTGTCGACCAACTCTTAAATGAAGCCTCAACAAAAGGCTTAGATATACAGGGCTATGCGGATGATGTGGTGGCCTGCGTAATAGGCCCCTGTCAAAGTACCGTGTCCTCTATACTTCAAAGATCGCTCAATGTCATCACAAACTGGTGCACTGAGAACAATCTATCGGTTAATCCGAACAAAACAACTGTAGTGTAGCCCTTCACCAGGAAACGTAAGTTGGATAAACTTATAGCGCCTACTATAAAGGGCTCTACAATACCGTTTTCTACAGAAACCAAGTATTTGGGAGTCACAATTGACCAAAAGCTAACGTGGAACTCACATATAGACAATACAATCCAAAAGGCCAAAATAGCCTTAGGAATATGCTCTCGTCTAGCAGGTACGAAATGGGGTCTGAAACCTAGCATAGCCCTATGGATGTACACTGCCATAGTCAGGCCGATGGTAACGTATGCCTGCGTCACATGGTGGAGAAAAACCTCCCAAATGACAATAATCAAAAAACTTGCCAGCCTACAAAGGGTGGCATGCCTTATAGCAACTGGTGCTGTTTCGACTACACCAGGAGCCGCTCTTGATGCTCTTCTCAATCTGCCACCACTACACCTCTTTGTAGCAAAGGAGGCTGAAGCGAGTATCTACAGAGCAACCATCACGGGAAAAGTAACATGGCACTCTCAAGCACTGAGAGCATCACATGCAGCAGTGCTCACACTTAAACCCTTAGCAATGACATCTGATGCCATGCTTCCACACTATAATTTTAATAAAAATTACACTGTGGAATTTCCCTGCAGAGAAAATTGGGCAACGAACCAAAACTCTCTAAAAGCAGGGAGCCTCGTCTGGTACACGGACGGCTCCAAAATGGGACTAGATGTAGGATGTGGAATATATGGTGTGAGTCCAAGAGTCAAACACAGTGTGAATCTTGGTAAAAACGCCACGATATTCCAGGCTGAGGTATACGCCATCATAGAATGTGCAGAAGCTAATCGTCAACGAAACTACAAAAATCAGACCATAATCATCTATTCAGATAGCCAAGCAGCTCTGAATGCCATAAATTCGATTACACTAAAATCGAAGCTGGTGAAAGACTGCGTCGATAAACTGAATGAGCTGGGACAACAGAACAAAGTGCTTCTAAAATGGGTACCAGGACATTCAGGAATCATCGGGAACGAGAAAGCTGATGAACTTGCTAAAGCTGGGGCGCAAAGCCAACAGTTTGGACCAGAACCATTCTGTGGCATTTCAAAGAACCAAGCTATGCAACTACTAAAAGAAAAACTAAAAGTCGAGTCGGAAAAATACTGGATAAATCAACCAGGCTTAGAACACTCAAAAACACTCATAGTTGGCTACTCGCGCAAATGGACCGAAGAACTGCTACAACTTAGCAGGCCTAGGGCCAGTGCGCTAGTTAGAGCCTTGACTGGACACTGTAAACTAAAAAGACACCAGTTTCATATGAAGCTGAGTGACTCTGATGAATGCAGATTCTGCAAGGAGGAAAAGGAAACACCTCTTCACCTCCTATGCGACTGTGAATCTCTGATCCACAAACGAAGCATCCACCTGGGACGACATATAGCCCAACCGGATGAATTAAAAACCCTGAAAGCTAGGAAAATACTAGACTTCCTAGAATCGACCCGGCTAAAGGAGTTACTCTAACTGGTGGCGAGTCACAATAGATCTAACAGGTCGCAGTGACCACAGTTCGCTGAACTGCATAGCCCCAAGTACCCCTAATAATAATAATACCCTAGTTCAAACACACGGCGCAGAGGACAATGGTTTTAAATTAAATTGTTTTGTTTGTTAACATTCGATATATCAATTAAAAGTAATTAGTAATTCTAGATACTCAACAGTAAATCACCGAGAAAAGATTAAAGTTATTTCATGCACTGAGTTACAAACAATTCTAATTATAATTAAGTATCATTGCTTCATACTATATGTAAATAGTACTTTTACTTGCACAAATGTTAGGGCACTATAGGTAAACCAAGACTAACGTTATTGATTTATTTAAGGAGATTGGCTATTTTGACCGAAGTCTGGTATTACTATTTTAAGCTGTATATGTACAACGTCACGATGATCTAGTGCTTAAAATGGGTCATATTATGATCTTGGGGTTCTAGGTATCGAATCTTAAAATATTAACATATTTATCTCGGCCCGGGACGATACCTAAATATTGCGTTGATGCACCGTACCGTCACCCGAGGGGGGGTGACGGCGTGTGTGGGACTCCCTGCCCTGAAAAGGGCAGGACTACCCACTAAAACCCCCCGGTTGGACCTCCATCGCCTTAATGGCAGTGTTGTGGGAAATCGGCTCAGCCTTTCCAACCACAAAACCGCCGGCGGAATTGCTACTTACTCCCCCTACGGTCGGGGGAAGACTGGGGATGGCCGGTCCAACAAAACCATCCCCACCTTGCAGTGGCGGCCAGTGTAATGCTGGCTGAGGCGCCCTCACACCATCAGCCGGTCGGTCCCCACGCTGGGCGCAAGACAAGCTTTCGACCGTACAACGCGATAGAAAAGCGCTTTCAAAAAACGTTTGCATCGCGTTTACGTGTTCCGCAGGTTGATGGCTCAACTGTATCGGATTGACCTACCGTCAATCCGATACAGTTGCTTGGTTTTCCTTTTCCTTTATTGAATTCATTATTCATTAAAGCTAGTGTGAGCAGGGTGGTCTCGACTGACGTTATTTTACTACTGTAGACGAGGTTGGTAGAATCTCAGGTTTCTGTTACAATCGATTTTATTATTTTTATAGTAGGTACTATACGCCGTACTAGCTAGTACCGGAAGGCTAACGGTTGATACGGCAGAAAAATGTCATCGCCTACGATAACTTGCGGTTAGCTCAGTTGGTAAGAGCAGCACGCGCGATACGTGAAGGTCGTGGGTTCAATTCCCGCACCGCAAGGGGAGATAAAAAATTTCTGTTTCTAATATTTCTGTTACAATGACAGGTACGCACGTGCACAGCGCGTCTGTATTACTGTATTTGTGCGTTTGTATCGATACGAATGCGCCTTTGTGGTGCTACAAAAGTATTGAACGCATTTCAATTTCGTTTAACGTGCATTTACGTGGGTCGTTGGCGTCTAAAAACACGCCGTAGTTATTTTTGCTCCTCTTAACCCCGGTTGCAATATTTTACAATTCATAATTTGTCAAAAATGACTAGGTACTTATCCGTTTTTCTACGAGTCGTTTATTCTTATTTCTAATTTACTTTCCATGTCAGCTGTCATCAGTTGTCCGTCAGTCTTTTTCAACTTACGCCTCGTATAATGTATTACTATTTATTTTATACAACAGGTGGACTTAATGCTATGGGCATTCTCTACCAGTCAACCTTTGGGTCATGCGGAGAGTTAGTTTATGGGTGCGGTAATAGTGACAAAGAGCATAAGTAATCTAAAAAATAAAATAAAAACATAATACACGAGAATAGTAACTATCAAGCGTTACAAAATTCATTTCGGAAACAATTAAAAATAAATATAGACATACATGAATAAATATAATATATATATAAAATATGAAGCTATACTTATATTTACATTATGAGCATATATACTTATATATGCATAAGTAAATAACACCACATAAAAATATAAAATAAATAATAACTATATATAAATGGATTCGGCAATTGACAAATTCATGTCTATGATTTATGTATTAGCGAGAGAGAAGAAGTGTTCACGAACTTTCATTTTAAAAATTCCCTTAGTCAGGGATTGTCGAGTATCAGCGGGCAGAGCATTCCAAAGACGGGCAGCTTGCACAGTAAAAGACTTTGAAAAGAAGTCGCTATGATGACGAGGAATGTTTAAGCTTAGGTTGTCAGTGGACTATCCGCAACTAGAATTGATCATTTGTTAAATATTGGAACCAGGCCATACTAAATACAATTTCTACTCCAAACTAATTATCATTCTGAGTAGTAATTTGTTTATTTAAATTAATTAGTGATAAAATAATAGGTACGGAGAATGCTGCAATCTGTATTATTGAGTTCGCAGCTGATTGGTCGTCTCACTTCTGTCCGGGTTATCAACGAGTAAGGTCCACTGAGATGTACGCGATCTTAGTTTTGTTTGGTAAATAAGTTTTGCTACTTAAATTAAATTCACAGTTTATGTGTAAAAATGTGTGTGCTGCAGCTTTTGTGTTTGGGGTTGCAGTTATCAGACGCAGGAATCATCATCAGAAGGTTTCTGGTGGACAAAGGACATAGTATACTATGACTGGTACATATTTAGTGTACGTCAGCGCTAACATCGCAATTTTGTGAATGAATGTCCCTTACGAACTGCGAGGAAACTATTCAAAAGTTATAAACTTCGAGACTTTCGCGTTCCATTTTAAACATTTAAAATAATTTAACGAGGCAAAACGCGACACCATTTTTATTGTGTAGTTAATACGAACTACCTACTTACTGCCTGACGTTTTTGTTAGGTTGCACCAACCGTGGTCACGAGCTGACTGTCAGCTATTTTAAACATTCAATAGTTCTTGTTTTTTGGGATCAGTGTTATTTTGGAAGAAAAAAATCCTTAGTTTATGTAGTACTTATCTTATTTATTTTTCTACAAAATGTTATCTAAATGTACCCAGTAGGTTTTGCGTGAAAGAGTAACAAACACACATCCAGATATTTATACATCCAGCCATCCATACATCTACATATCAGTATCTATATTTATATACTTTCATATATTCGCATAAATAGGATTCGCTTACGAAATGAAACTATACCTAGGTAGGTACTCTGAAATCAGCTAGATCGGATTTATTTTCAAATGTTAGTATGTACATAAAAGGCATAAAATTAGCAAATCAGTATAAACAGACATGGGTTTAAATAACATTGCTTGGAAAAATATTTTCAGCACGACTTTAGTGATAAAATTTAAAAATATCTAAAATTTATTTTACACTCATGGGTTTCTATTTCAGCTTCTGCAACGGTCGCTTTGGAATCGCCTCAGACGTCGAAGAAGTATCGCGACGACTATGAGTACAACCAACCGACAAACAGTTTCTTCAAATTACACATAGACGGCGAAACGTATAACAAAGCCGCGGAAATATGTCAAGTAACTAAAAGTTAATTTTGTACGAAACAAATAAAAAAAACGAAATCTTTCAAACCGTATGCTAATACCAGATAGACGACATACATACTACACACAGACAGAGAGTATGGATGTTATGAATAGGAAGTGCGGCCAAAGTCTCTGGTATAAGCCATGCTTACTTCTAAGGCTGCTGCAGTCGCGAAAGTGCTTGTAGCATAAGCACTTTCTCGACAGAAGTAAGCAAGGAACTCCGTCGCATTCAAAGAGAACGGGTTAAAAGAGAGACAGATGCAGTAATTGCATCCACAAGAAGGAAGACCAGCAGCTAGAGCCTCCCTCCGTGAAGTACCTAATCTTTCAAAGGCGGTTCCGCGGAGGATAAAGAGAAAAAAAAGTTAAAGTTATAGCACACCTTGTTTGCGTGGTGTGATTTTTATTTTTTGGAATGATTTTCAGATGGAGGGAGGCGCACTTATGGTTCCAAGATCCATCCAAGACTTAGCGGAGGTCCATGCGCTGTTCAAACAGTTCCCAGACATCGGGGACCTTCTATGGATAGGAGACGATGGCGAGGTTCACGAGTCTGAAGAAAATGAAGCCATGTTTAAATGTATGTTTGATTGACGACTTGATTCTTTTCCATAACCATAATTAAATCATTAAGGCAATTAATGTACAAAAGATCCAGAACCTTTTTCCAGGTGGAGTGAGAGTAGAAAGAAACCAAAATGGCGACCTCTAGACCTTGATAATTGCCCCATCCTTATAATCCAATAGCATTCTTGAACCCCTAGGGACCTGCGTTTAAGGCGACTGCTCTACTGGCACTATTTCTGAGATAAAAGTTTGAAATGGGCATTATATTAAATGGAGGTGGTCATTTTCGATTGGCAACACGTGGCGAATATTTACGCTACTCCATGCCACTGCGTTAGTTTAGTAGTTATTACTAACACAAATATGTAGGATTCGTGTATGAAATGTTTAATGAAGAGATACCAACATATTGTGGTGTTTAATTTTATTTTGTTTATTGGGTATTATTTAATAATAACAGGTCTGAGCTGTCAGTTTGCAAGCGACTAACCACCCATGGACATTTGTTTCTGAATACCTAAGCTTTAAGGTCTTGATGATGACGATACCTATATATAGATATATTTTGTAAGTCAAGTGATATATATCGTAAATATACATATCACTTGTGTTACAAAAATCATAAGCAACACCTGTATCACAACATTCAGACCCGGGATATTATTGAAATTTGCATTTTTTATATTGGAACTCATACGTTTATTTTGTACATTTCAGATCCCGCAGAAGATGAAACAATGACAGAATACGTTGGCTTCTCTTTTGGTCACACACTCAATCGTTGCCCGGTCCTGAACAGAGATGGCCAAATAGACGAGGCCAGCTGTTCTCTGTACCGTCACGGGGATGCGCTGCCCTTCGTGTGTAAAGTGGACCTGGCCAGCGCGCCCTTCGACGCTGAATGCGATGTCTATTCGAAAGGTTTGTCTTATTATAACTATCTTTGACTCAGTGGCGTAACTAGACCGTGCAAGGCTCCCATCCTGCAATAATAAAAGTTACCTAGTCAGGATTCTCCTCTGACCAGTGGGCCCTTCTAGCTCGGGGCCGTGGCATTTTACCGACTTACGACTCTGTGTGTGTGTTGTTACTAGTGATGTTCCGGATATCCGTATCCGTATCCGTATTCGCGGATATCCGAGGTAAAAAAGAAATCCGTATCCGTATCTGTATCCGTTACTTTTCGAGCGGATATTTTACGGATCTTTTCAGGTGATTAGGTAGAATTAAAAAACTAATAAATTCCATTTAGACTATTTTTATTTAATTAAATCGATTATTTGGCACCTTTATATTGCAAACATTGAGATAGATAGATCTTTATAATGAGAGAGCAAGTTAACATCACTTTTATGATAATGAAATAACTAAAATATAAGTAATTTTTTCTTATATAATTTTAATGAGATCAATATTATATCAAGTTTTAACGTCATTTTATGACAATGAAAAAACTAAAATTGAAATCTACTTTTTAAAGATGTTCCCGGCCGTGGTAGTTCATCGGTACTCTTCTTAGCAGCGTCTTCTTTCAAAAACAAATCATATTCATCGGAATGTTTTCGTTGTAAATGATTTTTAAAGTCGTGCCTTTACCCTTACGGGAATATTTTCCATCACAAATTTTGCACTTCGCAGATTCATCATTTACTAACACGAAATATTTCCAAATTGCACTGGAAAACTTCTTAGTAGACATTATTTATAATTTGTGTCAAAACAATACACAACCGTTATGAGCGCGCCACAGTGTCACACTAAACCGTAACCAAAACAATAAATACTACCCGCGCAATGCAAGTCAAAACATGTCCTGCGTGGCGTTGCGGCGAGCGTACGGTCAACTATCGTTTCAAGGTTGCGAGCGCTGACACTAATCAAATAAGAAAATAAAGATCCGTATCCGTATCCGTATCCGCGGATCTTGGCACTAAATATCCGTGTTCAGATCCGTATCCGCGGATATACATTTTTAGCGATCCGGCACATCACTAGTTGTTACGCCACTGCTTTGACTCAAAAATGTACGTCTTGAAAACATAAATGAAAACCATCAGAACTTAAAACAGTATTATAAACGTCATTGCCAATGCCCATACAAGCAAGGTTGATTGTATTTTGCATGGCACATAGTGCGTAGGTACATATTAGATATACCTACATAGATTATTTGTTACACTCTAAGACAACGCGTTTATAGTTAAGTAATGTAGTAAGTGTGTACTGAAAAGCCGCTGTAATCTTTTTTAATATCAATGAGCAAAAGTTACACGTTTTAAAGCAAATCCTTCTTCTGTTATTAGTTTGAAAGTTGGAATTCGATGAAATTTGGTAAGTACCAAGTAGTTTATCCCCAAACTAACGTAAATGAAGCGGAAACAGCTCTAGTATATAATACTTCTGTAGACTAGTGCGAGAAAACTTCTGCTCTCTGCTCTATTAAAATCTGCTTTCAGACTACGTGTATAAGCCAACCGTGGGCAGCTGCTACAAATTGTCCAAGCAAGCAGTCTCGTGGAACCAGGCATACTCCGAGTGCGTCCACCAGAACGCTCACCTGGTGGTGCTCAACTCGAAGGCAGAGAGCCTGGTGGTGAAGCAGCTCATGAGCGCCGCCCCACTTCTTCGCGACGCTTATTCACCTTACTACTACATTGCCGGCATGCGCGTTGAGAAGACCGCCAACAGCAATGCAAGGGTTTTTAAGACTATATTCAGTGAGTATCTTAACTAGGGCCAAGTTAAACCTTTTAAACTAAGCTTTAGAGTTTCGCTTTTATCGGGACTTTTTATAAGCGACTTCAAAAAAAGCCGGTTTGTCAATTCCACCGTATGTACTTTTTATGTGTGTGTACGCCATGGACTTAATATCTAAGTCCATGGTGTACGCTTGGTCGCTATGTCAAACTTGGTCGGAAGTGAAACAATTCCAATAATGATTTGGTGAAATTTCGTAAGCGATTTTTTTTTGTGTTCAGATCAGAAAACAACATCACATAGGTACATTGATTTGCTCCAAAGTCTAGTAAACAAAGTAGCTTATGCATACATTTTGTTATAACAACCTGGACCAATTATGGCACTATAACATACATTTTTCGGAAGTTGGCCTCGCGCCATGTTTGAGGACCTAGTTTTGATCCCCGGTCAAGGCAATATGGAAAAAGATTTTTTCTAAATCTTCTTGTGTCTGATTGATTTCTATAGCACAAGTGTTTTGTCTAATAACCACAGAATTGGAACAACTTATGTGCTGTTGATGTTGGATTATTCCACTATGTTCGTCCCGTTAGGTGAGCAATGTGGAATTGATTGGTCTACTTCGACTACCTCGAACATAATGGAATAATCCATGTTTTTCATGGGGATTGAGTCCACGATCTTGGTGTAGTTGAAGGGCCAGTCACGTTAAAAACCTGATGTTGTTCAAAGATCAGACGCTGGAAGCTGCTGGGTTCGCGGAGTGGGCTGATACGGAGCCTAACAACACAGGCGGGCACGAGGACTGTGGCTCTCTGTTCGAAGGCGACGGCAAGTACAACGACCAGCAGTGTTTGATGGCCTACTCTTTCATCTGCGAGAAGGAGAAGACTGCCTCCACATAACTGGTGGGATTTATATGTATTTAAAGCTCTACATGTCACGCTATACTTCTTAAGGGAAGTCCCAAATGGCAGCTTGGTATACTTCTTCAAAACGCTGTAACAATCGAGTTTGTGGCCTGTTCTTCTCGATTGAAACCTTCTCCATATAATTGGTGGGACATATATTTTTTTACAGCTATACATGGCATGCTACACTTCTTTACGAAAGTCTACTGTGATAATCAAATAAAGTTCCTTGCCGGTTGTTCTCGATAGAAACCACCATTCGGTCACGGCAGTAGTATTACTTCTATTTGACGATTCATAAATTAAGTTTCGTTAACTTTTTCTATTCTATTCTAATTTCCGCATGAAATTTGGTAAACTATCACGAGTTTATAGTAGGTACCTACTTATCTATAGTTGAAACTATTTTTGTCAATATCTCTATTATTGTGTTATTATCCAGCAAACTAATCAATCTACTTTGCATTAAAGATTGTGATTTATCAATTTAATTTTTATATGTCAAAATACATTCACTGTATTCCAGCAAACCCATTAATCTACTTTGCACTAAAGATTGTGATTTATCAATTTCATTTCTATAGATTACAACCAAAACAAATAATACGTTAAATTTTACCAATATGTTAAATTAAATGCTCAGGAAGTCATAAAAAATAAAAGCCAAATGTAATTATGCAGTAGTTTATTGTTACAGTGTCGCGCCTCACAGCGGCTACGCCGATCACGCATCACGCGCGCGCGCCACACGACGTGCCCACAACGAGACACTTCATTACATACATTCTGCGCTGCTTCATAACATTATGGACCATATTCCATGACATAGTTGTACTATAACTAGACTATCCCCTAAGTTGACAAATTAGTAACATCTACATGCAATAGTAGCGAGGTTCCATAAGCAGTCTGTTCAGTTTTAATATATGGTCATTACCTTGGGTTACGGATTGTTAGTTAAAACACTATGGGAAGACAAAACAATCGGAAGTTATCATTGAACCGTTAACACCAGCATCTTAACTGCATGACGATGTTTACTATCACAATGATCAGATGTATCACACAGCGTCTCCGATATCAATTTTGTGAGCTATCCGTGTGGCCGCGGCGCACTTAACGCTACAAAAAACTATTACAATAGTTTTGGCAGTTTGCAACAATGGTAAAATGCAACTAACTACTCCGTACACGACAGAAACACGTAAGTATCATTTATATTTACATAATGTTCCCGGTTCGTCGCAGTTGTCCTCGAAACTAAATCACAAAAACCGAGCCCGTTCTATGACAAAATTAAACTAAACTCATGTACACATAGGATAGGTCCCGCCGCGCATGCGCAGCGGCTCAAGTCTTATCGTGTGTCCAGGGCCGTGCGTGATGAGACGTGATATAGCCATTTCATATTAAAATCTAAGTTAAGAGTAACTTAAGACAACTATCAGTGCACAAAATGTCTACTAGTATTTACAAAACGAATGGTAATAAGTGTTAAAATAAAATCATTGCCGTAGTATTACATGAATTACATTTATTTTCACATTTTTTGTATTTTTTTTTTACTTTTTTTATCTCATAATAATCATGTAAATAATAATTACAAAATTAAAGTGGGGAGTGATTATTGAACACGAACTAAGAGCAGTTGCTTATACAATGAGAACTAAAACTTACGCTACAATATTTACATGTGAGAAATTAAAAATACTAAATGAACACGCGTGATGTGTGCGAGCATCAGTGCGACAACTACAACTAAAACGCTGCACAAACGGCGGATTTATCTACCTCTGTCACGACAGCCACGGAGGTAGACGGATTTTATGTCCGTCCCCTGTGCAACGCCCAAAGAGAAGCGTTGGCTGACTGGCCACGAGATAGCACTGCGATACGGCTGCACTGAAATTTATCCCCTGTCCCAAATATTTCATTTCTTTGTAAAGAAAGACGGAAAAAATTTGATCCCAACTTTAATAACTTTTTGTTGCATAATCGTCAAGATGTTATTAAAGTAGCAAATAGGTACTATTCAAAAGTAATTTGAGAAAATTGTATCTCATCCACAATCAAAAACATTCCATACACTGACAGAATGTTAATGAAAGCATTAGTAACATAGGGAACAATTTTTTTTTCGCGCGGAATCAAAGGGAAATTCGGCAACCACACCACAAGTGCATTTGAACAGTCGTGTTTAACTTAAAATATACGAGATCCCTGAAAGTCTGGAAACGCAATACGTACAATTACATAAAATAAGAAGCGTGCTCGTTATGGATGGAATACTGCGCGCGCGCACGACTGACCATCCTCCTCTGGTAGTGGCCGGAATACCAATACATGTGAAAGTATAGCATACACGCAACTGTTCTTTTTTTTTCATAAAAATTAACATTTTTTTGCAATACCATTAAAAGTATTCTTATTTTGAATTTAAATCTGACATGTACAGGTAGTTATTGTAAATATGTAAAACTCGTTTTGAGTTTTAAGCAAGACGCCATCTAGCTGTACAATTTACGCAACTTTAAAATTACTGAATCACAATGGAAATCGAAATTGGTGATCAAATTTTAACTTTCAATTTATTTTTCGTTACTTGTCCGGCCACACCACGTTTCTAACTTTAACTTCACCTAATTCCTATTTACAAACATCAATTTAATGAAAATTACGCGGAGGACGTGTGGAGGTGACAGCAAGCGATATCGTAAGCTTCTAAAATAAACGTATGTATAACTAACTACCTGGGCTATATTTACAGACCGTGCGGCTAGGGTAAGGATGGGATCAGAAAAACCAGAATATGCGTAATGCTACCTCATGATTGTTGTTTATGCAGCGTAATTCCAACTTCAGAAAGAAGCTATATTATCCTTTAAAACCTACCAACCACTTGACTCACGATGACCAAGAACCTACAAGAATGAGTTTCAGAACTGTTGTTAAAGATTTATCAGTTAAATATTGAGACTCAATTCTCAAGTGGAAGGTGGATTTTATACCAAACAGGCTTTGCGGTAATAACGCCTGCCCTTTATCAACTTTCAAGACTTAAAAGCCTAACCAGCTCTATTTTGACCCATTTGTGTATAGACAACAGTTTTTAAATTCTACAAGATACTACAAACAAAGATTAAATTAGTTTAATATTTCGAAAGCCGGAATACACCTGCCCATTAACAAAGCGCCCAAAACAGATTTCGATTCGGAAAAATCTGTTTTGTCTACGTCAAATTGCATACATTCATTTGTTTACGTTTTGAATTCGACTCGTTCATGATTCAAATACGGAAGCATTCCGCATTCGAATCCGTTTTGGCCGTTCTGTTAGTATAATCTTCTGATCCCCCTCTTACGCCTAGTGTCAGTTTGTTTGTGTATCAGAGTCCAATAATTACGCCTAGCGGATCACAGTAACAGTTATCTGAGATAAGGCAAGGTGGGGTCTGTCGCGGACCTGCGCGTGATTCACGGTCAAGACAGAGCTGGCATTACAAGTCCGACAACAAAACACTTCCCAACATTTATATGTACACAGCTTTATAGAAGAATATAGACGATTTACTAACGAATCTAGTAGCAGCCGCAACTTTAAAGAGGCCTATGCATATTCTATATTAATTTAAGTTAAATCGAATGAAATGCCAACAATGCCTTGATACAGAGCGTATGCCCTTAGGGGCTCGATATTTATTTACATAATAACATAATTTATTAATTGGAACAGTAACTTTTAAATTTTAGGAATAGAACTTTTAATCTTAGTTGAAAGATAAAACAAACAGAGTTAGATATTGTCATGAAAATATTTTATACTTCGCGTTCATTACCAATCCACAGTAAGCTTGCGTGAGGAGTGTGGGCACACTCCTGTTTTATTTTACAATTGGGATAAGTTCTGTTCCCAGAAACGAGAGGTTAAAATTTAACTTACTGGATGCGCTTATCATTGTAGGTAAATATATATTGCTTTTGAGGCTCTTGACAAAATTTTACTTTCAATTAAGCAAGGAGTACCGAAATTTTTCATAAGTTTCTCCCGTATGTCAAGGTCATAAGATTCGATTTGAGGTGGTAAATATTTTCCTATTGCCCTATTGAGGGTTAAGTCATGTTTATAATGAACCACCTAATGCATACGCTCAGTGGAATACACGCAACGTAGTCTCGCCTCCTTTGTACCATCGAAACCCTCCTACGAGGGCCATCGCATGATTTCGCAGATTTCAAATTCAATACATCATACTTAAGGTTGCTTCACACTTATTAAGAAACAAGATTAAGAAGCAACACAGACCATTTTAGTTATTATACCTACTGCGAAATAGTTGACATGAAATTAGATGGTTGTTGCATAAGAAATAGCTAATTCACAGTGCACATGATCTTACATTGTATTGCAAACACTAAACATATAAAACAGAAACCACAAAATAGTAGTTTTATGTACAAACAGTTTGCATCGCTCATTCATGCGACGGCCCTACCAGAAGTTCATCCTACATTGTGTGGGCTTACTACAACGGCTTACGTTCCGTACCGACTACAGCCTAACATTAATACTATGCATTTATTTATTTATTTACAATTTTAACTTTTTTAGTCATATATAAAGTTTTGAACTAGTTTTAAGGCTACGACGTCTCTTGACACTCACACATAATCTCCCTATTCTATTCGTTACATGTTAGTAGCGTGATACAGGGTTCATCCTACTTAAACACAAATAGAAACATCAATTTTGGAACATATTATAATAGTACGTTTTTTACTATAATACTCGCCAATAAAAAGAGTTACTCACGCACACTAACACACCTCAGAAATCTTACGTCAAACCACTAAATATATAACTATTAAATGCTTGAAATACGCATGTAATCCATTACATTTACAACACTTTGCTATACAAATATCTCACTACTGCAATGATAGTATGTGAAAATTACTCATAAACATGGCCACACTACTGACTTGCCTAAACTGTAAAAATTTCACAATAGATATTGGACTTCAACCGCTTTAAATTAAGTCTAAAATTGATCGAGAAAGTTTGACATATTTAGACAGTTTAGCGTATAGCCACGTGAACATATTTTTTTAATTATTTATAATCATTGCCAAGTAAATTAGTAAGTTTTTTTATTAATACTAACTCTATCTAACTAACTACGTAAAAATGTTCAGTCGATGTTACATACAATGGTGTTTAGAAGTAAGCTTACAATAAGTAATATGTTACATGTTTAGGGCGCGCACAGACGCGGCGGGAGATTCTCGAGTTGGCACACAACTGTAATCCGTTAAGTACTAGCACGCGTCTATGCCGGCCCTAAACGGCGACACAAGAGAACACATACAAATCAATCGATAAATTCAATAAGTCCGTCATGTAAAATAAAACAAAAATCGTTAATACGCATTAATAATATTGCAACTCTTATTGCTTGCAACGTCCATACAACACAATCAGGCACACACTGAAATCTACTACATCACATACATTATACTTACGTGGAATCGCAAAGTTAAAATTAAAATAACCTAATCCTACGCATACAAAACGCGCGAAGTTCGCCTCGGACGCGTGCCATCTCTTTCCCACGCGGGCGGCGGAGACATGCCGTCTCGTTTCCTTTTCATTCGTAAATACTCGTCGATAAACGAGTGTTTCGTTGTATAAAATGAGTTGCAGACAGCAACATTTGTTAGTTTCATAGCGCTTGATGGCGCTCCGCAAACATCCGAACTATACAACCGACATAGTCGCTACAGGCTACACTATAAGTAAATATCAAAACGAATACGACATTATGTAAAATATTTGGTTGAGTGGCGTCGCGGACCGACTTTATATATCACTAGTCCGCGCGCTCCAATGTTTGTCTTTTCAAAATTAGACAGAAAATTATCCTAAGAAATACATGTCGCGGTATTTCCATTGATGCCGTTACACTAAACATTGCGAAGACGGCAAATCAAAGTAAATTAAAGAATAAATGCACGCTCCTGAGATTATAACAGAACACCCGTTTGGCAAAGCATTAAAATACGCTACTGTAATCAGAGCAAATTGAATTCTACATTATTATTATCGCTCTAATGAGGTATGGTGCGGTATTTTTCATTTTAAATGAACGTTTTAATTCTAAATCGAAACGTTATATAACAGTTACCTTGAATCAAATGTTGAAGAAAGAAAAAAGATTTTTAAAAATATCTTTCTATTCTGACTGAACCTTCTAAGTACATATAGTCTTATCAAGAAAAGGAATTTAATGACAAATCATTTAAATTGGATATGAGCGATTTTAAAATTCAAAGTCTCTTATGTCCGATTTAATAGAATCAAAGTTTTGATACTTCAGTCAGCGTCGACTAGACCATCAAGTTCTATGCTCATAATTACGAATAAGATTATCATTCACACTCGACGATAACTAAAACTAACATCGACATATTGGATTAATTAGTAGCATTAGATCAGCATAGAACTCGAGTTAAGATTTGCGTATATAAAATTTGCCGCGGGGTTTCGCATTGCAAAAATCCGTACATTCAACTCTAATAGACCGCCTAACTGCTACATGTTTTTCAAATGTTCGCCGACACGAGCATCGTCTCAAATCAACTATGGCTACCAGTTACAGAATTTCAATTCACTAATCATAGATATTATTTACATCAATTTAATCTAAAGTACAAAATTAAAAAGTTAAGCGGATTTTCACCATGCGAGATCATCCATTAGATACAAGGTGGCGTATGCGGTAAGGATCATCAATTACAGATGAGCAATCAGTAATTCCGTAAAGTTAAGTTTTACTAATCATCACGAATCACAAGAACTTCCCGAGAAATCGAATCGTTGCGGTTGAAAAATACGAATATGTCGTTTCATTCACTTTATCTCTACGGGATTATCGACTGCGTTTCAAGCGAGCTGTTTCGTCTGGCATGAGCCATCAGTAAATTAGAGGTCGACGCCGCTCCGATCCTTCCGAGGACGCGCGCATCGTAAGCGATGAAGGGAGCAGGGCTCGCAGCGTAATGGGCGGGGCTCGTGGCGTAGTGGGCGGGGCTCGCTGCGTGATGGCGGGGCGCGGTCAGACGGGGCGGCGCTTGTCGGAGGCGCGCTTGGGCTCGCGTCATTCCCACTGGTGCGGTGACGGCGGCAGCTCCGACGGGTGAGCGACTGTTGAGCTGCAAGCGCAACAGGTCCCGTGGGTTAGAACCATGAGTCCATCGAAACTACCCACACCCACGCTATTCATGTGCTGGATTCAACGTAACGGGTTTAATTTTCAGTTACCATTTTTTTGTAAACATTTGTAGCACCGCACCTTATGAATCCAACACACGAACTGTTCATGCAAAGTTGTATCCAGATATTGAAACTTGAAAAAAGATCAATATAATAAGACTGTTTTGACAACTCTATAATGATAATAAAAGAGAACTTGAATAGCAAAACTGCATCACAAATCAAACTCTACTGTTTAGCTACAGAACAATACTGAAATAACCAAAATCACCACAACCAAGTGCACGGCACTGTGCTCGCTCGACTACGCATGCACTACGTACCATACCAAGTCAACTTTAGACGCCTGTCAGAGTCAAACGCAAAACGCGGGAATATCCACGCTAATTATATTATTACAAAACAAAAGCGCAAATAAATACAATCTTTACTGAGTCATGTTAGTACGAATGAATTTTAGCCGGGTGATCAATCGCGTGAGATCGCGTTGACAAGATAATATTGTTTAATATTTTTTGCAATCGTTGACAGTATGTATAACTGTTGAAATGCGACTTTTCTGAGCCGAAGCCCTTTATTAAAACTGTCAATTTTGTGAACAAAACCATTGACCTCTTTAGATTAAGTCAGCTGCAATAACTTAGTTTAAAATGAACTAAAAGCACATCGAGAAGTTTTACAACTTTAGGCGGATATTGAAATTTTAAAGCTGACTGAGTAAAGAGGATAAATAGTTTAGTTCCAAATCATGCAACCGAACCGAAGACAGAGACGGAGCGAACTATCTAACGATCAACCCTTTTGAAATTACGAATTGACGATCGTTCGCGAAAGCAACGCATTAGTTAGTTTGTATATTGTTTTTTTTTTATATTTCTATTACTGTAGAAGTATTATCCTAGCTGGAATTTTTCATAGAAAAAGTAAAATAATAGTTATATATAATAGGTAAAAAATATTCAGAATGGGTTGCTTTTTCGAGTTACGTCCGCGTAGCTCTTTCATTCCCATTAGTGCGACAACGTATAAGGGCCATCTCAAATTGTTACTTTGGGTTTACAATCAAAACTGAACCCAAGCCGATAAGTTCACAATGCATTCGCATTGGGCTTTTATCGTCCATTTCTTATTTAAAATAAAATGAATCGATAAAGAATGAAAAAAAAAAGATTGCTAATGAAATAGTTGTACAAATAGGTACAATGAGGTAAACATATCAGTGACACAACAATTATTCGCGTTTAATTTACGCAATACAGTTTACAAAAATCACCTAACGTTACGTATCTAGGTTTGGCGTGATTGCCCAAAAACTCATTAAAATTGTGACCCAAACTAAAATTGTATCGGAATTATGACGCTCGTCTTAATACCCAAACCAAACATATTCATAAAACATCGGAAACGGATTCGAATTCGAAAACGATACTTTGTCTCTTCCCTAATCTAAGTAATTGCAGAGAGACAAAACATAGACTTTCCGTATCGGAATAGTTTCTGACGTTTATGAATACAAGATGGCGCCCACACGTCACCGCTCTAACTGGGCAGAGCTCACTATTGCCGGACAACACATTAAAGAACGTGCTAGAACGCTTACTGGACTCGGCCTGCGCTACGCGGCGCACAGAAATATCACGGGTGATAGCAGTAGTATTTTTGCCGCCGTCTTGAAAGGGGAACAAACTTTTGCTTTCGAACCCGTTCTAGAGCTGTCGCAAAACACAGAAAAAAAAGCACAACGTTATTACACTACTCGGGGAGCGTGCTGAAGCGTGGGAGGCACCACTATTTCAAGAGGGTTGATATCGCTTGAAAACAGCGGCTCTTGCTAGGGGCGGGCGATCATTAAGGTAGGTATGAAACTCAACTGAATGTCTCTTTTACTCATAAATTCTTTAAGTTTAGCAATGTAATACTGAACTACTCGTCTGTTGAACGACATATTCTCAATTTAGATTAGTATTTATGAGTAGGTTCTCATCAATATTTTTACACTTTT
Source organism: Glyphodes pyloalis (assembly GCA_037074685.1). Classification (NCBI taxonomy): domain Eukaryota; kingdom Metazoa; phylum Arthropoda; class Insecta; order Lepidoptera; family Crambidae; genus Glyphodes; species Glyphodes pyloalis. Next base: position 4,851,809 of record JAYKKO010000002.1, read on the forward strand.
GATCATATTCAAATGTGTAAGTGTCAGTTTGCATCTTAAAATAGTTTACATTTATTTGCACAATCCATTATTTTTATCAAATTTAGAAGAATTTTGTTTGTGTCGCTTTAATGTATGTGTACTGTATTTATTGATTTCGTGTGCTAATAAATAACTTCTTATTCTTACACAGCAAAATGTTTAATTTTTTTTACGAAAATCTAAATTGCAAAGACAAATTAAACTTCGCCCATCCCTAGAGGCATTTGCGGCATTATTTACAAGAACACAAGAACTATCGCTCGAAAGCGCGGAAAGTATAACGTAATACGAGTCAAAACAAAATAAAAACCCATGCTCGAGTGGGCCAGTGGGCCCGCGCTTGTTACAAATACAGAAGGATTCAGATTTGATAATAAAACGTTGATCGCACGCACGGAATACGGAAATGACGTCATCAAACCAAATAAGAACACAAAACAGTTTTCATTTCAGTATAAAATAGAGTGCCAAGTTGACAGTTACAGAATTTAAACATATAATTCGCCAATGTTTGAAGAACTAATGAAATTAACAACAATGAAAAAAAAAAATGGGATGTCCATGCAAATCTAACATATCCTGGTGCCTATGGATTAGCATAGACATAGCTACAAGGTAGATAAACATGGCACTTATTAAATTCCCTTTTCATTGATACATTTGGCGACGTCATTTTATACAAGATCAAAATGTGCTTTTGAATTCTTATATAGTTCCTTAGACTCGCTTTCCCATTCCGTGCGTCCTCTTGTCTCTTATTATCCGATCTGAACGGAAGGCACAGAGTAACCTACACTGCATCTGCGAGCTACGTAGGCGGGAGGGACGGGAGGGAAGCGACATAGGTTCTTTACTTCTGCGACCACCTGATGTTTGACTAATCTTTGGCCACAATCATGTGAGTTTCGGTGTGCTAGGCCAAATTGGGAACTCGACCAAAGTTGCAGATTTGTTTTTTTAATGACTTTTTGATTAATAGACTGGTAAATTATCGTATAATTATTGTATTGTATATTCATACAGATTTATAACTTGTCTTTTACCCATGTCAAATCCAGTCTAAAAGTTAACGTGTAGATAATTTTGTAATATTTTGGTACAAAAATTCAAAGTTAACATTCGTGCTGACCACATCCCACCAACGCGTTTCGCTATGTCATCATTATGGTAATTATTTAATTATCAAGATTACTATCAAAAGAATTAACATGATAATAATCCAGATGTTTATCAGTGATCTCTTTTCGAACACAGATAAACATAATACTCTGTGATGATTAGACCAATCTTATGATGGAAGTAAAGAGACTGCATTTAAACAAAGCATTTTTTTTAAACGGCATAATTAAATTGCTCATATCTCCTGACTTTGGTCGAGTTACTAACAGCAATATACAGACAAACGAGGATATTTATTTACATAGTGACACCGGCGTGCACTAACACAGTCGCTCCGTGCCACACCTAGTTGTGATGTCGGTTTGCTTTCTCTGATTTATTATCTTTTCTCTCTATCTCACTCTATTTCAATGGTAAACGTGGAGACAACTGCGACTGGCAAGTATCAAAGAACTGTTAGTATGGTGCAAAACAAAAAACGATCCTAAAAAATCATTTTTAGAACCATCTACATCAACATTTCAAAATGGCGCTTTATGTGTAGTGAAAAATTGTATATGTGTTGTAGAACATTTTAACTTGATTTAAATCTTAATCCTTTATCTTGCGAACGGTGTTCAGCGAATATTTTCAATAATGGTAAACATTCGCTTTGCTATTTTATTGAGAGTGATCTATCACGAGACTGGAGTGTTATCATTTCAAGCATAAATTTAATTCTAACATTGGTTATGATGTTCAAACTATTTTTCGTCTATAGCAGTTCCTATAAGAATTTGATTGAACTAACATACTCAAAAAATACTATCTAATTCTCTACCTACTCACACACACACACACACAAAGCATCATTTTATTTAGAACACGTAAGTGTGGAAGTACCGTTGTCTTCACGTCCAATATTGGCGTGGCCCTTACATGGGTGCGGGTGGTCGCTATTAGCTGAGCGTGTTAAGCCGCCTCTACACTCGTTCGCCGACAATCGGATCCGCTCTCGACAGTCCGGCAAGATGTTAATGCGGAAACTATTGGTTGTTATTGACAAATTAATACGTGTTTATCATAGTATGAGATTTAAAGAGTCAACAAAAAAAATGACTTAGTTGAAATCATACAATTGGTATGATTATTTCACACTAGCTTTAAACAGTTTCGTAATGTAATCTATTATAATTTCAGAAAGATATGATTTAGGCATTGAAAAACTGATATTTATTTCAAACAGTTACTTTTAAGTCTCCAAATTTTAAAATATATCGCCCTTTGACATTAAACACCTAATGGCGTCTGGAGAAAATGTTTTACAGTAATGTATCACCAATTGATAATGAATCAATACACGCTCATTAGGAACAATAAGTACACGCTCATTAAAAACTATGATGCTCTTGTTAAAGGGAAACTCTAGGGTCAATAACGTCCAAAAGCCCGCCCAAGAGGGTCGATGGTCCGCACCGTCGTCCGAACGTGTGCAGAGCCGGCTTTCATGTACGTATCGCAAAGAAATCACCTAGTGTCGGTTGGTTGCGGTTGGTTGCGGTTGTGGTGGCTGCGCCTTACCTTGCGAAGCTCTTGAACGCGGCCGACTGAGGGTTGATGCACAACGGTACGCGCGACGTCTGGAGCTGTTCCGCTATAAACTTGTGGATCTCCTCTGCGGATCAGATTAGGGGGGCGGTTAAGGTGACGAATTTTACTAGTGATGTAACTAGTAACTATTTCAGAAACGTGAGCATCTTGAGTGTGATTACGCATTGGCAAGTTTTGAAATCCCAGCACTGGGATTATCGTTATTGGGTGGTTTACCAATAAAGGGACTAACCCTTAAATTTTAGAGGAAAACTAGTTACTTACTGTAACACAGTACATTGGATCCTCTTGAATTGTTTGCTGTTTGATGTTTGAAGCAAAAAGACCTGGGCTGTAATCGCAACTTGCAGCGCGAACCTGAACTCTCAAAGGAGAGGAAGCGAGTGGAAGACCCGCCCAGTCCAGACCTCCACAGGGGGAAGGAAAGAAATGCGCGCAATATGTCACTTTTACGTCGCTTGTCCTGGTGGAGAAGATCCGGCCGTGGATGTAAAGATACTCCGGCGAGTACGCACCACCTCTTACAGTCACGTCTATGTCACGAACGCTCGGGTGCGTCTACCTCACCTTTGACCTGATGCACTGATGTCAGCTTCCTCTCCCAGGTGTCGTGGAAGGGGTGCGGCGCGACGGGCTCGAGGTCGGGCGAGTAGTGGCGCGCGGCGGGCGGCGCGCTGTAGCAGCACTTGCACATGCACGAGTGGTAGCGCAGCCGGCCCTCCTCGAGGTAAGGGTGGGCGAGCGCGTCCACCACTGAGATGCGCTTAGCCGGGTCGAACACCAGCATCTGGAAACAGGTGGAAGAATGTCTTCATAACAGCGTACGGTTTTAACAATATACCTACTCGTAGTAACAAAAACCGCATCGTGGTCAAGTCGTTTCAGAGCTACTATGCCACAGACACCCTCATCTAACTCATGAACTAAAAATATTCGTCCTGTAATGAATAAGATTAGAAATGGGAAAATATGTTTTTCATTTCCTTATAATCATTATGTCGTCAGAATCGGAATTAATTTTCTTACAGAGAGCTCAACAAAAATATGCGTGGAAAGTAATAATATTCTGATTCACTTATAAAAGTAGATTTAATGGTCAACACTCTTGACGCGTTGCAGAACGTCACTATGAGACGCGACAGCGATGAGTCTTCTAAAATCTAATGTCCACTGCATGGAAATAAATACGGTGTTACTCCGAATCGTTCGTACTTTTAAGCGTATCACGTCAATACCTGAAGGTTCTTGACAAAATCACGCTAATCCCACAACTAAGGTATCTTTGCCGGTTGTTTCCACTTCCTGATGCGTCACTGACGCTTTCGTCAAAATCGTAGAGGTATCCTTATACTTCGAAAAGGCGAGCAGGATTATAGAAGTGTCTGGTACCTGTGCAGGCAGGAGAATGATCTCGTGCTGTATTTAGAGCGCGTAGAAAGCGTGACGTAGGATACACCGGCGGGGATGCCAGTACTAAAAGCATGTCCATTACCTGTGCGAGTAGGTAGCCTAGTAGGTGGGGTGGTTTGCACGGTGAGCGGGTAGAGCGTGGGCAGCCCTAAACGCGCTTGACGTAGGATATCGACAAGAGCATAGCAAAACCATAGGTGTCTGTTAGATACTTGTACAAGCAAGAGCACGATCTCGTGGCGTATGGAGAGTGTTTAGAACTCATGACGTAGAACTCATGACGTAGAATACTATTGAGGGGATGGCAGGACGATTTAGTTTCTATTACCTGTGCAAGTAGGTGCACAGCCTCGTGGGTAGCCTGCACGGAGAGCGTGTAGAGCGCGGCGAGCGCGGGCGGGCGCGGCGCACGACGCATCATGTGCGCGCGCGCACCCGCACACGCGTGCCGCATGTCCTCCAGCGACGGCGTGCCGAGGAGCTCCGTTATCAACTCCAGCTGGAAAGGGGCAAAAGCATTTACTGAATTAATCGAATTTAATTAGTGGACCCACGTAACGTACGAAACAAGGAGGTCTAAATGAGGCAAGAGAAGAAGAAAGAAAATATTCTTTCTTTCAGGGAAAATCTAGAAAAAGTTTTAAAACTTCAAACCCAATTTAATTCTCCTCTTTATGTCGAAACATCAGTTTAAACTTGTTGATTTCTGATTAAAAATTGAAACGCAATGTAAAAATTACCTTCAGTGAAAAAGTTGCAATTTTGCTTTAAAAAGGAAGATAATATCGGGAAAGTATACCTGTTGTACTGGACTCTGTGCCTGAAAGAGTATGCGCCGACCGAGCAGTTCACCGAATATGCAGCCGACGGACCACACGTCCACCGCCGCTGTGTAGTGGTTCGCGCCCATCAGGATCTCTGGCGCCCTGAAACATTATATACGAAATGATTTTTCAATGTTTTTTCTTCTTATGTACTTATTCTAACTTTGAGCGTTTCCTAAAGCCCCTAAATATTTAATTTCCGAAACGAACATGACTATTTTATTTGTTCTTAATTAAATTTAAGACCAAATAAATCTGAGAATGTCCAGTTAGTTAGTATTGCTTTATTAGTGCAAAGGAAACTTTGACGAACATGATTCAAAGTCAGAACTTCACATACTTAGGCCAAACAATTAAGTCTGAAAGGCATTGTCTAACTATACACACTACTTTAAATAAATTCAAACAAAATCACATACATTAACCTGAACCCAAAGTAAATGGCTTAAGCACTTTTGTTATGCAAATTAGAATCAACAGTGGTAGTAGTACTACATTAAATTCATTTATTTACATCCAGAAACAGATCAAACACAAACATTAATTACACGAATGTAGGACAGACATATCCTAGGTGAGGACCGAACCAACACCCTTGGTTCACTTAGCTTAATATTTAAGGGTTATTTGTATTGTGTATAAGTAAACTAAAATTTTTGTTGGTATTAGGTACGTTAACAAACCACGAACTGTATCGAAAAAAACCAACAGCCCTGCCGATACCAACAATTTATAAAGATTTGAAACGCGGTCGAGCATACATGCGTTATTAGGCAGAAAATATACTTTCCGTTGCTAAAGACCGAAATTCTCTTACTTGAAGGCGGTTAAAAAGGTGTTTATAGGCAATAAAAACGTAAACCAAACTAGAAACAGTCGCCCATCGATCGTGTATACTTCGCGTGCTGGTCTACAGGCCCCAGACGCGGTTAGGCGTTAAAACGAAGAACTCGGCCTAGTTCCGAACCCCGTACAAAGGTCAGTCATTGCTCATTCACCGCCCACGTGCTGTTTATAGCTCCCCCTCTCCCCTCAGCTAGCCGGATCGCCTTGGGAATAATTTCGCAAGTGATTCGCCTCTACTCACCCCAGTAATATCGAGAGATACCTGATATGATCAAAGGAAATGGATTTGTTAACGGAATGTTCAATACCACGCTTCATCTATTGGACTGTGGACTGGCTTAGAGTTTATAACTAAAGAAAGATTTGTGTCTTACTAATTCACTACAATAATATTTTGTACCACAGTCTTTTGTTGTTTGAATGTTTTTTAATAACAATTTTTCATAAATTTTATTGTGAAAGCTTGTATTTACAACAAACAATAGCCTTAAGCCCGAATAAATATTTTACTCAAAGCTTTAAATAGTAATAATAAATCGTTTATTTTGAGAACAACAATTCTGTGTACAAACAAAAATATTCAATTCCAACACAAAGAAAACACCGTAGAGGATACGTAAGACAAATGCAACGCCCATCCTTTCTCAAATTCCAATACAAATAGACGCAATACATTCCGGGACGCGAACGCCCGGGAAGATCCGGGTTATTACGGTACTCCAGACTTGGCGCTGCCGAAATAAGGTCACGGAATACTGACAAAAACCTTTCTTCATACTACCTTTTCGGGTCCTCGCAACGCCGGGAGCGACCTGATGTTTTAAAAATACAACACATAGCTGAAGCACTCCCACAAAGCGATGTGCAATTGTTTTTTTTTTCAACTTCTCTGATTGCCCCCGCCTCGGGCATGCGACACATGATTGATGATGCCAATGCAAATCGAGCCTGGAACTTTTTTACTCTTCACCTTCAAGACCCTAAATAAACGCGCTCTTGTAATATTTTTGACATCTTCATCAGTTCATGACGCTCATTTGCATCGGTCAAAGTTGGCAGGCATTCGCGGTGAATTATGATAAGTTTCATTTATAACGAGTTTGAGAAATCTTAGTTGCGACAGTTGAATTATTACACGCTCGATAGAGAAAATTGGTCATCAGCTTTAGTTTGAGTAAGAGACGTATTCAGACAGGTTTAATCTTTAAAAACGGCCTGGCCCAAATTAGTGTCATTTTTTCTCTAGCTTAATCGTGTAAGTACCGAAATTCACGCTAAGCAGGTCAACCAAACTGGCATATCCAGATGTCAACTTTTAAGACTATTCAGTCGCCTCAGGGAGGCTTGATAACGACTGACACGTCAACAGCGTTATTATTATACGTATAGTAGCAATACATACTGATTGTACTTAATTTTTTCACCATACATATGGAATCACCAAATATAATTTTTGTATAGCAATAAAATAAGATGAATGAACGCTGAATGTTGGTATATAATTAGAAATATGAGGATAACTAATAATAGATCAAAAGCTAACATTGCGATTCCGTTACTTTGACCTTTAAACAGTGTACAACCTCCCCCACCAACGCTAGGTGAGCAGTTAATTTTTACAAAGAAGCTTCAGAATGGTTGATTATCTCAGAACGTCCTTACTTCCATACGAATGGAGAGCCTACCCCGTCAACGCGGATCGTGCACCCAGTTGCTGTTGACAAGGTAGTTGCCAGCTACCAGCCATCTTTAAAGGCACCTTCAGCACAATGGGGCTTGTGGCATACGAGCAAACTCCTCACCTGTAATACTGCGTGACCACCTCCTGCGTCATGTTCTTGCTCGCGTCGGGCTCCTCGACGCGCGCCAGCCCGAAGTCGCATATCTTGAGCACGCAGTTACTGTTCACGAGAAGATTGCCAGGTTTTATGTCGCGGTGGAGGATACGAGCCGAGTGGAGGTACTTCAGGCCTGGAGATAAGATAATACACCCGTTAAACTAAACATTCACTACAGTACTGAAAAGAAACTAGTTAATTTTTCACTATATACTCGGAAATACCGAATTAATGTTTGGTAGATACAACCAAAAGAACGTCACTACACATTTATGAATTTGTACCGTCCTTATCGTCCTTATGTCGTGCAAGTAAGAACTAATATTGAACTGCGAGTGTTTACGTTGGCGTGCTGGTGACCCTATTTATACTCGCAAAATAAGACAGAGATTCCCCTATGTCAAATGACAAAAAAATATGATAACCAATTATTACTACAAATTCAAGTGGCCAATAAATGCATTTTTTTTTATAATTTAAAAACAAATTATAACCAAAAAACTACTAGCAGTTAAAATAATTATATAGTCATGTGAGTCAGTGTGTGAGTCAAATTAATGTCAGTGTAGGCATAAACACAAACACGTTAGACTCCATACTTTGGACTTTGCACCGCCCTTTTGTAGGTGCGCATAAGAACTCATATCGAACTTGAAGTGCTGTCGACCGTACGTAAACTGTTCTACAATTATCAACTTCTAATGTACTTAAGATGCAAAATAATTACTAACAGGATCCACAACACTCGCAAACGGTGTGTTAATAGCGACGAGCTCATAAAATCAAATCAGATTATAATAAATCAATGAAGTCATTGTGCATTGTTTAGCGAGCGCGATTGCAGCTCAAGGTGTAACCGGCGTAACTGCCAGAATCTACTTTCAGGCCGCTTCCAGTTAGATCTAATAAAATGTTTATTTCGCTCATGCAGACCCGGTTTCATCCACTTAAAATTGGCTGCAGCTAGTCCGTATGCCGCAGGTACTACATTTTCAGTCGATAGTGGGTGGTCCATTTTGATACAACTTCCATATTCTGCTAATGTAACGATGTTGCGAGGAATGACGTTTATATTCGGCAGTGGGTTTTCCCATTTATCTACAATACATATTTCCTAACCACACATAAGTTGACACACTCAAGGATTTATTTATCATTTGGTGACTATACCTATTCAATCAATTGTTATTGTTTTAAGATCAATAGTGAATGAAATAATATACCTAATGTCCAAAGTTGACAGCATTCAAATGCGCGTCGAGTATCAAACGACTTGTTCTTTTTAACAACTTTCAGACCCGATTGATATAAGTAAAACTGAATTATTGACCTTTATAGAATCCTTATAGGACACTACAAACACAATTATATCGTGAATTTATATGAATCGGTCATTTCAAAAACCTCATAAGTCACCTTTTTTTCCTAACATGCTTTTTTGTAGAAAATGGTTCCATATAAAGAGATGCGTATTCTATGTATTTACCATGCAAGTCAATGCATTATTTTCTCATCAAATGGAACAGTGTAAATGATATATTGACATTAGACGATTTAACGCAAATTGGGAATAACATTTTTGAAGAGCACATGCCATTTAATAACAACATTTAAAGCTGACCAACCGCAAATGTTTAATAAAAACCAGATAAAAATTCTATCATTTTTATCTGGTTTTTATTAAACATATGATTAATTTCATTAAAAATGAAAAATTAATACATCTCAAATGCTAATAAGTCATAATTTCCGTGCAATTTTCAATAATAAGCAATAAAATATAATTTTAACTATAATTTTGATTGAATAATACTACCACTAACCCCATTTCCTGCTAAAACAACGTAAGTCAAGAATAGTTTTTCAAGTTTTTTTCATTGTTTTCAGTGATAAATTACAAATATTATTCGCTGTTTCATTTTTTTACGACCCAAATAATAAATTAGGCATAAATCACTTATTTAAAATTTACTTGTTTGAGTGCGAAACTATTTTAATTGAGTCCTGAAAAATTCTAATTTGGTGACTTATGAGGTTTTTGAAATGACCGATTCATATTCATTCCCACGTAATATTAGCATATACTTACATTGCCTAACAAGGCTACTTGCAAATTAACACACACAATGTATACAAATCCATCGTTATATTTTAGGTATCGGTAACAAATCAAAACTGTCGCGAGGATCCCTTTAAGAATTAATAAGTGACTCGTCTTTGATCACAAATTCATTTTCTAACGTTTTAATTAATAAATAAACAAAGCCAAGCTAAAAACATCACTTCCAGCCAACTCAATTCCGTCCGTATTAATGATGCTGCTTTATGCAATCATTTAGATTTGCGAACGAAAGAGTGAGAATGTACAAAAATCGAGCAGCTAGAACCGTCTCACAGGACACTTTGTGAAAAGAGAATTCATGAACAGACTTCGTTAATCGGGAATAGGATTTTGTAGGGCGAATGCGACCATTACGCCATCGCAATTTCGGATCTTAATGGCAATCTTGCGAGGCTTTGACAAACGTAGTCATTTTTATTATGCAGCTGGACTGAATACGATTTGTTGGGTCCGAACATTAGGACATCTAGATGAAAAACTCTAAGTATTCAAAACAACAATTTTCATAAATAAAGAAAATATATTTAAAGAATATATAGCACAAATACTAAAAGTCCAGTGAGGCATTCTTAATGGTAACGTTTTCTTTCAAGCATATTGAATTAGCTTATTCGTGAGTTGATATAAGTGAACGATCCTTGGTGTGACTTAATAACCACCAAACAATTACAATCATTGGACTTGGTTGATCATCGTACATGGATCGTACAGAACATAAAATAATGTAACAAAGCGGAATAGTGTATATTCCGCTAGCGCAAAAACTTCATCACGCATAAAACAATCTTCACTTGGGAGTTCAGACGTGAAATGTAAGAGCTGTAATATTCAATGAAAGTCAACGCAAATCAGCCACATGACTCTCGTCGACTTAAAAAGCGACGTCGGCATTTACATTACCCCGATTCACGTCCCACTGAGTCGCGTAGAAATCCGCACTAGCGATATTGCTCTCTCAAAGCCATTCAAAAACCCGCATAGATCTCAGCTATTCGGAGGAGCGTCAATGCAGAGGCGTCGCTGAGCGAGAGTTTGTAATAAGAATATATAATATTATTAGGTCTTGTAGAACTAAGAAAAGGACGGCACACACTCAAGGAGCCAACAACGCGACTAATTTTAATCGATCAATGCAAAAATGAAGATGTCTGATAATATTGGCATACAACAATGGAGGTAAACCAACGGCTTTTTGTCTTGCAGAAATTGCAATAAACTTTTTTCGTAATTTAGATATCTGACGATATCAAAACTATCACACCAAATGTTTTATCAAAATAAAAAACTTTTCCTAGATTTTTCTGTGATGTCAACATTAGATCGTGTTCTGAACGTGATACTTCCGTCGAAATGGGGGCTACCGCGCGTGAAAAATTCGCTAGATGACACTACGGGGGCGTGAGGTCCAACTGTTTCGTGATTGGTGATTAACATGTCATGGTGATGATGTAGCACTTGGACCTCACACACACGTAGTGACGTCTAGCGGATTTTTCACGCGCGGTAGTCCCCATTGAGATACCTCCTTTCTTGAAATCAGTTAAATAGAACAGAAAGCAGATGTCATAGACGGAAACAATATCTAATAGGAAATAAACAGACGACGACGAAGCCTTAGTCGGTAAGTAGACAACTGATTGAAAAACTAATTGGAAATCCGCCCGTGACTGGCACGATTTCCTCTGTTTTCACTTTCTCTCAAACTTACTGAGGTTCATTATTTCAAACCATCATCTGATTCTGGACCTTCCTTTTTTTGTCTGATGTAATCCTTCCCTTAAGCATTATGCCATTTTGGTCTCAGACTAAAGTAAATAATAAAGGTAATCGGAACCTTACTTGTATCGTTAAACATTCAGAAGCGGCAGATGGTTTTAGCTTGAACTAGCAGAAGAAAACTCTTTAAAAAACCTAAATCGCCATCTAAATGGTCGACGATGGAACATTACGCGACTCGTAAGCATCGCAGGTGCCTCCGCGCGTGACGTCACAACAAATTAACGACACCTCTCTACCCGCGATGAGTTTAATTTCCCAGCGGGTGAACCGCAGTTTTCACCTCCACGCAACCCAGCCGAGTTTTATGACAAAACGTTAGACTTACTTGATGTGAAGCGAGCGGCATAAGCAATTAAACTTCGCAAAATGCCACCCGCAAGAACGTACGTGCGACCTAGGAATTTTCAGTTACACGCCGACCTTGACGAGGATTGGGCGACATTTTAATGAAGGCGAGACTCTACGTTATGCATGCTTGAAACGATAACTGTGATGATTACATATAAGAATAAGCAAACAATCAATTAGAGATGAATTTCATAAAAATACACTCTGCATTTCCCCGGTCGGGTTAACATAGGAAACGAACTTTTCTATATTCTCTCTGGTCTGGGTGTTGTGGTACCGTTGTTGTTTCTGATTTCTGTAACAAGTGCTTTGGCTACTTATCACAGAATCAGAGCAATGTACGCGAGGATTTCCTATATTTAAAAAAATGGCTATACATTCCTACCAGTACAAAACACGAGAGAAAAGAAAAGTGGAAGTAGATACTGCTGCGATTAAGTTTCTAAGACACATAACTTATTTTGGACCACTTTTGTAAAACCAAGGATCGTATGAAAAGACGTAACACGAGCAAAGCTGCCAGCATTATTTCTTAACGAGGAACACGGCTCTTCTACAACCTTGATAAGCCGCGTGTGAACACAAGTGATGGCTCCTGCAACGCGAGGGCAGATATACCCGTTGAATTAACGACACGTGTAAGTAGAAATTCTACACATGATACGTGCTGATGCCATAAAATGGCTGGAGCAAGACGCGGACAGGAATTCGTGCCAAATTAAAAAAAATAGCAGAATTTCGCATTCCAAATTTGTGTGATGCCAATTTGGCCGAGTATCTGAACGGCTAATTCAAAAATCGAAATTATTGAACCGTTTCATCGATTCCAAAAAGACAGATAAAATCATTCCTGAAGTACACAATGATGACATTAAAATAAACTGTTATACAGGTAATGTCTCCAATTTTGTTATAAATAGCTTAAGCACTTGTTTTATAGAACTCCGAAACCACAAAGGCACCCACAATTCAGTCACAGGAAATTTAATTTTCCACATTAATCATTTTTACAGTTATCTATTGGATAGTTTGTGGGAGAGATTTCTGAGTGTATCTACCATGACTAAGAATGGAATACGATTTGATCCTAAGATGCTCAACACTTGTGAAGCACTCATTCATTTCTTTTAGCCATTTTTCACGCCAGACGAATTCAGTCCAGCCAATGGCAACATAAACCGCAGACGGAAATACGATTAGCATTTAGCAAACGCAGCGCCATTGTACCGTGGCGCGAGCGACACTTATTCGGACCTTATAAGGCGGTGCATTACTGCTTCTAAGCCACTTTTAAATTATACTTAACTCATTTCCTTTTAGTGGTGATAGGGCCATGATTATAACTAGTGTTGAGGCATTTGAGCTTCTAGACGCAAAGTCAACACAATGGGCTCGAGAAATTTCCAAAAAGAGGACTAAATAAAACAATTACACATATAATTGCCGTTCTTAAGCCAGTCTGTGTGAGAAGAAATAAAGAGCGACAGGTGAGAGGTAAAAATTAAACTATTTTTCCGCCAGTTAAAACTAATCATTCTTCGTGCCAAAAAATGTATGTACTAACAATATATTTTTTAATTTAAAATCGTCTTACGAGACATACAGTAATTTCCTTTTTGTAAAGACTACTGATCGCCACGCAAAGGATCGCTTCTCAGAACCTTTCTACAGAAACTTCATTTCATTACATAATGTACTAGACCCTTTGAAGCCAAGCTACTTCTTTTATGGTTTTCACAGCCTTCAAACACCGATGAAATCATTCAAGAAAAAGCTTCTAAACGAAAACATACACTTCTGTAACAGAATGATCCATTGATTGGTCAATATATTTACTGTCTATAATTCCTAGATGTCTAGCTACAACCCCACAATTTAAGGATTCCGCCTGTATGGAAGCTCATAAACGTTACTCAATAGTATTTCGGACACTAAGCTAATATTAAATTCTACGATGCTCTGCAACGACACAAAATTCCCGGATACAGCAGCGAAGTTTAAGCCCATAAATTAACTTCACCGGAATTGTTATAGACATGTGGGAGAGAAATGTTACTAGCCTAAAAACTAGTAGAATGCGCGCGGGGATGCAGGAGGCACCGCGCCAGGACATGGCATGTGCAGCGCTATGCGCTTAGAATACCGGAGGGCGTGAATAATAAAAACTTGTACAATGCGACGGGCTGATGGCGTACGAGGGTATGCACATGCATCTAAAACTTAGGCACGCGGAGTTAGAGCACCTGCGCTAGTCTACTTAAGAATCTGAAGATAAGTTATGCGATAAACTCCTAGATTCCACTTTAAATTCGAACGACATAGATACGAGCACAGAACCAACTACTCAAAAATTGTAAAACAACAGCTTGTCAGTTGTATTGAAACCCAACGTTACGAGACTTTCCTTGATATTAACAATAGGATTATAAGGCAGGTTGATGGACAGGATTGAAACCCTTAATGACCCCTAAGACCCTTAATTTGGGAGCGCCTTACGTAAATTAATCTATGGGTGAGCAGCTATTTATATTTGCTTTTGGCATGTAATTTATTATCTTGCTGTTTTATATCAAAACCTTTGGCATATCAAATTCGAATCAGTCCATGCACAGCTTGCGTAAAGTAGGTTTTACAACAAGTAAAGTACCAGGGCACCATAACAACGGCGGACGTCATTAGTGCAATAAAACATAGAAGCGTCAGGTCAGTGTCAAGAGTGGAACATGGGCATAAAGACCTGTAGCGTGGTGCGCGGTGGGTCCATTAAGCGCGGGTCGTCGGCCGCGGCGCACGCGCACCGGACCGCGACGCGCCGCTAGTCCTTGCTCCTGCGGGGACAATGCTCCGACGCCACCGGCCTGCCCACCGCCATGACCACATCCATATGCAGGCCGTCATACACTAATTTCTTATTTTTATCTTGAGGTCAGAGTAGAATATCTTTTTTTTGATAACACTTTTAGTTGGGGAAAAAGAATACTCGAAAAAAGTAATAAGACAACAAGAATTCGAACGTTTTGTAAACCAATACTTATAATACTGTAGTTCATTTTTCCATTAGGAGATATTTCTCAATAAAAATCTACAGCCTTAGTCCTATCATTTAAGCTTATGGACACAATCACTAAAGTCATAATAAATAAGCAAGTTATACTTTTTATTTTAAACTTGCATACTTCTGTACCGAGATACTAGTTTTGCACCAGTCAATAGTCCACCTTTCTCAATTTCAAATATTGGTTAAAATTTTAAGAAACAAAAGCGTCAATACTGTTTAAAATATCCCACATCACATACTTCTCTTATCGCCAAAGCATGTGTACAGAGCTGGTCAAAATCGGCAGAGCGTCAAGCATCATAAAGCTGGGTTGTCAGAGTTGATCTATGTATCGAAGCATGCGCGCGCGCAAGGCCAGCATTCTGGAACATAATCTGTGCCGGATTGCCTTGGTGCAGCGACTGCAAATATCGATTACGCTCGTGCGATAAAGAGATTCTCCCGAAGGTGCACTATAACTTCACAGAATTACATTATTCATTTGCTGGATGTCATCACGGTCGCGAGAGTTTAAAAAGCGAGCACTTATTAACCTGGCAATGCTTCCACATCATATAGCCCTAATTGGCTACTTGACAGTGTTAACAATAAAATATATAAAGTGTTAGATATGTTAGCTTATTAGTTAAGTAATCATTTTACATTATAACTTTTTAATTAAAAGCATAGTTAGTATTTTATTTTTGCAAAATAAACTTTACTTTTTTCATCTGTGGAACAAAAGAACCGAAACGGAAACCACCATTGCAATTCGGAAATGACAGCTGTCGGCGAAAATTATTTATTTTAATGTGGCGAAACAATTATTATTTTACCGATTCAATTGAACTATTGTGTCTCTAATCGTATAAAGAATTTATTGAAACATTTTCCGTTTATCTTAATTAAGTCGTTCCTAAGCGTATCGGTTCGTTGTCGTTGTTGACGTCATAATTGCAACAATGACGCGACTAGGTGTTTTCGCGCGCTTTTTAAATGTGTTACACAAAATCTTATTTTTCTCTGGTTATTTAGATTATTTCCAGATAAATCGAATTGCTTGGGATATAAAATGAACGGGCGCACATTTTACAATACTTTTTCAAAAACTGTCAAGTAGCCAATTATAACCGACATTAGACGAATCACCATATCCCGTTGACATTGGGGGGCAATGTATCGGGATGTGACTGAAGTAATGGAGGTTTCCCACATTCAAGCATGTTAAATTTACTTAACACCTAAAAATCGAGAAACAAAGAGTAGAAGCAAAACGAATAAGTTAAGGCTTAACCTGCCGCCGCGAGTAAATTATAAAGGGCTTAATTACAATCCATAGAATTTGATTTGTCGTGTCAACTTCTGATTGGCTGAAAATGCAAGTGTAGTGATACTGACAATCAATACTATCGATATTTATATCATCTCCTGTGAGAATAATAATTGAGTCTATACCTAAATTAGCATGTAGATAAAATATTATCTACTTAAAGTACAAACTGGATTTAATGACGATCGTCTTTCGAACAATATACCGTGCCTATTTCCACTTTTGCAATCATTAGAGCTATACCATTTAATTCTGAGGAATTAAGCAGAACCTCATTGATATACGATACGAAAGGCACTGCCTATATTGTTATCATATCTGGAAATATTTGCAGTTATTTCGATAAAGATTACATTATTTACATTCCAAAGGGGCACAGTAATGGTTACAGTACGGGTGTTTGTGCACGCGCAGTGAGCAGGTTAACAGACATCGTGCACCCAGCTATCTCACGCATCTAATGGAAGATAGTAAAGAAACTAAGATTTATATGGACAGATTTTCGCAAAGTTGCGCAATGGACTTTTCGTTTAAAATAAGCTGATGATGACATCGATAAGGTAGACGCACATTTGGGAGTTTGGGAGTGTACAATTTCACTTCTCATTTTAAATGGTATAGAAAACTGTTTGAAGTTTTTGTTGTACAGACCTCGTGGTCGAAGAATAAAAGAAATGTATTTGTATTTTTTATGAATTGCCTGTTGTTCTAGCAATCCTTGAAAAAATACACAAAGTTTAGAGATCAAAACTACAATGTATATTTGTCGAGCTTCGGCAACGCTTGTTTTGCGAGCGCATAGTGTCGTCGTAAACACAAATATGTACCAACACTTAAATAAAGCGATTCCTGAAAAATAAAATTGTAAGCATTTCATAGAAAAGACCCCGATAAACTCATACAAAGCAAGTTGATATAAGTGACAGTTTAGGCAAACACTGGTTTTGTATCGCCCTTAATACGAACTACATAATAAACAGTACCAGGAAATGATTTAACTAACGGCTTTAGCGTTGTCAAACTCAATCAAGCCTGATAAATGTCCAGCAATGGAACTACACACAATGAAATACAGTACGGCTAAGTGTTTACCTATATCATCGTAATTTTAGTGTAAGAATTTTATTTTTAACCTTATTATGCCTGTTTTAGGCTCGTCAATGTTTTGCTCTATCATTACGAGTCAAAACTATAGCCCTCTTAAAACATCGAATTTTGCAATTATTACAACAGAGATGACATTTGCATCTGACTCTTCCTTTAAATTTTAAAAGAATGTTCGGAGTTTTGAAATATTGCAAGAAAAGAACAGCACAAATCGTTAACAACATTTGACAGAACATCTAGATGACAATAAGAACATTACAATTTGTTGTCTTGTTATTTTTATATTAATTAATAACAAAAGGTATTCAGGAATTGAATCCTAAAACAGTAACTTAAAGCCTGATGCTCATTGGTACATTTAGAGTATATATTAATAAATATTCAATAGTCATTTCTAGATTATTTTCTTTGCCGTTACCTAGTATACTGTACGTCAACGACGAGCCTAAGCAGATTAGGGTTTGACAAAGGATTTCGTGTAATATTTCCGCGAACTTCCATGCGTGTCACGCTCACGTCACACAAGTACCTACGTACAAATGAAAACACGTGACACATTGAGCCTAAAACGTATCACGTTTCCAATTCATTATAAGCCAACCCACCTGACATAATACATAAACAGATTGCCTAACTTTTGCGTGTGGGTTCACCCGCGTTAACCCTTATTTCATACACGTGTTTTTTTTTCTTAAATGGACTATGTCCCACGTTCAAGTTAACCCGGTGATCCCGCTAATGTGAAGTGCTTAGACAGGCAGCGTAAGCCCGCGACTTATGATTGACAGTTTATCATCTTTTCTCGGCTTTCCTTCTACATCACACTAGTTATAATTGACAGTTGTTATTTCGCCCCGAATAACCTTCTAATTGATCGTAGTCACCTTTCCACTTTCCTCCTTTATCAGACTGTTTCTCTTTCTCAGTCTTAATTGGCAGTTGTCATCTTTCTCCAATTATCCATCTACCTCACACAAGTCTTCCTTGACAGTTGTCACCTTTTCCCGAATTTCCTACAACGTGAAACACGCCGTGACATTGATCGCACGGGACACGCTTGAGCCTAAAACGTACCCCTTTTCAAACTTCATTATTCTCGAGTTGTCTACATGTAGAGCGGTCGGTACACAAAAGCCCTTGCAGATGGCGGGCCCGAAGCAAATTCCATTAGTGGCAAAGCGACATCAGCACTCCACTTAGCGATTTTTTTTCAACAACCCTTTGTCTCTTGGTTAGTCAACATGACATTCTTTGGGCAGACTTTAGAGTACATGGTTTCCGTTTTCAAAATTAATACTGGGTGTTCATAAACGTCTCTAACGCGGATATAAAGTAACCTGTAAAATTTACAGATTACAAAACGCACCCATACGTTGAGCAGATCTGCATACGTATTTATAAAAGGCCGGAATCTGATTCGGATTCAAAAACTATGTTTTATCCCTTTCTTGAGTTAAACAATGGGATAGGGACAAAACATTGACTTTCCAAATTAGAAACGTTTTAACGTTTTTGAAGCCGAATCCTGGCATGCTAAGAGTAACAAACATCTGTCCAAACTTTAGCTTAATTTGCTTTATATAGAGACTTGCTGCAATATTGCATGATATATAAATATGATACTGCGCCCACAATATCTTCTCGTTCCTTGGTTAATACTTCCATACAACCCCTCAAGCCGAATTAGCCCAATATTTGCGGCAAATCTGAAACCCGGTAGAGATTCACTTTGACGTCGTAATCAGAGCAGAGATTAAATTTAGGGGTCCTCCGTTAAAAGCAAGAAAATGTCATGTCATGTTTCAAAGGAAGTCCTTAGTAACGCCAGTTACGTAAACGTGTGACGATTCCCGCAAGAAAATATACATATAAATGATATCAAACCGACCCCACTTGCTTTCGGCTTGTCTTTCTCAATGTATACTTAGATCTTAGAAACTACGCAATGGGTTTTTATGCAGTTTTTAATAGGATAAAGCTGTTCTAGAGGAAAGTTGATACGTGTAATACGTTTATATTATAGTAATATAAAAATAAGTCGGGTTTTCCTTCCTGACACTATACTCTAACTCCAGAACGCACGAACCGATTTCCACGGTTTTGCATTCGTTGGAAAGGTCTCGGTCTCCGTGAGGTTTATAGCAAAGAAAGTTCAGGAAAAATTTCAACATAAAAGTGGGAAAATCCTCTAAGGCGAAACGAAGTTCGCCGGGACCGCTAGTTAGTTATAGTATAGAAAAGTCGAAAAATATTGCACCCGTACGAATCCGGAACGAGTCATCTATATCAATTATAATGAATCGCCGAAATGTATGTACGCGCATAGCTTCAGAACGACTGCAGAAAATGTGATACTTATTTTAAATTATGTTCATAATTGTTAGGGTAAGTTTTGCAAGAAAAAAACCTTCAGAAATACATATACAGGGATAACACGCCTGCGAAGCCATTGCGGTTCACTAGTTTATATGTAAAAATAGTAGATATTACCCGAGACTTAGTCCGCGTTCAGGATACAATGCATCCTGTGTTATTCTACTTTGAATCTTAAATACCATCCTCAATGGAGTATTATTTGCGTGAAAGAGTACAACCCACTTTCGTGTTTATATTATTATTGGTGGGATTATTAGGATTTATCAAGCAAGCTAAAACTAGACACCAATCTACTTTCTGTATCACGAGATGCATTCCCACAGCGTGTACCGTTGCAATTTTTCCGTTAAACTTGGAGCGGCTAACGAAACCAAATGATAAGATCGCGAAGTGAGTTTGGACGGGAAGTGAGTCGAATTATGGAAATACGGTGTGGGCCCGCGCCGGCCGCAAGTCGCATTTTCGCGACTCGTTTTCGGAGTGGCAGTAAGAGGACAGTTATGGAAACTAACTTTACAGAAAAATTGTTATCAAAATGGTTACTGTAGAATGTGAGGGATTTTCTATCCTTATCGTTTTGTATGATGACCGATGGATCTATGAAAATTTTATCCCAATATTGGCCCATAAACAGATAGATACCCTTATTATTCAAGGTAAGGGCGACAAGTACAGAAAAATAGCTGTTACTGGACTTGTCGCCCTTACCTTGAAGGCTTGACGCCTGCTACTAATGTAGCACCCCCCCAGGAGCTCTGTAAAGACTTGCAGTTCGATATTAGTTCTTATGCGCACGACATAAGGGCTTTACAAAGTTCACTGTTTACTGTGACGTGCTTTTAATCGTACTAGTCGGAACAAAGTTACATCCGCTATCTGTCTCGTATTTATATATGTTTAAAACTAAGTAACGAATTTTGATGCGGGTTTTTTTACTAGATAAAGTGATTCCAGAGGTATATTTATCTGTCTTATCTTATACATACAAAAGTACGAAATAGTCATTTTAAATCTAATTTTGATTGCACCCGCGCAAAGCCGGGACGGCTCGCAAGCTTTTATTATAATAATTGTACAGCTGCAAGCTAAATGGGTCCGGGTCGCAGTGCGATGTGCTGGTTCACGAACGGAAGCCGAAGACTGCGGACGTCATTAGCATAGGTGCCCGCTGCGGCCCGAGCCGCCGGCCACCGGATTAAATATTATTATAATAGTAACTATTTGCCTATGCAGTATTTTTGCCTAGTGCTGTCGGGCTGTTACATTACTCGGGCTCGCGTTATTCATACGACACTCGACGATTCAAGAAGTATGTCTCTTTTCTCGTTCTTTCTTTTGTAAACTTGAAAAATGAGATTAGGTAATAAATCAATTCGAGGAGTATGGCGTGCTGTTACAGAAACCAGAAAAAAAGACGGTACCACAACACCCAGATCCGTTAGTTTTCTATATAAGTCCAACCGGGAATCAAACTCAGGACCTCAGAGACAGCGCGACGCCAAAGTCGTTTTACACTATAGATTTTCAAATTGCGTTTTGAATGAACATTCGTTTTTACTGCTCTTGATAGCACATGTGTTTTTATTTAGAGATTTATGAATTAAATCATATCAGCTTAATAACATGTCGAAAAAAGCGACACGCAAAAAATCAACCGATCAAGGAGAGTTTTCCTGACCTCAACACTAAAATCTTCGACTAACAATAATGTAACATTATTTCCGTATAATATGGAGGTAAAAGAACCAACAGGCCACTTGATCTATTGCTACTGATAGTAGGATATGTTTGCTTAAGATTGCGTACGGCATTCGCGACACTAATTTCCGAGTGTTTCTTTGTTGCACTCCGATTCGCACCGCTTATGGAGGTGGCAAGTGCATGCGTGCATTCCCCAAATGCCGCGCCACACTGTACTATAGACTTAGAAACGGTGAAGAACGTAAAATTAGTAAACACACTAAATTATTAAATTTACTTAACCAGAATTATAAACATTTTCAATATCACTGTGAAATACTGTTAAAAGTTACTAGCGATTGTCAAATCACAAATATTTTTAAGCATACTTTAAAATGGATTCTCAATTCGACCATAATACTAATATGTATTTAAAAATTAGAAAGTTAAATGTGTATGCCGATAACTTCGTCGTTTATAAACCCATTTAGATGATTGTTCTTTTGCTGGAAATTAAGTTCCACGGTTGACATACGAGTTTAAGACGATTGTGTTTTGCTCAAAATTATTATTGTACCTAGACTACCACTTTTTTATTAGACTGCCAGTAGTAGTTAAAGTTGATAAGCACCAACTGTGTGTGCTTATACATCAGAAGTTTTAGCAAAAGACAAATACAAAAATAGTAAACGCGGCGTCTTTTCTAAAATTGATAGCAGACAAAATACAAAAAAGGTTCAATACATCTCCATAACTTTTGTACTAGTCAATTATCATCATCACTCACTGCCCCATCGTCCTACAAATATCACAAACGTGAAAGTTCTTTATCCTTATCCGTTTAGTGTTTTTGCGTGATTTGGAAGAAATATAGATTTGCTACTACATCAATATATAGGATACTTTGTATCCTGAAATAATCCTAACACAAGCGCGGGCAAAGCTAGTAAAGAATATAGTTGGCATAGCAGGCAAGATGCATTGATACTCGCAACATGTATTCGTTTTCCAACGCGATAAATGCAGGTCAGGTGTGTCAATCCTCGCTGTTATCGGTCTATACTGTGAGCTCGTGGACTGTTTATGGCAAGGATTCCGCCGTCAGGTTGGTGTGCTAAAACGTTTCCTGGATTGTTTCGAACCAGACCAAGTGATAGAGGTTGAGACATTAGCGACAATGCACTCGGCCAACACAAATCTACAAATTTAAGGCCCGAGACAAATCGATACGGTTGTTTATAACGAACAAAAAGGTTGTACTATTAACGACTAGTTTGAATGCTTAAATGAAATTCTGTCCTCCTTGTAAGGATTAAGTGGTTGCAAATTATTTATTTCATGAGTATGTCTGTATCGATCAAGGTGTCCTCAAAAACTTAATGTGCCAGATTAGCACACTAAAGAACAAGTTTCAAATCTGGGGGTATTAACCCAACACCCAGATCCAAATCAATTCAGAAAAAAATATTTACAAATTGACCTGACCGGGGGACTTCTCACGCTATGGAGCGCTTAAGCCACTGCGCCTTTAGGGTCATCTTCTATCATTTACATCTAAAATAAGAGTTTTTAAGTAGATTTCTTAACCATTTTATAGTACCCAATACATGTTTCGCATAGTTGGGACTAGTTCACAGTATGCAATGTCGTGGGGATTATTAAAAGATCACTTGAAATCGCTACGTCTCTATCGTTATTCAAGAATCTTCTAATTGGATGATTGCCTTTTAGTCTTTAAATAAGATACTGATTTTATTTTAAAAGCTTTCAAACAATAAAGCCAAACTAAGTTATTTATAGCTAAGTACTGTCGGCCTACGACAATGTTGAGAATACTTAGTACCTTCTCATTTCAGGTGAATAATATTGTTGTGTTCAGAAGCGTCGTTACATTTGAATATTCAAGCCTGAAGCTCACGAAGATCTCGATTTATACAATAGCATAATTTGGCAAAGACCAAAATAACTTTCGGTTTTTGGCGGTACTTTTGTTTATTATTATTTTTACAAAATAAACCAGGAGGATGTAGGCTTTTTAATCAGATATCTAAACTAAGTAAGTAGCGATTTTAATATCTAGACAATAAGGATTTATTTTTGACGTAAAGCACCGATTTGGCTAATTTGATTTAGTTTACGTGAGATTTTTATTTATCACTAGCGGCCCCGCAGCTTCGCAAGTGCACCCGATCATGATTCGTAATTTTAACAATACTCGTCATGACAATCACGAACATCACAAAACGATTTATCCAATTTGAGCCAGAAGGTATTTCTGAAGTTATGCGCGTACATACCGTTCGGCGATCAATTATTATTTAAAGTGTAGATTAAGTTAAATTTTGTAGAGTTCTTTAGTAATAAGTGATATCAATAGTGAGTGATAAATCAGATAATTTATAAAGTTTTTTTTTATATATATAACCATTCAGATTGCCCTCATCCCACCTGATCTTAAGTGGTGATGAGGTTAAGGGCGACAAGTACAGCATAATAAATCTGTTACTGGAGTTGTTGCCCTTACCTTGAAGGCTTGACCCCTGCTACTAATGTAGCACCGCCAGGACCTCTGGAAACCTTACTCACACGCAGGAACACAACAACACAGAAGTGATTGATATTTGGCTGCGGTCTTCTGTAAGGCGGAGGTATTTTACCAGTCTGGCTGCTCCAGTTCCAGTGATATCAAATCAATAGTGAGTGATAAATAAGAGAATCTATAATGTGGACCGCATTTGAACACGCATTGAGCGGCGAGCGATGTTTCCTCTACAACTAACTTTAGACCCGATTACACGGTGTCCTTTGTTAACTATAGAACACCGAATACTTATTATTCAATAAAATTATTATACGGAACGGCACGTCAAAGTAAATACTTGTAGTTCGATATTAGTCCTTACGCGCATCACATTAGATACATGCAACGTCCTAATTTAGTCTGACATGCTTTTGATCGTACATTAGCAAAACATCTTAATGAAAAAGAGAAAATGTAATAAAAAAACCCTCATTTACTTTGTCCTTGTCCCAACGCATTAGATACACGTTTCCATTAAAAAGTTCCCCTAGCAACCGCGGGAAACAAAGGGGGTTTAGCGTAATCTACAAAGCGCGGGGAATATTAAAACTACGCTAGGCACGTGTCGCCTCTCACCACACGTGCGATCGAACGAACTGCAGTATGGCGACTCTGATTTGCTTCTATTAGCATATGCTAAGTATCGATCTCACGAACTGTTTATAAAATCTATTAATCGGAGAACATAGGATTGAACAAAAAAATACAATTGTTTCTACTTTGAGAGACGTAGATAAGCATAATCTAATACAAAGTTGAAACTAAGATAAATTTATACAGGCATAACTAGCATCTCCTGTGTTAGAGTTAATGCATATTATGATTGCATTGCTACCATTTTCTATTGCATACTATAGGTACCTCTTTGTTTAGAATCGAAACCAGGGGCCCGGTACTCAAACATTATGAAACACTAGTGCTGCACTGGTAGAGAATGTTTTTAGTAAATAGTCTAACTGGTTGACTTGATAGAAAAACAAAGTTTTTATATTAAATAAATACATAAAGGCGTTAAAATGTATTTTATCGATCTATCTTTCTATCGCATCAGACAAAAGTGATTATAGCAGAAATCATGGTGGTAATGATGACTTGATTTCATTAATTGAGAACTTGGCCCTGTAAGTAGTGGTGGTGCATTGAATAAACTGATGCTTTAGACACACATTTGTGATATAACAGTTGCGAACAAAAACTGAGGTTGAAATCAAATAAATATAACGCAGTTTTCTTATAAATTGTATGACAATCGGTATGGCATCTTGTTATAGAAATTCAAAGATTTCCATTATTGCGCACGAAACTGATTCGCTTTTATAAAAGGTTTGGTATAACCCATAGCTGCTGTATCCACGGTCATGCCATCCCAGCGGTGTGGACCACAAGTGATCTCTGTAAGTAACCATCAAGTCTGTGCACTATAAAGTTTTTAATTAAACCCGGCCGCTGGGGAACTAACGAGCGCATTTTTCTGGATCCCTTCGCCTCACTCCCGGGAAATCTCCGGCTATGCAGGAATAATTGCACAAATTAATAATACGAAATCGGGAGATGCCGCCGAGACAGCTGTGACGTATTCCGTAAAGTGGATTTCATTAGCGCGGGCGCAGTTAGTTTTCGAATCTGTTTTTATAGTCCCTTTAAAAAGTAGTCATTATTGAGTGGATGCTGGAAAAGTAGACAATGTATTTTGTGTTTAAAAATTGAAAAAAAAAAACGCGGGAAAACAAATACCTATATTCGTTTTCATTTTAAAACATGAGTATCTCTAAAATAGTGGAAGAAACTTGAATCACGAACGGATTCCACTTGCAGGTAGTAATTCGGGATATGCATCTATTGGTTCGCATCAACTATGACCTGGATTTGACAAGCCTGATTTATACAATGGAGGGATTGCCGCCGACTTTCGTAACTCTTACAGGGGGAACCAGAACTATGTGGATCTTAACCAACGGCTTAACTTGCCTTGCAAAGCACGGTTTCGTCATTCTTATCAGGCAATCAGGTGATCTCAGCCAGATCAGTAAATAGCCCAAATAATTTATGTACGAATTTCATTTTAATCAAAGACGAACCCCATCAACTACTTTACTTTCTTTGATGAAGGCCAGCGAATTTTTGACGTAGGGACAGAAAATTCAATTAACCCTAAAAACACAACTTAGTTACGTAAGAAACAAAGTTTTACTTTCGGACCCGTGGAATTAAGCAGAATCGGCTTTCCGTTGATGTGATTACGTTAGTTTGAGATGAGTTTCGACGTTAAATTTCACGTTGCCAGTTCGAGTCGGTGTTTATGCGTTATCTAAGGTCAGAAGTTTGTACAGTGCTTATTTAGCGAAAAATCGTGTGCTATTAATGTAAAGGAGCAATCGCCCGAGGCTCAGCAAACATGGCCAAGGTTGATTGTAGGTTGCAAGCGCTCGGACGGAGCCGATAACTTTGAGTTTGAAACAAACAGACTTGTGGCGACGAGAGAAGAGATAGCCACCGCTGTGCGGTCGTCATTTCGTAACGAAACCTCTAATGTAATTTGAACTAGTCCAAAAGTTATCTAGAAATGAAATTGAGCATAAGTAATACAGATCCTACTTGAAATCTTCCACGTCCATAGAGATTTTAAATAAAATATGTACAGTAGTGAACTTTTTAACTTGCACTCTATTAGGCAGTAAATAAATACCGTGCGGGTCGAGCTAAATAAAACCGTTTAAAAACGTGAATGATATATACATTTAAAACCATGTCAGACTATATACTTTGGAATATATACCATGTAAGAGTTAAAACTAAACTGTTATTATTATCAATGATGTCCTGTTGGTCGTTCTTTTAAATAAGTTACCGTCATATTTTTAGTGCTTAAGCTACTTGCCATACAATCAGAGCAACTAAAGTAACACTGTCCAATATTTATTATAGCCATTTTCTTCTGGATTTGTAAAACAAATCCCTGAAGTTACTTTATATACATATACACCTTTCATACTTCCACGTACTGCAATACTGGTGCACCCTTCTCGTTTACCACGTTCGCGTTCTGTCCAGCGTCATAACGTTAGCGTGGCATTTGCTTTTTCATTAACTAAAACATGACCTCGGTTTTTTAAAGTTTCTTTCAAAGCTTTGCGAGTACATAGAAGGCAACACATTTACATATTTAGCATTAGCTCTGAGCTAGGCAACGTGAAAGGTGTACGGCACAAAATAGCTAAGTAAGCTCACGCGCTACCTATACTACAACAGAGCCGCGTGATGGAAAAACTTCGCTACTTCGTGGAGGCGTACATTAACCAGCTTCCCATAGTACCCATTGATCATAAAACTGGATTTATCTCGTAAAGGAGCTACTCCGCTGCATAGATAGTGTTCTATACAATAAATTCATCAATACAGCTCACAATACAATACGAGCAATAAAATCTAGCGATGAGTTTTATAACTCGAAACGCATTATGACTTATGCATTTATGGTTAACGTATCTACTTGCTTTCACAGCATGGTTTAGAAATATTATACTTAAAATTATTTCTTGTTTTTGTATTTCCGATTCGATGTAGATGTACAATTGATAAACTTGTATCTTCATATCAACTTCATCTTTCAATAAATAAATAAATAAATGCGCCAGACAATCACACCAATCATCTGGTCTCAAACTAAGGCTTTCCCTTGTACTATGAGTACCAGACGACGGATACTAACTGGGGGCGTCATCCCAGCACACCCAGACTCAAGTCAATTTAGAAAAGTTCGTTTTTCAAATTCACCCGACCGGGAATCGAACCCGGGACCTTTCGCGCTTCGGCCGCCTACCTTAGCCACTGCACGAATCATAATTTCAATAGAAGTCATTAAAACCGTTTCATTGATGATTATTACTCGATTTTATACTCGTACTGGTAAATATAATGATCAAATAATATAATAAACTAGCTTTTGCCCGCGACTTCGTCCGCGTGGCGTGTTATTGTGTCATTTCAGTATTTTTCTCGGTGTGTGTCGAATGTAAATAATAATGAATGTTGCATTCAAAAATTTTAAAAAGTTTTTTTTTTTTTTTGAGAAAATACATTAAAAAACAACATAACAATTATTCTGAATCTGGCGCTAGTGCAGTATTTTTTCATGAAAAAGATGTTTCCCATTCCCATGAAGCTGTACATTTGCTAAGATACCCATATACTAAAAAATTTCAAGCCTCTAACTCGCGGTACAAAAGGTTTTCCCGCTATTCCCGTTCCCACGGGAATTTTGAAAAATCCAATCATGACTTAACTTTGCATTCACTAAGGTATATGCATGTCAAATTTCAATCATCTAACTTACGCGGTTTAGATTTTTTCATACAAAAGTTTTTTCCCGCTAACTCCCGTTCCCGTGGGAATTTCTCAAAATACAGCCATAACTAAACTTTATATTTACTAAGGTACCTGCATGCCAAATTTCAAGCTTCTAACTTAAGCGGTTTAGATTTTTCATACAAAAGGATTTTCCCGATAATTCCCGTTCCCGTGGGAATTTCGGGAATTCCTTTCTTAGTGCACCCCTACGGTACCTAAGCTACGTCCCTTCCAAATTTCAAGTGCCTACGTTTAGCCGTTTGGGCTGTGCGTTGATATGTCAGTCAGTCAGTCAGTCAGTCAGTCAGTTTCTCCTTTTATATATATAGATATGTGTGCTAATGAAAACGTTTGCTTCCTCGTCACCGTTCATTAAGTTAATTTAATTTTGAGGGACGAAAACATTAGGCAATTTCCATTTTTATTGATAACCTCGCAGTGGCAAAGCTAGAAGCCATAAGCGCTTTGGTCCCAAGTTCGAGTCTTGATCAGGACAATTTACAAACATTTTTTTTTAATTTTCTTGGGAATGGTTGTGCAGAGTGTCCCCTGCTAGTATTCGTCAGCTGGTACGCATAACACTAGGAAAAACTTTAATTTGAAACCAGTATATCGGTGTTATCGTCTAATGCATTTATAATTAGAATCGTCTAAAGTAGGTCATACCAAAACTGCAGTTCTCTTTGCCGGATCGGGGACTGCGCTTTACTACTTTCGAGTTATGACTGCGCCACATAAGCAACTCGCTTCATCCCATTCCGATTCCACGACTTAGTTGCCTTGAACTCAAAACTACCAAAGGATATAAAGGATATATTGAAGACATTAGTGCAGTTCACAACGCTGCAATTAACTTTTTGAAAAGGCCAATAAAAGCGATCGGTCGCGGCAATTACTGCATCCGTGAACTATAAAAAGTATCGTGAACTATAAAGATTTACTGTCTCGACGTACGCCACACAGATAATAAAACAGTCAAAACGATATTCTGGTTCCAAAGTATTAAACTGGGAAATTATATTAGCCATTTAATGATTAACCTTCCAAGTCTTCATCGTAAAGATAAATTTTACAGTTTTGAAATCAATAATGTTGGTATTAGGAAACAACTCCCGCCCGCCCGGTAGCAAGAATCGAGGATTTATGTGTACTTTGTATATTATTTGACCCACATTTAATCACAGTACTTACTACCTGAATGCAATTAATTTGTTTTAGTTAATTAGATTTTTTGCGTAAACTTTCCGAAATTCTATCCAATTTATATAATGATGAAAATACTTTCTCACAGTCTAATTTAATTGGTCCTTAGGTTATGACAATCAGTTCTCAGCCTAAAATCTCAGTCAGAATTACCTCAATGTCTTACGGTCATAAGTAAGTGCTTACGAAATAAGGGTGTGTTATATAATCAAAAGCATATAAAACTATAACACGTATGTTATTTTTTACTGCACTTTGCAAGAAATGGAAAATTAATTCTTTACTGGAAGATATGTAAGCCTGGAAAATGTTGCAAAATGACAGAAAATATAACACCTCTTTAATTTATAGTTGACGCATCACATCCAGCCAGTGTCTAACAAAATGTGGTCAACACAAAAGTAAATTATTATTATTTACCACCTAAAATCGCTCTTGTTTCAAAAGTGCGCGCAGTCCGTAAGGGGCAGGACACAATGGCTAATCTAGTAGAACTAGCATATTACCTCTAGAATAAAATGTAATCCAAACGATGAACTTACCTCTTAATATCTGGTAGAGGAAGACTTTGATGTGGTCGGCGGAGAGGTGCTGAGGCGAGACGATGATCTTGTGCAGGTCGCTTTGCAAGAGCTCTGTGATGACGTATCTGTGACGGGCTTGTAGCTCAGGAAATAGGATTAAACATATTCATATAACATAATGTATTTATCTTTTAAACGCACAGAATAGTGTGATGTTCTTGGTCGTAGGTTATTATAAAAACTGTAACCGGAGGCAGATCTACAAACATCAAAAACAGATTTGGAATTTAGTATTATGAAATAGATTGAACTTTACTTGAATTCGAATCCGTCGTTTGTGAACATGCTGGTCTACAAACAACCAGTGACATCTGGTCAAAAGGTACATCTTCACTAACATTATAAAGAGGAAAGATGTGTGTCTTTGTATGTTTGTAATGAATAAACTCAAACACTACCGTGCCGATTTAAAAAAATCTTTCACCACTGAAAAGTCGCATTCACCCTGAGTAACATAGGCTATACCAACGTGTTGCTAGAAATGACAAAGTCTACGCTATGATATCGCGGGCGGCCAATATGTAAAATGAAGATTTCATCGCGATTCGCATAACTAATTCCGAGTTATATTCCACAGGTAAACGGTAATGTTTCAAACAAATAACGCTGTTCAAAGTTACATGTCGATTTATTTCCTCATTCCCTAGAACGCAATTCGATTAGGGCATGTCGATACCGCTTCAAAAACAACGATAGGTAGCTACCTGTTACTGTTAAATTTAATTAATGGGTAACTACGAACTTCATAATTTCAAAGCTTTTGCAACTAATGTACATTTCAAACGCTTATTCGGGCTTTCCTGATAACAATAAAATAATCAGTTAGCTACCGGTTCAGCAGATAATAAATGTGTTTTGAACAATATTGTTGCACAAATACATTTTATATTACGAGTATTTACAACGTGCATACTCAATGTTGTCTCAATCTATCGAATGAATAGCCAGAACCCAATTAATGAAATAAGACAAAAGAGTAAGGCTCTTGCAAAGTTTGAAATTATTAAAATGTTATTTATTAATTATCCGATGTATGAAAATATGGCCTGATATTGCATATATTAAATTTGTTGAAAAATTCAAAATTAGGTTCTATTTGCCAGATCAACGACCACGCTGACATAAGGCTTCGTCGCATCGCAGGTAGTCCAGTTATTATATGAAAAGCAACAGAGTCTGACATGAGACCTCAATAGATTTATCCTTAGTTAAATTTGTAAATAAATTCCAATATGAATCATTAATCCTGGCACCTATTCACCTCAGTTTTTTCTCATTGATATAAACATCCAAGACATATCATAATGAGACTTTATATAAACACATTCGTAAAAGTCATATCGACGTTTCGAATACTTCCGCTCTAAACATGCTCCAAAGTACTATCCATATGCTTATTTGCCATTATCGTATTATGAACGGTGTCTATTCCGGCTCGCCCTCCCCCCGGGAGTCCCAGCCGGAGGCAAAAGGACGTGCAGGCCTCCGCGTGGGAGGTGAATTACGTCGCCTGTTTGTTACGCCCCTCTTCAGCTCTCCCGAATTTTTTTGCTAACACTACCTTCAACATTGTATATCAACATTTTAGGTCGCTTTGTCGCTTTTAGGGCCAACAGATGCCTACGGTTATTCGTTCTCGTAAAAACTTGATCGAAAAGTTCAAAAAACAGAAGCATGAAGGAGGATAAATTATATGAGCATAATTTTGACGACCTCCGTAGCCGAGGCGAGTGGGCCCGAGTTTGGCGTCACGCTATATCTGAAGTCCTGGGTGCAATCCACGGTCGAGTGCAATCAACATGGAGAAACGAACTTTCCTATATTGTCTCGGGTCTGGTTGTTGTGATACCATCGTTGTTTCAGATTTCTGTAACACAAGTGCTTAAACTACTACCACAGAATCAGAGCAATGTATGTGATGTAAAGAGTATTAAGATATGAAATAGGACAGAGGTATAAATGAGTTTCCTTTCGAACCCCCTCGAATGCTTTTGTTACGGTTATGGCCGACCACGAAACATAATTGCGTTGTGTTTGCTCACCTATCATAATTTTGTAGAATAAACGTTGACGTGTTTTCAATTTATTTTAAAACAGTCGCCGTATAATTTGTAAATTGAGGATGTGCTTTCAAAAATCAACATAGAGAACATTTTGAAGAACTAGGCTTGTTTTGAAAATGCTCTTAACAAAGAAATCTTCTCCTCTTGTGCTACAAAGACGTTTATAGCAAACAATATTTTATCTGTCATATCAAAACACTAAATTTACAAAATGTAAGCCACAATTTGTGGCTGGGGTCGAGATGATACGGTTTTTGCGTCAGGCGGCTTCTAACTTTAATTATACCCAGCTTTCAACGTCATACTCAAGTTGGAGCACAAACTGGCCTAACCTGACCACTGTTTGGTAATCATATTTTCAAAACATTGGTACTTAATAATTCAAGTTATAAGTACATAGAGTACTTTAAATATTTAAATACAGTAATTTAAATAGTTTAATATTAATACAAGTTTAAAAAGCTTAAGTTCATTATCGTAGCTTTCAATATTCAACAATGCCAATCGACAAAAGCGGCTGCGTATAATGGTACCGATGCTTTTACTCGATTAAAATCGCACCTATCTTAATTCAACGAGTTGGTGAATATTAACATGCTTAAAACTCTTCTTTCAATTTGCATCCAGAGCTGAAAATCGATGCAGATATTGAAATTTATGACGTCAGCCACTTATTGTTGTTACAATTTTTGAATCGATAAAATACAGTGATATGTTTTTTTATATTACACTTCAAGATTGACCTCATTACACTTGATGTTAAGTGGTATTGAAGTCCTAGCTTAACGGTGACAGGTACAGCATGATATGCACCAATATGAAGGATCCAACCTTACTTTAAAGTTAATCTTATGGTAACGTCATAAGAGCTCCAATGTTTACATTTGATTATTCGTGTACGTGTGTATTGGTTAGAAGCACGTCAGACTATGTACGTACAGTCTTGAAAATTTAAAGTGTACATTAGACTTTGCATCGCCCTGCTTTCGTTGGATTAAGAACTAATTTCGAACTGCAAGTGTTTACCTTGGCGTGCCGTTGACTGTACAATAATGCTAAATTTCGACGAATTTTCGTGCTTCCCTCTCAAGTTTCGTTCCAAATGACGAAGGTTAAGATGAGTACGTGAAAAATAGCCCGCAATAATGAAGTGACAAGAGATCGCGCGTCTCCGAGGTCAAGGTGGCGACTACCCGCAACGCAAACACGAAAATAAACGGTCATATCCACTTACGATCCCTTTCAAGGTGTCGTGTTAATGAAATCTCGTATCGGCATCTTTTTATGAAAAATATATCTTTTTACTACAATATTTGTTGTAGTTACAGTGACATTTTACAGTCGTAAAACCCAAAAAAGCAGACACACAATACAGAATTTATTGTATTCCTTTGACGACCTCCGTAGCCGAGACGAGCGGATTTTGTCATCGAAATATCTCTGAGGACTCGGGTTCGATTCCGAGTCAGGTCAATATATAAAATGAACTTTTCTATATTGTCTCGCGTCTGATCATCATTGTTTTAGATGTATCCATACAACAGTATTAGTGCAATGTATGTGATTTTGTCCAATATTTTTTTTATTTATTATTTTATGAGGGCATTCAACCTTACGAGGTTATATTAAAACCATTACAGTATTTAAAACAATGGTTATTTTTTATATATTTAAAATCAAATAGATAAACGGGATTTCACCGTTTTATTTTAAAACGTAAGTAGGTATATGTTGAATCAGTAAAGGAGGTGTTTCTATGCAATTGAAAAACGAAAATTCCCTTTAGGACGAACTTACTCACTCAGGGTGCTATTTTGTATACCTATTAAAATTAGCAAGATGGAATTGGACGGATTTTTATGAAATATTTCAAAGTTTGCAGTCCCTTTTCATTATTTCGTGTTCATCTACGTTTTCTTTTCATTAAGGTAACTGATGTTCTAATTGTTCACAGGATTTCGTTGCCGTATTATTTTTCAATGGGTATTTAATTTCGGCGTAAATTACAAATTCTAAAGTGCACACTACATGATGTTGCCCAGCACTCAGTTTTATGTTTACAAACAAGATATTAGCACTTCATCTTGTATTCCTAATCATAGAAAGAACACGTAGATCTGACGTAAAGTACAACCAAGAGTTACTCCAAACTAGGGATGTTCATATTGGTATCTATGAATATTAAAGGACGAAAAAAATCCGTGTCCATTTTTCTTTTAGCTACACCGATCATTAACATATATAATTCACTTAAGACAGTCACATTTTAACATGCCAATCTGCATATTAAAATTAATTTGTTGGTATAATTGTTTAATTTACAAATGCTCTTTTCTAATACATTGTTCGACAAATGTACTCTTTAATCGCTGTTGAATTGAATCAATCGCGCCGCTGTCAAACGCATGTTTGTAACTGCTACGTTAATATTTTTCAGGCCAATGATTATGTACTTGAAAAGAAGAAAATAATTACTTGACCACATAAGACATCAGACACATAACGTAATAATGTCATTTATAAGATGAAATAAATAAAACCTAAGCCCGATCGTCGCAATCTTGAAGTAAAGGAATGTGTCAAGGTTTAAATTTTGTCTCTAGTGAATCGATTCAACTAATGACAACAGTGCTATTAGTTTGCAACGTTCATCTTCTCGCACTGCCAATAACGCATCAATGTTCCTCCAAGTTTACGGTAATGCATAATGTACACTAATCACAGTAGATGCCTCGGCAGTAATGGCTTTTATGTGTGAAGCATCAACGCGATGGAGCCGCTGATGCGATTTGCTGATTACACGACTGATTAACGTGGATCACCTCGTACTAGTTTCGTTGAGCGCACCTATTGTCTTTGTTGATTGAAACAGTTTTCACCCAATGTACTTGATGTTTTACCCCAACTGAACTAATTTTGGTTAGGCTGTTACAAGTACTGATCTATTTAAACTTTATTGCCCATACTTTTAAAATGTTCAAAAAGGCAGGTTTAATAATTATTGGATCTCTTTTTTAAAATGTTAGCCTCACGTTATTCTCGTTAACGAACTGTGTATTAATAAAAATAAAAATACATATGAGTTATTATTACATTTACGGTATTTATACATAATGCAGTTTTAAATTAACTGCAACACCATGATAAGATAATTCAAAATAAACAGAGTTTGAATAACAAAGAGTTAATTTAACCAGTAATTACACTGTTACATTATTAACTATATTGAAGAATAACAAAATAGAAGCTGACATACAAACAGACAGGCACATACAACATATAATACCCCATGATTTTGGATCGGGGCTTAGAAATAGCACAGGAAGCCACGACCAAATGCTAGTGTTGAATGAAGTCAGGTGTTCATCAACTGCTCTCGTCAACCGATACATTAGATCGAATGAAAAAATACGTAACTAATATTTTTTAAATACCTATTCAACGAATGAAATTAAATGTTACCAACTCTTCTCGTCACCCCGGCTGACTATACGTTCAGTGTTCACTCTAGCCAACCTTTCCCGACAAATAAGTATAGGTGCGGAAAGTCCACGCTCTCGTCCTGTAATTTCGATAATGGCCGCGAGGGGCGGTGCGCGGGCTACAGATAGGCGAGATAGCCCGCCCCGTACCCGGAGGATCGAGTCTACCATTGCCAGGGACACTTCACTTAAGGGCGATTTTATTATTTTTTATGAATTACACTCGAAAGCACGCCAGCTAATCACATTGGACATTAGACCGCGCATTTGTTGAATACGCAGGCATGAGTCTGCTCCGTACCCTGCCCACAATTCAAAGATGTTTAGATATGTCACATATTTGTAGCTGTGATATTCTAATTAAAAGAAAGTTTTTAAAAAAAGTGTAGGTTTTAAAAAAGACTAAAAAAAGTTAAACCGTATAAAAAAAAATCTGGATGTTTTACCTTTCAACTTATCTGCATTAACATATTGGTGTTGAGAATCAATTTGGGGTAATAACTTTTCTAAATTGGCTTGAATCAAGGTGTGCTCAGTGGCCGCCTCCAGTAGTTACTATTGTTTAATACTCATAGTACCAGGGGAAACCTTACTTTGAGACCAATCTATTGATGTTATTATCTAAATTCTATTCTCCCGCACTAAGAATAACATATAAAATGTGTCTAGCAGTATTCAAAATAAAATAGTGTTTGACTTAGCTTTTGAAAATCCAAAATAAACGCTAGATCGTCCGTAAACTTTCTACCGAACCCGTGAGTTTTCGCGCGTCGGTTTAACCACTGGGACACCGTCTTTGTAATGTTAAAACCACTCTGCATCTAATGGTAATTAGGACGTGCAAGTATGTTTTGATGTAACACACATAGATTTGGAACGGTGTCGAGGTCGAGCATCAATTACCCACATTTGTTTAATTTTATTTTTAAAGTTGTATACTAATATGCTAATTGCATGTGCACACTTGATTCCAAAATTATATGGATGTTAGTATAGTATAGCCATCATTAGGAAGCCAGAAGAGTAAAAAAACCTTATTTAATTTTGTTTTAAGTAGTTCTTGGACTGGCAAAACCTGCTCAAAAATTATACATTTAAATATGTTTGCGCATTGAGAACAAACAGTTCATTAATCAACTGCAAAATGATACGATAATAAAGTCTTCCACAGTCAACTATGCACACTGAGAAGTAATTTAAATCGTCCAGATTTATTACCGACAAGCCATTCCTACATAGAGGAAGATGCGTGTTTACCAAACGCACACACACGAAACATCACTAAAGCCACACACATATTTATGTCTACACAGTAAAACAAACAGAATACTCATTTACACACAAATGGATCCAGTTTCTCGACAACTTTTATGGAAACTCGGTAATAAATATCGTTTAAAAAACAATATACTCGACCACTGTACACAGTGCGGTTGGTTGCTCAAGCTAGGTACACAGTGGTGAAATATACAGCAAAGCGTCTAGGCCTCAACTCAGGCCTACACCGCGCGGTCCGGAAAGTCAATTTCGGTTATTCCGCCAATACATCGAGTGCATACGTATCCCGTAAAATAAGTACAACGAATGGACTTTATGTACAAAACAATGACAAATCATTATATCATCCACGGCTGTCTTTTTACTTAATGTGGTCGAAGCTTAAGGTTCTCGGAAGTACAATCGTTTTTCCAGTCAGGGTATAAGCTAAATTGATTCGTATTAAAATATTTACGCTTTACCTAAATCATTCAACATTTTTATGGTTCAAACTTACACAATTCGCACAAAAAATATTTGAAGCTCAAAAATTTTTTTTAAATTAATTAATAAACTTTATTTCAGACTTGATGTCTTTCTTGACGGTTTATTATTAGTCTCACAACATAGCTATTGTCATTGCTTGGTTTCACTGTAACCCACTATATTGTGCGATAGATCTACTACAGGCGTAACGTCGGTGAACCGCGAGGTCTTAATTTACACAACACAGTAAGGTCATTTACAATATACCGTATCTTTTCTCTAGCTAGCGTTAACCAGAGGCGCGTCTTAGAAAACCTGTACATAGCATACATTACCCGCCCGAGTTCTATAAGGATTGAAAGTCAACGGTTAAGTTTATATTGCGTTGTAGGGACATTTTGTTTCTTTTTTTAATTTGTTTTGTTTTTTATGGTTAAGAGCACTAAGGGTGTCCCATACGCTCAAACTCGTTCTTTTGACTGTGGTTAAATCTATCAAATTATGTACGAGTATCTATTGAAAACAAAAATGCGTCAAAACATTAGTAGTCGTTAAAATTTCGTTTCTTAAATTAGTATCTGTTCTGTTTGTATGTTTGATGTTCATATTTAAGTATCTGTTGTGGTACGAATGTTATTCTGGTCTTAATAACCTAGTGCTTGAGCTTGGGATCAGGGTCAATGACTGTTATTTTATGATATATTTACTTTATTGAGGAGTGATTATTTTATAATCGTCAGATAAAAATTTGCAAGCCGATTAAGTATCAGCTGTTTAAATTAAGAACGTCATTCGGCAATTACAAACATTGCGCTGTTTACGTTTAATGTAAACAACACAATCTTAGTTTTATCGATTGTGTTTGAGTACATGTTTCGCAAACGAATAATACCTACTCGTAAATATTAATAATCGATGAAATGATGTTGGCTCAAACTCAGTTGTTAAATAGTAGGTATATGCAATTCGATAAAGACGGCGCAACTCACAATAAGACAACTTGAATAAATATATTTAATAAAAATTTAATTACTTTTATAAACATTTCAGCTTAGAATTTAGAGAGAGGTAGGGCATAGCGATATAAAATCGCTATGCCCGCGATCGATATGCTCCAGTTCGAGGGAGAACTGGAGCAGCCCGACTGGTGAAATACCTCCACCTTACAGAAGACCGCAGCCAAATAACAATCACTTCTGTGTTGTTGTGTTCCTGCGTGTGCGTAAGGTTTCCAGAGCTCCTGGGGGGTGCTACAGTAGTAGCACGGGTCAAGCCTTCAAGGTAAGGGCGACAAGTCCAGTATCAGCTTTATTATGCTGTACTTGTCACCCTTAAGCTAGGACCTCATTACCACTTAACATCAGGTGGAATGAGGTCAATCTTGAAGTGCAATATAAAAAAAAGAAACTAAAGCTTTAAAAATACCTTAAATATTAAACCAATACCAATGTCCCTATTTCACAGAATTAATACAATCATCCCACTCCAGTACCGTTCGTAAACACATACAGATAGCTCATCTCGAGTTTCCGATAGAAATCAAATTAGCACAACATAGAAGCTGTTATCTTCTGATTGTTTTTCCGTCGCTACGTTATTCGTTCGTTATACGCGTGAAATGTTACAGATCTCATCTAGTCGCTCTGTTATTCTTGACGTACCTACTTGTCTCGTTTGATAAGGACATCACTCAATAATTTTTCATTTAATTCATTCATACAGCTAAATAACAATGCACTATTTCCAACTTTAAAGAATAGTAGCCATTTATTTTGTTGATAATGCAACGAACTTTAGAAATTCGTTTTAAAAAAGTAGAGAAATGATTTTTGTATGTAATTTGTGCACAGAGAATAATATGTTCATCTGTTCTCTCATAACTTGTAAACTACACGCTATTTTACCCCCAATACATTAGAATGTATTTGCAGTAAATAATCATACTTCAATCAGGTTTTTTTACTAAGCCCAATAGTACTGATCAGAACTCACAAAATTTACCATTATTCTGGAGAGATTCCCGTTTACAGCGTATACGCAAGTAGGACCCACAAAAAGTTTATTTTTATTTCACTGAATGTTACCAAGTCAGAGCACTTTATAGTAGGGTCAGAAGATACATATGAAAATAAGGGATTTACATAGTAATGTGGGCTTGGAGTAAGGATGCCGAAATGGTATCGATTGATCAAAAACTGTCATGGCAAAATATCAA
This sequence comes from Glyphodes pyloalis, assembly GCA_037074685.1. Classification (NCBI taxonomy): domain Eukaryota; kingdom Metazoa; phylum Arthropoda; class Insecta; order Lepidoptera; family Crambidae; genus Glyphodes; species Glyphodes pyloalis. Next base: position 4,891,454 of record JAYKKO010000002.1, read on the forward strand.
GTCAGGAACAAATCGATCTTCCTGGATCCATTGAATTTTGATCAAAGATGTAAAATACATAAGTAAGTAATAAAGAGTGTAGTGTGTTTTGTGTACCTAATTAAAACTGTAAAACAACATTTCGGTTTACTTTTATCAAATAACAATAAGCAAAGCTGAATCAGTTTAAGATGTATCAGTGAAATAATCATAATCAGGTTTTTTTTTTGGAAGAAACCAAAACGTTCAAATTGTTTTGCATCGATCGATGGCATATTCGATTTTTTAATTTTGAAACTATCGAATAGTCTAATGTCTATACTTTTCGGACAGAATCGGCACCCCTAGAAGCAAAAAGAATGGGCAACGCCGCGGTGCCGGCGGGACGTGGGCCCGCGCCCTTGCGATGCGCTGTAATTATTTACTGAGGGGACGAGGTTCGAACCCTCTTACTAGGGTTGCCCGCTGCTTACGACTTCTATCGATTTTTTACACAACTTAATAGCTCGATAAACAAAGGCATCACTCAAGAACTGCAATAGGGCGATGACTAAAAAAATCCAGTATGGTCCAAAAACAAACGACACAATAGTTTCTTTCAATAATGTAAATAATAATTTACCAGTACATTGCGTTAAAATTTAGCGCGACGTCATTTCTTCGCATAGTTTTAAAGAGTCGGTGAACACACCCCACCACCGATGTTTGATGCGCTGTATCATCATTTATTATGATTTATTTGTTAAAACAACAAATACGTTTTCATGTCATTTTGAAAATCCATCTGGACTGTCCAAATAAATTTATTGTTTCTTTAGCGAATCATCAACTCTATTGTAGATTTTGTATTAGAGTTATGATAACGCCATCTGACGCTAATTATGTTTGGACAAATCTGTCGAAATGTTTGTACTGACTGCACTCTATCTTTAGTAATCGTATTATATCGTGCGACTTCTGACCGATCGAGAGTAAAACCTAATGCGGTTCGGTTTTAATCCTTAAGCCTGCGGCACAAAGGTGGTACAAAGAAAGTCCAAAGTGTCATACAGTCTGTATCTTGACAGCAGAAAAAAAAAACGATTACTTACTTGTTTATTAAACATACACGTATGTCAGTGCTATGACATGAATACCAATAAAATGTCAAATTAGATTAGCATAGTGATGTTACGCATTGCATCGATCGCAGCCCAAAAAGGTTCTTATCATATCGCACGTGACTTTACAAGCTGATCTCCGATAACACGTTTAAAGTTACCAGCCCTACGCCCGTGGAGGGTCGCGCTCCACCCGGTACCCACTCGTTTTGATTTATCGTGTAACGTACTTGGTATTAATAAAATTGTTAGTTCGCAATTAATACTCAAGCCCTGCCAGAGGTATAAAAAAAATGCTTTTAATTTTGCATGCGTTCGACGTACCGTGCGACAAGCTAAATGGCTAGAAGAGTAAAATATTAATATCATCCTGATTCAACCAATTCAACAACAAAAACTACTCTTTGACAGTTTAGCTTTAATTCATTCGGAAATTACGTTCGTTTTATCAAAACGTAAATGTGAAAAGTTACGAATGATAAATACATTAATCAAGTAGTCAGTAAAAAGTTTACAAAAATAGCCTAAGAAAGCGACAAAGTTTTCCGTCACAAACTTTTACATTAATCGAAAAAGTAGTTCCAATGACGTTCTTGGCAATGGAAGTAAAGTGAGCGTATAAGTGAAAAATGTAGGTGATACCTGCCTAATTTATGGAAAAAATTACGGCACTAATGGCCGGTGCCAATATAAGAAAAAACGACTCGTTCTAGTTACGGCTAGTAATAAATAGTACGAGGCGTAAGGTTATAACGACCGACGGACGACTGATGACAGCTGATATGGAAAGTAAATTATGAAACGGTATTAACGACTCGTAGTCGATTGAAGAAAAATGGATAGTAATTTTTGACACATTACGAATCGTAAAATATTGGAACCGAGCACAAGTGAACTCTTATATAGTTAATCAGAATATTGATAGCCACGTTCCTGATGCTCGAGGTAATAGTTCCGACATTGAAACAAGCAGTCAAACAGTGTACCACGCCAGGCGTGTATACATTAAAACGTTACACAATTTACAATGGTGTACTTCCAAATTCTTCAGTTACACATCGGCAGCGTTGAGAACACTTGTGTTTGTTGTTCGAGCTTATACAGTGTGTTAGCACAGTGATTTTCTTAGAAGATTTATTAGGGAAGACGATATCATAACAAACGATTCCTGTAGAAAGATCTCGTAATGATGATCTTGTTTCGTAAAAGTAATAAATGTTTGCGCATTTCAAGTATTCCCAAATCTTGAACCCACTGAACGTTCTTTCATTGTATATTATTTTTGGAAGGCAAGGGTCGTTAAAAGTCGGAAAAAGTGGGCGACGATATCTTTGCATCTGATATCAAAGTAAAGTTTTCTTCAAAAGACCGCTGGAGGATTACCCTTCTCTGTCTGTCTGTTATCTACACACAAATACAAAATACCTTCTTTTTCTTATGTCGCCTACACTCTGTACATATATGTACACGAATGTGCGATGCCCGGATGCGATGCAGCTGTGCACCCAAATGTCTTGCCCGGGCGAGCGTTTGTCTAACAAAAAACACTGACAAGCTCCAGCACAAATGGTCATACGCAGTGTTCCGTACTTAATTGTTTCTGTTTGATCAAAAAATACAAAATGTATAAATAATTTGCAATTTCACATTTTCTAAAAAACTCTTAAACAATAGTACTAATTTGGAAACCTTAGTATGTAAAGAGTTGCATAAAGCGTATAATTTGGCATGAAGGGCCAACTCTCAGATTGAGGCAATTGTAAAAATCGTTTGTAAGTAAAAGGAAACAAAAATCAACACTCGATGACGTGCTTAGAAAGGAAAATTTGTTGTATTCTGGAAAATTATACTTTGTAAAATGAACAAAGCTATTGTGTGGTTTGTTTAACGTCACTTGGCGACGCATCAACACATCCGGTTATGATTTTCCCATTGAATTTTCGACCTTTAAAGCGCTTGAAAATTACGCCAAAAATGTAACTGGTAGAATGTTTTATATTTGATAGGACGTACTGAGCCTGACGTAATGATTTAAGCCTGGACTTAAAATTAATCTTCCAACATACATTAAAATTGACAAGCAATTAAAAAACGTCGTTATTTCAGATAAGGGTTTCGTCATTTCCTTTTCGTATCCGAAACCCCAGAGTCCCATAAACCAGACCGAGATTACGCAGGGACAGTTCCGTCGGAATGGAAACATTTACACCTGGAGCGGGCCAAATGAGTTGCATTGTGTATTCCGAAAGGGAGGCCCGAATTGTACCTTCATTAAGGGAACGTCGGGGGATAAGTTTTCACTAGGGGATTAGTCAATTCACGTTAAAAGGAAAATATGGTAAAACTGTTATTCTTTACTTCAGTTTTATGCGTTCCAAAGCTAAAAATTAGGTATTGGGTAACGTACTCATACGTGGGTTACTAAAAATTATCAAGTTTTTGACGACTTCGATGGCGCTGTGGCATAAAAAACGCCCGAAGCGCGAAAGTCCCGAGTTTAATTCTCGGCCAGGATGATTTGGGAAACAAAATTTCCTAAATTCATCCCAAATTAGCTGATATACACTATCTGGTATTTTAGTTTAAGATCAGTTGGTTAGTGTGATTTAATGGCGCGTATTTTTGGATTTGGATCATCGATTGCACTGCGATGCAAAATTTGAAATGATTTTGATGAAAATTGGTAGAAATAATGAAAAAGAAGCCCCATATAATCGATAATAGAAATGTGTGAACTCTCACGACTTCAGAAATCCTGGACCAAATTGGATAACTATTTATTTATTATGTTTGTAATTATCAAGACAAGGCGTGTAAAAAAATATCAAATTTACCGGGATCATATGTGTGCGAACTCGCGGCAGGCTGCTAGTAAAACATACATGTAACAGATAGTGTAAACTAAATGCATGAACGCAACAAAATAACATTAAAAGAACCATGAGATAGTCCTATTTCTCATATGGGCCATTGTTGAAATTACCACACTAATCTATCTGAAGGCAGACAATATTCCGTGTCTCTCTGTGTATATCTTATATATGTAACAATTTGTATGTATTATTGTGTAACGAGAGTGCCCCTCTCATATGTTGGGGGCCGTCAGAGCGAGTGATAAACGACTTATCGGTCGCGAATAAAGATGGCTGATAACAGAGGTTCTTGTTAGATAATCGGCGGTGTTTCATTTTTATTACATTTGTTTATTGTCACAACAATATAAGCAAAACGACCAACTAAACGCTAACGCTATTGTAGAACATTCTAGAAGAAACTAGAAGTCATTTATTTATTAATAACAATGTAACATCATCCACACGCTCATGGTCAAAAAGAACACAGTCTTTAAAACGATTAACTTTGAATGTGAAAGACATTAATTTTTAATTTTACGTTATTTGTAAAATAGTATTAAAATACACCATCAAATTTAATGAACCCATTCGAAACGAATAGATGTCCCTTAAACTATGAATTGGTAGCAGACACATATTTTCCGTTGGTCAGGCCCGGTCCAATTACAAGAAAAATAAGAGAAATGTTTAATTAAACATATTTTATTTTAAATGTTTAATGAAACATATTTTATTTTCATTCATGTCTCTTTACAAAGCACACATAAATATGTGTGTGACATAAATATGCCAAAAAGTAAATGAAAAATTAATCCCTTAAGCTGTTTCAATATTGCTAGGTTGGTAATTAATTCTCATTAAAACATCAACTTACCACTCAATCAGAGCAATGTATGTTTGTGACGTAGTTCAATATTTATTTATGTCAGTCATCACGTAAGTACATACATTGGCCTGCCTATCTTATCACAAAGCGTCGGAATCGTAATACTACCAGGATAAAGAAAATACGACCCCGGTAGTTAAAAAAAGCAAAATAAAACTTAGTTTAGACACTAGTTCCTCATTTTCAGTTATAATTATTTATGACTGATTGATCGGTTGCATGTTTAAAAGCAAATCATGTCTTACACATGCTAGGGATATCCGTGTCCCAGAAGGTCGAATATTAGAATAACGCTACGGCAATAGTTGTACGTACACACTTTGTTCATTTACGATTATTAAAAGCTGACAGCGTTAAAATTACCAATCAAACTTCATTGTTCTAGTACAAATTATGTACCTAGCAAAATAATAAATTAAATTACTTACGACTTGCACGTAGCCTTTAGAAAACTAAGATATGGTTATATGTATATTGACTAAGAAATTAAAACAACAGCTTTACCAGAAACATGGATTGTTAAAATTTAACATTCAGTGTGGAAACGTCCAAAAACATGAATGTGCCGTGTTTGCTGAAACATAAGCTAAATTATTGAGCACAAATGCAGCTGAGCAGCATTTGCATACCCACTATAAGTGCAGCGCGCAGGTAAGGCCAACCTATTCAAATAGCTGCAACGTTACAACCAGCAAGTGGATCAAGGACCTATTTTATAAGCCATGCAAACTGGTGTAAGACGAGTGCCTGCTCTTAATGTTGATTAATTTTGGTCATGACACCAAAAGAAGTCGACAGCAAAGCGTTATACGTATATTTTACATGAACTTAGATTTACTCATAATCTAAATCTAAAGGAAATGGGAAAATAGTTAAACCTCAAATTGATCCTTATGGACTTTGTTTAACGGGAGAAAACCAATGATAAATTTGGGTGCTCCATGCGTCGTTAAGGGTCAGTTGCATCAACTGATATCCGACAGCACAATATATCATACCGTTTGGATAGTTCCACAATAACACACACAGCTATCAGTATTGTCCCATGCCCACACTTTCCTTTGAACACGTTTACTCTGAAGACAATATTTCTTTCACAATTAACATAATTAATGCTGCAATAACTCTCGCAATCGTTCCCTCTCTCGTCTTCATTGTTCACGTATACTCCGAGACCCTTTTCAAATGCATGAGCAAGTTTGTTGAGGCGCACTTTAAGCGAATGCAGTAGGACAAGTCTTGGACAAAACCTCATCTTAATTACCGTAACGAATTCTTAAAATCTCTTGAAATGCATATTGGCTTTGAGAATAGAAACGGTCGCGATTTCAACTAAGTAAGAATACATTTTCGTTGTATCGTAAGTAAGAATACATTATTGTAATACGAAAATCATGAGAATGGTCTTGCCATTCATGATTTTTAGTTGTTCTTACGCCTAAACGTTTTATGACAAAAATAATCGTAAATTGATTTACGTTTCTATTGGCTTACACTCCTAATTCAAAGCCTTAAAGTCTTACTTGCATTTTAAACCCTTCTTAGTGATTATCCTATAGTTCAACGAAGGGTTGAACCATGCTGGCAATAACTCAAGGACATATTTTTTACTAAAGCGAATTATCACTCGTGTGCCCGTGTTACAATCGATATTCGTTGTGAATTATTCGAATAGTTTCGCTTTGCGTTCAAATATCATATCCATGTAATTTGAACAGGGATTAAATTTTAAATTGCTATTTGAACTTTTATTATTGTGTCCAATTTAGATTTGGTGACATTTGCATCAATACTATTGTAACTTCAATTTAAATGTAAATATAAATAAAACAAACAAAGAGGACTATATGAGGCATTGTAGCAATTTCACATTTTCAGATTAGAGGAAAACTAGTAAAAGGCATCGATTTGATCAGTCAAGCGTACGTTTCATAGTGAAACACAGGTTCTCTTCGGTTAGGTACCTCGGAAGCAATACAAACTACATCATAATATTACGGATGAGGGAGCAGCGTCTGTCTGCACGGCAGTCGGCGTAGTCAAAGGCGACGTTGACAGATCGCCGGCCATCTAGTGCCATCGCCGAGCCAGATAATAAATAGATACATCTTTCGCTGAAACGCGGAGAAAAAGACTCAAGGACCAGAAGAGCATAGACAAGGACAGATGACCATTACCTACGATACCATCTAATTCAAGTCTCAATTCAAGAGAAAGCAAGTTTTTGTAAACAACAAGACGCTTTAAATAACATCGACTCGATTCAACTATCCCCTAAGGAACGATTTGTTTTACCGCCATTAAAGAAATAAGAGCAATTTTATTTCCCAGGGTTTCTTTTTTGTATGAGTACATTCACGCGCACCCACGCACTCCTATATGAAGCTTTATGTTATTAATTAAACTAATTTACTTTAGCAGTATAAGATGGGGGTAAACCCCCATCTTGTTTTATGATAACTATTTTCATTAGAAGGCTAGAACGTAAAACTCTTCACTGAAATCTTTATAGCACTAGTATTGAAGGAATTACGGAGTTTTAGCATTAAATTAAAGCGTGATAAATATGTTCGTCTTGTACCTAATGCTTATTAATGATTGCGTTTTTATAACACTATTTAATCTGCTACTCATATCTACATTAAATCTTTATTCATCATAGTCATCAATCATAAATTGTATCACAAATATTTTTACCAGATGTGTAAATTATTTATTCCGTGAGAAACACATCATTGGAGTAATTCCACATTTACATTCAAGAATACCTACATACTAAAGCACATCAGATTACATACTTTAGACTATGGTATCCTTATATCGTTCACGTAAGATCTAATATTGAACTGAAAGTGTTTTTTACCTTGAGATGCCGTTGGCCGTACATTACTTATTTTTACATATTCATGTATACCATAGCACTTTCTCCCATTATTCTTTCTAAAATACAACAAAGCGATGGAAATTCATCTAACGTTAAGAAAATTGACGGTTCACTGTCATGACGTATTACCCTACGTCCTTTGGTAAATCATAAATCAAACTGTTAACCAAAAAATTTGCATAAGATATGTTAGAAGATTTCACACTTCCTAGATAGAGTTTGGTTTGTAAATAGTTTGTAACACCAAAACTTTAGCATTGATATCAAATAAGTCTAATTATTATGTAAGTTCAATAGTTTTAAACCTAAAAGTAGACCTTTTTTTCAGCGAAGGGAAATGCCTGACGCACCGTACCGTCACGTCACCCGAAAGAGGTGAATGCGTGTGTGGGACTTTCCTGCCAGTGCACGACTACCCACATAAACCCACCGTGGGACCTCATCGCCTTAATAGTGGAAACTCAAAACTACCACCACCACCTAAAAGTATATCTAAGACCTTATAATATTTTACAAGCTTTTATTTAGTTTTTTTATAGAGCTTTACGCCGCACTAACTTTAAAGGTTAGCTGAGTTGGAAGAGCAGCACGCGCGATACGTGAAGGCCGTGGGTTCGAGCACCGGACCGCAAGGGGAAATATTTTTTTTATGTTTCATTAAAATATATCTGAGACCTGTTTTAATATTTTGATTAGTTGAAGTAAACTTACATAATATATTGCTTAGTATGCCACTTCAAACGCTGTTTTATAGACATATTACACAAAAAAGATGGCTGCTGATCACACTAGCCCGGACAAGTAATCCTTTTAGTAGATAATGCTACACAGATAGATTAATTAGATGTATTTAGGTACTATGTGTGGAGTTGAGCACAATTTGTTCCCTTGAGAAGGGTTCTCTTGTATCGACGGCAACGATACAACACGACACCGACCAACCGACCGAGGCTTGACCACAGCGCTCATTACGTCGGCACTACTTGTGTTCAATAGTATCGTATGTCCTGGTTTCATGAACGTATTCACATCCAAAGAACCTTTATCCTTAAGGCTTGGTACCTGCTTTAGTTCATTTGCTAGCTAGACTTGAAAAGGAGGATTACGACTTTGATCACTTTAAGATGGCACTAGTATGAACATAATTTACTAGAAAGTTTTTAGATAACAAATACAAGTACGTCTTCTGATCAACATTTATATAAATAAAAAAAATGGATCGCCGAAATGTATGTAAGCGCTTAACTTCAGTAAAACTGGAACAAATTGGATTAACATCCTTTTATTGCTATTTCGATACCAGACTTAAAGAATACGTCAGCACGAATAATATCATTCTAAAAAAGTAAAGTAAAAAGCTGTTTGTAAAGTAAAAAGACTTCTAAAAAAGCGAAAGTACTAGCAAAAAAAATGTCAAGTAGGCGTATTAATTACTCCAAGCGAAAGATAAGGCGCACGAAATGACAAACACAACGAACCGCTGCTCGGCTAATTTTAATGAATATTAAAATATGTTAGCCGCGGCAACGCAAGCAAACATGGCGGCAAAGGTCGGACCTTGATGAATAGAGGCTTAGTCCAGGGCTGCCGGACGATATTCGACCAGATTTGTCCGGGGATATACGAAAAAGCCGTAGCGGGCCGGTGCGGGTGATAACGGACGCTTTTGACCAAACACTCTAATCTACTTAATCTACTTTGAATAATACTCTTTCACCTTTTGCATATCATAGTTCATATGTATGCCATTTGACAACAGAACCGTTGGGTTATAATAAAACTAGCTGTGCCCGCGACTTCGTTCGCGTGGACTACATACTTTTAGGGTCGGTTTTACCGTTATCTCCGTTAACAAATAGTAGCATATGTCCATTCTAGAGATTCAACGTATACCTATACCAAATTTCATCAAAATCGGTTTAGTAGTTTAGGCGTGAAAGCCAGACAGACATAGTTACTTTCGCATTTATAATATTAGTATGGATGGGTACGGCCAAAATATGTCGCTGTATGTCATGTTGTGGTCATACCCATCCACCCGCAGGTAAAAAAAGGAAAGGTAAGTTGAAGTGCGGTCAACAGTACATCAAGGTATACACTTGCAGTTCTATATTAGTTCTTATGTACACGATAAGGGTTGTTCAAAGTCCAAAGTATATAGTCACGTTATACTATTGATCGTTCAACACGTAATATAGCCTGCCATATTAAATCGTATGTTTCAAAGATCTACTGCTCTATGCAAAATAAGGTCAACAGTATGTCAAGTGAAACAATGGCAGTCCGATATTAGAGCTTATGCACACGACATAAAAACGGTGCAACATTAAAAATGTGTAGTTCGTTGTGCTTTTACCTGTACAAACAAATTTATGTCATCCGGTTCATATACATTGCAAAAAAGGCTTAAAATATTAATAATGTTTTATCCAATTCAAAATTTGTATGAAAGCGAAACGAGGCATTATCATGTTTTATTCCTTGTTTTGCCGGTGCCATTTTTATGCTCGCCATTAAAAAATAATAAATAAATTCGCCAGACAACCACACTAACCACCTGGTCTCAAAACTAAGGTTTTCACTTGTACTCGGTGCTCTTGCACCAGAACGGAAATGGACGGAAACTAACTGGAGGCTTCATCCTAGCACATCCAGACCTAAGTCAATTTAGAAAAGTTCGTTTTCCAAATTAACCTGGCCGGAAATCGAACCCGGGGCCTTTCGCGCTTTGGCCGCCTACCTTAGCCACTGCGCGGCCGAAGTCACCAACTGTGTGCATCTACAACATTTTCGATCGCAGCCTGTCGTAACAATTAGAAGAAACTAACGCAAAATGGGAGATTAAAAACACAAGCTTCCAGACTCTGATCTCCATAATATAATATAGCTTCAATTTTGGTTTGTATTCATTCTGACGATGCATAAGTGTTACTTGTAACCTACATGAATAAATGAATTGACTTTGACTTTGACTTTGAAATCGATGGCACGGAACCGGACGAACCAACGATTAGCAGAAGTTTAGATAAAAGCATGTAAGACTGCACTTTAAACTCAGCCTTTATATGTATAGTTAGCGTAAGAACTAATATCGTACTCCTCAGATGTGCTCTTGGTGTACTCTGGCAGAGTAGGTAGTACGATTGCCAAGGCGAAATTAATTAGAGGGGGGGAATGCGTTTGCGCACCGTACCGCTGCCGTGGGACGACCGCGGCGTGTGTGGGACTCCCCCGCCTAGAAGGAGCGGGGACCCGAACTAAATACCCCCCTGACGCTCTAATCGCCTTTGGTTGGCGCCATGGGAAAAACGGTGGAAACCACAACAGACACGGCGCTCCTTTTGTTTCCTCTGCCAACCCTTACAATACAGTGGAGTGTAAGATTAGTCAGAGGAATCGCAGCTAGCCTAAAGGGGCTCTAGCACGATCTACGTGAGACATTAATTGAGAAACAATCCTCTGAGTTCACGCGAGTCTCAGTCTGTCTGTCCACTTCAGTCGAAGGCTTAACGTCGCCGGCGACACCCACATCTATTTCAGTCCTGCCCAATTTTTTCTACTATCTTTTAACCCAACCCCGCCCAAATGGCCGGACCGCGATTAATCCAGGGTCCGTATTTGGGACAAATGTGCTTAAGAGTGGTTGATAAATTTATCCTTTGCGATCCTTTGGTGTACAGAGGTGGTGATGGATAACCCGATCATGTTTTCGGAGCCTGCTCTGGATCAAATTAGCGCAATCTATACAAAATACTTCAAGTAAATACAGTCGACTGCTCGTCACGATAAACACTTGCAGATCAAGTTCAGTACAAAATCTAAAATACTTTCGACAGTACAATAAAACTAGTCAACTAAAACTTGCAAACCAAACTCACTTCATAATTGTTTATCATAACAGTAACTTGCATTTGAAACTTGCAATCTAAAGTCATTTCATACATTTTTATCATAATAACCTGAGGTACTTGCATAACATACGTAATATTTCATTCAAAAGACGCTAATCAACCTAACTTTTATATTTCAGCAAAAGCAAGGACAGTTCAATTTATAAGATTATCCTTCTTTCATTTTCATAGAACACAAAGTACCTATATGTTTTTTTTATACAATCAGCAAACGAAGCTAGCCAAGACTCTGCGGGCGGTGGCGCCTCGCCTCGAGGTAAGGGTGTGTTTATGAAGGGATCCAAGAATAGAATACAATAGAAAACGCATTTATGAATCGTCATATTGAAGTAAAACCACTGCCGTTGGAAAGGGTGATACTATGGAGATGGACAGGTTAGAAACTCTCATATTTATAATGACTTTTGATAACTATACACAAATAAACAATTAAGTATCGTTATTCCAACAATACATATGTCAGATTATAATTTATAATTTAATAACATTGGGCAACATCACATACATTGCTCTGATTCTATGTTAGGTATCTAAAGCACTTACAGAAATCAGAAACCACAACGAACAATTTAGTAAAGTTCGTTTTCTATATTAACCCGACCGAGAATCAAACCCAAGACCTTAGAGATGGCGCCACGTCCAAAATGGAGCCTGCTCGCATCTCGGCTACGGAATTCATCAGTACGGAAGTTGCGTCTATCACATGAAGTGAAGTATTTTTGTTGACTCCGTAGTAATTTATTGTCCGCATTATAATGTCACAAAGTTCAATTAACATACAAAGATAAACTTTCTGTTAATGCAAACTTAGCACAACAAAATCTAGCTCAAAAGTTTGCCTAAAGAAAATCCACGCCTACACGTGTGCTCAGCCTAAGAGACGAATTTCCGAGGACGCAGACACCACAAGCCCTGAGATAACTCCGCGATGCTAATCTTCAGAATGGAAACTCGGTGGAAAGAAAAAAGCCACAACGCTCCCCGGCGCATTTCCATTCATAAACTCGATTGAACCCAGTAATGTAATGAGAGAGCTTATTCCAAACGACCTTAAAGTTCTATTCCAACTTTCAACCATTACAAATGCCGCGACGTGGGCAGAGAATTTCTCTTTAGCCCTCACAAAACCTTGAATAGGTATAAAAGTAATTTCAAACTTTCAAGAGAAAACAGCAAATATTACGGGTCTAAATATTCAAGAGATGAAAACAATTTTATAATTTTGAGCAGAACCACGGCAGTCTGCATTATTACGACTAAAAACCTTGTCAGTCTATAAAACGAACAGAAGCATTATAAACTATTCTGAAAGTTAAGGACCCGAACTTCGTCAAGTATGTATGTAAACATATAGTAAAGGTATCTGAAGTTTCTTGTTACGAAAGAAAGGTCTATAGCCTGAATCGAAACTTGACAAATGTATAACAGTAAACACATTTACGCTAACAACTCGATTCGCGATTCAATCTCGTTAACTACCTTCAAATCTGTGTATCTGAATCCGTCAACAGAAAAATATGTAGAATTATTTGAAATATGTCTACCGCAATAGTTCAGTCTGGGTGACGAAGACTCGTTTAAGCTCCGCTAGGGTGTGACAAAGTGTAGGAAAAACCAGAAAAGTTACAAAAAACCAAACTTCAAAAATGATTGCGGATTCAAATGTCTAAAACAATGGAATTAATTTTTGAGACATTCCTTAAGGTTGGTTTTTCACAATGATGTGGGTTACGGAGATCCATAAAACGCATACATATCTGATAGTGATGGATGGGAAATTTCTTTCTATCTGAATGATGTTGGTAAGTGAAAGAGTAAGACTGGTTAATATATCTACAATATACTATTTAAATTGCTCTTCAACAAAGTACATGTTAAATCTTTAATCAATTAATTTGCCTGATACATACCCACGCCACGTGTTCTAGTTTACAACTCCATTGTTTGGAGGATTTTCTTCTCGACGACGCACTACATGCGTTGTAATCAGAAATCCCATGATAAGGGTGGAGTTGTCACGCTGTCATTGATTCAGCAAGTATACGGAGCGAAAAATTCAGAGCAACATTTCGAATCTAACTCCGGGACTATTTGGCGCGAATAGCGCTGGGGCGAAAAATAACAAGGCGTATTTGTTAAAACGGCGACAGGCGAGCTTTTGATTCAATACAAAACGATATAGCAAAGCAAGAAAAACAGAAGCTCAGTGTATATGTGTTTTCAATGTCCCTCCCGTGATTGGCGTTTAATATTATAAAATTGTTTGCTCGGAAATGGAAAATGATGGAAACCTTGTGTAGGTTTGACGACTTCGAAATTAAATTACTTATAAAACGGGGCATGATTTATTCTCGGAAAGAAATGGAAATTTACTCCAAGTAAAATTACAAACGACAAATGTTTATTTATACAAATAAATATAAGCACTATTGTTAAAGGTAATATTCAGTGAATTCGAAATCTGAATTAAATGATACCTTTTAACAAAATTGAAAATTAATAACATTATACAGTTCCAGTAAGAAGTAGTAAGTATATGTTAAGGTATAACGACAAATGTTCCTTGCACTTTTAAAGTCGGAAGTAGCAGCCAATTACGAATGATTTACATAGTGCCGCTCGCTGCGCCAACCCGCCACGGTAAAATAAAAATTCCCAGTGACGCGACCAGTTTTCGGCAAAAAATGTTAAGCGAAACCGCAATACGGTGGTGAGCGAGCTCCATCTAGTGATGCAAGAGTCTCAGTCTATAAAGACTCAAGCTACTGCTATGGACAACATTTCCTAGTATTAAGGTAGAAGAAAGAAAATACACACATAATAACAAACAAGTATTGTCAATTAACTTTTAAGTCGTAAAGTTAAAAGACTTCAACTAAAGCCTATAAAAACGATTTATCTTACCTTTTATCTTTAAAAACTTATGACGCATAAACTTAAATTTCAAAAGAATAAGAGGCTTACATTACCAAAAATACTGTATCAATAGAATGGAATAGAAAATTAACTTTATTCATGTAAACTTCACAAAAGCATGAATCGCGAGTGCAAATTCAAAATTAGAATACTAGATTATATTAAGATAGGCCGTAGACCACCGTTCAGTATTCAATATTCTAATAGTCTTTACATTAAGGTCACCAACGTCTCCAAAAACTGGATCAAACTCGATTAAACTCGAACCAAACTGCTCGACTCCGGTAATCGTAAGTATTTCTAAACGTCAAAGTTTGACTTCTATCTCATTAGTCTAACGATTTCAATTTAATTACAACTTAATGGAAACTATACTACTATTTAAGGTTTTGAGCCGATTAATACCCGGTTCCAATATATTGCGATTCGTAATTGTTTTACATGACAATTCGTTTTTCTCCAACTGAGTCTGGTTTTAGCTTACTATTCGTATAATTTATTACTACCGTTACAAAACAGATCGTTCAAATATTGAAACCGGACATAACTAATCAACAAACTGAATAACTGAAAAGTTATGCATCCTGTTAAGTTAATATAAGCAGAGTCTTCTCAGCCTCAAAATACTGAGTCGAGCATCACTAGTTGTACCCGGGCACGGTTCCAAGACGTCATCGAGACTGGCGTCGTCTCATCGGATTTAGGCATGGAAGCCTAAACTTTTAGGATGTTAATGTAGCTAGACGCCTTCTAAACTAGTTATTCAATAATAAATCTGCTGCGCCAAAATCCCTACTTAATATTATAAATGCGAAAGTAACTATGTCTGTCTGTCTGTCTGTTACGCTTTCCCGCTTAAACCTAGGGGCTAATGCCACCTTTGAAAGTTTATATGGGAAAATGTTTATTATTTAGGTTAGAGATATGAAAGTTGGCACAATTAAAATATAGACTACTTTTTGTTTGGAATATAAGGGGAGATAGGGGTAAAACCATGAAAGGATGTAGTCCACGCGAACAAAACAGAACAGCTAGTACAAAATAAACTATAAAATTATCATAGCTGGGCATTAACTCGTTAATCCGTTAATCGTTAATTAACGAAGTTAACATTTTGAGTAACGGATTAACTTTTAAGTTAACTTGAAAAACGGTTAACTGACTCATTAACTTCCGTTAATAATATTGAAGTCCGTTAATCGGTAATCCAATGCCGGAGCAGGTATATGCGTTTAGGGTGATGTTTGTGTGTGCGTTTGTGCAAAGTAATGTTGCCACCTATCTTTTAAACTAATATTCCGATTTGATCCGGTTTTCAATAACTGGTTTGTGTTTGATGAGTTCATGTTCTTAGACAGGTGTTATGACTGTAACCGATCGATTGTAATCGATTATAAGATTATAATTGTTTAGATTAGACAATACTTATCCGGCAACACTAACTGCCATTAATCCAGCTAAAGTTTGTCTAGTGACGTGAATACAATTATTGAAGAATTGTAGATGTTTAACGATAATATAAAATATACTTATGAGAATGATTAAATTTTTGTTAAAATTTCATATAGGAAAGGCAGCCCCTGACGGATTGAGCCCCTCGGTTATGTATTATGGTAAAATTATTATCGCTACATTTACTCGTAAGTATATCTTCGAGAAACAGACACGTTAGGAAAAAACTGTAAATATCAATATTCATTGTTTAGGTACTTAAGTATATCTATTATCGATTTCTCGAGATATCAACCCTTTTTTAGAAAGTATTTTTACGTCCAATATTATATTTCGTTACATAATAATTGGGTAAAGTCGGGGGTTTTGAGTTTTTTTTCTCCGATTTTTACTTTCGTGAGTTTTTTTTCAAAATGTTTAATGTTCATTTGATTTCAACATACCATTACTTACTTAGAGTTGGTGTTTAGTTAGAATGACGACTGCTGTGTTTGCTTTAAAAAAGGGAGCGTTCAAGTATTACGGATCGCAATTTTTTAAGATTTTTTTATTCCAGTTTCATATCTTATTTTTTTATTGAAACGCATCGTAGCGTTTTACTAAATGACTGTCAGTGATCCTATCATGGAAGACATGGAATCGGATTCCAGGTCTGGTCCATTTTTTAGATTTCGGATTCCATTATATTTTAACGGATTAACGATTGACGTAAACTTGCGTTAATTCTTTCGAAATGTAACGCTTTAACGTTTAACGAAGCTAACTTTTTTAGTAACGGATTAACGATTAACGAAGTTAACTGTTTGATTAACGGTGCCCAGCTATGAAATTAGGTACCTTTTTCTATGCAAAGATTTATATGCACTTGTGTTGAACACAAATTAAACGTCATTCACTTCCATGTTCGATTGGATAACACTGCTAAGTTACTAGTAAAAAAAATCTAACTATAATCTGTTCAATCATCTATTCTACTTTAGTTAGATTAAAGAACGATGCCGTAAGGATTAACACATCCATTTCTTATGTTATTTCAATCGATTTTATTCCTTTAAATTTACTTTTGTCTATGTACCTATTCATGTAAGTTTACTGTCGAATAATTACTTTACCGATGTGGAAAAACCTCATACATTATTTACTTAAAACATACAGGTACATTAGAAAACTTTCAAAATATTCAATAAGCAGTAAATTGGGTAAATGAATTATTAAGCAGTTTACTAATTTAAGAATTACAAAGTTTTATTTTAACGTTTGTTAAAAAGTTCAAATGCAAGCTGTAACAAGTGAAAAAGATGTCTAGTTTGATAAGCTAAACTTGTATGCTTATATGCTTATTACTAGATGATCTTTCTACATGCACTTTCATTTTGCGCAACGAAACCGCAAACCATTAGTTCAAGTCCAACAAACTTAAGCAAACGAGGTTGTTTGATTTGTGGACCTGCTTATAAAATTTGTGAGCCATTTTATCCTAGAAATGATAAACGATACATCAATAATTCTCACATTGATATTCAAACATACTTATGGTTATTTAGATGCGTTGCAGCATCTATTTGTTTGTTTGTAATATTCTTTCACAAAAAAGTATAAAAGGTGGACTTTATGCCAGAAGTATTATCTACCAGTCAAACCATTGAGTCATGCAGATAGTTTATGTCTATCTGTTCTAACAATGACCTTTAAAATTATGTACGTATGAGCATAGACTACCTAAGTGCGCGCCTCAGCGAACACAAAGGTACTTTGGACGTTTCCTGCTCAATATTATTATATTTCTCTCCACTTTTTCTGTGTCATCGTTTCTTTAAATAGTTTCTTTGTAAAACTTCTATATAAGCTACAAAATGTCATCCCTTCAGGTGCACATGCCTGACTTTGTTGTATTTCTGTTGTTAATATTCCAAGTATTTCGACTTTTCGACGTTTTATTTTACGTCCAGAACAATGTCGCTATTTCAGAAACAAATCGCGATAATGTATCTATGTAAGCACAATACTTCGGTACGGAACCACCAAAAAGGATAATTCTTATTTTTTTAAGTTCGCTAATGTCAGAATAAGGTTTGTAAGAAAAAAACATGATGAATATTTGCTAAGATTGTACTTACATGCAGCCGCAACCCGTCAGTGTATCGTCGATCTCAATCCAAAGTCCACATAAACTATGGAGTTGATAGTCCATATAGCAAATGGTTGGTTTAACAACAGTGATGTATTAAAAAAAAGTTTTATCGTTGACAGCGTTCCAATTACATTTCAATAACGGACAGAGCATACGTACCTATCTAAACAATGCTAAGCACACAAAGGAGGTAAGCGCAAGGAGGTAGGTACCTACTAGATAGGAAATGAAATTGCTAGCAAAACAACAGAGTATATTTGCCCTTCCATGTCATTGTGACGATCAGACATTATCGACCACGGAGACGGGAAGACAAGGGGTCGTGGAGTGCGTCAGAGAGGAAGTCGTTACAGCTGGGGGGGGGGGGGGGGGGAACAAATCCAGCCACGAGAATGGGATGTCGCCTCTATAAAATAGATATGCAATGTATTCAGTTAGTTTTATAAAGGAGGACGAAAACGAACACATTAGATTCATTATAATTTAAACCGTAATACAAGGTGATAAAGTTCTCTACTCAATTCTGTCAGCGTTTACCGAATGAGTGTTCAGAGGAAATACAGTTTTTAATGCGCTATTTTCGTATAACGCTTTTGGTTTGATTCACTATTGGTCGTAAAACAAATGACTTTGGAATCCTTAATTACCAGTTTAATCAGACTTTCCGACATTTTAATTACGTTCTGGCAAACGTGTCATCGGTAAAATTGCTTTTCCAACGATTAAATATTACGTCCTCGCTTAGTAAATTAAATTTATTGTTTTAGAGGCATCAATGGTCAATTCGTTGTTTTTTGAGCAAAAAAGTTAATTTCATTAAAAATCTCATCCCAAATCAAGGTCGTATAGTATTAGAACATATGTATCGTAAACAGTCACAAATAATTAAAATATTTCTACAGAATAACTAAGAAATCCGAGCAAAGGTAAGTAAGAAACAAGACGATAAATACCGCTGCGGTGAAAGGTGCTACTTTTTCTGCTAACTGTACAATCGATAAGATCGCATGATAAGTGGGCACATCTCTGTAATGTCGCTAAGCCGACGGGATGAGGTACAAAAAGTAATGATAAACAGAAGGGGTACAAATTTAATCTAGGGCCTAGCCAGAGCTCTGCCCCCGGGAGGCCGGGAGCGGCCGGCGAAATTGCCAGAATACATTAACGAGAGGGTCCGACCGCCCTATCTCAACAACCTGCACAGTAAGCTACGAGTTAAACTCTCCCTGAATCGCAAATTAGTCACATTATAAAAATTACTGAAAAGGCAAACGGATTGATTTATTAAAACAAAAAATCTGCCGCTCTTTCGAACATTTCATTTAATTTAATCATCTATTTTAACATAACAATTGAAATTGAAGAATTGAATTGAATTTGTCGATTTAATTCCAATACTTAATTTAGAAGCATTCAATAGGTTGAATGCTGCATTACAAGAACTTTTAAGTATATCCATAATAGAGCTAGGTAAGTATTTGCACACACTTCGCGTGTAAAAATAAACGGCTAGGTACAGACTAAAACTAAAATAGTCCTTGACATTTAACCGCCGTGTTTTAATACCAATTAGTACCTAGTATAATATACGGTGTCGTTACTTGTCTATAGGTCACGTAGCAACCGACTATGTTATTAGCGCACTATTACTTTAAATTAACTATTGACATAAATCAGTACGTCGTATTTTACGATTAAAGTACCTCACGAGAGATGCAAGCAATTATTACGATAAGTACATTCTAATATTGTTATAGCAATAAATATATTGATAATAGGCTATTAACGTGATTTCAAGCAATACTTGACTGAAAATAATCTCCGCCTGAGGATAAATAATGTTCGGAGACAGATAAATTAAAGTTTGCATAAGTAATATTAATGCAATCATCTCTAATGTCTACAATACAAAAAATAACTAGTAGTTTAGATTACTATACAGCAATCCAAACAAATAAATGTTTAATCAAAGTCTTTGCATAGGTTCTTTATTTAACGTGATCGATTTAAGATATTGCTTGAAAATTAAAATTATATGTGTTGACTGCAATTTTTCGAGACAATTGTGATTCTAGTAGTAAGTAAAGGTTTCAGTGAAAAGTTGATTATGACTATTTAATTAGGTACGTAGTCTCTTACTTGATTTTTATCGGTAGGATTACTCATAGGTTTCAATTTTTGGTTTTTCTTGCTTTAAAAGTCATCGTGGCGGTATAAAATGTTTCATTTATATACCTGCGTATATAAATGAAAATCAGTTTGAGTTTTAAATCACATAAGCTTTGAATAATTGCACAAATGTAACATACTACATTACCTACTTTCTCGAAGATAGTATACTTTAGACAATTTGAATACGTTTCCACAGCCATTGTTTTAATTATTAGTTTCTGCTTTAATATTAAAATTTGACTCAAACAGACATAATTCTCCTTAAGTACACACAAGCGTATCTCATTAAATGTTCACGCTGTTCTACTCGTAACTCTAAGAGTCGTATCAGACGAATTTAATGAACTCGCCAAATGCTATAAACACGTTTATTTACCGCATTATTCTTTACTTCATAAGGTAATATTTCTCGGGTAACGTTCCTTAAAGATGATAAAATGATAGACACAGTTTAATGTACACCTTACACTGTATTTACATGAGGTAGAAAATGGGCTTTACTTTGGTTTGGGCCAATTAAGTTAGATGATTTTAAATATACAGTACAAAGTGTGTGTTTTAGAAGGAGTCAGCAGTGGTAATTGGAAGAAATTTGATTTGATACAGAAAAAAAATCTTTTATCTACATACGTAAAAATTTGTAGGATGTAATTTTCGGAAATAACATGTTTTTTTTATTTAATTACGCATCTAATTTAATTTTATCGTTAATCAAAAATATTGAAAATAAAATAAAAAATGCACTTGAAGAGTGTTCAATAGAGAAACTATCAGAAGAGACGTAGTAGTTTAGACCGAGTATTGCAAATTTTAAGCCATATTTCATCGTCGACAGCTTTATTCTGCTATGTATAAGTAACCAACATAAATTCAGAATATAATTTCCTCCATTCATTACTCAGAAACGCGGTCTTGAATATCACGCGGATTTTACTGCGCTTCTTTCAAATGTTACAGCATTTTTCATGTGCCCGGAGGTTTTACGAGCAAGATCCGATATGCCTAGGCAGCTCGGCGGCTAGAGGTTCGCCCTAAGAAGCTCGTTTAAAGATAAAATATAAATAGAGGGCATCAAAGTTACATAAATAACTTTAGTGAGAGGGATCATAAACATAAAACGTGTTTCCATCCCCGGCCAGTTCGACGCGGTTCCATACAAAAACACCGCTTCCAGGAACTACGGGTAAATTTCTTTTTATATGAATACTGACAATTCAACCGTCCAGAAAAAAAATTGATTACCCTGTTCTCACTTATACAATAAACCTGTTGGAGCCATTATTTCGGTTCGGTCGGAAGTTTTTAGAAGTTCCCCAATATTTTTTTATTTTTATTTTTTTAGTAGCACAGTATATTGGCTCCTCCCAGCCTGATGGTAAGCAAGAAAGAAACCCACATCGCGATTACAACAGATTTGATACCGAAATACCCTATCCGTTAGCATCGCCATACTGCGAAGCAAGATGTTTCTTCACGTTCTCCTTTTGAAGGAATCCATGTCAAAGGAAGGAGGAAACACATAGGCCGGCAACGAAATAACTAAAAAAAATAGAAATAAATAAATTTACAAAGACGCATCTTAACAAATAGCAGTAAAGTTCAGTATTCACCAAAACAAATAAAAAAAAATACGTAGAATCTGCGCTTCTCTTTAATCGTTTCAAGCAGTACATTTTGGAAAATCCTTTCTTAGTGCATGCCTACGTCATAATAACAAATTTCGTGACAAATTCCAGCACCACCCGTGAAGTATGTGTTCACAGATTAGTCAGTACCGGAAACCTTTTGTTCTGCATAAGACTAACTGTCGCAAAATACTTTATTCGTGTTATTTGCGAATGACAAGTCCCATTTGTCAATTTAGTACATCATTTATCTATCTGTTAAATATCATTAAAATCCATTCAGGTATTGCGTCAAAGAGTAACAAACATCCAATTATCAAGACAAATTCTCACGTGCATCATGAACGTGAAAATAGATTAAAATCACTTCAATACCAGAATTAAACTATTCTTTAATATGCGGTGAAAGCTCTGCGGCTCCCTAATGAAAGACAGTAATGTCTAACGATCGTGATCGGGTAAAATTCCCTTGTTCCTTTTGTCCTGTGCCCTTTCGCAGCAGTTAGCGCTGAGAGCACATGGGCCCTCCATCAGAGAGGTAATTAAAGTGACCAGCCGGACCTAATGGGTGGAGGTGTAGTGTTACTAGACCTTAAGAGATATCTGGGACAAAGCAGGTACCTATAATTTCTGGTTGTAATAGAAACTTGTACTGATATGCACATTTAGTGTATGTGAACGTGGTATTCGTAAAACTGCTACTCCAGATCCTACTTAGAATTTTTTTCATATTACCAATCACGTATCGTGGTAACTGAATGCTAGAATGACTGCGCTCTCTTAAAAAATAGGCATATATGCCTGACATATTATCACAGGACCTTTTTATAAGCGACATTTATTATTACCAATATTTAAAAGATTTTCTACTACAATCGTACCACAAATTTATAATATTTACCTACCTAACTAAAAATATATATCAGGTTTTTGTACTATTTTCCAATGAAAGTGAATTCTATGTAAGAACCAAATCATAAAACAAGAAAAGTCTAAATAAGTTCTGATTGCTTGCAAACCGTGTACGTTTTTACGTTTGCTTGACACGAAATCCATAGAAGCATATGAAGCCATAAAGAATTAGCTAGGTATGTTGTTTTCAGTATTTCGAAGTTAAAATAGTATTCAGGACAATTTCAGCATTCCAATTGCCATGGCTACCCGACTAAAGGCCGTAAACGGACATCTAGTGATCCATGCCATAATTAAACACAATTTTAGTATATACCTTTACGACATGATGCTAACGGTGCCGTGCGATGGAATTTATCTAATAGAAACCATTTTGCTCATCATATCGAGGCGATGACACCGTTCACAAATAATTTTAATGTCTTACTTATCTACTGTTTTTTTTTTCGCAAATAAACTTCAAAACTAGCGACAGGGGGTTCACACAGGTGCAATATAAATAGGAATAAATTTTTCTTGAATCAATATGAAGAAAGAACCACATCAAAATTCAGTGCATAAATATGTAAACAATGGGAAGAGAGCGAGGAGCGATTGTAGCAAAGCGATTTAGAAACTCAGCGAAATTAAATCCGTATTTCATAGAAAAATATGAAGAAATCGTGTTTTGACATCTGACATATAAAAGCGTCTTAATTAACTTATCATTATCCCTATTTACGACCTGTATTAATTTGTACGATCATTAACTAATAAACTACGAATGTCTATTAAGCATATGATTTGCCTAATGAAACAGACAAGATTTAGCACTTACGTGTTACTTACGAATAGTTCATAACTTGTGTTACCGGCACCAACTATAAAATCTGCCATTCAACTTATTATGTGTGATGATTAACAGCACATCAGGATAAACATTTGGATTTTAGTTCTTATGCCTGTGACATAAGGTCGGTACGTGACGTGACTTCCATTCGACCTTACAAGTTGAATCTTAGAAATTAATTTTATGCACAGGCACACGATTTTACTATAATGGGCATGAGAAATTGATGAAGTTCCAACTTCTATGGCTCTTATTTTACAAGACAGTAATTAGAGGAAAACCCCTAAAAATAACCAGGCAGGTAATTTAGCACGAATGTAAATTCATATCCATTGAGCGACTTTAAAATGGCATTGATGAGCACCCATTTATGAAAACGATTTGCGATCAATAAAAGTCATCTTTTATGGCAATAACGCGTGATGAAGGGGATTAAGAACTCTGTTGAAATTGAATTGATCCAACGTTTGAGGTATTAAAAAGACGCTTTTGAACTGATCCGAGATATTTTGACGCTCCGTTTGTTTTGTATACGAGTAAGTAAGTACAAAGACGTTTTGTCTCTAAAACATGAAGAGTGAACTCCGTCTCGCCGTCATAATTTAACCTCTAAGTTCATAATGACGCTGTAAATTTTATATTAAAGGGCAAAATTTAACTAGACTCCCAGCAGAGCGCGCGGACATCCTATAAAGTGTTAAATTTATTTACACTGTTCTATTTTATGCAGAAAAGGTTTTCTTCGGAAATCTAGAGAACACAACCTAGAGTCAATGTAGTAGCCAGAAATGTACTGTAGTATGTAGTTTGCAAAACTGGACATTTTACAAGTATTTTTTTGCAAATAATAGCAAACGAATGACACATTAAATCACCTTTTCATTAATACAAAATAGTTTTATATACGTTCAAAAACACAGATAAGCACAATACTGGTCCAGACGTGTTTTGATTAGTCACCCTTATAGCTTGTTCAGATTTATCTATGACCAGAGGAAACTGTGGCGATTAACTACCAATAACAACATTAATTAGTGCATAATACGTGCTCTCCGTTGTTCTCAATGAGCACCACCTAAAAAAATAAGAGGCTTTTCACCAAATCTACACGAGAGACTGGTTACTTTTATGTCAAGTTAGTGAAACATAGTGAAACTTAAGTCAATATTTTATTATAAGACAAGGTAGAGGTAAATTAGTATTGTTTTGTGCATTGAATTAATGAATTGTGACCCGTTGGCAAAACCATGAAATTGATTTATGTTCGACTGTGTATAAACGTAAACATCTTACCTTGTCTAGGTGACGAAATAATCAGTTACACTTATTTTAATTTTCACCAACTAGACACACGTTTACAGTTTCGTGTGTCGAGTTAGTAACGAACCCAAAATTAGAAATAGTCTGCCAGCAGCAACGTGCATAAGATGATTCCACAATGCACCTGCGACATATCAAACGATATTCGAGGCAGCGTCTGTGCCAACTTCCTAGTGCAAACCTCGCGTACAGACACACACTTTGGACTTTGGGCGGCCTTATATCGGTCGCATAAAACCTAATATCGAATTGCAAGAGTTTAACCAAGACGTGCTGTTGACCGTACAAATCCCACGCGGTATCGCCGCATCTTGTCCTATCTGAGCCGAAATATTAAACATGACTGCCGTAAGTGCTTTGGTCAGATTCTGCACGTCATTAGACTTGCATACATTTTAGATTCTGCATTCAAGATACGGATAGTTTGTGAAGCTGTTCTTTAATATGAATCTAGTTTGAAATTAGTTTCAGTGCGGTCGTGGCGAGCTCACAGAACGTGAAGGCTTCATACAAGCTCAATGGTCTTAAATAAATAAGAATTCAGAACTACAAATTAGCGTTGTGAAAAGGTACAAGCGTGTTTAATATTTGAAAACACTGGTCAGGAGCAGGCACTCCAATGTTATCCTTTAATTAATAAAAATCTAAAACTTTTGCACTCAGATTGTTTGTCAACGAATCAATAAAACGCCTATATCCGATTAGACATGCTCCACCACCGCTTCATTAAACAATAAAAATCTTAAAAACAAAATGTAGGATACGACGCAATAAAAAATAAAATATGGAACAGTTCTATTTTATTTAGAAAATGCATTGCAAATGAGTTCGCATGTCGACGCAGAGCCGATTGTCGCAGCGAGAAGAAGCAAGTACAGTGATAAATGAGCATTGGCTGTAACTGGTAAAAACCGGAGCTAATTAAAACGCAAAACTACGGCGATGGTGTAATCTAATTCAAGTGTCAGCAACCGAGGCGACCTCGCACACACTAATGAACTAACAGCCCCATGACTGCAATGAATGGCATTTCGAAACCTACAGTCACGTGCATTAATATAAATACGAATCCATACTTACTAATATTATAAATGCTAAAGTAACTGTCTGACTATTTGTTTGTCTGTCCGGCTTCACGCCTAAACCACTTGATTTTGATGAAACTTTTTGTTTCGAATTTGTGTATTACAATTACACTGGTCAACACAAGTCTTGTTTCCTTTATTTTTTTATCTGTTATTGGGTATTTATATGGCCCTGAGTATGAAAAAAATACTGGAAGATTGCTAACAGCTTCAGTTTTGGAAATATAGAGTTTTATTATTTTGCTAAAAAAGTACAGAAAATTAATAAATGATGTTCACAAAATTTCTATTGAACACTATCAAATGATCTTTTATACGATTTTCTTGAATGGACGACTTTAGGTAGATCACGTTGCAAACTCCAGCAGTAGTCTGCCATCATATGTGAGTCCCACCGCCCCTGATACCGCTCTTCCATTGTTCGAAGATCCTGATGGAATCTTTCACCCTGCTCCTCACTAAAATCACCTAGATTTTGTGGAAATCGGTCTAAATGTGAGTGCAGGAAGTGGATTTTTATGCTCATGTTGCACCCTAACTCTTGCAAGTTCGATAGCATGGACTCAACAAGCTCGACGTGGTTGTCAGATTTCTTTTTGCCTAGGAAATTACTCATAACCAAAACGAATGACTTCCAAGCTTTGGATTCGACTTCAGTCATTGATTTGACAAAATTAGGATCTTTCACGAGTTGCCTAATCTGTGGCCCATCAAAAATACCAGCTTTTAATTTTTCTGTACTTAATCCTGGAAACTTGCATGAAAGAAAATTGAAACAATCGCCACTTTTGTCAAGCGCCTTCACAAACTGTTTCATTATGCCGAGGATTAAGTACACAACACCTTCTTGACGAAGCCATATCGAAAACAACAACTAAATATATCAATGTCCAATAAAAAACGCAACTTTAAGTAAAAATAGTAATGGAGGGTAGTTAGCTGTAACTCAAAAACAAAAGCTGTGAGAGAAAAATTGTTACCATATTTAAAAAATACACGTTATTTTGAGATAAAAACAAAAAAAATTAAAGGAAACAAACGATTTTATTTTTTTTGTTGACCAGTGTTATCAATACATATTGGGACTGTTTACTAACAGTCACGTTTGAGTTATTTCGAAATAAAAATATGTAATTCTAGAATAGGTATTAGTTTTTGCGTGAAAGAATTAGCAAAATCTATACCTCTGACCTTTTGAGTTAACAATAGCAGAATAATCAGTAGTATCATCTAATATTTATACCTAAGGAATAAAACGTAATTCAGTATGAAAACCAAATACCTACATGGTTTAAGAATACTTCTGAATAACACTGAAACAAGAACAATCATCGCAAGCCACCGCGCCCTTTGAAACTTATTCAAACATCCGGCGACAAAGGGAGAAAAATGGCGTCTGTAATAGGAAATTACTCGAAATA
The DNA here is from genome assembly GCA_037074685.1 of Glyphodes pyloalis. Lineage (NCBI taxonomy): Eukaryota > Metazoa > Arthropoda > Insecta > Lepidoptera > Crambidae > Glyphodes > Glyphodes pyloalis. The sequence goes on from JAYKKO010000002.1 coordinate 4,918,932, forward strand.
AACCGTTTGACGACTCATCTTTGTAGTTTCCAGGCAAGACGCTACTTTATCACAATTCTTTGTCAATTATATGTTGATTGAAAATTCAAACGGGACAAATAAAGGGTTTTAATAATTAAAATTCGATATTCGAATTTGTACACGCGCATATGTAACGGCTACTAATTATTACATAACTGTGAACGAGTGACCATGATTCAATTGGTCTTTTGTCCAAGGGGTCAGATGGTAACCGACCTTATGAAATACCAGTCCTCAAATTCAGTTCAAGATTAAAAAGACAGGGAGTCTAAATAAAACCTAAAACTTTCACCCTCAAACTGTAATTAACATACTTTGTGTTTACACATGTAAAATTCCCAAATTCTTCAGAAGTTATTTACATAAATACGGCTCAAGTGTCAACGGCTGTCACAACAAGATTACCAGAGAGAAAAGTGAAAATGAATGTGTAAATATTTCTTAGAAATATTTTATTATGTTATCAGTAAACAGATCAAAATATAAAAGCACGTAACCATAAATTGCTCGTTCATATTTTACCATTCGCGCAGTGAAAAAGTTAACAGAAACGAATTTTATTTTTGATTCGACAATGCGATGTTGATTTATGCATGTTAGGCTCGCTTTGCTGTAGATAAATATTGGACCAATCATACCGCAATGTAACTTTCGATACGGGTATTATAGGATAGATAAAACTAGCCGTATATTCCATAAATAAATCAATAGTTTGTGTACAAAGAAAAAATTGGCGAGTTGTTAGCATTTGGCATAACGGGACAAGTCTAACAAAAGAGACAGATATTTGTGTTTACAAAACCATAACAATAAAGTAGGTCGTTACAGAAACATAATTATACCGAGGTATCGTCTACAAATTCAGAGGTCACAGTGATTAAGAAAAAGAGGCAGGCGAGACTCTAATTCGACCATTCATAAGTCTAAAATTACTTGTAAACCTTTCAAGCTCCCATCGCATGACGGAACGCGACCTATTGACTTTCAATTAATATCTGGCGCCTCCTGCTTTGTGAAACGGAACGCAATATATCAACCAATATCTTTTTGTATCTACATTTTTACATAACACTATCTCGCTCTTGTGATTAGAAATGCAATCACTTTTTATTCTCTTTCATCTGATGGAATAAGAACAGTAAAACGGTATATTCGAATCGGAATTGTGTGCTGGCGATTAGATATTGAATGGATAATAAAAACTGAAACGATTCTGTAGGTGGATGTGGATGGAAATGAATGAACACATTCATTGAGTTAATAAAAGTAAACTAATTAGAACGTTCAAGATTAGTTACCATGAAAGGCACTACAGTCGAAGGCAAAACCCGAAGTAAGGACCGTGGGTAGTAACTGCAATCTATCTGCCTATCGTTTACTTGACAGCTATTTTGTTCTGTGGCATCGATTGGTGGTTAGCACAACGTCGGTGCACGAGAGAACGGTCAGGCGTGACGCTACGAGGTTAAATCGGTACAGTCGACCCACGCAGAACCACTAATTAGGAAGCGCACGCGCAAGGGCGCTGCACCGCGAGCGCTGCGCGCGCGACTCTCTTTGTATATACCCTCGGAGATACGACACCGCGGAACAAAAGACACAGGCAGCGGAACAAAAGAAATGGCCGGGCAACAAAAACAATGGCCAGTCGAAATACGAGCAGTGTGCAGCGTTGTTTAGAAACACAAAGGGATGCTGTGTTAAAATTATGTTTTGTTAAAAACTCACGCGTTACAAGGAGCAATGTTTGCCAAAGGATGCGAAAGTGAAATGCTAATATTTTATTTTTTTAAACGAAACTTGAGAGTTCATATGTAAACCAAATGCTAAAGTTTTCTTTTTTAAAAAGACAATTTTTTATTAACCTGTTCTTTACTAGGTTATTAAAAACAATATAAATAAATTAGGCCTTCACAATATTTACCTAAAAGCCAGACACTATTTCTATTATGACTGGTTTTCTGGGTCTTACGGCCTGAACAGTAACCAAATATGGTTACATTGATACCAATAAGAAAAAAAAAATATTTCTACCATTTTTCACGTCATTTAATGTATTCTTCGTTTAGAAAATACTGTGTTACAAAATTTGTTTCAAACAAAAATAATGTAATATTTTAAGACAGAAGTCGACGGGCTACTGAATGCAAAAGTACTTAGTTCAAATCATCGCTCCGCGGCGGCACTTTTCAACTGCCAATTTTCCCTCCTTTGTTTCCAGACGTTTGAGTTTGTACAAAAAGACGCGGGAGGATCGTGATGAATATTTTCCTTTCGCTGTCATTTTTTAGGAGGGCCATTTGTATGACGTCACGCTATATTTCTTTGTCTGGTCTCGTGGCATTTGTAGTAAGGCTTCTAAGGTTAGGGTAAGTGAGTCAGCACATTAACTCGTTCCAGGAATTGCGGCGCAAAAACGTATGCATTCTGAACGCAGCGAAAATGAGTAAGCCGAGCATTAAAACAAGGTATAACGTTGCAAAAAGAGGAATGTGTGGACGACGTCACAAAGAATGACGGAGTAGCATACAAAGAGACAGTGCATTTCATTTAGCGGAAGCACTTAGTTCTATTTCGGTGATGGCGGGTCGCGTTGGGCAGAACATCGTGTATAAACCACTCATCGGAACGCTTAACGCCTCACCGTTTATTACTATCGTGTAGTTTCGTCAGTAATGCGAATGTTAACCGCGAGTAGTGTAAACTTGTTTCACAGGGCGTATTGCTAATGCCCCAAGCGCACACAATGATTATTGACCGTGCCAGCCGGTCGTACCGTGACGCATTATTCTGGTATGTTTTTGACTAAATCTCTGACACATCTATTAAGCATACATTCAAAGCTCTAACTTGCAACTTCTCCCGCATAATATCGTGATAAACGTCAAAACAAAAAAAAGACTTTCCGTATCGGAATCCTTGGTGACGTTTGTGATTAAGGCAAATTCCAAATGGCATTTGTAAAAGTGTGTTTGTGAAAACCAGAATCAAAGGTGGTAATCACTTGTCGTGCACAATACCCAAACAATAGGGAAGCGGACCTAGTAAAAAATACCAGATATTTATAAATTTTTGACACGAATTTCTTTATTTCAATTTTTGTCAATAGTCGATGCAAAGATGGGAGCTTATTACGTCACTGTGGGTAAACAATTTAGCCAATACTGACTTCATGCAACAATTTAATTTAATTATTTTTTGATTAGGTAGAAAATGCAAAGATACATGTCCTACATTTTTTGATAATCGAAGAAACTGACTAAAAATCAATTTATAGTCCGCTTCCCTGTTCTATGTCTTATTATATGTGTGATCAAGACAAATGCTATCACATTGATGGTTACCAAGAGTGGAGATCGAACTCACACACAACCCGTAATTCCATAGACAGGAGCGTTAACCATTGAACCATGCCGTCAAAAATGTCTTCACATTTGGCACGAATTTTCAGCAGATTCAACCAGACTACGTAATCAAAACGAGCATAACATTTTAAAACTGAATACTATAAGCAGAACAGTAACATAAGGTTTGTTCTACCAATTTCGGCCACGTCGAATCCCATATTCGGTCACGCATCACTATACTAAGTAACGACAATGTGATATACCTGACGCATACCCATATTACCTGCTCCCAAATGGGCTCTTACCCCAATTCCTCTGTAGAAAAGCCTCGTTAAACTTTTATAATTCATTTTGTTCGCTAATGCTCCTTTAATCACACTGTCGATGCGGAAACATTGTTTGGACGTTGTCTTTGAAAGCTTTAGGCGCAGGTAAGACTTGATTTAAGCGTGTTTTACTAAAGAATTTCTTGATAAACGATAAATGTACATGTGTATTCCAGCCAAACAAATATCATGGGAATAGAGCTGGAAATGGCAAATAGATGAAAACGAAATTGAATTTAAAACAGTTCCTATCATTGTGTGAGGTTTCCCTACTTAGATAGGCTTGAATAAGCTAATTGTCTTATTTATAAATATGATGATTCTGTAGGGAATGACGTGACGACTCCATACAAATAAGTTTGGTTTTCTTTGTAAGGTAAGATGCAATCATTTCGACTAATCGGAACAGTAAATAAGGATCATAACCAGCACAATGAATAAAAATAATAATTTCAGCAACTCCTTCGACACATCTTTTATTTTATGGTCAACTGTGCCCAAAACATTTTTACGATGACTATCTATGAACAAGATTGAATAATTTTGGAAGTACTCGCAAAGAGTATAGTTCGCCCGACCGCAATAGGGTTGCTGACTGGCTTATCAACTGAGATACTTTTAAACGCCTGTCAAAACACGATGACTTCATAGATTTTTTTATGAACTAACTCTTCGACAATAGATCGGCGATTTTCAAAATAACATTTATAAAGTAATTTGAAAAAAATAAATATGGTCGATGTAACATAAATTCCTCTTTTACGGCATTGATACTTTAAAATTATTTGTGAATAGTATCCTTCATCCCCATCCCAATTAGTCCTTCACTATTAAAATTAATACGAGATTTTAAGAGCGTATAATGAACTGAACTGAAAAATTATTTTAATCTAGTCTCAAAATGCTCTTGAGATCAGATAGGTCGTGAGTCCCACACTAAAATCGAAGATGAACTTGTGTCAACTTCGAAAATTTCTCGCGCTCAATCCCGTTGGTCCCATAACTTTGAAAGATTGCGAGATCCCAGTCGTGTCGGACGAAAATAGCGTTTCAGAAAGCAGATAACTTTTTGTAAGATAAATCAAAGACCACAACTGATGGACTAGGGCCAAGTCAAACTGTCCCAGTCACAGCATTTACGAGAGCAGCTAAATATAGCAATTTCGTCCTAGTGCTCGCATAACCTAAAGGTCCTCTCTCACCTGGAGCATTAGCTACGACCCAAAGTATAGTATTTTTGTATAAAATAAGGGCCTAAAATCATATTTGGGTTTATCGAAAGGGTAAATAACATTATTTTTACGTCTATGAGAAACACAATGTAAAAAGGGACAGCGCCATTTTTTGATACCACCATAACTAATTACTTATTATTGATATTAAACACTAACAATAAATTTGTAAAATTTCAGGGGCGAACTGAATATTACAGTGCACAACTTGTAATTCTAGAGACTACATAATATCATTAGTGTGACTAGTTTTATTTTAAACGTACATACTGTTATTTATATGGCAATGTTATTACATATATTTAGGTTGGTAGCAGTGAAATGAGTTTATTATATTATGTCAATGTTGGCAACTCTGTCGGAGAAGCGTCTGTTTTAAAATTCATGTTCGCAACGCACCGGTATGTAATGTAACTCAGATGAGACTTAAGTAATAAAGTGTTCATTACAAAGTATAAGCCTATTTTATTTAATAAAACCACAACACATACAACTCCCATATTCATAAGAAGCCGGTAACGGATTCGAATTTGGAAAGTAATATTTCTCTCTTAATTTATTAACGATTGAACAGAGACAAAACATCGACTTTCCGTATAGGTATAAGGAGGCAGGTGAGAGATCACCTTTAAGCGAACCGTGCATTTCGGGCTCAATTGCCTGCAGTGCGCTCTGCAAGTGTTTTCCTTTGTCCCGTGCGGTTTCACTGCGAGGTCGTAGTAGTAGACGGCCTCGAAGCCCGCCATTTCGGATTTCAATAAAACTTGAAGGGGAATAAATTGTCGGTACACGGGCGGAGGCGGTATTGTTTCTGGAACAGCTGACGCTTCGCTAGCCAGACGTGTCCGCTACGAAAAGTGATAAACGATATAATTGACTTAATTGCGAAATAGTTCGAACGTCTAGCGTCTGTCAAGGAATTGCTTAATAGGCTACCAATGATGTTCATGTTTCGTCTGCAAAAAATCGTGAATCAAACTCGGATAAACGAACCGAAATGATACCGACGACCGTCAATCATATTTTTTTTGTAATACAAGACAGTTTATCGGACACGTGTTTCGACAAGTACTCGCTTTAACTTTATAATTAACTAGCGGTCCCGGCGAACTTCGTTTCGCCTTAGAGAATTTTTCCCGCTTTTCTGTTGAAATTTTTCAAATTTTACCAAGGATTCCTAATTTTGTAGCCTATGTCAAATTGGAAGAATGTAGCATTCTATTGGTGAAAGAATTAAAAAATCGGCCCAGTACTTTTTGAGCCTATTCATTACAAACATACAAAAATAGGTACAAATCTTTCCTCTTTATAATATTAGTGTAGATAATTAATAACTAGCGGGGCCGACAGACTTCGTTCTGTCAAAAAGATTTGGAACGTGGCCATTGACAAAAAAACAACATTGGATCCTGGATGACCTGATCAAGAATCGAACGCAGGACTATTAGCGCTTGCGACGCCTGCCTTTAGGCAAATGACTTATCATTAGCCTACAACGTAGAGTATGGAACATTTGTTATAGTATGCATTGTATAAACGACCAGTTCAGTAGGTTTTACGACACCATTTTTTGCGCACAGCCTGGTAATAAAGCCGAAATATTTCAAAGAAATTAATTTCATTCATTACATTACTAACGCCAAGAAAAGAAGTCTTGTGACCATAAAAATCATAGTGCGCTATAAAAACACAATAGAACATGTGACATTAAATTTGAAACATAAAACCGGCAGTTATTTCAGTGAATGTGTATCGCGGTTAATAGATAAATGGACCCTGTAGTTAGGTATGAGCTACTGTGAAACTTGACAAAGAAAAGTATCCTTTGGGAATGGTATTTTAAATCAGTAATAAGATAAGAAGTATCAGCATTAGGTGTGAGGGATAGAAGATTATTCCTGTCTCTATCAAAGTTGCATGATAAATTGCTTATCAAAGTTTGGTGACGTTTTGAATAAATTGACGTAACGGATTGGACAGCGTGAAATTGGAAGCAATAATTATTATTTCACCATTTTATGTCAGTGATATTATATATAATAAATGGTTTGCTATTTATGGCGACAATGTACAGATTAAATGTCAAAATATAATCTATAACGACGTTTTCAAAAAATTTTAGGTATTTTTAAATGTAATCACATATTTTATTTTCAAATATTTTAATTTCAAATAGAAACATTTTTATTTTGTTAAAATAATAGATAAAATGAAGTCCGGTACAATAAAAAAATTAAAAATGTAAGTTAATCATGTCGGAAACAGTTATAAGTCGGAATTTCTTTTTTAAATGTTGTAGCTAAATGAAATTCATTTAGCTACAACATTTAATAATCAATAACGACACGTTTCTAAAAAGATCGCAGTTTCGCAGAGTTTATTACAAAAAATGCACAACGAATTCCGCATTGAAAATTTGGCAACAAACCCATCAACAAAATACGATACTTTGATTTAGTGTTTAAAAAAAACGTATTATAAACACGCCAACAGCCCCATAAAATATAACGAGTCTAAATTCAATGTCCCAGCACCGTTGACATACGCGACCGAGCCCAATGACGTCAGCCCAGCTAACGACCCCAAAGTTTACATGTTCGCAACAGGATTGAAATTGGAAACTTCCGATGCGCCGCTATAAATCTTCGCCGCCGATAGAAATCCAACAAAGACTAAAGTATCGGCACGGCGGCTAAAGCGCTGACAGTCGGAACAGACCAAACTCAATAACGCCGCGGAGATAAAATATGTAGAAAACGTTAAACAAGGTACTGTTACGAGTTAGGACGGTCTAATGCGAACTCTCCACGGACCGCGCGCGCGGGAGGGCCGATGTTCATTTAGATACTGTGTGTAATGGACCTAAAGTTTGCCGCTGAAAGCAATGTAATTAGTGCCAGAGAGGAAAACTCGTTGGAACCTGGAGACTGGAAGCGTTTCCATCGGTACTAAGTAGAAATGCAACGTTGGGCGTCACGTCCAAGGGTCAATGAGCCCGCCTCACGGCCCGTTAACACGACCGACTCATACAATCCTTACGTGCTCACCTGTCTGAAGATATTTAGCGAGGTACGTTTGTAGAGATTAACGTAAAAGGATACATTTCCTGGAAAAAGTCGAGGCTTGGCGGCTGGAGGATGTCTAACGCCGATAGTACCTGCAAAGATAAAGTATAGTGAATGGACCGAAACGAGCACTCAAGGCTTTTAGGCTCAATAGACGCGACTATAACTTTTTTTAAATGAAACGAACAAAAAGCATTTTATTGCATTGAAATTCTGTGATATTTTTATTTGAACAATGAACATTGCAACAAGCATAGCGTCTATCTATATTACCTTCATTTATCCTCTATTGTTCACATAAGTGGTATCGTCACACTTTTATGCCATTTTAAAGAAATTTGTTATTTTTTTGCTATTACTTTTTAGCAGTCATGCGGCAAATGTTTCACATCTCAACAAACCTTTATTTATTAGTTGTGGTTGTGTTGGTTGTGTTTTTACTTATTTCGGACACAAAATGTCCGACATTTTATACAAACATTGTAAAACTTACTCAAACCTAGTATTAGTAGGATATTTTGGTTTTAAACGACCATAACTCCACGTCATGCAATGGCTGGTCACGCGCCCTAAACAATACATTGGTTTCAATTCGTCGTTCGAATGGAAATCCACATTTATACGCGCCGACAAGAGCACACATCAACAGTACACACGATCGATAAAACAGCGAAAATGAATAAATTATGAGTAGCGCATTATAATTATTGCATGACAAATGATAACCAATCCAAGTTAATTACCATAATTGTTTGAGCGGTACATATTCTATGATGTACGATTACTGAATGGTAAAAGTTTCACGTTATTCAACAGGACTTAAAATGTTTAATTAACTCTTTCAGACCTATTTGGTTTAGACGATAAATCTCATTGAGATAGGTCAACATAGAATATCTTTTTAGCACAGTCTTTGCTTAATACCACTATCCCCAATTTTATTTTTAATCAAAATAGTAAATATTTGATTTTTTCCCTATGTGACTATCTATGATGGCTGCGAAGCCTTATTATCTTCACCGAACTTGGCACTTACCCATACTTGATTGAAACAACAGAATAGAATAGAATAGAATAGAAAATATCTTTATTCATGTAAGCTTTACAAAAGCACTATGAATCGTCAGTACAAATAAAGTATTCTACCGCCGTGTTCGGAATGTTGATCATGTCGAGAAGAACCGGCAAGAAACTCGACAAACAAAGGGCGCCCCCTGACGGGGTTCGAACCTCGAGTCAGGCTGTTCCTGGGCCTTGGTAATGCCAGCAACCTGGTACGGGCCGATAACGCGAAAAGGATCCTATTGCTAAGGGAGGGGAGGGGAGAGTGGAGAGGAGTGTCCTGATAAATTATGACGCAAACTTGTCGTCTGTCGTCATTGATATAGTGACGTCATCGGAGAGGTCTAGAATCATCATCTAGGCTGATGCTTCCTACTGTAAAGGAGTGTGAAGTTATAAGTAACTTCACCGACTGTACTTTACATATTAATCTAATTAAGATTATTATCTTAATTAATTTAATATGTAAAGTACAATCGGTCTAATTAAGAGTGTCATTTACACTATACAAATTGGCGCGGATCAGGCACCATTTTGATCCGGCTGATAATATTCAGAACGGGAGGAGCAGCGCCTGCGTTAATTGGCGCCAGTTTGCGTAAATGAACAGCATTCGCCTGCTTCCGTGAAATATCCATTTATGACGTAAATAAATCATTGGACTCACAAGTATTCGATATTCGTTCGCGCTTCCTGTGCGTTTGATAATTGTGTAATGTGTGCACGTCGCAAACACAAAAATACACGCTGTTTTTTGCAGCACTAAATCATAATTTACTTATAATTTATTGCACAATTTTAAAGCTAGCAGCGTTCTCTAGCAGTCAGCTTTTAGATCATGCAAAAAGTTTACTTTGGGTGCCGTAAAGGTAAAATAACGACAAATTTATTATGAATGGAAAATTCATGCACAAAAACTATAGTAAAACAATCCATCGATTTTTTACAAAACAGCACATTTGTATAATATCGTCCTACTCCAATTTGCCTGGACGACGAAGGTGGCCTAGCATTTTTATCAAAACTTCATGTTTCACTTTTTCTTCTTCTAATAAAAAAATGGTTAGTTATAGATAAAATTAACAAATCCATTTATGATGAGCAACTTATACACTCCTAGTTGCACATCATATCATATCAACACGTTCAAGGAGATTCCCAGAAAGGTGATAACAAGAACTGTTTTGTCAACACTTCTATTAAATACTGATTTAATAGAAGTGTTGACAAATAACATGGAACAGAAACTTACGTTCTCATGTTTGAAGAAACAGAGCATCTTCAGTTCCCGGAAGACTCGCTTGGATGAGACGAGCGACTGGAAAACGTTGGGCAGCTTCTTGAGGGCGACACGCCGGCCATCACGAGGGTCTGTTACTGCCCTGTGAACAATAACAATATCTCGTTAATAATTAATAAATATTGGACAACATTACATACATATCTCTGATTCTGTGTTAAGTAGCTAATAAAGCTCATGTGTTTCAGAAATCGGAAACAACGACGGTACCATAATACCCAGACCGGGACAATAAAGAAAAGTTCGTTTTCACTATTGTCCCGACTGGGAATCGAACCCAGGACCTCAGAGATAATGCGACGCCTAAGTCCGGCCCGCTCGTCTCTTGGCTATGTAGATCGTCAAATAACCTTTATCGGTTTTCCGGTGGAAACATGCTTTAAAGAAGGAAATAAAAATTTGTAGACCATCACAGTTACACAATACAAAACAACACAAAAAATAAGGTAACTGGCGGGGCTAATTAGGCTCCATCTCATCAAATACTGCATTTTGTGAGCGTGGGACGCATCTTGATTCTATAAAACGACTCTTCAATTTGTAATTGATAACTTAAACCTATAAAAGTGACTCCTCAAATGTGCTGCTATAAATGGAGCTACATAACAAAGCAATCTATACAATTAATATTAAGAGGATATGCACTTTTGTTTGTAATGAATAATAAATCAGACAATTCTCAGTTTCATATCATAATGGTAGCAACAACTTTCTTGAGTAACACAAGGCACTTTTATAAAAAAAACTTACATGCGAAGCTTGGGATCAAATCAGATTTTTTTATTTCAGAATATTTACGATAACAGAAAAAAATGCTTTCATATAATTAATATTTAGCTCAGATATAATTCTTAGCATCTACTGTAACTTTTTGAGTGGCACCTATTTAAGTCATATTTATCTATCAGCCAAGACCGAACTTAAGACTTCACATGTCAGACGAGTAGGCGTTACACAATAATAGAAAGATCGTTCGTATTAAACATAATACTACTTGGTAGTTATGAATTACTCTATACGTCAAAAGAACCTTCAGTCCTCGTACCCGCATTACCATGACAATGAGAATGAGTTGGAAACTATCAACAATCCAGCTATGTGAGTTTGCTCAGCGGATCGTGACGCGTATTGACACAACCGCCCGCCCAAAGTTCACCATTAACATAACAAAATAATTGTTGTGACAGCCGAAAACCTAACTATACACTACAGTGAAGTACATTCATCAAGCATATTGTTTATTTGTAAAAAAAAAGTTACAACCCTCTAGGAAAGTCAAGTTAGAAATTTGTATTTAAAATATCTGCTAGATAAATTTTAACAACTTATCCGGTCATTGAAGGCATTTACCCACTTAGGTATTAGGCTATTTTTTATACAGGTATGCAAGCTAATGTTTAGATTGTTTCTTCTCGTAGATATTGTTACTTTCATGTGTCTATGTGTAGATATTTTTAATATTTATATATAAAACTTAGATAACATTTACTCTTACTATTATTTATTTTATATATTTTGTTGTACTCCATGAATTTTAATAATCCCGCAGAATGACATAGGTTGTACACAGCTAACCACAGGTGCAAGTCTCTTGGACTTGTTTATAGCTAAGACGGAGGCTCTCCTCCAATATTTATTGCAATGTGCAGTAACTTCCTGACTGTATGCATACGGTGTACAATCACAATGTACGGTCACCGAAATGACCTAACGTACAAACCCCATCTTATCAACAAAAAGGAACCCGTTTCTTGTATCATAATAATCAAGTACATCTTGTAGGTTCAAAGCACGTCAGACCATACATTACGACCTTGGCACCGCCCTTATGCCGTTCGCATAAGAACTGCAAGTATTCACTTTGAAGTGCTGTCAACCGTACAATCGACAGCTCATCACAGTAAACACTTTCAGGGCGATATTAGTTTACATGCCTACGACATAGGCGTGTTACAAAATCCAGTGTTTGAATTTACAACAACCGAAAAGAGTCTGATTCATTTTGGTCTATTATCAACAGTGTAAGGCTTCCAAGATAAGCTATATTTGTGGTCTATTACCTATATAGAAGTTGACCGAAAGTGTATGCCATGAATTATTTAAGTTATTTCAAATAATTATCCTACTAAAATATTTGCTTAGATATGTATCTATTAACATTTTGTACAATTTAATATGTTACATGGAGTGTCACTCCGATATTTCGATAAATGCTGAGTACCTATTTTCCTATATGTATAGTAAAATAATTTTATTTAAAATGCCATTCTATTAATGCTATAAATGTAACTAAATTAACGTTTTTTATTTCTTTACTCAAGATATTTTGCACAAAGTCAAATCGAAAAGGACTTTATAACTGTATCAATTTATTGTTACAAAGAAAAAATCCAATCAATTGGCAGTTAGAAAAGTGCATGGTTAATTATCTGAACTTGAATAGCAGTTTGCCTACTCACCACAGAGCATACTACATCACTCCAACAAAGCAATGTCACTTGAACCTCTCAACACAACGGGGCCGCACAAAAAAACACGTCAATTCAAGAATGCAATCGGTATTGTGGAGGCTCCGAAACGTACCCTCGCATTAAAGAGACCGTTAGGTCTGCCCTTGCGATTATTATCGTCGAAGCGAGCCGATAATATCGTCGCAAGGGAAATAGGGATGGCAGCGGCGCGAGAGCAACGACCTAGGACTGGCCCAGCCGCTGCGGCTCCGGTGTTGCCAGACCTGAGGTCAAATGTTTTCTGAGGTCCTTTTGTGGTAGCATCTCCTTTGTAGTAACATTATTATTATTATTTTAGGGTTAAAAAGGTACTTTTTTACATACAAAGAGAATTGTTACGTGTTACTACTAGCCCTCTACAAAGTCATTGCAACTTTAAACTTAAATGGCAATTTTGCATAATGGTTAGGATTCTTGGATGTTGAAGCAAGGGTTGTACGCCCAAGATAGACATTCGTGAGCTGAACATTTGTGTTCGTACTGTTCGTACTTCGGAATCAAGTCAAGATATGTAATGTTAACTAATATATATTTAAATATAGAACTCAAACAAGCAAGCAAGCTAGCTTTTAGGTTTATTGTGGTACTGTGTGATTGGGACGGAAACTTATAGAACACTTGTATTGCAGGGAGAAACTAAAAGTTAAATGAACTACCTACTAAGAATTACAAAAAGGAACTGACTAACCTCGAAATGGGTCAGAAACTGGATTGCGAAAGTCACTACCATTACTGAACGGAATGTTGAATGAAAGTTAAAACCACTGTTTGACAGCATGCTTAGTCGATGAACGGAAAATCGAATGAACTTCAAAATGACACACTGCATTTCGACTTGGCTTGTTTGATTTATTCTCAAATCAAATCAAAGCGTTCGTGAATACTCATTTGATGATAAAAACTTATTGTTTTACTATTTTATTCAATAAAATTTATATAAATACTAAATTCCAACATTTCCATTCCTAAATATTACACCTCAGTAATGTTTTTGCAACGCTCTGCTACTGCCGCGCATGTATAAAAGTTACCAACTTCATTTCGTGGACCCCACCGAATTCGGATGGCAATTACAAATGCTAAATACCTGCGCGGATTGCTACGCAAATACAGTCCCAGAGTCATAACGGATATTTGAAAGTAGAAACAGGAAGATTTTTCACACTTTAATTTCATTTAATTCATACAAACACTATGTTTTGAATGCACATGAGACAGCGCATAAATTCTCACTAAGTACATTTAAAACCAACCTTTAGTACTATACAGCTGATCGTATAATGACGTAATTCTTAACGTTAAATAAACTATTACCTTTTTCGCAGTAGTAATATTTTTTAATAAACATTTCCAAATTAACCTGAATTAGTGCGTTCCTGTTTGAGATGGTAAATGCAAGACCAAAAAATGTTTATTGCGAAGACATCTCATCATGTTACTGCCTACCGTAATGACACGACATTATAAGCCGTGGACACTTTTGAATGTAATTGAGAGTCTATTTATTCACGGGAGGTCATTGTTTACATTAAGTCATCCACCTAGTCGAAGGCACGCGTATCGTTTCAAATTAGGGATGCCCCTGATTTATCGACGACAACGAATCACCCTTAGAGAAGAGACACAAGAGGCATACCAATGCGACGTTAAATAAGATACTCGTAATTTTTTAAGTTAGCATGAAAGTTTGACGACCTCCGTAGCCGAGAGGCAAGCGTGCCGGACTTTGGCGTTGCACCATCTCTGAGGTTCCGGGTTCGGTCCCGGTCGGGTCAATATGGGAAACGAACTTTTCTATATTGTCTCGGGTCTGGGTGTTGTGGTACCTACCTTCGTTGTTTCTGATTTCTGTAACACAAGTGCTTAAGCTATTTACCGCAGAATCAAAGCAATGTATGTGATGTTGTCCAATATTTATTTATTTAAGTATTCTTTGATTACAATTAGATTTCGAAGAAGATCCTTTTTCAATGAGAATTTCAAAAAAGTTTCTATGAGACTTTTCTTTGATGCTTACGCTAGTGTTATAACAAAAGAGATTTTAACGTTATCTAAAAAAATTTTATAATAGATCAGCTAGTTAAATAGTATCAACGTCTCAATTACTAAACGAAACAAACTCATTCAACAAAACATGCGTGTAATTTACAATTATTATTAAATCTCTCTTATCAGTATGTGTGCAATGAAGCTCAGCTTAAGTTTTTGAAATAAGACCGCATCACTTTCGAAGCATAACGTAACAACAAGCTCAAACAATAGCAGGAAAGAATTCAAAAGGTACCAAAACAGTCCTAGCTCAATATCATGACACGTTAAGCCCGAAATAATATTAATCCAAGCATTTACAGTACGTATTCGTTTGAAGTGTACACAGAACATGCTATTACTCTGTCGAATTATTCCAGGATATTTTCAATTGATTTTTAAAAACCTAATACAGTATAAGGGTCAGTTTTTTTGTTGTAACTAAAAAAAGGAGATTTTAAAAATAGATAAATATAACGAGATAAGGCAAACAAATATTCTGCTTGAAGATTATTTCATGGTTAACGCCTGGCTCAGTCCCATAAGAAGTCACTAATAATATCGGCAATAGCAATTATAAGGAGTGTGTTGTTTTAGACTGGTATGTATGAACATACGAGTATGTTAATTGGGGACTTCAAATTCTAAACCACACATCAAATGAGGTGTTGTTCGAGGCGGCTTTAATATTTAAATAAATATACGAAATATGGCGCCTTCTTTAATCTATGAAGCCGTCGATTTAAAAACAACTGAATGACGACTAATCTAATTTCAAATGAAAGGCCATAATTAGTAGGGTCATCACGCAAAGGTAAATTTGCAGCTGGATATCCGACGCAGGATATAAGGGCGGTGCAACATCCATAGTGTAGTCTCACGAGTTTTTGTCTGTACATACATTTCAAATTCAAATCAGTAGTATTTGCTTACGTTTTTGCTTGCGTACACTTGATTAAAGGAATAACTTTTATTTTGCGAAAGTTCAACATTGAGTTCGTTATTTTCAATCCTTAGGTTGCAACCATCTTAAATGACTATCTTGCTAATACAGGTAGTTTGCTACATTAGGCACACAATTAAAACATTAACAGTAAGCAATATTTCGAAGGTGCAATAAAAAGCGACGGGATACCCCAACGTTAATTTACTAATTAACTATTTACGTTTTAGTTTTATCGCAAGAGATCACATTCAGAGGCGTAATTAAATTTTTAATTTGCAGCGCAGAGTGGGTTTCGCAATACGATATTGTATGCACGAGTTGCCAAATTACCATTGCGTTCGTTATGCTTTTCGAAAGCCTAAAATTACGTCCGAAATGCGACTACTTAGAGCAAGGTAATATAAAGGTGATGATGGTAACAGATAATAAAATTCAATGGGTTCAGAATTTTAAGACCAGTTTCCTAATTTGTGCCGTAAGCATAGCATTGTATGATCTTATTTAGTAGGTTCGTTGAAAACTTTAATGCAATGACGGCATTTCCAGATGCAGCAGAAACTGAAATGTGAGAGAATCTCTAACTAGACATATTCTGGAACATAGTGGTACTTTAATACTAGAAATTTTTGCTATTACACTGTCTCTCGACATCACGATTTTACACTTGACATGGAATAATATTAACTTGCTTGCACGACATAGTAACAAAGTTTGAAGTAAACTTCGTTATGATCGTAATAATTTATAAATTAATCGAAATTACAATCAAACTGACACAATGTTTGTGAAAAGTAAGTATTTCATAGAAAAAATGACTAAAATGAATAAACGGTGGTGAATTAGAAAGACTTTTTGAATCGAAGCAAGTTGTAGCACTTGTAATACTGATTACAAGTGAAGTTATTAATATAACTTGAATATTTATACCTCTATCGCACGAATTCAAATATTTTTATGCGGGATCAGACATGCAAGGGATCCCAATACCGCATTGCTTTTAGAACAGATTTGTTTGAAATAAAAATGAGGCAGACGAGTTCGAGTTTTAACACGAAACTGTACCTATGCTGCAGATTTTTAACAACACAGAAATGTAGGTAATAAAGCGATAAAGAAAAATATACAAAAAACGATGACGAGACGTGATTCCCACCAAACTAGTTACGTTCCGGTGGATGAACCACTGATAGTAGTTAGTAAGTGATAGTTAGTGATGATTCTTTTGTAAGGTCGTTTACACTCATCGGTTAACGTATTTCATCTTTACTTTTAAATTGTCCATGAATGACAGCTGTATCAAATTGACCACGTACGTTCTTTGACAAACAAATGAAAAGTTTGAAGAAATAGAAAATGTAATATCTGCAAGTGACTTCTTGCTTAGTTTAACTCAACTCAATTTAAGTGAGAGCCTACTCGGTACATTGGTTTCCTTGGATCTAGCTACTTTTCTATCTCATCATGATATTAAATTACAACAATAGATATTTTCTTACAACAGTTTTCTAGCTGTTTACCTATCAAGCTGGACAACAACCATTGTCGAATGTTTTACTAAGGGTGATAATATAAGCAATGGGTATGATGACTCTGCAAAATAATGGGTTCTATTCAATTGAGCATAAAAAATACTAACCTAACCTATTATATATTATAGGTTGGGCACAAATCAATAAGTTGTGGCTCAGTCAGTATTTCTGTTACCCAAATTAATAAAAAGGTTCCTGTGAAATTATTACTCAAAAAAACGTATTTTATTTATCAACAATAAAAAAATATGATGATGCAGAATAAGACAAATATTTATCGAAATTTTTTTAGTAATCTTACTGTTGAACTAAAGTCATCTATCTTGTATGATATTTTACACCTCTAGGTGAAATATAGCTCAAGAAAGTCAGATTATGGCAATACAGTAATAAAATATTTCTTGTTTGTATTTTGTAGGCCTTTCGCAGCCTGTTGTAAGAAACGAAAACATTGTAAATGGGTACCTTCACGCTTTTCCTATTGGCCGATTGATCAAGAAACTATTTCCTCTAGCTAGTCCGTGAACCGTGTCACCGCCAGCGAACCGAGAGCGTGGGCAATTGGTGCGCCCCCGCGTGGTCACCACTTGCCTCATCGTGTGTGAAACTGGGACTAGGTTAGTCAATAGTCTGTATAATTGCGCCCAAAGCCTGTACGGTAGACCGCACGTCGAGGTTAACACTTGCTCGATATTAGTTCTTATGTGCTCGTCATAAAGGCGGCACAAAATCCACAGTAGTCTGACGTGTTTTTGGTACAGAGCTTGGTCCAAATTAGCGTGCATCTGTTGAATAGTTTGTTAGATGCGTCCTGTATGGCTTTAGGTCGAATCTAAATTCACAAGCTTTAACGCTTCGTTGACGTCATAGGCTGAATAGGACTGCAAATAGGTGGCTTCTATGAAACTGTTAAGAAATTTTAATGAACAGTCCACAGCACGTCACAGTGCACATTTGTAGTTCAATATTGGCTCTTATGCCCACGACTGAAGGGCTGTGAAAAATCCAAAGCTTCTTTCTTTCTTTCTTACTAGCGTTATCCTTGAATTTCATCAATTTAATATTCATATTCAATCAGTTTGTAGACAGACTGCCACCTTTATGTGACCTCACCAATTATAACTTCTAAGAAATAGTCGCCCATGAATTCTAAAGTAAATTAGTCGCTAGTGGACGATCACTATAAGAGATGACTAGCAGATTCATTTGTCCTAGATTTATTTGATACATGTCTATACTTTATTCTTTTAACGTTCAATAATAGGCAGCTGAATTCAACTCATAATTTTTATTGAAATTTAATCACATTAGTCTGTTAAGACCGCATGTTAAACATTTAAATCTAGACCTAATTTTGAAATGTCAATTCTATCAACCGCATTCAGAATAGGAGATAGTATATGTTTATTTTTAGCAAAATTTCAATAAGCAAAAAGCGCACGTTCTTGGACACACTACATATGAGACCTCCATTTTTTAATGATCATGTTGGACAGAATGGAGTTCTTACGAGATTTGGGGCTTAGGGCCGCGATAATAGTGGTTGGTCGGACAAACTTGGTAAATCGTTTTTAGGTAGATGTTATTTATTTCTTGTGCATAGGTTGATACATTAAAAATAATACATATTTTATAAACGTTCAAACTGACGATGAAATATAATTACGAATCCATTCACTCGACAATTTCTTAACAGTATCATGAGAACAAGGCAGTAGTAGTTTAATTTCTGGCGATTCACAAATGCCTCTGTGAAGGTTTTCATTAATAAAGACATTTTCTATTATATTATATTCATCAACCTCAACACATTATAATTCAGACATAAATATCTTCATCCTTTACTCGTAAAAGTCCATCTTGTCCTTAGAATTGGTAGTATGTATAAAAAAAATCGTTTTGATTCATTTTAAAGGCTCATAAAACCAAAGTACTTCACACATTATTTGCATAATACCAAATTATCTGGTTCTTGACACTCAAGATATTCAGGATTTGGCACGTACCTAACCCTTGCTTATTGGTCCTGGCAGACGTCCGTATTATCTTCGTGGGGGGTCGCAATATGCAGGTGGCGACATCTGGGAGGGAGGGGGTCCAAAGTAATGGCCGCAATTACGAAACAGGGGACTTATCAATATCACAGTAAGTAGAAGAAACAGTGGAGATAATTAACAAAAAATCTAACACACTTTATTTTCTATTACTCCACTCTACAAGCATGTACTTATTTACATTCAACCAATCCTAAATAACATCATATTTTACGCGAAAGTTTAAAATAATTAATTGATTAGAATGTATATATGTTACACTTTCACGCAAAAACTTCTGAATGGAATTGGATGGAATAGAAGGATATGAGAGATAGTAAATTAACAAATACTAATACTTTTACATTTCGGGATATTAAGTAACTTACACGAAGTCGCGAGCAACAGCTAATTTTAAGACACAGATTGGATTGAATCCGTGAAAACATTCAAAATTGTTGTAAATTTGCTTTGCATCACTTCATGAAGACAAAATTTTGAATTAGGCAACTAATTTTACAATCAAATTAGTCGCAAATTGATACATTCAAAATTATCGTAAGTTACCAGCATAGTTTTCAAGAGATTCCTTACCGTGTCCCATTACACTGTGTCCATTCGTACCTAGTAGCACTGTACGCAACTGCGCTTAATAAGGCGTTTCATTAGGAGCCTTTTTGTTGTATTGTTTGTCGCCATTGTTTTGGTATCACGTACCGGTAGGTACTTAGCCGCGTTGCATTCTGATTAAATTGAAATATTGCAAATATTCAAAACCGGTCGCAAACAAGTTTATGTAATAACGGCTCTAATCATTTCCCAACTAGCTTTTAATGACTGACTCTGTCTTGATTATTACATTAGTAAAATCAATCAGTGTTAAAACTAGATATCTTGTTGTAGGTACTTTTGATATCATTCAACCTTCCAAAATTTTGTGATGACAGACTTAAACTGAAAAAGGTTCTATTTATTTTAGAAGCACCACAAGCAATTCTTTAATAAACCAACTAGAGCGGCGATCGTCTAAGTTAAACCGACCCATCTCAAGTACGAAGCGCCATCGAAGCCAAGGGCCAATGAAAACGCAAAGTAACATCCGAGCTAACGGCCCCTCGGCGCGACACTCGAGCGGCACGACATCTGTGAGTAAAAAACCTAAATTACGTGATAAAACAAACTAAAATGACGAGGCAAACGGCGATCTAGCCTCGCAAAGCGGCTTACTTGACGCAAACCACCGACACGTATTCAAATAAACGACGAAATAGGACCGCATTGAGCGGCACCTGCGAGCTGGCGTTACCGAATTAATGCCCGCACTCTGTACGACCAACTCTTTAAGAGTCGGGAAAACGAAATTCTTGAAGATTCGAATGAATTGAAAATTAGATGTGATCACACGTACAATAAAGATATGATTTAAAATATTTGTAAGGACTAGGAAGCAAGATACGGTACACATTCCTGGTGATAAAGTCAAAATTTAAGGACCGAACCACATTTGAAAGAGTTCTTATTTATATTGCGATAGTCGTGCTACTAGTAATTTATAGTAGTAACTATATGCTTTGCGAAATGAAACATCGATCAAAGTAAATGATGCAATAACAACAATTGTGCTTTGCCTCATTAATACCTAGTCAATGACTAGTAATGACTCAATCAGAAGAAGTTACTACAATATATTTTTCAAGTCGTACACAATAGTAAGAGATTTGACTACATATTTTAAAACCGCCAGTAACAGTGGTGGAACTCTCGCTAAATAACGGTTAAAAATTTTCTACAACACTACTAACAGAAATCTACAAATAAAATAACTGCTTCAAGTTTTAGATAAAAAATTAAGAAGTTACGAAAATCGTATATGATGAGCAATTATTAATGTCACGCAATTATATAATATTGATTATAAACTAATTATAAATACTAATTTCTTTATCGAAAACCGACTACCTACTCGCGAAAGAAGTTAGAAATACGAACTATAATGATTGTTTTGCACATTTTTCCTGTTTCTCTCAAAATCCACGCAAATTAAAGAAAACCATGCATAAAGATATTGAAACTTGTAAAAGAATATCGATTTCACTTGAACGCGGCAGTATTGTAATTGTTCCTCGTCGTCTTAAAATATTGAAATAAAAGCAATACCGCTGTCCCTTACTTTGCGGATGGATTTTTTATCTACAATAACTTGAAGGAATGGCTTTGAAGCTGCAGTAAGAAATGTCCGATCGCTTTTATATTTGAAATTCTGAGCATCGCAAGCCACTTTGGAGGATAACTGCGAATGACTTATCATAATAAACGTGTTTATAGGTGCCAGTATTGTTTTATTATGGAACTTTGCAATAACATTTATACGCGGACACAGTGACATCGGAAAAATAATTGACGGCGCGAGGATATAAGACCGCAGCCAAATTACAATCACTTCGATGTTGTTGTGTTCCTGCGTGTGAGTAACCACCACCAGGACCACTGCTACAAAGTAGCAGTGGTCAAGCCTTCAAGGTAAGGGTGACAAGTCCAGTAACAGCTTTATTATGCTGTACTGTATTACCACTTAACATATCAGGTGGGATGAGGTCAAGTCAATCTTGAAGTGCAATATATAAAAAAATAATAGGTAATAAATTTATTAAAAAATTTTAAACTTTAATTTTTTATGCAGACATGCAGGGCTAGCACATGCAAAATGTCAAATTTATCGCATGAGACGACAAAAGTTCCGATATAGCTCTCACCACCGCGAGTCTTACATAAAATAACGTGTCTCTCTAAACACTTGACATTGGCGGAATCATCGCGTTGTCTAGAGACGCGAGAAAGTTCCGATACTGTTAATTGGCTAATAGCACTCCGCACTCGTATTTTCAGCCAATCAGCAGCTGACGCACTGACTTCAATCGATTTTAAAGTTTGTTAAGAGCGCGATAAAATTTAGTCGCGTTGCGTATGCTATGCCTGTTTAATTGCGTTCGTGAATATAACGGAATATCAACAATGGCGGGTGAATACTTCGTACCGACGTTTGCGAAATAAACGTCCAATTTAGAGGCGTGTATTGACACCAGCCCGTCTAACTGTCAATCTTATGAGCGGCCATTCGCACCCATTTGCGTTTCGACGTTCAATCATTCACACGGTTCATGAACATTAAAAAATGCAATTATTTCCTCAGATCACAATAATAGCATATTGTTTGAAAATTGTAGTCATGTAATAGCAGATCAGACAAAAAGATTACGGGATGTAGTACCACCCAATTTGTAGAAACGATAATAAATAGTTTAATTAGCAAAAGCAAGCACACTTATGCTCGGTTCCAATATTTTACGATTCGTAATGTGTCAAAAATGACAATCCGTTTTTCTCCAACTGACTACGAGTCTGGAACGGTTTTAGCTTACGCTTCGTATAATTTATTACTGTCCTATCCCTATCTAAAACGGATCGTTTTCAAATATGGCAATCAGGCTATAGTAGACTGCAAGGAAATCTTGGGATCTTTTTAAGATTACAGCACAACCGACTTAGTTATAGGGCTAATATCGACTGTAATTTTATGAGCATGTATTTAACAAAAACTCATAATTCTAAATTAGTTTTTCCAGGTAAAAGTTTGACTTCTACTCTCATGCGCTACAAATTGAAATGGAATTACAAATTTACATTATTGCTGCATCATAAATCGTGTCGGTTAACACCATAGAGAAAGCCACAACAGCACAATTTGTCCGTATTCGATTCAAATCCTATTCATTTCCCGCCGATGAAGCCAGCCTTCTAATGCATTGATAAATTAATGTACGTATCAATTAATTACAACTACAGCGTTAAATTGCTCTACGTAATTGTGCAATATAACTTAACTATACATAGTTAAGTTATATTGCATTTGATTAGCAATACATTGCTAATCAATTGACTGAAATAATTAGTTGCAATTAGAATTGATTTCAGATCCAGAAATAAGCGTAAGACGTAATGAAACTGAATTGCTATTGACTTGAGAATAGAAAAACTAAAGCAATACATACACCAAACAGCGCGTTAATCGATATACCTACCATACGTTTCAGTTTATAAAATAGGTAACGAAAGCAAAATAAAACGCTCAGAACTGCACGAATAGCCTACTAATAGCTGACCAAATAAAAAGACGGAGCAAAAACCGGCGAGAGGATCAGCGAATAAACTTACAATAGAAAATAATAAAAAATGGAACAACGAAAAATTCCACAAAACGCAACTGAAAAGCGGTTCGAAAGCGAGTTGAACGCGTAAAATGACTAAAACAAGCGGGGATTTTTGTGTGTTGCGGCGTGGTGGGGAGGAAATCCACGCAGGGAAGTGTGTCAATGTCAACGTATCGGGTAACGTTCCTGTTTTTTACACATTCTCGGGTGAATTATAGCGCGACGCGAGAGTCCAGTGTCGCGGTGAAATACAGGTGCGCGATCCGGTGACATCTCACACGTGTTCCCGCGTTAATGTAATTGCTTCAGTTTAAAAACTGATATACCTATGTGACCATCTGTTGATGTGTGGCATGATTTACACCTAATATAACGAGACGTTAAACGTTTTCTACAAGATCAACCAAGATAGAAAGTGTAACTTTCCGAATGAGCATCACGCTCAACGCACTAGTTATATCGTAAATTTTTATGAAAAACTTTCTTTGCCGTTTGAAATAAATAAGTTAAGATTGTTTGTAAAGACTTCAATATAACTTTTGACGAATTTGAAAAGCAAGCTCGTTTTTAAACTTTTATTTATCTTTCACAAAAGAACATTACCCGTAACGAACGTTCTCATTCAAAGATTAAACAAGTGGTCTTCGGGAACAAGAGGTGAACTTTAAACGAACAGTCATAACGTCAGGTACCGGAACACTCCTGTGGGAGCTTATGAAAGATTTCGCGTTTGTTCGGAAACTTCCCGAGGTGTGCCGCAAGGAAAAACAAGATGTTAGGTTTATTATAAATAAATCCAGAGTTACCGGGGGAAAGTGTCCAACAAAATCGCTTCTTGGATCCTATGTTTGGTTGAAGCTTCTTAGACTTTACACTTAGGAGAATGACGTCAAAATTAGAAAACATATGGAAACTGTTTCTTGCATTCCTCCTCTCATAATTGGCTACTTGACAGTGTTAACAATAAAATATGAAAAGTGTTAAATATGTTAGCTTATTAGATAAGTAATAATTTTACATTTTTATTTTTTAATTAAAAGCATTTTTAGTATTTTATTTTTGCAAAATAAATTATACTTTTTTTATCTGTGGAACAAAAGAACCGAAACAGAAACCACCATTGCAATTTGGAAATGACAGCTGTCGGCGAAAATTATTTATCTTAATGTTTTAAAAACATTTATTATTTCACCGATTAAATAATAAATAAATGAAATGAAATGAAATTAAATGAAATGATTTATTTCTGCAAGTGGATTTACAATAAATTCTTTTGCACGTCAATTATTTTTTCCTACCAGCCTAAATAAATAAATATTGGACAAAATCACATACATTACTCTGATTCTGCGGTAAGTAGCTTAAGCACTTGTGTTACAGAAATCAGAAACAACGACGGTACCACAACACCCAGACCCAAGACAATATGGAAAAGTTCGTTTCCCATATTGACCCGACCGGGGATCGAACCCGGAACCTCAGAGATGGCGCGACGCCAAAGTCAGGCCCGCTCGCCTCTCGGCTACGGAGGTCGTTAAATTGAATTATTGTGTGTTTAACCGTATTAAGAATTTATTGAAACATAGCTGTTGCCCGCGACTTCGCCCGCGTTATTTCGGGATAAAAAGTATCCTATATGTTAATCTAGTATGTCATCTGTCTTCCTACCAAATTGTATCCATATCCGTTCTGTAGTTTTTGCGTGAAAGAGTAACAAACATCCATACTTTCAAACTTTCGCCTTTATAATAGTAGTAGGATTTTCCATTTATCTAAACTAAGTCGTTCCTATGCGTATCGGTTTGATGCAATGTTCGATGTCCAGAACGTTGACATCATAATTGCAACAGTGACGTGACTTGGCGTTTTCGCGCGTTTTTTAAATGTATTACACAAAATCTTATTTTTCTCTGGTTATTTATATTTTTTACTAGATAAATCGAATTGCTTGGGATATAAAATGAATGGGCGCACATTTTACAAAACTTTTTCAAAAACTGTCGAGTAGCCAATTGATGAGCTTTATTCTGAACTAGCGACCCACCGCGGCTTTGCACGCGTACTATCCCCATTTTTTACACATTTTCCACTTATTCTTCACTCCTATTCGTTGCAGCGTGATGTTACTTAGTCAAAAGCCTTCCTCAATAAATGGACTATCCAACGCAAGAAATATTTTATAATTCGAACCTCTAGTTCCTGAGATTTGCACGTTAAAAACTCTTCAGCGTAATAATATTAGTATAGATACGGATGAACGATGGGGTCTTTGTTCAAATGCTTAGTATTAATAAACTTGTCAAACAGCATGAGTAAAACATATTTTTATTATTTCTTTCTAAATGTCACGGCGCAAGGCCCTTAGCGGCTGCGACTATTTCTGCCGGCGACACACGAATGCTCATTTAAATTTAGCCGAGCACTCGAACCTGGTACGGGCAGGAAGTCGTTACAGCACGCGGCGCTTGACCCAATAATTGCTGGAGAACAATGAGACGCCCAATAAATTTGCATGGCGTTAAAGATACGATGTTGCTCAATTGTTAACTTGGTAAATTACTTTCGCGGCGTTACTCGTCCTTGATAGAGACCCAAATTTGCTGCTGACGCTGCCTATTGTTTTGGGAAGCCATAAAGTTTGAGAGATGCTGAAATTGGGATTTTAATTGAGTCAGGCAAACTAGCACCCTAAGCAATTAAAATTATGTTATGGTTTCGTTTATGCAAATTAACTACAAACGATTTATATCTCATAAAAAAAGTGCTCACTAATCTGACTTATATTGAAGTACGAATATAACATATATTTATAATCCAACCAAAGGTAATCGACCAGTCCGATAACGAATCTGCGACCCTGTCTCTCGCAGTTTAAAGTTGAAATGTTTTTCTAAACTGGGTGTAATTTTTCCACTATTTCCGCTTGTAATTTTTACACGTTTTCTATTTAAAACATAACTTAATGTACACATACACTTATAGATGATTGAGTTACTAATTAGTATTCACTTAATCGTTTTCAGCTTAAAGAAGATAATTTTAGTATTTTTGATAAACAACTAGCTGTTGCTCGCAATTCTCTACCAAACTGCATCAAAAATTCTTTCAGTAGTTTTTACGTCAAAGAGATTCTTACAGACTTTCGAGCCGTCGAGAAGAAAAGAGCAATCAATTAATGGGTGTAAATCTAGTTACTTCATAAAAGAACCCCAACTGCCCTACTATGCTTGGTAGGTACAAATAGGTCTAACTCGGGTTCTAATGCACGCCCTCATTTCGCCTCTCAGTGGGGCTTCAGTCACTCAAACGAACCATATGCGTGCTACATACATACCAAATACGTGCAGGTACGGTCTGCATCACAAGTGGTGAAACTGTGACATATGTATTTTATATAAAGCTTCTATTCAGTGCATTACTTTTAATCGGATACTATTAAACATGATCTTGGGTTTTGCTAATCGATGGTGAGGTACTACTAGTCTCTTGTAAGTGATAGAAGTTAAATTATGGAGTCAATTTTATATTGATTTTATTCACATCCTTATAGATTTCACCTTACACGTATGGTCATAAAACTCAATATGTTTTGGCATCGCAACGCCAATCCCGGATACCTCCTGAATAATCAAGGAAGGGTATACAATCAATCACTCATCTGGCCCTCACAAACTGAAACGTATAAATCCGGTACTTTTAATATTGACTGTACTTATGTCATTGTGGCACATACGTGGACTTAGTTTTAAAAGTCATACGAGAACATAATACGCACATTCAGTATTAAGTTACTCGTAATTAAATTATTTTCTAACCAACTTCCGCCCGTATCTCCGCTCCAGTAGCCCGGTTTGTGGGAGGAAATCCCTAATTGTACATATTCCCGTATCTAGCTCTAACAACTTCGTCAGATAATTCAATTTTATCTCAGGTTTGTACGATACTCATCTGTCACCAACATGCCTGATGCGTCTATGATTAGAATAGGTATTGGCAATCACAATAAATGAAATAACTTGGAAATGCAGTGGAGATATTTTAAATGATTTTAACATTGAATACTAACAAACCTTGGGCTAAAGCATTTGCGATCATGATAAAAACGTTAACATAGACTTACATACGTATGGAGTTAGTGGTATGGCTCTGGAGCAACCTTTATCTTTAATTATTTGAGTAATCACATATAACTAACTGGTGCTGCACCTTCCCGTATTTATTTCATGAGGACTATTCACCAGGGCTGGATTTTATTGGCACTTAATAATTTTACTGCATCCAAATCAATAAAATCTCCAAAGCAATGTGTTGCTACAAACACGTAGGTATGAATTCCTCTCAAAATGAACGTTTAACTATGAAATGCTAGGAACCACTATCGTCCTAACTTTACTTAAGTAAACTTAAGCACGTTGATCCAATATGCTTTGAATATTTATGTATGTAGTTAGCGTCATGTTACTTCTGCGAAATTCTAAGCTTATGTGGGCGTAGACCACGGTGTGTTCGCTGATATAGTAAGATCGCGTCATGATAACGTATAAAAATGTGCATATTCATAAAATGTATACAGTAATTTTAGTAGATATAACCCAAAAACATTTGATAAATAAAAAATACAAATTGATTCTGCAGACGGCGGCCAAAACACGTTTGTAGAACCAATTAATTTAAAAATGTAGTTCGCGATTGTATCTACGAAATTTGTACGTACATTTCTGAGGAGTAATTCCGATCTGATACATACAGACGTAAGAGATTCATTAATCATTCGCGAAACCAGTCTCGCCGCTATCGGCACAGATATCGCAATGATCGTAATAGTTCGAGTGAGACACGGAGATGACAATCGGCATCGGTCGGCCACCGTAGGAACAATGCGGCGCGCGCGCACGTCATTCGATGACGCGGTAGCGGGCGCGGCGCGCAAACCATACAGTGAAGTCAATTGCAGAAAAGCAACTGCAGATCGGCGAAGGTAGTGAAATAAAATATGAAATGCAAGTAACTCTGACTGAACTTTGGTATTAATGTAAAGAAAATATTTTAAACAATGGTCGACATTTCAACGCGCACCGAGTGTCAATCGATTTGTACACGTGTACAATTATTTAAGACCCGACCATGTCTTGAAACAAGCTTAAACGTGATCATTGACCTTGGCGGATTCCTTAAAAAGCTATAGAACACCGGTCGCCCGTGTTCAGCCCCTGAAAGTAGCGTGAAATTGTATGAATTCGCAACATTGGCAGAAGTACACTTCGCACAGAAATTTAGTTGTCATTTAACTTTACACAAATAATCGACTAAGATATTTGTGTCGTTGATAACCACATAAATTAGTCATTTTACAGATCAATGGGTATTCAGACAAACAACTTTATAGGAGTATTAGAGAGTGCATCAGGACGAATTAGGTGTGATATATCTAAATTGATGACGTGTAAAGATAAAACTATGCATATGAGTTTCTAGGAACCAAGAATAAAAACTTTCATTATGGCGTTTGATATTTTTAACCAGCTGTTGCCACCGACTTTGTTCGCGTTTTACGTGATAACAAGTAAATATTTCAAAATAATCTAGTATCTCATAAATCGTTTTAGCATATATATTCAATAGATTTTGTGCGAAAGAGCAACAAACATTCATCCAACCATTCAAACGTACTTACAAACTTTTGCGTTGCTAATATTAGTAGGATATAGTACATAGGTATAGTCAAGAGTACCTAAGTGCGTAAAAAGTTTTATGATTTGGGAAGTGTATGAGTACGATGTTACGCACCTCCCACGATAATCGTATGTACCTACAGCATTGTTAAAGTTTTGGTTTGCTTTAGAGTCTGTAGATTCGCATTGGTTTATGTCTCATCACGCTAATAGCTTTACTATGAATATCCGTACACTGTGGCCGCAAGTGCGGGCCTCGCCTCGTCACCGCTCAGCTGATCGGCTGCGTAAACAAATCATAGTAGACTACGGCCCACGCCATGGCGACTCCCACGACGCGCCCGCGGCACTCTGACAACTTATTATTCATCATAGAACAAGAGATGGCTTTTACAAGGCTATAACTTAGTACCCAATTTGGAATCAATTTCATTCATTAGTTTAACATTGTGATTGATGCCTCTCATTATAAGTCAATAAATCAAATAGGAAGTCAAACTACGAGTAAATTTATTATTACAGTATTTTAATTGTTGTAGGAGCAAACATTATTAGTAAAATCATAACATATTTTGCTTTCAACATTTTTTTGTTTCATCTATTTTAAAACGTATACCTATTGGCATATAAAGGTATACGTACAAAGTACTGATATCAAACTACGAGTATTTAATATGATTCTCGTGGACCCTAAAAACGTTAAAGAAATAAGTTCACATTAATTATAAACCATTATAATTTGGAGTCGAATTTTACGTTACGTGAGAGACGAATACATTTCTTTTTCATTACCAAATTTCACAAACACCCTCAAGACCAGAGGTCTTAAAACTGAACCAGTTAAACACAGCAATACCTTCCTGTTTGAAACGTGTAACTAGTCATTCGGCTCTACTAATTCTCGTTTACAAGTAAGTCAGTGAGGCAAGCACCATGTAACAACGTTGGCCGATGTAGGTCGGCCGCTGGTACAATGGGCGAAAACCGAGCAATACCAGTGGCGGTTAGTTAGCAATTAAATGGGCTCGGACAAAAATAGCGTCATTAAGCCGATTATAACGGGGTCAACTGCACCGCCCGCCCCGGTAAGAGAGATGATGTCGATATCGCACGAATCCTCTAGGGGTGCCAAAATGAAACGTATTAGAGGAATAATGACATCAAGCAAGTCTTTATCAGCAAGACTTCTTGGTGAATGCTACTTGTTTCATTTGTTTCTGATTCTGTCACGCGTCTATCTAGCCACTACCAGATAACAATGAGTAACTGCATCACTTTAAAATTATGAACAGGGAGTGCTCCTTTTAAAACTTAAGCGCCTGCCCTTGACAAGCTACAGGTCAAAATATTACAATTCACAAAATATTCAAAGTTTTATCAGTTCTATAAGCTTTGAAGTCACTGTTAATTTAAATGTAAGCTCCAACTAAAAAGGCAAATAAAACGTCGCTACTTATGTGTATAATAACTAAAAATAATAAATATTTAAAAGGTTTATCGGAAAAACTAATCACTTCAAAAATCTACTTTGGTGGAGTTGATAAAAATAACTAGACATCAACTAAGAATTTATAGTTTTCCATAACTACAGCTAAATCGCAGCTAGTATACCCCAATACCACCTAGTTTCAACAGCGTTAATGCCATAAAATTATTTTAAAAGCTAATGCAACATCCAGTCAATATTATCAGCCCTATTCAGACGTGCTCTATATGTGCTCGGGTATAGTTAGGCATTTGGGTCGAACAGCTGTTCTGCATATGGCGATAAGTGAGTCACGTGGTCCGGACGACGCTTTATAGGCAATATATGCACATTTTCGTTTTGCTTTTGTCATATTATCCACCATGCATGGTTTAGAAATGAAAATTTTGTACTTTTTTTCACAATCACGTGTGCACTGACCCTAAATGCTCGCGGTATGTGCATTTTAATTAAACTACATCGAAAAATACCAGCATTTACAGAATAGCATCATAACCGTAATTGTTATAGCCTTAGATTCGTTTCAACACTTACAGTAGATGCAATCAACTGCAATCGTATGAAAACGATTGCTTATTATATAATACATGCGAAAATATAGTATGTACATTTATTAACGCATTCACAGATCAAAATTTGACAAGATTATCCTCTATCTATTTTGTGATAATGTCAAGTTGGCTTATTTACGGATTACATCGCATTCAACAACTGAAACCTAATGGAATCAGCATGCAGCGTTTGATACTTAGGAATATTAATAGCAGTTTAACATAATAGTGGAATCAATGAATTAATTAACACGCAAGACACAATAATAATGCAAGTTTTAAATAATTAATAAGTTCGCATCAGATTAATGTGTAATGAATAATGAAGAAGTAATGATTATTGGTGACACTTTGTGAATTATGAAAGATAGAGAAAAGTAAAAACTTCATTTCACAATAAAATAATAATATAATACTAATCAACACATATACTGCTAAGAATTATAATCTTAGCAGCAAAGCCCGTCGTACGTAATTTTATAATAAGAACAAATAAATTAATAATAGTAACACATTTACATTTTACCTGCCGTTTACAACACAATATAAATACGTAATCCTGATGCAAATGGACTTCTGTATAGGTATTGTTTTTAAAAGATTAACTAAAAGTACACTGTTCGCTATATTTCGAATCGGATTTTGAGACGAATCATCACCATAGGCATTATTTTTGATGTAAATTATACCATAACAAGTAAATCTAGTACTTCGTCTTTGTGTCTACCAAATTATTACCGATTTCAATCAGTGATTTGCGTGTGAAAGAATCACAAAAATTATCATAGACGGTTGGTTATCCAGCCATATAAATAATCTCATTAGTAATACTAGCTGTTACTAGTTTCGTTCGTTATGTTTCGGGATAAAAACTATCCTGGCATATCAATAAATTTTATTCGGGGTCCGTTTCCAAATAACATGACTACGGTGGTAGTTAGTTTCTTACCCACTTGTACAAAAAAGCTAATTGTAATCCGCGCTCAATCTAAGAACATTCAGTTTCTGTTTAATGCTACTTTTCGCTTCTCACAAATAGATATAAACTTCGGCTCCATCCATTCGATGCCGGACTTTACTCAAGTAAACTTAAGCAAGTGGTCGGACCATTTGGTGAACAGTCGTAATATCTAATCTGTCTATAGTTAACTGACTAACTAATGATGGCCACAGATGGCATTTTCATCTTCACCGGGCTTTTGGGGGCCCACACTCCTAAAGATTTAAACAACTGCCAGAGGGCGCCTCATAGAGCTCGGGCTTCGGCTCGAGCCATTGTTGGGAGATGGTAGCCTAACGTACCTTGGGGAGAGAAGCGCGAAAGAGGCCCTACAGCTAAGGGGGGTCGCGTCTCGCGTCTTGCCGACGAGGACGGTACAGCGGACGTTGTGGAGTATTAGCTGTCGTAAGCTGTTTGGCTTGGGTCATGGCGACCGTGATGGCGTCGTCAGGGTCTAGGAGGACGTTCCTAGTGTCTATAATTCATCCAAATCATTTCAATATATTTTTGAAAGAGTAACAAACATCCACACAACCGTCCAACAAAACTGATGTACGTGTTAATAATACTATTGGGATACTACACTAGGTTTAAAGTGTAACAGTGAGTCGTAAAAGCTATGTACGGAACGAACAGTGACGGTATAAGTACGAGTCGAACAAACAGCGCTTGCGCACCTGCTGTTCTGGTCAGCGCGCACCTCCCTGCGCACTTGCGCCCGCGCACCGCTTAGTGACAACGGTCCGTAGGATTCACTGAATCATATTGGAAGCTACAGGCATATATTTTTTCTTTTATTATCTACTAGCTGTGACTTTGTTCACGTAGACTACATACTTTCATGGTTTTACGCCTATCGCGAAGAAAAAAATAGTATATATCCATATCTTAATTGTTTTACCAAGTTTCGAGCAATGTTTGTGCCAAATTTAATATATCTAACTTAAAAAATAAAAAACCCCATATAAACTTTCAAGGGCAGTATAACCCCCATCCCCTTAAAAGTACCCCTTTCAAAATAAAAAGTAGCCATGTCCATATACCTACTAAATCGCATCTAATTCGCATCAGTGTTTTAGACGTAAAAGCTTACTTTCGCATTTATAAAATTAGTATGGATAAAAAAAATACGACGATAAATTACGTCAAAATTATAATTCATTATGAATCAGTTCACAAAAATTATCGGATATGATTGTTTTCACAGCTGTGAAATCGAATGTTACCGTTAATGTTAAGCAAGAGTAAATTACTGTTAGAGTAAATCAAATTACTTTTCATACCCTTTATGGATAAATTTTAAAAGTGAGATGAAAATGATCGGATCAATTATCAAAAATTAACCTGGAAAATTAGTACCACATTTATTAACATACATACATAATATACTAGACCCGGGTATCGGACCCAGGGTCAACCACATCACACGCCACTATTTTCACACATATGACAGGCAACAGAAAAGCCGTCGTATTTGGCCGTACATAGCACTAATTTTAATAGAAATATTTACAACTCATTAATGCAATAACGGTACGCTAATTAAATGAAGATAATCCTTAGAACATGTTAACATAAATTGCTCCCAAAAATGATGATGGTAGTACTGAAACGTTACGTAATTCGCTTTTTGATTAATTGAAGTAATTACACCATCTCGTAATGGAACCAACACAGTATTCATATGGGAATTAACTACACGTGTCCTTACTCAACAAACCGGAACACTGCAATACTGCTGGTTATTTAATGGGTGCATATGGGTGTCTGTAGTCAGCGGAAATGTGGGATAAGGTCACATACATTAGCGCAGGCTGACTCGGCCGAGCGGAGGCTACGATTACCGATTTATGTAAGACGTGATCTATTTACGTTGCTCCGAAACACGAAACAATTTCGCGCCAAAGTTTGAGTGAAACCACGAATAAATTGTGTGAAGCGCCTATCCGGAGAATTTCCACCGTCATATTTCATAATCAAAATCATATTTCAGAGGAAGGCGGTAGTGGCGAGCGGGTGGCGTAGGCGACGTCCTGGTGGAGAAATATTGCGGCGCGCGGCGAGGCGAACTACGCGAGATATCTGCCATCTCCAGGCCCGGCGAGGGCCTTGTACGGTTTATCTCTCGCCTGGCGTTACGCCGCTCTTTGGGAAATTGCGTACACAGCAAACAAAGAAATTGCACGACGCGATAAGGAACCGGAGCGTGTCACGCTACGAGCTCCGCTGTGCCGTACTCCACGTTACTATAGTAAACTGGCATAGACCAAGCCATTAAACCTTAACGCCCTACAGCTTAAACTTACTTGACATTCTTGGATGGAACGTAAATCCCAATTATCAAAAGAATATAATTAGTAAGGCATGTAAAACAGTCACTACGGTGAGCTCTCAACATAATATTATGCAGGGAAAGTCTGATTTAAGTTTGATAATCCGCAAGCCGCTGGCTGTCAGAGATAGGGCCGGTACCAACGAGGGTTTGAGATTCCGGTCGAACGCGCCTTGGAATTCGACAGCCTAACGGCTTAGGCGTGCCGACAAAAGAGTGAAGGCCTAGTAAATTCAACTTACGATTATAGGGGATTTCGGCGACCGGAGTAAAAATTTAAACCGTGTGTTTTAGACTCCAGCGGCGAGCGGCAGGCTTGCGCGCGCTCGGCATGGCGTTTCGTTCGATAAGCGCCCGCGGTCCGTCCAATACTAATATTTTATCGTTTGCACACGCAAACGTGCCTATGCCGCCATTGTGTGTAAATCTGTGGGCACATCGGCCCAAACAGATTAATACGAAACGTGATGCATAAAAATCAATACGCACGCCGGCATTAATAACAAATTAATAACAGAAAGGTCGCCGTAGCGACGGTATCTGAGCAGTCAACTGTGTTTCCCAGGGGTGGGAATTCTCAATAAAACATGGCGAGTCAAAGCGCGTCTTTCAAGGCGCACTTTGGGAAATATCACCGCGCTCGGAATTTCGGGACTTTGAGTGACGTCCCTGTTTAGCTGCTTTTAGGGTAGGTGGAAGAAAACACGTCTAAATTATTTGAACAGTGAGGTTGTATTCGCGTACACTTGTATTAATAAATCACAGAGCGCCACGCCTGAATTTGAATTTCGTTTTCGTGTTACGACTTACCCTTAAAAACTGATAAGCACGATAATAAAATATGATCTTAAAGCATCGGTACGTAACGTCGCAACTACTCGAGTATACTCTCGTGTTTACGACTATAGCTTCAATGAAAGATAAGGGGGAACTGAAAGTTAGTGGCGCACGTTTTTATCAACGGCGAGTGTCGACTCACACAGCGGAGTCAAGTTACCATCAGAAGAACACGTAGCGGTCGACGAGCCCACTGGGGAGCTGGGCGTGGAGGGGAGGGCTATGCTCGGGGACGTGACATTTTCGCAAACAAGCGGCGCGCGGATAGGGGGCGCCGTAATGTTGCCAGCGCACCTAACTTGAAAAGTTACGTTCCTTTCAACGGAAACTATTTTTTGTATCAAAATGTTAAATTTTATGGCATCGGCGACACATCTATTGAACATACTATTTTGGCTTAAATTGTTTTTACTTAGTTTTGAGAATACCCATTGCTATTACGCAATTTCATCGATACTAAAAGAGAACTGGCAGTGAACTTAGACTCAAATATAAAATTCTTAGCATTTCATGAAAGTCTTGTTAATATTAGTCAATACATCGCATTTTTTTTTCAGTTAGCA
Source organism: Glyphodes pyloalis (assembly GCA_037074685.1). Lineage (NCBI taxonomy): Eukaryota > Metazoa > Arthropoda > Insecta > Lepidoptera > Crambidae > Glyphodes > Glyphodes pyloalis. The sequence goes on from JAYKKO010000002.1 coordinate 4,954,980, forward strand.
TCGCGCCATCTGTGAGTTCCCGCTTCGATTCCCTACTTTATATATGAAGACCGTATAGAAAGTACGTTTTCCATATTTCTCGGCCTGGGTGTTGTGTTGCCGTCATCGTTTTTGATTTCTGTGCTCACAAGTGCTTAAGCTACTTACCATTCTACTTGAGACTTGTGCATTATGACTTGTGACACTTAAAACTCGTGCAGAAAAATCAAGAAAGCATCTAAACAATATAGAAAGAATACTAAGAGGTTCGTACGATAGGAGAAAAGAGGTGTATAGCTCGCGAAAAAATCTCAATGACTATTATTTGTTCTATCGTAGGGGACCAGTATCAGCAAAATTAGCAAAACAAATGAAAACAACAATCTGGCAAGGCCAGGAAGCATACAATTCGCAACCTAGGCATCGTCCGTTCCGCGACGCACGCCACCTAATGGCGCAAATCGATGAATAAATTCGGCGATCCACGCCACGCTCCCGCACCAAAAGTTCATTACCGCGGAAATACGACCATTATGGGCCGCTTTGCATATTTGCCCCGCCGCGAATACATTCTATTGACATCAGATTTGGGTGCGAGCAAGATTAAAGCTCTTAAATGAACGAAAGATCCGCTGACGACATCAAAGGGAGATGTGAGCGGTGCGGTTAAATGAAAGACCTAGTCGACGGTTTAGTAGCTCTTACTCGTTTGTTGGCAAACGACAATAGGGATGTTGGCCGGCTAGTCAACTGAGATATTTTTAAATACCTGTCAAAACCAGATTCCTCCAGATTTTCCTAACGTCTTATTCTGACTTATCTACACACAGACTAGGAATACTTTCAAAGCATTTTAAAAACTTATTTTAAAGATAATTTGCATAAAATAAATATGGCCTATGTATGTACCATAAAGTACTTTTACGGCATTAATATACTGTCTGGTCGTGTTTTTTATTTTTCAATACGTTAGCACCTGCAAAATATCTTGGAAACGAGAAAATTTAACCAATTATTGTTTTTTTTTTATCATAGACAGTATTTTTTTTATTTTTAAGTTATCCGAAATTTCTTCTAGACCCAGGAAGTCGCGCGTTTTGTTACGAACAAAAGTACCTACTGTGTTAAAAGTTAAAATAATGCAAAGTCACAGATATCGTTAATTATTACGTAGATGTTTAAAAACATGACACCTACAAGGGTAGTACCAGGCCCTAAATCAACGAAGTTTATGCCAAAAAAGAAAACAACTTACACTTTAAAAAAAACATTTAAACTTTTATTAAAGTGCTAATTAAGATCCGTTGAGCGACCTACTTCCACTTAATACGGTTTCATTTTATTTAATAGCAATTTCACTTTAGGACCTGTTTGTATATCGTTTAATTTACCTTGAAAATGTATGTTCGTTTCGGAATTAATTTACTTAGAAATTATAGTGAATATGTCGCTTTATACCATGTGCACGTAGCCCAAACAACTTATTAGTTCAACAATTAAACCTTATTGACACCGTGCTGAAAATATGGCCATCTTTAACATGAGACAATTGGAATTCTTCCCATAATCAAGTGCAAGCAAGCAAAGCTAAAAACAAATGTATGGATCTTGTATATACAACCTGTAACGGAAAGGGGGTAACAATGTAAAGTAGGTGGATACTATACCTTGTATAGATTCTATATACGAAATCCCGAGTTAAAATAAACACTTTATTGTTTTTATGAAATAAAAAATGATTAACTATAATGACTGACTAAAACGTAAACAAACGCATCACAACACTATTGAGGTCAGCGACCCCAAATCACGTTATCACTTCACTACAATCACTGCGATCCTGAATTTCTCCACCTCCTTCCTCGACATGCGCGCCTAGTACTTTTCGGCGTGAGCGCGTGCGACCTTCGGCTTGCTTTGGCGGCTTAGCACAGAGGAATCGGCGTTGTCACTAGGTACATTGTAGCGAACGTTTATGGAAACACCTGGAACAAACGAAATGAGGACTTATTAACGTGGCATAAAGACCAATTTGTTATTATTAATTACGTAAGTACAATTTTTTACATAGTTTATTTTATCTCTTAAAAACCAAATTCTAATTGATAAATTGAGGATTTAGAACAAAGTTATCTACTTACTTTTCAGAAGAATGGTTCAAAATAGGTATTGTCCTTGAAGCTGGATGCATAAACCAGCTCGCCGATATGAAGATGCGCGAACATTATGCAACATTTGTGGTGTCACTGTACAGAACGCCGCCTTGATGCTTTCTATCATCTCTTCCCTTGACGAGCATGCTACAGCGTACACCTTCCTTTTAACGTAGTCCCACAAGAAGAAGTCCAACTGATTGAGGTCTGGTGACCGAGCTGGCCATGTGATACGACTTCCTCGCCCAATCCACAGATGGAAACGAGCGTTTAGATGGTTTCATAAATCTCTTTCTCTAGCTCTCGGTCGGCCATCAGGCTGCCGTCGGTTGCTCCGACACAGAGAATCATCTCGAATGTTCTTTATTGCTCAAAGACATCACGAAATATCACTAGGCTATCCGTAGGAAGTAGGTAATCCAGAAGCAAAAACACGAGATGTTGTCACGGCGACGACAACACAACGACGTAACTGAAGTGTCAAAATGAGAAACGCTAAACCAACAAATTTCAGATGTGATTCAGTAAACATTAAAAGATGAACCACCATTGTCATATTTAAATTAATAGCATAATAGGTACATCCAACTCTTTCGACGATTCCAACCTTAGAGTAAGGAAAATATTATAGGTTTCAGAATTGGTATGAACTTGCGTCTAAATATTGACTATTGAATTTTGTAGCATTAAAATAGATTCACTGACGTTTTAAAAGTGTGTACGGCCGCGAAAGAGTGTAGGTACTGAACGTCATCTGTCTCTTTTTCTCTTATGACTATTCCATGCTTGAGAAAACAGTACAAGTAGTCATTTCTGAATCACATTTTTAGCACTCTCTCTATTCTAATCTCTGTCTCTCTCTTACTCTGAGATTCCAAGTACACAATCAATTAGGGTTCAATATTATTTTACTAAAACTAGCAACAAAAAAAATCTTTCATACTCATGGATTCCTGGTAGCTCCGTTACTTTGCATGGTCAAGTTTGAGGATTTAAAATGTAATTTCAATTAACACTTTTTTTTTATTATGTTTTCGGCGTTCTTACGTAAAATTATCGTCTGTAAACCGATTTTACAGACAGCCAATTTTTTGGACATAACGTATACGATAAGATTTATCGTATTTTTGCTTGAAAAACCTTTAATGCAATTACGAACAGTTCTAAATAAAAAAAGAATACGCCTGATAGTTTTACAGTATGGGGCACACAGTTGTAACATAATCTTACCAAGTACCTATTTAATACAATTTCCGAAAAATTTTAACACTGAAGGGTCATGAACATAATTTCAATGTAGGTATTAGAATCGCACCATTAAAAACATAATTGTATTATTTCTAAAATTGTAAGAACGTAATAAATTAAAATGCAGAACCCATTTTTTAAATTAGCACTATTTTTGTACCAGGGCCATAGAAAAGTATCATAGCCACGAGACCCGCCCATTTTTAGGGTTCATTTAAAAAATAAGTTAACTCATTTAGTGGAATAGTTTTGTTTATTAAATATTTCACCGCTTATTTTTTTGATTTAAATATTTTTGATAAATATTAAAAATATACTATTTAGCCGGAATCACTGGGATAAGATAGTTCTTGATACGACAGATTTGTTGATATCATTTTGTAACTGTTAGAACTGAAGAAGTTCCATTTCACAATCCTTAATGTCAACTAGCTCGCTCATAACCTCTTTATTCCTAATTTATTGGACATAACGTATACGATAAGATTTATCATATTTTTGCTTGAAAAGCCTTTAATGAAATTACGAATTGTTCTAAATAAAAAAAGAAAACGCCTGATAGTTTTACAGTATGGGGCAAACAGTTGTAACATAATCTTACCAAGTACCTATTTAATACAATTTGCGAAAAATCTTAACACTGAAGGGTTATGAACATAATTTCAATGTAGGTATTAGAATCGCATCATTAATAACATAATTTTATTATTGCTAAAATTGTAGGAACGAAATAAATTAAAATGCAGAACCCATTTTTTAAATTAGCACTATTTTTGTACCAGGACCATAGTAAAATATCATAGCCACGAGACCCGCCCATTTTTAGGGTTCATTTAAAAAATAAGTTAACTCATTTAGTGGAATAGTTTTGTTTATTAAATATTTCACCGCTTATTTTTTTTATTTAAATATTTTTGATAAATATTAAAAAAATACTCTTTAGCCGGAATCACTGGGATAAGATAGTTCTTGATACGACAGATTTGTTGATATCATTTTGTAACTGTTAGAACTGAAGAAGTTACATTTTACAATCCTTAATGTCAACTAGCTCGCTCATAACCTCCTTATTCCTAATTTTTTGGACATAACGTATACGATAAGATTTATCATATTTTTGCTTGAAAAGCCTTTAATGCAATTACGAACTGTTCTAAATAAAAAAAGAAAACGCCTGATAGTTTTACAGTATGGGGCACACAGTTGTAACATAATCTTACCAAGTACCTATTTAATACAATTTGCGAAAAATCTTAACACTGAAGGGTTATGAACATAATTTCAATGTAGGTATTAGAATCGCAACATTAATAACATAATTTTATTATTGCTAAAATTGTAGGAACGAAATAAATTAAAACGCAGAACCCATTTTTTAAATTGGCACTATTTTTGTACCAGGACCATAGTAAAATATCATAGCCACGAGACCCGCCCATTTTTAGGGTTTATTTAAAAAATAAGTTAACTCATTTAGTGGAATAGTTTTGTTTATTAAATATTTCACCGCTTATTTTTTTTATTTAAATATTTTTGATAAATATTAAAAAAATACTCTTTAGCCGGAATCACTGGGATAAGATAGTTCTTGATACGACAGATTTGTTGATATCATTTTGTAACTGTTAGAACTGAAGAAGTTACATTTTACAATCCTTAATGTCAACTAGCTCGCTCATAACCTCCTTATTCCTAATTTTTTGGACATAACGTATACGATAAGATTTATCATATTTTTGCTTGAAAAGCCTTTAATGCAATTACGAACTGTTCTAAATAAAAAAAGAAAACGCCTGATAGTTTTACAGTATGGGGCACACAGTTGTAACATAATCTTACCAAGTACCTATTTAATACAATTTGCGAAAAATCTTAACACTGAAGGGTTATGAACATAATTTCAATGTAGGTATTAGAATCGCAACATTAATAACATAATTTTATTATTGCTAAAATTGTAGGAACGAAATAAATTAAAACGCAGAACCCATTTTTTAAATTAGCACTATTTTTGTACCAGGACCATAGTAAAATATCATAGCCACGAGACCCGCCCATTTTTAGGGTTTATTTAAAAAATAAGTTAACTCATTTAGTGGAATAGTTTTGTTTATTAAATATTTCACCGCTTATTTTTTTTATTTAAATATTTTTGATAAATATTAAAAAAATACTATTTAGCCGGAATCACTGGGATAAGATAGTTCTTGATACAATCGATTTGTTGATATCATTTTGTAACTGTTAGAACTGAAGAAGTTACATTTCACAATCCTTAATGTCAACTAGCTCGCTCATAACCTCTTTATTCCTTACGAGAAAGGTGTTGTTATAACAAGTTGGAAATGTGAAACCGAAAATGCCTAGTTTTCGATTCAGAATTAAAATCAATATCTACTTTTCCTTTACTCACTTTTACGATCTGTACGGCATTCGATATTCAAATAACTTTTCTTTTTGTACGCCCTCATGACAAAATATGTTGAAACTACATTGATCACTGTTTGTCATCTTACATTTGCACATGTTTACAAAAATTTATAAAAGTTAGGAGAAACTAGCTTAGCTTAGCTACTGTTCGTTTTTTTGTTTGTTAAAATGTAGGGAAATAATAATACAGATAATAAACCCCAATCATAAGAAATTGAACAATGTATGAAAATAAATATCTGGAACCCATTTAAGATTATTTAATTGAATACCAGGAGTGCAGTGTGAGCTGATTGTTGTTGTTGACCCCACAGCTGATACACCCTGAATACTGTGATAGTGTTGTGCAAGCTGACTTAGTCAAAATTTTGACTTGTGTTTGACTGATATTTCAAAAAAAAATATTGAATCAATAAATGCGTGTACACAGCTACAAATGGTCCCATACAGTTTGTAACCGTTAACTGCTTTGGTATTTTTGATATTGTTATACCCTTTCCGTTACACGTTGTATAGTGGTCAATAAATGTATTGTCTTTCTTCTTGCTTTCTTTCTTTCAAAAAGAATAATTTTTATGTTTTTAGTCCTTTATGGCGTATGAAAGGTATGACGCCTTTTAAAATTTATTGTGACGTAACATAATCTACAACAAGCGTACATACATAGTAATACATAGGTACGATACATTTCGAGCGATACAACAAATATTAAATTACAACAAGTACGGTGAACAAGGTAAACACTTGTAGTTCAATTTTAGTTCTCATGCGGACGACATAAGGGTGGCACAAAGTCCGAAGTTGTCTGATCAAAGTCAAAGTCAAGTCAACTACTCAGTTACTAGCCGCCCCGCAAAATTTCCTCCAGCAAAAACCAATCAATATTCGAATTCTTTACACACGATACAATTCAAAATTTTGTTCCAACGAAGTTTGCACAACGCAAGGTTGGGGGTCAAGTCGACAATGATAATAATTAAGGAAAAGATCAAGGGGCGACCTCCGGCGTCACGCGCTCGTTCCTTGCCCGGACTCCTTCACAAAGTCGCCGAGCTAACCGAGTTAACATTTAAATTAAGCAAGAGAGAATAAGTTAATTCCGAATGTTCGAGATAAGTGCGGGGATATGGAGGCGAGATAAAACGCGGTGTCAACTCCATGTTTTAGAGATTTCATAATCGTTTTAGTCGAGTGGTCGTTGGAACACGGAATACTCAAGCCAGCAAAAGAACTGAAGTTAGTTGAAATATTACACAGGGTGAATACATTCCAGTGCGAATTATTATTTTTTTTATTTACAATTTTAGAGTTTTCTTACAAAATTATTGTAATTTATTACAAAATCAAATCGTCTATTTGCTCATTGTATATGGAAAGTCAAACTTTTTTTTTTGTGGTAAAACTTCAAATTTCAAGACGGAAACAGGCTACAACTAGTATAAGTGGAGTTTCCAAAAACAATAATAGGGTGGTGTGGCTTAAAATCCAATGTCTACGTGTGTAGACAAATAGTTTTCTAATAGTGTTATTAGAAAACTAAATTTCAACTTGTTATAAGTTTCCGAGATTTCGTGATTCATTACTTAGTCAGTGATTGGTATTTCGCTTCTAGATATATAGGTTTAAGATAGGTAACATTATACTTATTACAAATATGATAATTGAATCAGTCCTAAGTAAATAATAAACAAGTTGACCGTAGTTGCACAAAGGAACCGCGGTTTCTCCTAACGTAACGCGCGGCGGGGCGGACTGGATACAAAAAAGAGCAAAAAAAACTTGATAGCACTCTGCAGACCAGTGAACACGTCCTCATGACGGAGGCCGGGGCTCTGTGCCCCGTCGCGCGAAACAAATATCTGATCAAAGCCCTATGAGCCAGTTTACGAATTTTCATTACTTTTTTAGGAAAGCGACCACTTAATACAGGAACTGTATGTGTATGGTAAAATAACGTTAGCATGAAAACTGCCAGAGACATCGCATTTTCGAAAACACGTTTTCAGATTTTGAAAGAAACGGTGCATGCAAATATCTCTGCTCGAAAATTATATTACAATAATTTAAAGAAAATAATTGCATAACTAAAGTTGCAAAACGTGTTATCAATAATACACATATTGAGTAAAATTTAAAAAAGCCAACAGTTTAATATTTTAGCGCTTATGCTTAATAAATACACCTAAGAACTGTCAAAATCCAGACTGTAAAGTTTGATGTGCCGTTGACTGTACGTCATTTAACTTTTATGTATAAATGGATCATTAGAATGGATTTTATTAATTTCTTTAATTAGATACATTCAAATTTTTATATTAAAAGTATTGCATATTCCACTTAATATGATGTGTAAGCTATTTCTAAATCTTCAAATTAATACAATTTTAGCCCAGGATCAAGGAGCATGGCTGTACCTTGTTTGGTATTTCTTAGTTACATCTTTCGACTTTTATATCTTACATTAACTTGTTCTCCATCAGGCCAGCTCCACTTCTTCTAATAACTCAAGACACTGCAAAACAGACTATAGCTTGGGTGACATACGCATTATTTTATTTTTTTGTAAGTGAAAAGTTTTTAACACGGGAACTGGATCTACGTAGTTTATGGTATACATAAGCCTGTCACAAGATGTCCTGTACTCATTCTTAAGACTCTGCTATAGTAGCTATAGGCTTTAATATTTTATGTTAATCGTAACACGTTTCTACATACAAAGGTATATTCCTCAGTACTCCAGGGTACTGATAGTTACATACATATAAGTGTGAGCCACAATGTTCATGCAGGTTCTACACAGTCTCTTTATTGGCAATAATTTGCTATAATTGCCTCTTCCATTTCATACACCTGCCTACAGCGGAATTTACTTTTGAACACAAACACATACGGCTAGACACAAACAAACAGCTATTTGTTTTGATAAGCTTCTAACGGGTGAATTTAGAGTCAGTTTGCCCTCGACGATACAGTTAATGGAACAATATGGATAAACAACATAATTTGTCGTATAAAATCTGATAAAACCAAATGTCAAACATTCAAAGTACGAGCTTAAACGGGTGATTGGTGAGCATTGTATGGCCTAGTATTTAAGTCATTAATTTTAAGTAATGAGAACTGGATCGTTTTATCAACTATTTACCAACTGCACGATCATGCAAAAGGAAGCTCATTTATGATTCGTGTTTCATTATGCAGTGTTAACATTATAATGAATGACATGCTTTGGGAATTGCAGCGCACATGTGTACACGACTATCGATTCGTGGCATCAAAATTCCCGATAAACCCCAGCGCAAAGCAATGCAACCGAAATCATTTGACCTGACGAGAGGCATTTGTATCATTATCGTCATCTACATAACGTATCCTCGCCGGAATGACTTCACAAACTCGATTGTATCTGTTAATCTATGATATACAAACACAGTTAGGTTATCACAAGCGGTAACTAACATAATTATGTACTGTACTAAGTGCCTTATTAGCGCATCAAATTACGCAATTAAGCTCCAACTAAATTGACTGTACTGATGTCAATATCAGTTATTACCGGTAAATTTATTAAGAAAATACTCTGATCAAGAATTGGAACCCGTGCTAGAAACGCAGAAAGTTATTTTGTCGAAGAAAGATTGGATCCCACGCAATTTAAGTCCGATCGAATTAAATTGCAAATTGAAAGGAATATTTCAACAAAGATATTTTTATGAAATCTGCAAGGTCTTGCGGCAAATACAACACGTGCCGGGTGCCACGCTCACGGTGGGGAAGTTGCTCCACGGAGCTATTTATAGACGAAATCTCCTAATACAGGGTCCTATAATCTCTTCCATATAAAAATAAATTATTAAGCTGGGACGATTAAACACAGTTGTATTAATGCATTAATATAGGGAACGCTTACTTCCATAGAAATTAACGCAAGCGATTAACCAAAAACAAAATGACCCGAACTGCATATCAAGATAAACATTTACAGTTCGTATTTAGTACCGGTATAAAGTTCGAAGTGTTTATTACACGTGCTTTCGGCCGTACTTGCATAATTCTCGGATACTAAATATCCGTCTATAATACTCAAAACTTAATATGTACAATACAAAAGACGCGACGCGACGTTGAATTAATTTTTGCAATTAGTTTTTCCTAACTATTTGAAAAGTTCCCACATTATAACTGTATGTTAATTCTGAAATAAATACGTCCACGATTTAAGAACTCAATTTAATAAAGGCTCCAATATAAAAAAGGGGGAAATTTTGTAACTTTAGCTTATTAATGACTAATTACCCGTCCATTTTTACGTTTTAAACCGTTTTCTGGGAAAGCTGCTATACTCTTATGTACCTACCTACTAAACTGGTCCAGGGAGCTTACGGCTGCTACAAGCGGATTAGCTGGTGCGTGCAGATAATTAAGTACACATTTTAACTAGGTTAATACAGGATTCCAGCAAAAGAATTAAAAGATCATATCGATGAATCAATATCAGCTGATTTATATTTTCCGGTCATATTCCAGAGATAACCAAAATTTTTGATCGAAAGGGACGGTTATTTATTTTCCTGACTGACTTATGATGATGGCTGCAGATAGCCTTTTCATCTTCACCGGGCTTGCGGGGGAGCGGAGGGTTTACACCCCTAATGAGGGGATGGTGAACCCTAAGTCACATGCACCACCCACACTAACCCGGACCTCACGTTGCCAGTGAGTTTACATAACGGGATCTGCCCGTGTCGGGGCGGCCGCGCGGACAGTTAGCCGGATTGTCGTCACAAAGTTGCGGCTTCACCTGAATAGAGAATATTTTTTAAAGTCTGGTGACATGTAGACAATTACGCTCGTTATAATCCATCTAGGGACGGGAGGCCTGACTGGAGCGTGGTTTGCACGGCTCTGTCTAACGGGATCGGGTCGTGCCGGCCAGTTAGGCGGATTATTGCGACAATTTCGAGCGTCGCTTCCATTCGATTTTGTAGTAGACACCTTGACAGTTCGTTTCGCTTTAACTGCCTTTTGCAAGGTTTGAATGGTACGAAAATATATGGTATTAAGGAGCATGGAGTCAAAGCACATCCTTGAATATACCAAGCCGCCGTCCAGTAACGGGATATTGGCCAGTTCGAGCCGCGGACAGTTAGGCAGATTGTCGCAACAATTGCGACTGCCGGCGATTCCGTCTGACCTATCGACATCGATTTGCCCGTGCTCACTATAACAGCGTTTTAGTCATTTTCTGATCATAGATTTTGCACGTAAAAAAAATACTCTTAAAAGCTTGATCTGTATCAACTTTAAAAACTACAACCCAACCCACTTACCAGTCGAAACGAAACTAAAGTGTAATTTTTAACAAAGACAGAGGGCCTGAAACACGGTGCTACTGGGATTCAAACGTAACATTGCCCATCAAAATAACGTTTTGAAGACAGCATCCAAAACAAGTAAAAGCCATTGCTTGGAAGCTAGAGATTAATAGATACATATTTGCAAGCCAACTTATTATACAGTCATAAACCCGTTTTTATCACGGACTTCACTAAATTTTAAATCGAATGTCGACACGGGATGTTTAGTCGCTTCGCCACATCAAAGCACTTCGGGAGCAAATAAACGGAACATATTGTACTTCACACGTCGATTACCGACGTCTAATGACGGTTTGTTAAATATCGTAAACGGGCATAAATCGTCGCGGAGGTGTTACAAAGCGAGCGTGTGAATCAGGAATAGTTTCGGCCGGTCGGTGAGTCACAGCGTCCAGAGGGCCACGGCCACCGGCTGCGCCCAGTAGGTATTGCATTACTGTCATTAGCGCCCTGGGAACAAATCGATCCGATTTCACACTCAAATTATCTCGCCCGGTAATGCTTTGACAAATAATTAAGGCAAGTAATCAATTTACTCTTTTCTCAATTTTTAGCGTAAGACATATATTTGGATAAGTTACTTGTTGTCAGTTACAGTCTTCAATATTTAAGACCATGTAAATGTAACTAATTTAGGCAATTTTAAAAAGACACTACGAACTAATATATCCGGAAAATGGTAAATATAACACACGCGAAAAGACTACAAAGTGAAATGAAAAAGATGAAGTGGTTTTGTGCGTGCTGTTTAAATATTGTATGCTTTTGATTCAGGAAATAGCCATTTCCCGACGGAGCTACGGTATAAACTATAATTAAATTACAAAAAAAATATGGAACAACTTATTGCGAACCGCATGGCCACTTACGAAAACGATCAAAAATGTATGAACATAAAGGCCTATTGTTCTAGGTTTATCAACTGCGAATTACGTGGCATAAAGGCTTGTTACGCCGGTTGGTATTACATGCCAATATTTTCTCAATAGGATATTTCCTCGACACGCAAAACAACAGTTAAGCGCACATTTCCACGTAACTCAAACCGCGATCTATTCAAAGATATTAGTTGCTGCTGTGTGGCGTTGCCAAATTGCAAATTGGTATCTTATATTGTGAGACTAGCTGTGCCCGCGACTGAGTTCGCGTGGACTAGGATTTCGATTTTTTTATAAAATTAAATATTAAAAAAAAATAAAGGTAGCCTAAGTTACTCCTAATTACATCAGCTACCTACCACTAACAATCCCGACAAAATCGGTCCAGCCATTTCAGAGATTAGCCGGAACAAACAGACAGATCGACAAACAAAAAAAAAATTTGGTATATATACCATACTACCTCTGCCCTCGACTTTGTTCGCGTTGAGAGGTTTAAGCGGGAAAGCGTAACAGACAGAGTTACTTTCACATTTGTAATATTAGTAGGGATAATACATATATATGTAGGGATATTCATATGTATGAAGTAAAAAGCGGTTATTTTAATAATACAAACAGACACTGCAATTTTATTTATATGTATAGATTTAGATACATCGTAAATTGTGTGAGAGACGTAGTCCAAAAAGCAAGCATATTATAGCTCAGGTGGCAGGTGATAATGTAGGAAATCCTTAAATCCGAGTGGGTGGCCGTGAGTCTGAGCCCTCGTGGGAAACGCAATTTCAACCAGGGCCGCGGTCGTGTTGCAAAATAACCGTTTCAAAATAGGCAACGCCTGAGAAACTTGCCGATCATCTATAGATGACTTCCCGCCCGGTTTCAATATTTGAAAAACGATCCGTTCTAGTTTCTAGTGATAAATTGTACGAGGCGAGGCGTAAGGCAAAAACGATCGACAGACGACTGCTGACAGCTGATATTGAAAGTAAATTTGAAATTTGAACTAACGACTCTTAGAAAAACGGCCAGCAGTGGATAGAAACAGGCTGAAATGATGATGATGATGAGAAAAACAGAGAGTCGTTTTTGACACATTACGAATCGTAAAATATTGGAACCGGGCATATTGGAACTAATTGACATAATACTTCATCTTACGATGTGAATTAAGTAAAATGTACCTACCTAGGTATAGTATATCAAAATTGATTCATTCCGAAAATAGCTTTCTTCTTAATTCTTTGGAGACATAAAATAATAAACCTTACTGTTTAATTTTATAACAATTAATAGCACTAAGCTGCGACGGTAACGACAGCACTTTTCGCATAAACACAATTTTTCAATTACAGCTCGGAGTAAACTCTTATAATGCATTCCGAATGCGACACTAAATTGTGAAACGAATATAAAAACCCCTCACGATTTTTCTGTAAGCTATGACTACTTTTACTTAAGTTGTGATATGGGGTATTTAAAAATTTCCTTTACTGCGGACGTTTATAGTTCTATAGCATTTTTTTTAGAATGCAAAATTAAGACATTCAATCAGGCTAGATTATGGACAACTAATACAATAATCGCTAAAAATATCGCTCTATGACATGTTTGATTTCCCATAATTCCAGCATGAAATGTTAATTAGCTGTCTTATTTCACGATCCAAACGTTATATTTATTTCCTTGAAATGTCTGACTCTTGATAGAAACTTAAATTAAAAGCAATTTCATTAGTCTGCGGCGGGCCGGCGTCAAATCGAGCTCGTATAAGTTTTTTTTTGCATTCCATATAAACAGGATGCATAAAGCTGTTCAGTGCATCAGATGTGCAGGTGTGCCGCGTGCCAGCTGTCATGGGATCACTCCTACAACACCTGGCTGATCCGAACATTTGCATTAAAGAGGAATATTTACACAAAAATCCATACTAATATTATAAATACGAAAGTAACTCTGTCTCTTTGTGAACCGATTTTGATCAAATTTGGTATAGTATACTTTGAATCTCTAGAACGGACATAAGCTAATTTTCGTTTTGAAAATAAGGGGGATGGAGGTTATACCGCCCTTGAAAGTTAATATGGGAAAATGTTTATTTTTTAATTAGAGTTATGACTTTTGGCACAAATATATAAAAATATAAGACACTTGTTTTTTCTTTTTACATGTCAACAAGAAGCGTTACACTTCTTCCTACAGTTTTTAATAATGAAATAATGAATAGACGTTAAAACATCCCTCCGCAGATCTTCAACGCGCTATATCAACAATTTTATTTATATTTTTCGTGGAAGCAAAACAAACACATTATTATATTTTGAAATTTTAACTGACGAATTTAACAGGCATTGAGAATTTCTGTCTATTCATGAGGCATCATCCTATTTTTATTACACAAAAAGCAGTATTTGTAAAGATAAACCGAAGTTTGTCGACTGATAATATAATAATACATCATAAGTCAACGATTTCAGAACCAACAAATACGTTTGTATAGCTTATCAATACGTACTAGAGTTCCTTTGAATATATCTTGACCTGAAAATCTTTGAGGATTATTTTGCTGATTCGATCGAGACAAACAATCGAGACACAATTTTGTTTATAAAGCACGTGTTGTTATCAAATTCGATAAACGGTCTTACTTTAGGTGAAACAGGAAAATATTTACCTGAAACAAAAATATTATCACAATTAGTAATCGAATTCATAATTATTAAATATAATTTTCCTCATAAAAAAAAATACAAATACATTGTAAAAACGTAATCATTATTTAAATAACATTTTTTAACAGTCAAAGCAAGTCAAATATTTCTGCCCGAATATTTCTGTTCTTCTTGTACATAGACGTTCAATTGCAGAATTATTTTACTTTAATTCTACACATTTTTTATAATAATATTAAATTAATATGTATAACATTTATTACGTTCATTAAACGTGGATATCCGCTAATTAAAATATATTTTTTGCAAGCAATACACACATTCTTAGTTTTACTGCACACATAAACTATCTGTGTAAATCAAGAGTTGACTGTTAGATTATATACATATTTACTTGGCGCAAAATCCGCCTTGTACTTTTTTGTGCAATAAAATTTAAAAACAAATCAAGAAAAAAAAACAATTTTCTCACATTTTAATTAATGTTTAACATGTCAATTATATTGAAACGTTACATCATTGAAGGTGCGTACTGTATTATCTAACCCACATCTTCACAGGTGTGTTGTTAACAGCGCTGGTTGTCACTAACAAGAAAATGCTTTTACCTCTGCAGCGCTGTGCTACCTAAGTTTTTAATGGAGAGGATGGGAAATAAATTAATTCCAATAAACAGAAACAACACATGCCGTTAACATTGAACTTTCCTTTGTAACTAACTTCTGGTCTTTTATGATACAACATATTTTTAAGTGTACTTACAAAAAACATAAGTTAATAAGTTCAAGGAAACCGTTTTCTAGGAGTTGATTTGTTTTGTGCGTAAATAAAAAAAATCGTTCAATAAATGTACTTGCATAGTACCTATTTCATGCTTAAATTGCTATGTTATAGAAACATAGGAAAAAATTCCAGTTTTTATTATATCTTTTGTGCATACATACCAAAGTACTTTCAAAAACATATCTTTCACACGTATCTTAATATGTATAAATCCTCTATAATTCTAGTGTTTTTGTCACCAAGTTCCATTAAACGGTTGCAAAAATTGGAATAAAGGGTGCTTTTATATATATACAGGTAAATAGACTGACGTTTGACCTCAATCTCACTTGATGAAAGGCGTAGATGAGGCTTAAAATGACATACGTTTGTCTACAATTTGGCATTAAAGATATTCAGAAAATAACGTTCCGTAAAACTGACATAGCTCCAGTTTTAGAAAATACTCCTCGATCATTAACTAGCAACACTTCATAAGACGTGATCGTTTACGTTCTTATGTGTACAGAAAGAGGGTTGATAATCGAATAATATTTTGCTCTTCATACAAAGCTACAAAGACAGTAGCCTCTCAATGTTTAACGACATACATTATGAGGGAACAAAGACTCGCAAAGACTCCAACATTATGCAAGGAATAGCCGTGAGTTAATTAAATCTTTATTGAGACGCTACTGGAGGTAGTAATTTCCTCGTATAAGTGCGCTTCATTAAACAAACAGCATGTACGAATGTATCGTGTACGTGCGGATATTAAATGTCATAATAAAAGACATTGGAGAAGTAATAGCCGAGGACAACACTACTCTCACCAAACGCGTATGTTCCGACACATTTAAAATGACTTTCACAGAATTTTTGCCAGAATTTTTATGTTAATCCAGTTTAAGTGCATAATAAATTATTTCGTTTTGATTATTAAACTATTTGGTTATTAAAGATAACTATCTAAATAGATTCTTCTGATATCGCATCAAATATGTTACGGAATGATTTCCCAAAACTAAGCCTTCGTTTTGGTTCCAAGAACTTTCTATATTTAATCGGGATAGCCTACCTTTAGTGATTTATTTCAGGAAAATAATCCTAATAATACCTACTTAGCTAGAAATCGGAGCCCACGCGCGCTACGTTATCACGCTTATTTATTGGTAACAAATTTTTAGAATATTAAGTGTTACTGCTTCTCCACGCCAAGGTTTGTTTACCTCGAGACCCGTTTAATATGTACCCCATTTAGCAGTTCGCAATGAAGTCCCATAAAGCGCCGCACCTTAATTGCTAGTACCAGTAGCAGCCAATATTCGCTGTGCTCTTAAATGAGTACGCATTGCAATTATAAATTTGTTTATGGAAACATTAAAGCTATTAAACTATTGCTTCCTGACTACATTATAGTTTTTAGTAACTGGCTATTTTGAACAGACAACGGTGGTGGTGTTAGGTAATTTAGTTAGAATTTACCAACTTTTTTGTATTCATATAACTTTTATTGTTAAATAAATAGTTCTTTTCAACCGGCGTTCTTTTTTTCGGACAACGGCGAATCAAATACAGGTGAAACGTATTCATTTGTGTCTTTAGTTGTTCTAATTCGAATCAGGCGCCTATTTAACAATTTTTTACGACCATATGCGCTTTTTAATGTAAGGCACACCGTCTCATCAACCTATTCTATATTTTACTAAATAAATATTAGTGTAAATAAAGGTGTAGTTGAATCTGCGGCATTTATTTAATAAGGAACAAGGATAACTCTTGAGATAGTAACATTTCTATATTAGTTCATTTCAGTCTAGGTCGCTCGGGACCAAATTAAGACACATTCGTATCGTCCGTAGGAATGATTCGTCCACACTGTTTTATATTACTTGGAGCGATATTGCACGCGATATATATGTCGCAGTCATCTGGTCGAATCAGCTATTTGATTGGATCACTAGCGCGTTTATTAAATGACGACGTTTAATTGAATGACTAGGCCGAACGTTGAATGAACAAGCCTCACTCAACGTCCAACAAGTTAGCGTATTGTAAATTAGCGCTTTGAACATAGCGTACGTAAAATCAGTCAGGTGATTGTAATTTAGTACAATTTTTTTCCACTGCGGCGTTAGTGCTGATCAAAACAAAGATGGCGTCAAACAGCTGGTACAGATCTAATCGATTAACACTGTGTTGATATTTTTTGAGTGAAATTGAGATTCCAACCTTTTCCTCTTCCCCCAATTTTTAATACAGTACTTTTGAATGTTATGTCATGTCCTCATTTTTTTATCTAAAGTTAGTTATCTTTTAAGTTGCGAACTTATAGTCACCTTAATCAAACATTACAAAGTCAGCTATATCCCATTCAACGACTATGCTAAATGACGTTCAGTCAAGAAGTTGAACGTTATATTAAACAATTTGACGAGTTGTCCTTTAGTCATTCAATTAAACGTCGTCATTCAATGAACGCGCTAGTGATCCAATCAAATAGCTGATTAAACCAGATGACTGCGACATATAGACTGTGTGGGAGTTATATCCCTTCCGTAGCTACCGTTATTTCAAACTGAACACGTGATCCTATATCCCAATGATGATATTACTTTCACCATGACGATGTCCAAACATTACACATCACAACCAGACATGCCTTCTCCTACTGTAAGGCCTTTGTCGCATCAACGGCGCCTGCCGGTTTTCTCTCTAAACATTCGGTTACAAAGTTTCAGCAGCAGCCCGAGCTTAGTTTCGACCTTCCAGTTGGATCATCATGGATATAAAAAAACTATGTTCTATTTAAAACATACGTTTAGTAATAAGTTCACAGTGCATAATTGGGCCGTAACATGAAGTTGTTAGCCTAGAGACCTTTGCGGCTATCGCGATCAGCTGGTACTTGGCGAGCAAGCAGACTTGGCAGCGGAGCGCTTCCGCGACCTACTTACTGCTCGAGTGGACCTCCGCTCCTTGCCCTGAAGACGCACTACTACTAAATACTTCCTAACATATCACACTACAATGTAAGCATCATTAATTAGTACAAACTTCATTACCATGTCACATCAAACGTTCGCGTCAAGAATCACCTGACCTACAATGAAAATATGACATAAATTTGAGTATTTTAAAGGCTTTGGACAACATACAAATCTGATTGTAAAATTAACTTAATTAGGTTTCAAAATGTGCATAATTAACTTTATTATTTCGGTACAAAAAGGACAATAAAAACTGCATAGCGATTAGTCCACAACCAGGTATAAATTTAGTATCTGCATTTAAATTCTAGGAAAGAAACTCCATGTTTGAAAAAAGAACATAAAATCTGAAGATCTCTAAGATGTGAGAAGAAACACAACCTAAAAACAGATGAAGATGTCCTTAAGACTTGAGTAAAATTAAACAAGACTTTATATAAAATAGGCAAACTTCGCCAATAGGTTTCATCGAGCCTGATTCAATTCATGACGGCTTTTATACGACAGCTGTATAATTACGTTAGTGAGCCTCTTCCTAACTAAAGTTGGGAACATCTGCGTTATAGCAAATTATAAACGGAGATACTTAATTATGAAAAGGTACCTACAGATAGTGGTGTGTTTGTTTCATCGGTAGATCACGCACGAAACCGATAAAACTAAAATTTATTTTCTTTTTCATAAATGTGCCCCGAGCAGATTTTAATGGCAGTGTCGCTAATATATGTATGTATCGATAGTGAGAAGTTTACTTTCTATCTGTTTGTTTGCAAATTCTAACCGGTAATCACCACTACCGATTTGAAAATCGGTGGCAACACTGAGCGATGATTGAACGCCTCGAGCTTCCATCATGAACGATTCTCAAAAGGGAACAACAAATTTTATTCAAATTCGATACAACAAATGCAAAATAAAAAATAGTAAGTTAACAAAAAATCGATAACCACAATAAAAAAAACTAGTAGTAGCTAACATGACAACAGACACGAATGAACAGGTAAATATCGTATGTAGTATCAGATGACATACAGTAAGCTCCAAATAGTTTGTGACAAACAGGGTATTTAAATTAATTAAACGCAACCAAAAAGTTCTCATATTGTTGTCTACAGTATAATCGCTGAGTGGAACATTTGAAATGCCATCCATTTGCTGCGATGTTATTGACTGTTTGCTTGCGTCTAATTATTTGAATACCCTGAGTGTCACTAACCGTTTGATGCTGAACGTACGACCTGATCCCACAGTAAGCAGCTTCAGCCCTTTTGTAGTGGAAACCAGAACTAAGGATACCGAAATACATACTAAACACCCAGACAAAAATAGACAAATAGACGTCACACGAATGTTTATATCTAGGATGAGAATAGAACCCATAACCTTTGATTGAACAACCATAATCGCCAACCATTATTCCATCAGGGCAGTCACAGTAATCCAACTAAAACTATTTAGTCCATACAAACCATAGCCATACCTAACCAGTTGGCAATCGTGCCTGGGCCCATAAGCTGGGCAATACTGGCGTGGGCGGATGATTGATAGGGGTTGCCGGAGGCGGCTGCAGCGCCCTTAAGAGGGTACCATTTAATTAAGTTAATAACTAGATTCAAAACTTAACTATATTTTGTAGGTGCGGTAGGCTAAGAAAGAGGTCTAACAATAAAACTTCCTTTTTTATATTGAATAGCAAACAGACTGCTTTAGCAAAGTCCATTTCTGCCAATGTCGAGGCATAATTCCGTTATAAAAAACGAATGTACGATCGTTCATCTTCGAGGATTCAGTGAAGTTTAATGATTCATTAATCCCTTAATCGGGCAATGGGAAAAAAATCATCATCAGGGTTAATTTATAATCTAACCCTGATGATGATTTATTTATATAATAATTAGGATCGATTAAAATAACAATCTTGTCTAAAGTAAGTTGTCCACACTGACAAGTCGCTTGACACTCGATGCGCGGTCGAAAGTACAAGTTTCGGTTCAACAAAATTCACGAAACAATACTTAAAAATAAATATATGTCAACCGTGCTTTTCCTACCATTATTACCATCGAATCCTCACAAAACTTCCTGTTTCATCAAAATAAGTAATTGCAAAAAAAAATCGACTTAGTTACTTAATGACTTGTACTTTATAACAAGTTGTTTCCTGTGACTTCACCGGCAAAAAGTCATATCTTATTCTAGTGTCAAACCTATCTAGCTTTCGAATTTGTTTTAAGTACATAACGAGGATCTCAAAATAGAAAGAAATACCTCATTACACCGCGCAGTCCCATTTTTGACGTGTCTCTCTAAACACTTGACATTGGCGGAATCACTGCGTTGTTTGTAAACGCGGGACAGAGTCCATATTTAAAAAAAAAATAGCTTTCTAATTCAATTAATAGTTTCTGTGTAATATAAACAAACATCGTACGTATTTATAGTATACGCCCGCCGCATAGTATTTGTATTATCCGGAACGACATTTTCAACTTTAGGAATTGAAATTAAAGGCATTGCAAGGCTGATTTTATCTAGGTTAATCTGTGGTAAACATGCAAATGTACTGACACAGAAATAAGTTTTACTGTATTCGTTTGTCCCCATACAAGGAGCTAGCATCCCTAAAATAGGTTAACAGCTGTTTTCTGGCATCATTCGGATTTAGCCTACAACGTTGTATGGATAGCTATGCTCAGTTTATTTGTGTGCATAGTATCAACATACTACAGTTTAAAAATATATGTTTCTTTGTTAGCAACTCGCCAAATACTTCGTATGAGTAAGACAGGTAGGGCATAGCGATTTATCGCTCGACCTGGAGCAGCAAATACTACCTTACAGAAGACCGCAGCCAAATAACAATCACTTCTGTGTTGTTGTGTTCCTGCGTGTGAGTAAGGTTTCCAGAGCGTCTGGGGGGTGCTACTTTCTTCTTTACTTCAAGGTAAGGGAGACAAGCCCAGTAACAGATTGATTATACTGTACTTGTCGCCATTAAGATAGGACCTCATTACCACTTAACATCAGGTGGGATAAGGTCAATCTTGAAGTGTAATATATAAAAAAATATGAATTTAAAAAAACATACCTACAAATAATAACAGTCACATTAATACGATCAACATTACTAACCGTTTTAGAATATAGCGATTATGCATTATATAACATTTTGAAATCATGAATGCCATTGAGATATCAATGTTTGATCACAACCACAACAATTAATCTTAGATTAGCTCAACACAAGGGAGTAATTACGTAAATGCCACTATTGATACCGAAGCTCATTGATTACTGTTCCGGTTTGGGACCGGGCGACAGAATCATAATCGCTGCATCGATTATATTGCGTGATCCGAGCACGCCGCTAAACATCGATACAGGCACTCAATCGATATTAAGATCGTCCAATATGGTTCTCAATCTCACGATATTGCGCTCTCATAGAACCGTGTACGGCGAATCGATTATTTCTCCTCAATTAAACAGACTCCACTCTTACTGCTCCTCAGACCATTAAGAATTGAAAGTCGTTGCGAAATTCTCCAAACTGGATAATTAAACTCCAACAGAATTCAATTAAAAAAGTACGTATTTTCTAATTAAAACGCGTACGACCTATTTGTTTAGGATTGCATAAAAAAACGTTGGGCAGACAAATAGGTCAATAAATTGGAAAGTACTGATCAGCCTGATAAATTAACAATACCTACTATAGGAGAGACATGACATGTGACATGTCAACTCGTTCTCACGACACGAAGGAAGAACTTACAATGGCTATTAACCCATTATGCAAAAACGATTGAATGGATAACCGTTTTATGCTGAGCGTTATCTAAACATCTTTCTTTTCATTCTCAGCTAAAGGTCACGAACTTGCGAAAGGCGCATTTGCCAATGAATGAGGCCCCGGAGAGGGGTGAGGTGGCCAAAGGGGGGGAGGACACACCCCACTCTCCAGATCAACAACCCCGAAACCTTAATCAAGATAAACCGGCGGACGCAGTGAGATTTTCAAGAACAGTTTTAATTAACAAAAGAGCCACGCAAGGACCCGCGAATGAGCACTGTTTCTTAGCACGATAGCATTATGAATATAGGCTCGCTACTATAATTTATTTAGTAATATTAACAGTACGTATTGATATCGACGATAATATATTCAAATTAAATTCATAGATAAAGTAATGATAAGATTACTGTTTGAGTTCGCTCGGATCTTTAAGATCAATGAATGGCGTTTGCTTCGACATGAGTCATGGTTAGTGAAAACATAAATTACAATATTGAACTATCTCGCCAAATAAAATAAAACCGGACGCGGCGAGTCGATCGCTTCAAATTAATATATTCAAATGTGCATTTTTCGCGGAGCAAACTACCGGAGCGAGGCATGGGTCGACATTTCTCGTCGAGTTCATTGTAGGTCTACCTGGTGCAGTTTCCGGCGAGCATTCCGACCGCTCCTACCCAAAGGCTCACGGGGTCGACAAAAAATTTGTCCGAACCCAAGAGATAGCATTAATCCTCCTCGCCATTATGGTTGCGGTGAGTTTGCAGGTCTGTGCTAAAATGTTTTGCTACGTTGGTCACATTATGACGTACCCAACTCGAAGATAATACTTTGTTCTGCAGGCCTGCAATGAATACAAACTTCCGAAATCAGAAATTTGAACTAAGTTTTGAAACGGTTTAGAAAGCACGAAAATGGTACCTTGAAGTATTTTTAGATTTACATTTCACATTTGAGGACCAAGGATAACATGTATGTTTTCGGTTTATTTTAGGGTACAAACTAGCTCACGATTTCGGCCCAATCTTCGGAAAGGACTTCATCGTCGCCCCCAAGTTACCACACGTTGCAACTAGATTATTAAAAAACAATCAGTCCAATATCGATCCCTTGACGTTTGTGTGGGCTGTCAATATAACGTGGTGCATGCAAAGATTGCAAGCTAAGCCAATATTTTTAATGGCCCGATAATAATCTAATTAATTGATGCCAAAGTGGAGTTGTAAAGCAAATGAACTCTCGCAGTTCAGCCAACGGCCAGGCGGAACGTAATTTCTTGATAGTCTCAGCCATACTCATGCTAAAGGGCCGTTAAATCGACGTGAGTCGTGCGTAACAAGCAATTTATGGGTGGACGTTAAAGAAACTTATTAAACAGCTATGGTAGGTTAAAACATGCCTTCTAAATTTAAGTTTGTTTGAAAAAAAAATCACTCAGATAAGGTGATTTTGTAAGGTTGTAAGGAGAAGTTGATAGATGCTTCGTCGTAAAGTCCTTGACAGAATCTCTCTCTGATCAGAAAACCCTATAAAGAGAAATGTTTGTTGAGGCAGTAGACATAAAAAAGTAAATGCAAGCAATTTCTACTAAAATATATCGCAACAGAGCGGAGCGTGACTCGTGGGGCACGACGGAAACGTTATCGATTCCCTATAGTCGAGGGGAATGGTCAAATATACGTATTATCTACCGACGGTACTTCGGGATACGGCGCGATATCGCCAGATGGTTATAAACATAATTCCAAGAAAACAATAACATAAACTAGTTGGAAGATACCTTGGAATTACAAAATTACTCTTTTTGCATAAATATTCATTCAGCTAAAACGAGTGAATACACACAAAAAGCATGGAATGTTATTAACAGCAAAAAAGCTAATTACAACAATGGATGAAAAATGAGGCAAGAAATACCGAAATAATAAACTAGAGCTGTAAGAAACCCCCCCACCGAAGCTCCCAAGGCGTCTTATTTTTGCCGAGAACACATTTCGGGTTCCCAAGGTAAATACAGCGCGTACAATGCCCGCTCGGCAATATGATATTTTACAATATACCGCTGCAATATTACGAAGCTTTTGTGTTAGGCAAGGGCGATGCTCCATCGGAATGCTTCTTTGACAAAGGACTAGCATGGTGCCGAAATCGGCTCCGCCCCGAGACGGGCCGTTTTGTCTACGTATAATTTTTGGCCGGGTACCTGCAGCAAACTGGTTTAGAGGCTGCGCATTCGTAGAAGTCATCGGCGCCCGGCGGTTCATCTCGTCGTACGATTACCGATATCTCCCGTAACAGCAGGCATTCGAAAATGGTGCGGATGAAATAATCGCAGCAAATTTAACACGAATGCGTTCACACCTCCGCTCAATTATCCGATATCGATCGATCGATGAGTAAGCCATTCTGAGATCATTTTTATTGCACGCGAGTGTTGAAAAGGAAATTTAGTGAGTGCCGCGTCGTGGCGTGATGGAACGCACTTAGACCGTAGACACTACGAACCGAAACCACAACTCGATTGGAATAATGGACGCGGCACAACATGTAGAACTGTGGGAAAGTACAAGTGGAGGTAGCTTCCCATCGGCCACTTAAGCTGGCGTGGAAATAATAAATTCCACACTAAAATATGTCGCTTTTGTTTTTTGGGTTTGATGTGTTAATCGTTTGGGGGTATATCTTGATGTTATGTTACGGCGGGGATGATTGTAAAGTGCACAGTCACGGTTGACAGGAGGGAGCCCTTACAATGGATGGCTTAAATGGAAACAGACGTTGGTAGGCGGGTGTTTGTTGGCCCGGGGCCCGCATCGATCGGCGGTGAGCGTAGGTACCCGGGCACCGCAGCGTTCGCGACCCGCGGTAGGCCCACGTCTCTAAAAGTAACCCCGCCAGTAAAACTTTATTAAACCTCCTCACACTCGTATTTCACTGCTGTTTTTAAAATGATAATACTCCAAAGCGCTCACTAACGTTAAGTTTAAATAAAGATTTAAGTTGACGAAGTTTTAAGTTTACGGGCTTGATGATTAAAACAGTATACCGTAGCGACGGCCAGCGGCTTTGCCAAAATATTTCCGGACTCATCTTTTACGTGCTTTTAGGATTAATGAAACGGAGGCGGTATATTATGCGGGGAATTTATCAATGGCGTTCCTCGCGCACATTTCGAGGGTCGCGTGTTCAAATCCCAGCCTGGAGTTGGGGTAAACGTATGACAGTAAAGTATTACACCATTACTCAGAACACGCGATGGAGATCCTGGCACGTGTTTGGTGTAAACGTTGATTCGTGAATCTGTTTTTAAATAGTGTTTACTCATTACAGATGATTATCATCTCTGTTATCATCAGACTTTGTCATCATACATCAGAATCAATAAAGATACAAGCAACAATCAGAAAAGTGTAAAATAAATTTCAATGACTAAGTCGTTAAATTATCTTTTTTACACAGACTATGTTTGCATAAAAAGAAGTTTCCCATAATTTGTAAAACTACTTATTTTATGTTATAAAGTTTTCGAATTCGAATTTTGAATCAAATTTCTATTTCCATAGACAGCCACTTTAACTTTTTCATAAGCCTGACTTAAGCCTGCATTTTCCCAATATCGCGCCTCGCTGCAGTGCAAGAACTTTGAACTCGGTTTTGAAATTAATCATAGCTACTTGATTACGTTAAACAGCCCGTATTGCGTTCGTATTATCTAATTAATCAAACTCATTCCATCTCCTTTACAACTGATAAAACATAGAGAAAATCGATAGAGGCAGGCATTCCCAGTATGCAATAAAAGGCTTTATTCCTGCAATTCAAGAGTTCACAGCAACCATAAAACCACGTATTCACTGTACTACACCGCGCTTAAACATGGTTTGCATCAGAATCGAATTGTTTCAGTAACCGTGGCGATACAGAAACCTGTTCATCGGCTCTTATTCTATGCTCTCGACTATATGAGGAATGCAAAACAATTAAGTTCAGCAAACATACCGAAATTATAGACGGGAGCGGACTCACAACTAAGAAGATGCAACTACTACTAAGTTTCCTAAACATTGTTTCTCAGATCATGCAAGCTAAAACATTGTTTCTGGAAATCTCTACAAAGTGATGTAGAAACAGTGTACCTGTATAGATTGTTTAACAAATAAATAACTATTGGAACCAATCTTTCTTATACATTCACTTACCCAGGATATTCATGCGATGAACATTTGTGTCTTCTTATGTGGGTGTGTATGTAAATGTTTAGACTAGTTTTCATAATACAAGTGTTTAAACTTGCTACAGCCTCTTCTTACTTCAGTCTCAATGTATTGTTTAAGTATCCGGTTATTATCTCGTGTTCCTGGGTTCGATTCCCGGATCGAGCAAAGTATGTTTAGATTTTTTGTAATATCTCGGGTTTATGGAAATTGTTGTTTGCCTTCTATGGTACGTTAATATACTGATACCTACTTCACTCAGGGCTCAGATTGATATTGTCTAATATTAATGATTATCTTCACACGCATACTCTCCTTGTGAATTTCCAAATACTTATTCTTACAAACGTATCAAAAACGAAAAAATATCCCACATGGTGCAGTCGTTCTGAAGTTTTGCGCGTACATATATTTCGGTTAGTATGTAATATATTTTTATTAAGTAATTTGGATAAAGTGACTAAATACCAAACCATGTTAACATTTCGTACGTTCGAAATTGGAATCAACAACCAATCACAACGTATCCTCAAATACATTAAAAGAACCAGACACAAAGAACAAATACACATAAATATTCATGACACGAACGTTTACTGTGGGTGGGATTCGAACCCACGACCCCTAGACGATAGGGCAAGGTTACTACTAAATGCGGCACAAAGCTTCACCGAATAGGTGGCTCAAAGGATGTTTCGACCGAACGAGTGCGCATGCAGGTATGCAGGCGTGTACGTTTAATGGGCGACAGACAGTAATGTCCCGGGGCACTAATGACTACTCGAAACCGGGAAATTACTGCTCCGCCCCGCGCCCTGCTGGGACTGCGAGCCGAGTGTCCCGGTTTGAGAGGGAATGTGGACACGTCCCGAGTAGCGCTCATTAACTCATCACAAACTAGAATGCCTGACGCAATAGGAAATCTATTATTTTGGACTCTTAATTTAGTCACCGGGACGTGAAAGGTTTAACTCAGCTAAGCTTCAAGTTGCATCCGCTTTTTGATGAAAAGTTCAGTGATACAGTGGTAACGAATATTCGGAACAGCGGATGATGTTCTTGCTAAACATAGAGAGGAGGTAAAATTTCCATAATCATCAAGAAAGGTTTAACTCAGCTAAGCTTCAATTTGCATCCGCTTTTTGATGAAGAGTTCAGTCATACAATGGTAACGATTATTCGGGACAGCGGAAGGACGTCCACGCTAAACATAGAGAGGGGGAATAGTTTCCATAATCATCAACATTTGGTGATAAAACGGTTGCACCCAGTACCACAGTACGTGGCCAGTACATATAATGACTCTGCGCACCATTTTAAGACTACACTAACATTAATCATACTTTATTGGAACAAAGATTAGGACCAATATGAACCTACAAACAAACCAGTATGTTTCGCGATATACGTAATTAATTAAAACATAGTTATGTAATTCTTTTACAAATTTTAGAAGCATAATTTATAGTCACATTAAATACGTTTAGTTAATTTTTTTTTTATTCAAGTACCAACACATAATTTTCATTATACAAAGAATTTCAATAAAAGCATAAAATGAAATTAATACTTAATTATCAGAAATTTTAATTAAGTAGCATAATGTAAGTCCATAAAATAGAAAAAAAATATTTTTAAGGAGAGCCAATCATACTTTTCGTTCATCGGATAGAATCGATTACGCTGTCATCTTTTTAGGAATTCAAATTAGATTTTATTCCGTCCCTTATTTGGTTCATTATTCCTGGCAATACTACTGGGGACAGATGGACGAACCGGCCGAGTCACGATGCAGTTGAAATACCCGTTTTGTCGTTTTTAATTCGTAGACGCGTGACGTTATAGGAGTAGAATAACCCTTATCTTGATGAGATTGAAGTCTGGTTAAACACATAAAAAGCGAAATGAAATTTCTTTCCGGGAAACCCGTGAGAAGTAAATTATCTTTAAAAACTTCTAAATGTTTCTACTAGTTCCTCCGTTTTTTTTAAATAAATAAGTAAGTAAGTTAATGAAAGGTAGGAATTTGTCATTTACGAACTTATTGATAAAAAATTAAACTGGTTTAAACAAAAACAGACAAAAAAATATCTAAACAACAATAAACGTTCTCATCTTGTTACTAAAAAAAACAATGATGACCTGCATTTCGAAATAGTAGCTATTTAAAGCGAGCTTATTAATCAAACGTGGTTTAAATTTATAATTAATCCTAAATTAATTAATAAGAATGTGCACGCAGCGTATTTCATACAGTTGTAACCAATTTTCAAGACATAATGTATTGGACAAATAAGACGGAAGTAGCAAAACGACAGCGCCCAACTTAAAATTTCCTGCAACCAGAGAATACCTTAACCTCTTTATCACTGAACGCCTAATATTATTCTAATAATTAATGCACGATATACACAACTGTATACATACAGTGTTGTACGATACGAAATATTCTAGACAAAATTGCATGTCAAAGTCGCCCAAGGCAGAGTTCCCGAAAACCAGTGGATTGTTTCATTATCTAGTTCCACGCAACTCACTGACAGGAGTTCTAATTTAAATTTTAAGACTTTCGCGTTCCGTTTTAAACATTTAAAATAATTTAACGGGTCAAAACGCGACACCATTTTTATTTATAGTTATGTGACAATGTGCGGGTGGATGAAGATTTGCAAGCTCCCCCGAACAGACGAAGGCGAGCAAGACCAGTCAGCTCGTGACCACGATTGGTGCAACCTAACCGAAACGTCGGGCAGTAAGTAGTTCGTATTAACTACTAAATAAAAATGGTGTCGCGTTTTGACCCGTTAAATTATTTTAAAGGAGTTCTAATTACTCTACAACTGCGTAATCTCATTCGAGGGGTATTCGCCGAGTACAAAAAGCGACCACAAGGCGACGGACAAAATTATTCTTAGGAGGGAGATAGCTCTCAACAGAGGACGGAACGACAAGACGAATGGGTATTGTTCACAGCTACATGTTACTTTGTTACTCCCCACCAAGATAGAT
Source organism: Glyphodes pyloalis (assembly GCA_037074685.1). Taxonomy (NCBI): domain Eukaryota; kingdom Metazoa; phylum Arthropoda; class Insecta; order Lepidoptera; family Crambidae; genus Glyphodes; species Glyphodes pyloalis. The sequence continues at coordinate 4,984,492 of JAYKKO010000002.1, forward strand.
ACGTGCGTGAGTAAAATTTATAATTTTAGTCGGTGTGTCAATATGAAAAGCACGAAATGTATGTACCTATTGTCAACTTAACATGAAAAGTGTACATTAATTTGGTAAAAACTCGAATCGTATATTATGTTTGTTTTTTGCGAGAGAAATTATATAAAGCCAGTAGAAAGTTTTATATTATCACCTTTGTCTATTAAGTTTCAATAGCTGTATAGATTTGAATAAATCTAGTAGTAATGCAAATATGCTTTTAAAGACACAATGAGAGTGGAAGTATGGGTATTTGCATCGCATAGTTTGCAAGTCTGTGCCGTGAGCTTTGTAAGCAAAACGCTTATTTAAATAAAATACACACACATGCATTTTGTAATGTTTTAATAACACAAACATTTTGTAATCTTATAATAAGATTTTTTTTAAGAAAATAAAAATTTGTGAAAAGATATTCAGTCTTCAGCTAGCTAGAGCATAATATTTATCTCCAAATAAGAAGTATGTTCCAATAAATTAGAAATTGATTTCCTATTTTTAACCAGGGCTACCTTCTACAGAATATTATTTAGGCATAACATATCGAATTCTTTTTTTAATTCATTTCTTTTACGGGAAGATTTGAACGTTTAATACGATATATATTCTTATATAACTAAGTAAGATCTACCAATGACGAAAACACAAACTTGAACCAAATCACTTCAGTAATAAATTGTAAATGTATCTTCATCCCACAGGCTTATTCTACGAATCTATTCAAGTTCATCATACATTCATTAATCTTCGAATCAAAGAGGAACTGGTTTTCGTTTTGAATATAGCTCATTCTTGGACCCTTAGTCACGCCGCAACTCGTCGCTTCACACTAAGAATTTTTAAGGGCAAAATAATCGTAGCGACCTCATTTTAGCCCTTAAACATTTTAAGACGAGTTTTGAAAAAGTAACGTCAAGACAGAAACATTTCATGTTTGGTACTGGTTGGATATCTTAATGGTATTTAAGGATACAAAATGTACAATGATAGAAACGAACATTTAATCACCTCATAAAATAATAACGATTCTTCAAACAAATGCATTCAATTTAATCATTTCTCATTAATGAATCTACTATTTATTTTGTACTACATCTAATATTTACGAAGTACAACAGCACTTATAATATCGTCCGCTGTTTAGAAAGTATTGTAAGATGAACTTTAACAGTAAATATCGGAGATGCATTTAAAAATTAATTATTATTATAGTATTAGGTATATGAATCCATTATTCCGGAAAGATCATCCATCATTGATGATTCATGACGACCTCCATTGCCGAGAGACGAGTAGATTAGGTTAGGTTCGATTACCGGTCGGGTCAGTATGGGAAATGAAATTTTATATATTGTCTCGGGTCTGGGCGTTGTGGCACCGTCATTGTATTACACAAGTGGTTTAGCTAATTAGTACAGAATCAGAACAATGTATGTGATGTTGTCTATTTATATTTAATATGGACTACAAACAATCTGGCAAGAGTGTACCAACTAAGATGAAAATCTATATATCCACTACCAATATCGAATCATCACTGCAAAGCGATTGATGAATAATGAATGGCATAATTATTTTTATTCATTCCGCCCCAATCATTTAAACTCAATAAACAACCGACGTTTTAAAACGCAGCGGTATTTAAACTGAACCTGAATATGTTTATTGACGTTGAAATACCGTAATGTGTTGTTGTTAGCACTTCCATTATTGTAAATTCATTTCATTGGCACTATATAAACGTGCAACCTATTCGTTTCATTCATTTGCAAGGACTGGGCAGATGAATTCCGCGAAATATCGCTGTCTGTTCCTAGAAATCCTGGAATATTACTCGGAATAGTTGCGAGCGGTGGGAAATACCTGTATCACTTTCACAATATCGTATTTCATGCAATCTATTTGCACGTAAACCCGACAACAGTACTACAGACTGTATTGTAGACGTAAACGGAATGCAAACTTTAACAAGTTCATGAATGGAACGATCCCATTCATAGATGCAGAGGAAAATTTGAAAAGGTTAGCACTGCGAATTCAAAAACTTTTCTACCGTAAAAAGTTCATGAAACAAGTGTGTATATGTACGTCGAGTTATATTTTTAATTCAGATTTTTTTCCAATTCAAATTAAGAAGAAGAATGAACGAATGTACAGTGTCCGGATTATATAAACACTAACTGTTTCCCGTTATTTCGTTCACGTTATATCATGATAGAAAGTATCATGTTTTCCTCTAGTACTTAACTCGTTTTACAATATTTTCCTGAAATCCATTTCATCATCCCAAAACTTGTACAACATCTGTATAATTATGATTGCCGTTGCTATTGAATAATGATAAAAAAGAATAATGAGAACATTATAAAACAATAACATAAAGAAACAGCATTGCAGTTAGAGGATTCAATTTCGGTAAAAAAAAAACCCCACACACACATGTCATAAGGAAAATTTGATGACGGATTGCGGATAACAGCATCAACCAACCATCACACCAAGATTATTACAAAAGGAAAATCCTAATCAACAAACCCACTCGATTACGGTAATCGATTTAAATTTACCACTTGCAAATATTATCAACTAGCGACCCAGCCCGGCTTCACACGTGTGCAATAAAGATATGAATGTGGTGTTTGTGTAGACTGGAATGATAGATATACCCCGCGCCCGACCGCTCCTACCCTGCACAGACGGACGGACGACGCTTTGCAAAAAAAATAGATATACCTAATTGTAATTTGCAACCGAATTTTAAACCAACGAACTGATTATACACTCATTTCAAAAATAATATTGTATGAGTGGTTATTTTGATTGCGTTCTCAAATAATCAAGTATAAAAAAAAACTAACTAAACCTAAATAATTGTTTGATAAAAATTTAATTTAATAAGTGAGCCCGCGTGGCGTGGCGAATAAAAGGTACCTGGGAAACTATTTCTTATTTTGATTTCATCGAATACACATGACTTACACGTGTGTAACGTAATTTTTTAATTTCGCGATCGCGATTTACGATGTCGCGTACAAATAGTGTGGAATATTACTATATTTGAAGAAATAAAGAAATATATTTATCAACAGAAAAACATGATATATAAACAAGATAACACACACAGATTCCACCAAATGATCAATTGGTTTCCAACTCAGCAAATGCTGCTACAGGCTTATTCCGCACAGCAGCAGCGCTGGTATTCTGGAGAAACCGAATATTTATAAAATTAATTGCGCAGCTTCAGTGGGATGCAGCGACTTTATTTTATGTAAAGATGAAATATCGCACAGGACTACTCCACCATTTTTGGGGTTGAATATAAACATCAACCCTCCAATGACAGTGCCAAAAAGTAATCAATCATTCAAACTGGCAAGTTTTACAAACAGAAAAATTATCTGATCCACCAAACCTAAAAAAGGTTTTGCCAAAGTTTTAATCGACACTTTTTGAGACTAAAAATCCGTACCTAAGAATCCGTGATAACAATAATGAGAATTATCAACATTGAAATGAGAATAAAGAACGCTTTTAGAACACACCTACAATTTCTCTTGATGTCACTATACCTTAAGCGAAATAAGATTCATAGGAGACGATAAAATACTGCCTTCTGCTAGCCAAACGAATAATGTATGTAAAAGTTGTACGGGCTGGAATCTTCATCGGAGTAACCATTGCTACACCTGAAGATTCCAGCCCGTACGTATGCCATTGCATAGAAGAGACCCCTAATGCTAATTCTAGGCTAATCCAAACGCAGTAAACATATTCAAAGGATGGTCGTGGTGCCGGCAGCGCATCCCTCTCATCCGCCAGCGTCAATGCGGCGTCCATCGATCAATCACTTGCCCGCGACGCGGTCACACGGCCCTATTATTATTATTAATGATCGAGGCTCGCGGCCCCATGCCACTATGAAGCAAACTACAGTATGAAATCTCCTTTCCTACAAAATTATCCATTAGAAACTACGAAATAGCAGCCCGCGTAGGCCAGTTGAATTCCGAAACTAATATTTGAATTCCAGTTCGAAACTAACGTACATTTTGAAGGTCTGAAAGATGGCAAACTACAGAATGACATCACCTTTCCTTAAAACTACCCAGCAGAATCTGAGAAACAGCAGCCAGCGCACTGTAGTCGAATTCAGAAACTAATTTTTTAGTTCCGGTTCGAAGCAACCGTATATGTTGAAGATACGAAGATGGAACTAAATGAATGTTAACAGTAGGTTTTTAATCCATTAATACTAAATTTACGACAGTTCAGTCACTTTGATCAATTTGCAGCAAGGTTAAATAAAGAGGTCTAATTTCATTTTCCGACTAAATATAAAAGTCGCCTGTGGCCATAGTAAGCTTACAATAATAAAAACACTATATTTTATTTGAAAAGTCTAGGCAAACTCATTTAAGACGGTGTTTACGCATGCATGTATCGTAAAAGTTGTATTGATTTATGATCACTAATTGCATATTTTATAGCTCGCAACGTTAAGAGACTAGGTTGGTTTTACTTTAAAATCTGTATGCGTGTTCTTTGCTAATTTTAAGGCCGTACTGTAAACTCTATATACTGGGACTGGGGACGCACAAATAATATTCTATGGCGCACCGCTCAGAAGTGGCGTGATGCTCCGACATTGTCCAGCCATAAAGAGCCGAAAAATAGCCGCATCTTACTTATTAAAGGCACATAACGTGAAAGTTCTCGCTGGTCAACACTTCTTTCACTGTACAATTGAATTTTACGACAATTATAGCCGGCAAAGTAATAGAAGGCCCTTTAATATCATACTATTGTATTTGACTTTGGGAGATCGTGATTGCCGTGACGTCTTATCATTATCATCGTCGTTTATCAACAGCTATGTCCAGAACAGCTATATTATTACTTATTGAAGTAAAATTCATAATTTATATTTGTATGCTTTAAACATTCTGTCTACGACTCTGATGTTAATTCATATTTCATTTGACACACGACATAGATCCGATGCGCAGCGGGAGGGTATTAAACTAATCTACAAACCTGTCCGTACGTGAGTATAAAACAAATAGGAAGCACAAACAAGCGAGAAAAACATCCGAGGGCAACCATTCCACAACGCATTACGCATATCCATTACATCTGGTAGAACAGGCCGTGAGGGCAACCGAGTTTCTATTGTGCGGCGACAGGCGGCTAGCCGACGCCGAAACCCAACACCCTCGTAACCAGATAGTTGGCGCTGACCAACCGCGCCTGGCGCGAGATCCCGGAATCGATAGGAGAGCAGGGACGACGACGCCTCCTTGCGGGATCCATCGTACGGCCGACAGCACGTCAAGACTTGCAGTTCCATATTAGTTCTTATGCCCACAGCATAAGGCCTTTGCCAAGGTCATAATTGTATTACAACCTTTTGCGAAGTCATTTGCCTGAGAGGAAATATAGCGTGGCGTTTCTTGATCTGTGATCTACACATGCATAGACCTCAGGTCCATATTAAATAAAGCTTAATGAAGAAAGGATACATAAACTTAGTGAGAATACGGCCATGACTGTCTACTCGATTGTACGATGAAAAGCACTTCAGAATATGCATTTTGTATTTTGCACCGCCTTTACGTCGTTGGCGTAAGACCCAATGTCGAACTACAAGTATCCCTTGACATGTTGTTGTACACTCCAATAGGTCGTATTGTAAGTTGTCTAGGATTGTAAGGAATACGTTGACTACTCAATTACATGTCGTATTCTTTTAGTTACGTTTAGGTTCAGAACCGGTGGCAGTACACCGGTTACGAAACCGTTAAGTAGCCTTCAAATTTAGTATTTGATGATGCGTTAGTATTATTTATAATCTTGTTTAATAATTAGATTGATAGATTATTACGTATCCAAGAGTTCATTAAAAGTCAGCCCTACTCCAACTAGAAACTAGACACTAGTAGGATTTCGGTTCCAACGTTAAATTGGACGTATTATAACTAATCGCCTTGATGGCGCAGAAAATGTTGGGAAACTCTGCTTCAGTATAATTACGGCTCATAGCGAAGGTGGAAACAATAAATTAATTAAACACCTGCTCGTCTATTAAATTATAGGTGGCTAAAAGGGTAGAATTTCTAACGCTCAGCGTGATAATAAAACGCGCCTAGTAATTATTAGCCGATAGGTCGTTAGGCAGGTTTTGCTAAGGGACGGCTTTCGTGATCGTATAATGAGAGCTAATCTTTGAGACATTTGATGAACGTAACCGTAACTTACCAATTACGCCTCTATCATAGTGAACTTGAATGCTTGCTTACCTGTAACAAAAATAGGGAAATTAGTAACACAAGTCTAAATCAATGATCGCGTCATTTGGATTTATCAAATAACAAATATTCAAATGTGAACGACGGAAAAGATGATTTATTACTACTCTAAAAAGGATAACAACGAGGTAAATGTTATCAAGTACGGTTGTCAACAATAGTTTGAAGTTATTTCTAAATTGTATATTTTCAAACGTATCGATGACACCTACCTTACAACCACGGATATAATCATGACCGAAGCGATTTTCGTCTGCTCTGCTATAACGTCATGAAACTCGATACATTTGTTCCACGTATGTGAAGTTAGAGTCAGTTATTCATAATAAATTAGGATTAAAATATAAACAGCCACTTATTCACCTGATAAACAATTCAAAAACTTTATTTGTAGAGTTGTTATCATACATTTTGTCTGATGATTGAAAATAAGTCCTTAATTAGTTAAAAGCGGAGATTTACCGTGACAAGGTATTGAGGTGTCAGCCACTTATAATAAGCATTGTACGGTCGACAACATTTCAAGGTAAACACTTACAGTTCGATATTAGTCCTTATGCGCACGACATAAGTGCGGTACAAAGTCCAAAGTGTCCAAACTTTAAAAAAAAACAAAAATCTGAATTGGAAACTGTCATTTGGGGACCGAAAAATCGGCCCTTAATAGTTAATAGCGGAGATTTACCGTGCCTAGTCTATGATGTCAGCAACTTATGATAAGGCTGTACCTCAAAATTTGGTAAACTTAAGAACTTGAAGTTAAGTGAATAAACAAAATGATACCTAATATTAGATGCTCGTCGTAACCTTCCTCAACTAGACACATCAAGCGTGTCATTAACGATTGCCGTCTAAGCTTGGTTATTACAAGGAATTAATCGGTATGTTATATTAGCCGGTTGACTAGACGAGATAAGTGCATCGCAGACGTAAGATGCGACATTAATTTGAAGTCACGGAGCGGGCGCGAATGCAATCACTGGCGGGAAGCTCATTCCGGCTGCATCTCCGGGCCGGTGCAGTTAAATTAAGGATTCCGAACGTGCCGCGTCTCGTCGGGCCAATGCTCACCATCTAGCACCAGCCTTATACGATCGAACCGATTCGATTTAAAAATTTCTCCCCGAAGAAATATGACAAGTTAGGGCGATGATCCCAGCTAGCTGATCGAACTGAACAACTTTTTCACTACGAGTTTTCCATTCGTTTTTTGGATGAAATTTAAATTTACATATATTATTTGCAGTCTAATTAAGTAATTACCTGTATGTAGTCGTTGCAATACTGCATACGAAAATGGCCTTGCGAAAATAGGTATTTACAAATTTGTAGTTCATTTGATAATTTAAATAGAATAAGCTGAAAATATTTTTGAACAAATTACATTTTCTTGCAAGAAAAAAAAAATATCTACAGTGGAATTCATTCCGGACCAGTAAAAAGATGAATGCGTGGTATTTATTATCTATTAGGTAAACCAAACAAGTAAGTGTGAAAATAAACATTGGAAGAGTCCCACAAAACTGCTTGGCTATATTTTAAATTTCTTGTCAAAGATCACAAAATTATTTTCTTCTATGTTTTATTGGTTTTTTTATAGCGTTAATTATTGGTATAGGTAAAACACATTTTCACATATAAAAGAAGTTTGGAGATTTTGGCGAAAAATTCTCACATTTTATATTCACTGTGCTCACCTATGTGATGTTAACTGCTGAACTTAATCATTAAAACTAATAATAATTTAGAAATTCTTATTTTGATTTCGCATTATGCTTGTTTTTGAGCTATCAGCTTTTCTCAGTTTCCTAGGGTGGCAATTTTATTTCTGCTATAGATGAAGTGTTAAAATCGGTTCGGTACTGAACCCAGTCCCCACTGAAGGCGGTTAAATTAGAATTCCGCACGTGACTCGTCTCGCTGTCAACGCTCAGCGTGGGTGACACGAGTGTAGGTACAAACGAGCTGTTAGATTCAATACTTTCAATTTCACTTGAATCGATATTTATATGTCTAATCAAAAAAAATATATGCTTTTCCAATATGTATGACAAGTAACTTTTGAGTCGTATAGATAGATATAGTGTGACTTTCATTGTCAACAGTGTGATTGTCATAGACCTATGAAAATCACACTGTGTATGAGCTAGCTGCTAGATTCAATACTTTCAATTTCAATTTCACTAGGGTGATAAGGGCATATTGGATAATTGGCCTTCACGGAATCCTTGAAAAGCTATTAAGGATGAAAGACTCGTGCTCTATCTTCAAATTATGCTAAGCTAGTTTCCTCGTGACATTGGCAGTAATGGCTTTCGCTGAAGAAGTTTGCACTTTGAGGTTGCTCATTAACAAAAAAAGTATATCTTACAATAAAATGTTTTTCATCATGTTTATTAGAAAAATCTATACAGCAGAGACGATTTAAGTATATTTATATATTTCATATACATAAATGATAACCAGAATGTTACACACACTAAATGTTTTTTTTTCTTGTCCTGTCTCCACTAGGACTGTAGTCTATAACTCTAGATTAATTACATCTATTTTGTACGAACATCCGCGCTTGCAACTCCACTCGCAATCCCGCGGTCGGGTAAATATCAACAACCTCCCAGCAAATATAATGAAAAATCCCCTGGTAGTTTCTTTGTGGTGCACTATTCATTACAATGAGTAAGAAACTCCCGGAGCCGCCATAAAATCCGGATAAATGTAGTTTATAGCCTGCAGGAAGGCAGATCGGTGTCGCGAGCGGAATATTCAATATCACCCGGGCACGGAATCTGGGATTGCGGGAATTAGGATAGTTATTCAGGAAAATGTACAAGATATCATACGAAATCTCTTGAGAGAATATTCGCCGTCAACTAAAATAGGCAGCAATTTTTGTGCCATATAACAAAATAACTGTAATAATATAGTATCTGTGGTTATTTTGAATGTCCATCATCTACAAAAGTAGTAAATTTATGAGACTGGCTTTCCAAATATGCTTTTGCTTACAGAAGACCGCAGCCAAATAACAATCACTTCTGTGTTGTTGTGTTCCTGCGTGTGAGTAAGGTTTCCAGAGCTCCTAGGGGGTGCTACATTAGTGCCAGGGGTCAAGCCTCCAAGGTAAGGGCGACAAGTCCAGTAACAGATTTATCATGCTGTACGTGTCACTCTTAAACTAGGACCTCATTACCACTTAACATCAGGTGGGATGAGGTCAATCTTGAAGTGTAATATAAAAAAAGAAAAAAAAAAAGATTGTATTATTATATATAATCAACATTATACATATTCACGGTTAAAAAAAAGTTCTTATATGCCTGCAACAATAGCGATAAAATTGACTATGCACACGTGTTCATAATAAGTAACATACCCAAATCGAAAACAAGAAATCCGTCAATTTTTTCCGACAAATTTTCAAATCCGTACGTCGTTTTCATTCTATTTTTATACTGATAAAGATAAGTTATAGTTAAACATGATGTCGTATTACGAACATTTAAATTAACTCGTAGCACTAAAGTATTATTTTTAGAAAAACTAGGATCCATAGTCATTTGTACCTACTTCCGATGGAGATGATGCTATGTTCCAGTAATTTCCACGTGGCATGTGGGTCAACGTCCAGAGAACTGTAATTTAGTAAGAGCCAGTGATGTCACCGTATTACGAGTAATTTGGATATCGCCATGGAGGTATGACCAAATGTATCCGGTCACTAACGGTTTAAACCATGGATGAGTTAAGTATAGTTTTATTGGTACATAAAATAATGACAGATAGAAGCTACATTAAGTTACAGTATCAATTGCGTGGATAGCTTAAACAAAGGAATGATGTTGTAGAGTAAACCAGGTAGAAGATTTTTACACAGTACAATTTTACACGGTAGAGCATGGTTCAATTTTTCATTGGTTTTGGACCTTAATTCAAATGAGTAAGGTTCAAATTATGGTCGTCATATAGTCGCCAGAGCAATATATAAAGGTTTCAATCTATCTACGGTTAAAGTAATACTACCTACTGTACCTTTTTGAAAAATGATTTAGATCATAGCATATATACTATATTTAAGAACGTTGTCACTGGTAGTTGGGTTGTATCTAGTTTTTTTTCTATCGATATCTTATTGTGTTTTAGTTACCTGACATTATCAATATTTGGGCCATATCTCATCAGTAAATCATACGTTAAGCATTAACTTTTGTGTGTTAATAGTCATTCTATCTAGATAAACACATTTTTAGAATTTAGTGTGTACCTCCTCATTCTATCTTTGTCTTCTCGTAACGTCGACTTGTGACATATATTAGGTACGATTCCCGCGAATGCAAAATCTTTGTGTGTTTCCAGTTTGGTTACTTAGGCATTTTAAGATCTATCTCCGTAATGCCTTATGAAAGATAAATGAATTGCATCCGGATATATGTATAATAGACGATTCTAAGCCTGACCACTTCCCGATCATATCGGTCAGCAATTCAATTGTATTTCTAGTAAACGTTTCCTCTACCTGAAGATTGCCATAAAAATAGATCACTTTGTTTATTCTGCTCCAATGTGTCTATAACATCAATTGTTATTTTCTGTCTTTCAATTGTATTTACAGTGCTATAAAGAATATCAATGAGAGTGAGGGGGATGCACTTGTGTGTTACGTAAGTACTCACGAGATTAAAACAAAGTCCAGAGTTGTTTGCTGATTTTATTACAAGGTATACTTTACGTTTCTCCCACACGAAATGCTTCAGACGTAGGCACACTATTAGAATAACGTCTCAGTAGAGTATGTCATCAGCAGTGCTGTGGACAAAGCCCGGTTGCTTGCAGGAAGGTCATATTTTGCAACTCGCCAGCCAACCAATTTGACATTGTGTAAACGTTTTCACATGGGGGCCGAAAACGGAAACTTGGGTCACGCTCCTTGCATACAAAACAAAGCGCGCCTCGTGAAACGTGGCATGCCATTACGGCACAGAAATGCTACACTGCTACTAAGAAATAACACGGATGTCAGAAGAAAGTTAAATAATATTCGAATATAAGTGGGTAGCTTCGTGCTACCTTAGAATATTAAGAATGATGTAGGTAATTACTTTTCCACCATATTCCTCCAGGATCTCATATTAAGTTGAGGCTGCGCTTCACACCGGATCAGCTTCTAAGATTACCCAGGCATAATGTAAGTTACGACCGTATACGGGTTCTGCGCACATCTATGGGACGACCGAGAAAAGCACAAAAAGAGATGGTGATTGGGTAATAAATACTCATATTTAGTTCGTTACTTTTTCAAAATTAATGAAATCATATAGTTTTTGCTTCGACAAATTGATTAAAATTAATGATGATACTGGACATCAATGTTTAGTGGAAGTAGCGCGAAATCTGAATGCAAAGTATTTTCGTAAATTTTAGTTTACATGCCATAAGCCAACTGGTCAGTATTTTAAAAAGAAAGTAAAAAAAAAATTATTTGTGTCCCATAAATTTAATTCACGTTAACATCCCCATAACCGAAACCTTACTGTATTTTATATCATTTAACAAATGGTACGATGCATACACACGAGTTTAATAACTAGCATCGCACCTGTACAGTGATCGATGCAATAAGAATTCTATTGAAATACGACAGTACGTAGTCTTGTAACCATCCACAATAACATTTTTCTTCGCTCGTGACTCTACGCATACGCGTCAGTTCCGCTCGATGCGCGCAAATTGGGAAACGAACACGACCATGATCCAACATTTCCTGTGTATAATATCTCACTTTCTATGCCGTGATAACGATCTGAGAGTTAACACTGCAATAACAAAGCTTACTACGAAACTGTGACGGTTATTAATAGTTGAAATTAATTAACAGGAGAAGCACGTAAATTATTATGAAACAAAACACGCTTTGAATGAGCAAGTGATTTAAAATTAACTTAGAAATCATTTCAAGAAAATTATATACCTACTAGCTGACCCCGCGACTTCCTTCGTTTAGACTACAATTTTCATGGTCCAGTTTACCCCTATCTCACCTATTATTCGAAATAAAAAAATAGTCCATATTTTAAACCAAGTTTCAAGATATAATATATTTTTCATATCTCTCACTTAAAAATAATAATTTTCCCATAAACTTTCAATCCCCCCTTATTTTTAAAATAAAAAGTAGCCTATGTCCATTCTAGAGGTTCAACGTATACCTATACCAAATTTCATCAACATCGGTTCAATGGTTTAGACGTGAAAACCGGACAGACAAACAGACAGAGTTACTGTCGCATTTATAATATTAGCATGGATGATCTACTGCTACTCGGATGAGATACGAATGTAAGAAAATATGTCACCTGAAATGACGGGTTGTATAGACAAAACTTTGCATAAAATCAATCAATGCTATAAAAAACTTGTACAACGTCTCGCAAAGCAAAAGTTTAAAGAAACGCGCGGGCGACGATTTGCACAAAACTTGGATTTAACGATTTTACGTTAACTTTCGCAGTGGGCATTGAAGCGAGCTCCTTTGTCGTCCGAGTTTACCGAGCTTGACGGAATGAAAGGTGCTTTGCTTTCATCCTCTTTTATATTCTATCTGCCTTTTTAGGCGTCTTGTGGAAGAATCTCTAATCACTTGAATGATTTTATTTTAGCGTGAATTATGACTGACGCTCATTGTTGCACACTCTTTATTATATGCCCAAAAATAACTGTAAAAGGGGTTAAACGATTTCGGTAATCATAATATCTAAAATAAAACTTCCAATTTGCATGGCAGCATGGGCATGCCAGCATTTTAATTGTAAACAAAAGCACACCAGAAAAAAATTATGTATTTGAGTGATATTTTCGACTCCACTTGAAACAAGTACATGTATCAATTTCTTTTTAAAATGAAGTTACCTTATATTGATGAGGTAAAGATATAAAGGTATAAGCGGGTTATTTCCACAACCCATACCATGTACGTACGTACTTGTAATTAGGGGCATGCTACAATCTAATCTATCCTAATATTTTAAAGCTAAAAAAATTTTTGGTTTGTTTATTTCAACGCGGCAATCTCAGGAACTACTGGTTTGAATTGAAAAAATCGTTTTGTGTTAGTCAATTTAAGTAGAAAGATTTTAGTCTATAAAACATTACGCTGCGGCAAATACGAGCGTGCGAAACCGGCGCGGGCTTCTAGTTTAGATGCGCAACATAGGTGCGTATGCGCAGTTTGAACTCTCTGCGACTTCTATTCGATTGGTTAGTAATCATAACAAGAGAAGTTGGTAGTAGAATAACCAACAATTTACATAACATCAGTCAGTCAGTAGGGATCATTTTCCTTAAAAACGCTTTAAGTAACTAGTCGGAAAACACCATAGCCAAACTAAAAAACAAAAATATTTTTTAACTGAACATTTTCGATTGTCAGTTAAGACGACATCCATTTAAACCTTCACAGTACACGCATAAACAGCACAGCATTAAGTAACTTCCCCAAATCAGTATATGTAAATTTTAGACCTGATTTCAAAAGCACAGAATCCTAAATAATTGGCATTGATTTACAGATTTGAGTAAGCTGATGTGATGCCGTGTGTACATGTTCTTGTGAGCGGCAGCCTCAGTGGTTACTAGGTAAGATGTATGTAACAAGCGAGGTAGAAACGTTAATAAATTCGATTAGGAAGTGATTGATGGAGGCGATCGGAGGGCGGGGGAGGGCGCGCGTGCGGTCCTCACAGCAGGGTTGCCAGCCTTGTTACACGAACCTATCTTTCATTACGTCACACATTGTAACATATGGAGTTTTCAATTGATGAAAAGTCGACGTACGTAGATCTACTTCGAATTATTAGTTTACAGGACCAAACGTTTACTAAACGTATAGAACGATTTCTTTGATAAATGTAAACAGCATTGAATTGAAAAACAGGTACAAAAAACTTTTTTCTACTATTAAGTATAAGCCATTCTTATTTACCGTCAGAAAGGTACTTCGTACCTAAATCATAACTCGGGCTCATAAAACAACCTAAACGTATGAATCTTGTTCACAAACATAAATTTTAAAAAAATACATAATTCAACATCTCACCCAGATATTGACATTCGCAAATTCGCGAATACTGATGTTAGGGTTAAATTATCACTTTTTTCTGTATTTATTTATTGCACTTGGTGACCTTTTTCAAATGGTATTTAAACAAAAGATAATCATTATTTTCCATTCTCATGAAAGTTAATCAATTATAATTGGCCAACGTAGCACACAGCACATGTTTGCCAGCCCTGGGCACATCATCATACACGCACAAAACCTCGAGGGACGAACCAGCCGCGTGCGGGGTAAGATCGATATTGGCTTCAGAATTTCATCCTTTTAATTGTAGTGACACCTAAATTGGCCAATACTTACTCTATACAGTAATTGGGCTAATTGGGCAATACATAGAAAATCTTTTTCGAAGCGTAATGAGGTACGATAGGCCATGAAAGCAGTCTATAACATTAACATCTCAGTTTTTTGCATAATTAAAAAAAGACGTTAAAATTGAGCCTTTCATACGTGACATAAGTGACCATTTTTTAAGAATTTAGAACCGCAACTAAATAACTAACAATCTCATAGATAACTGCTATTAAAGCTAATACAGTTAATTGGGTAAATATAGAACAAAATAACTGTTTATTGTTTTTAACCTTTTCTCCGCAGCAATGGCCTTCAAAGGTAAAATATCTCCATTATTATAAGTAAATGACCAGAGAGATATTTCAAACAATAAATACTAAAACCGCGATGGGTTGAAATACGAAGTATCTCTCACACAATAAAACTAAAGAGCCGTAAAAAATTATATTGGCAACGGCGTGAAATAAATAAATCCGTTGTCGCGCGCGTCACTTTACACACTATTTACACATTAGTGCGCTAATTGAATACGCGAGAATCGCTCACGAGTAACGCATCAACGAATTATGAGAAAAAAAACAGTGACGAATTCCGAGTTTTATTTACATTCTTAAAGTTTTGCGACGTGGTAAACTTCAGCTGCATTTATTTCGATAAATAAAAGAATGTTAGTACCTAACCATTTTACAAATTTATTATTCGTATATCAAAATACGATAAGAAGAGATGGAAGAGGCCATAAATATTAACGTATTTATTTTGTT